>VTGD01000013.1:0-600000 GCA_013406985.1 Calonectria crousiana | reverse complement strand
TCCTGAACATCTGGTCAGGCCAACACTTTTCGGTCACCCTTGAGCTGAGACGGGAATCTAAACAGCGTTGTTTGGATTGTGCGTCGCAACGGCCAGGCTAGAGTCAACTGTACGTTTTCTAAACCCAAAAAGTTGGCACCCAAGGCCCGTGCTTGGCCCTCTCCCAAGGGGGTTAGCTCAAGGTCAAGCAGATGATGGTTTGCATGGCTGAGGTTATGGACGCCGTGCGCGTGGCGCACAAGATGAACGATTGGTGCCATGTCATACGGGACTACTTACCCTATTCAATGTTGTGATGGGGATGTTGAAGCAGGTTGCCCTTCGGTTTGAACGGCATTTAATTTTTGTGAGCCAATGATCTTTAAGAGGGGTGTCGTTGGTCCCATCTAACAGAGGCCCTTCATACAATCCGTTAGCCAACACGCGATATGCCATGGTAGTAAGCTTTTAGGTAACTGCTATCTGACATATAAACCATGTAAACAGGTGGTTCTCGGTATTCCTATTGCGAAATAGAATTTCGTTGTTTTTGTAATTATTGTTGTCGATATGTGATCTAAAGGTTTCAGAATTACAGCCCGCGTCCTGTCCTTTTTATGAGCTACGTCATTTAGCGTGTTGGGGAGCGGGATCAAGAAGCCTAAAGCAGCCGCAATGTCACATGTCACCGTAAAAATGTCACCGGAAAACACACGTTACGCGTGCTGTGTTGGCCTGGCTGGCAGTAAGCACTTTCCTGGTGTTCTTGGCTTGGGTGGAGGCTGTGAGATTAGGTGGCTGGGGTCGGCATTTCGCTGGCGTATTTGGCCCTAATCCTGAATTGGTTTAATTTGGTCAGCAGTCTGCATCAGACTAAGCTATCGTTATACTTCCCCATTTGTATCAAGCGCGTCAGCAGCCGGCAGCCATTTAATCAATGCTTGTTCCGTCCTGTCCTTACTTTATCATTCATCCATTTCCTAGTGACAGTAGAAATTTTGTCATGGCCTCGTTCCAAAAATTTCGACTGGTGCCTATTCGCGACGATGTAAGCATGGTGCCCACATTGCTGTTGTGTGGATTACTCCACTTCAGACCAGACTCACTGTGTATAGATTAAGGACACGGCTGATGAGTGGGTCGGGCTCAGCGATGCCAAAGAGCGGCGGAAGCGGCAGAACAGGATCAACAAGAGAGCAGCGCGTGAGTGCACCCATCAGCCTCTATTTCGAGACTTGACTCTACTCCTGACAAATCTGTGCGTATTAGGTCGACGACAAAGACTCCATGAGGCACAGGACCAAGAAGCTGGGCCTCAGTCAACCCATGCTCCTGAACTTCGCGTCAACTCCAGTACAGCCCAAACGGGACTAAATGCAAGGGCTGGTCCATCAACCAAAACCGTTTACTTTCCTTTGACGCGAGACTCGCAACTTTTGCACGTTATTTCAATCAATGTTTCTCGGGCCGTTCTGACAAACTACTTTATAATATCCTCCATTCCTCTCCTTTCACCTAAATTCTGCTCTTTCCGTCGTGTCTTCACCTTGTCTTCTCAACAGGAGATGCTATGCTTGTCAGATGGAACTGCAGACAACATAACTCTACCGCCGGCTCTGATGCCAACACAGACACAGCAGCAAATCCCGCACCCGGGCTGGGTCGACTTGTTTCCCTCTCCGCAACTACGAGACAACCTGATTTTAGCGCTGGCGGAGTACCACATAGATGAGGATGCTTTTATGGTAGATTTGGTTGGCAATCTATTTATTGATCTTTGCTGCACTGAAGGGGACGAAGATGACTTAGAAACAGGGACAGACGCCTGTGTTTCTGGCATGGCCTATCCGGGGGTTCAACTAGATCTGACTGAAATGGAAGTTCCCGCGAATGCCGCTAGTAGCATGATGGATGCGGAAAAGCCTCCTACTGACGAGCCAGGCCTCGTATCTTGGTCAGATCCCTGGGATATTACTGGGTGGGAGGTCACTGAACCATTTATGAAGAAATGGGGGTTTCTGTTGCGAGGATGTCGAGAAGTTGTCAATGCGACAAATGTTTGGAGAGGAATACGGGGCGAAGAACCTCTGGTCCTGAAAACCTAGTTAAAACCGCACTCAAGATCATATGACACTTGATCCTGGCTAGAGGTGATAAATGATTATGTTAGAATGGAATGATCTAACCTGAGATGGTTATCCTCGCTGACACTCCAAGGCCACGTTTAATCAGACCCATGGAATTAAAGACCATTAAGTCCGATATGCTTGTTTGCGATGCTCTGTACCAAAGAAAAAGATATATAAAGCAGCGTAACAGAGCTCCAAAACAAGACCGCACACTTCAAATCTTAAAAAGCTTTTAACTGTCTTCGTGACATCGACTGAGTCTGAGGGCTACGCATCGAAACATCATCTTCAACTGCAACCATGGCGTCGGTCGTCTGCTCCAGTTACGCAGATGCACACCTGAAACCCAATGGGCTAGGTGATGGGCGCCCTACTGCCTTGCAAATCATTCAAGATGAGCACAGAGACAACGATTTGCGCGGAAAAGTGGCACTCATCACAGGCTGCTCATCCGGACTTGGGATTGAAACGGCTCGGGCCATGAAAGCCTCAGGCGTTACTATTTTCGTCACAGCACGCAATCTGGAAAAAGCTAGACAGGCACTTGGCGACGTCCTTGATGATCAGGTGCAGCTCCTTCATCTTGATCTGGAGTCTTTTGACAGCGTTCGCGCATGTGCCGTCGAGTTCAAATCTAAGAGCGACAAGCTCAATATTTTGATTGAGAATGCTGGAATCCGGCACGTTCCCAAGGGAAAAACCAAGGATGGCTTCGAACTGCACTGGGGCACAAATCACCTCTCCCACTTTTTACTTTTCAACCTTTTGAAGGTAACCATGTTGGAATCCTCCACAACCGAGTTTCACTCTCGCGTTGTGATTGTGTCTTCGATTGCACACCGGAATGCGCCGATGGACTTTCGCGATCTCAACTGGGAGAAGAGAAAGTATGATCCAGTTGTGGCATATGGACAGAGCAAGTTGGCCAATGTCTATACCGCTAGCGAGATTGAAAGACGCTACGGACCGCGCGGTCTCCATGCATGGAGCGTGCATCCCGGAGGAATTAGGACAGGACTGCAGAAGCCCAGCTTTTATGATGCCCTGATTTTTCTGAAGTGTGGAATCATGACTACGCTGAATTCCATGATGAACGCCGAGCAGGGAGCATCTACAACTATCTGGGCGGCTGTTAGCAGGGTACTGGAGGGCTATGGAGGCAAATATCTAGAACGGAATCAGATTAGCAAGCCGGCGAAGAAGGACTTTGGTCTTATTGATCCTGGCCACGTCGAGTGGGCCTATGATGAAGAGAAGGCTAAGGAATTATATGATACGTCTTTGATGCTTGTGCAGGAGCAGCAGAAATAAGCTGTGTTGGGCATAGACCATGGCGAGATTTGTATGACCTCTAGAGCGCAATATTTTGGACTGAACCATGCAACATCTTTGTTGAAAGCAGTGCATCGTGGTTCAATTGAAGCTGGTATCAACTTGTTCATCATTAATGTCGTATTTTAATCTTTTATCGATTCATCCTTGTAACCTGCAATCTTTAGGCTAGGAATGGTACTCGTGGCCGCTGACTGTTCAGGTCCACCCGACATCTCACCGCGCTGTCGCTGACATGCTATGCCTTTGTTGGGTAAAGGGCGCTGACACAGGTTGAACCACAGCCATTGACTCAGCCGCCGATCAACATCAAGCCAAGGAGGCATTTTACAAAGCTATTTGGTATCATGCTATGGAACACTCAAAAATTTAAATAGAGCGTCATTCCCATCAATTGGAGTGGTGTAACTTTTTAATCTATCGACTTGTTTGATCGTTTTTTACTCTTTACTCCTGTCATGCATCTCATCCTCACTGGCGCGACTGGCCTGGTTGGGTCTGGTGTCCTCAATGCCATGCTCAAAATGAAAGACGTTACGAAAGTGTCGATTCTTAGCAGAAGACCTGTTGCTATGGCTGACCAAGCCAATGACCCAAGAGTCAATGTCATAATCCACAAAGACTTCTTAAATTATGACCCCGATGTGCTCAGCCAACTGCAAGGCGCGAATGGTGTTGTATGGGCCCTGGGAGTCAGCCAAACCAAAGTACCCAAAGAGTTAGCCTTTACTTTTCTACCCAGTAAATGATGGCCACTAACTAAAATCTAGCGAGTACGTCAAGATCACAAAAGACTATGCTCTGGCCGGTGCCAAGGCCTTCTCTGATCTTGCCCCAAACCAGGAGGCTTTTCGATTCATATACGTCTCCGGGCAAGGCGCAAGACAGAGCCCCGGGCTTTTAATCTCCACATACGCCCGTGTTAAGGGTGAGACTGAAGTCTTACTTTCTGAGATGCGCACCGTTTACCCTCGCCTTCTAACGGAGTCAGTCGGCCCGGGATTCGTTGACCCAAAAGAACACACTGCCATACACCCGTTCATCCCCGACCAAGGGCTTTTGCACAATAGCGTGAGGGCTATTGCGGGGGCACTAATCCGAATGGCTATTGGGTCGCTTCATTCGCCGACTGAGCCATTGGGTCGGTTTCTGACCGATATGGCGATGGGGAAGTTTGATGCGCAGCTGTGTGAAAACAAGAGCGATATTGTTACAATAAGTGGTGGCTCGAGGATACTTAAGAATGAAGCATTTAGGAGACTGGCGGGATTGCGATAACGAGGCTTCAGTACACAAGTAGTGGATGCAATGTGTGATTCATTGTAATCTAGAATATTATTCGCTTCACTGAGAGGTACCATGAAACAATAACCACGAATTTAGGCCCTTATTTCATACTAGCAAAATACGGTGTGCATTTGCCTGGTCCAGTTAAGGTCTGGAAAGTCTAGGCTAAGAATGTACCTAATTATCAAAATCAACTTCTTTTGGCCCTTTCTACATATGTTTTATCATTCCTTCATCCCACTATATCCAATAGATTTCCGACCAAAATTAAATTCCATTTAAACGGCAGATTATTTTGGACAATTCAGCACCAAAATATGACACCAGCTCCGTGACCATACTGGAAGGTTGGCCGAAGAGCATCTCGTCACCACTAATTGCCACGTTGATACCTTGGCCTTGACGTACAACGACGGTGAAGAAAAGTCGATGAGGGCAAAGATGGGATGTGTTGAGATCTTCTATAGTGGAAACTGTAGATGTGGATGGTTGAGTGATGGTAAAGTAGCCTGAAGAAAGGCTCTCGTCGAGCCTGTGTCTGCCAAGCACCTCTGCGACTCCACCTTCAATCTCTGCAGCACTGGTTCCAGGGTAGAAAATATTGAGGTAGGAATTGAACTTGGGACAAAGTCTTTGCGGACTGTCTGACTGCGCAAACTTGGTGAGCTGAGCTAGATGGTCTTGTATAGAATCAAGCAGATGCTCCTCAGATGCTTGGTCGGGATTGTGGCTGTCTAGGCTAATTGAAAATGGTGTCATAGTCAAAGTCGGTATACTTTCTGCAGTCAAGTCGAGAGTCTGTAACCCGTCCGCAGAAGAAAGGGAACGCGAAGCATGGTTCAAGCCGAATGTGGGCCGAGAGCGCTTTGTAAAATGCTTGAGGGTTCTTGCATAGGCAAGGATGATTGAGGAAGAGATGTGAGTATTGCTTTTATTTTGTGCAAGTACTTCCATGGTACTTTGTGAGACGATGTTAGAAAAGCTGAATTTGAAGTGCGGGCCCAGCGGAGACTTGTATGCCATATTATCGACGTTCGCATGCAACACAGTATCTTGGGCGTTCAACAGATGATGTTTCCAATACGAATTTTCGGCATCAGGTTGTCTGATGTTGACGATTTTGTGAACCACCTGTGCTAAGGATGCTCTGGCCTGCGGCACTTTGCCAACAGCTAAGAGATCATTCAAATCCTTCTCGATCATCTTGATGCTCCATGCGTCGTATAATGCGTGGTGAAGGCGGAGAACAATGGCCTTTCCATCCAAAGCTTCCAGAAATGAAATTCGAGCTGGCGGCTCTCTTAAATTTGACGTCTTGTTGTTTTCCTGGCCAACATGATCGCCGATCAAGGCGTGGATGGGCTTCAAAAAGTCTTGGAGAGCGGTGAAGTTGCTTTCTCCAGTATATTGCTCCTCTAACGTGACCTGGACGATTCCTGCGGCACTTCCCGCCCAGATGAACGTGGTCCGTAGGATTTCGTGTATCCGGCAAAGCTCAGCCCAGCAGCTCGTCATCTTATCCACGTTGATAGAATCTTCGACTAATCGGTATACCCATGGAGCTTCAAAGAACCTCTTTCCATTGTATAGCCATTGCTCTAAGTGCGCGCGCTGACCTGCCAAGACTGGTACCACCGATCGAATTAACCCCCTTTGCAGCCCCAAGGACTTGGCAGCCAACTCTTTGAGCGCCTCGCCCTGGTCTGGTAGTTGCTGTTTTGGCTCCTGTGATACCACCTTTTGTGTTGAGGCAGCACTTTTAACAATTTCATGGACACTAGAGCCTTTAATAATATCGAAAACATTCGCATTGATTCCCACCTGTTTCCTCAATAACTTTGAGAGGCGAATTGCTAAAATTGAGTCCAGGCCAACGTTGACCAGTTTTGTGTTGTATCCGATATTTTTGCCCCTGCATCTCGGGCCCAGCACCGTTTTAACAGCTTCTATAACGGCATCAGCTGTTGCGATCTGCCTGTTTATATCGGAAGGAACGGGAGTCTCGTTTGCGGCTTTTGCAATCAGGTCCGAGTTTTTCTTTTTGATTGTTTTCATTTGGTTTGTGTCTAATGCCGGCGATCCCAGCTCCTGTGACACGATGCTTCTCACCGAAGCTTCAAGCTGGCTCCCTAGAGCTTCTACTTCCTTGGAAGTCATCTTTGCTCTCATTTTGCCGTAGAGGGTGTTGTTTTTTATCTGGAAACTGACAATGAGGGGGTAATCGTCATACGCTGACCCGTCACTGGAACTGACATTGTTAGCGTTGGTCTCAGCCTGCACAGGCCTGAACAAAGATTCAGTTGAGTCTTCGGCCTCCGTTTCTGTGGAAGTGATTGCACCGTCAAATACGAAGAGACTTTGGAAAAGACTGGAGGGAATATTGTCTCGATTTCGATTGGACGATCTCCACTGTGTCTGGATCGTTCTCAGGGATGCCGTCGCGTTCGTTCCTCTTGCCTCATCGTTAAGTTTCTGAATATGTACCAAAGCCTCTTCAATATTGATGGGGGTTCCTTTGTCTGTTAGTTTGACCCTCATGGGAACAGTGTTGATGGTAGGGCCAAGTATGACAGAGTCACTGTCGTCGGCGAACCCGCCCCCAGTCGAAATAACTTCGCCATAGACTACATCAGGCTGCCCGTACAGAGTCTCACTGAGAACTTTTACCCAGGCTAGCTGAAGCGCAGCCTTGGTCGTTACGCTGAGCTCCCTGCATCTTGTCTGGAGTATCGATAGCTGGTTTTTGTCCAACCTAAAATGGAAAGCCGATGACGCCTGCAGTGAGTCACTAAGAAAATCAACTGGAGTATACGTATAGTCTTGTAGTAGATTTCCCCATATTGTGACTGAACTTTGTTGTGCCAAGCCTACTCTTCTTGCAAAGGGCCTGAACAGATACTGCGTAGCTTCTGTGCCATTTTGACAGTGGCCCTGCAGACGCTTGCGGTAATTGTCATCTAGAATACGCCATATGGTCTGAATGGAAGTAGCATCGTATAAGGCATGGTGAATTCTCAGCTGTATTTTGCCTGGTGGACCCGACTTAACTAATTCCCAATTAACGAGGTCGCTCTGTTCGGTTGGCGACACAATGCCAATCCATGGTGCCTCATCGTTTTGGGTAAAGATAAAGCGGGTTCGCAATATCTCACATGCCTGTACTGTGTCCCCGACAGCGGCGAAAAAAATATCTAGGCCAGCTGTGTCCGCTTGGAGAGCGTATTCAGATAATTGGATGGTGTGGAGGAAGGTGTAAGCTCTACCTTCAATAGCTAGCGATGCACTCAGCATGCCCTCCTGCAGTGGTGTCGCAACGAACATGAGGTCCTTAGCTACTCTTAATAGAGTTCTGTCGTACGTTGCTTCATAATCGATATCGGAGTCGCGATGTTTGACCTCTGATCCTTGCCTCCTGTTATCATCAGGGATGCTGCTGGCCTTCTTGGCTTCCTGAACAAGCCTTGCGACACCATGTAAGGACCGAGCTTTTAAGACTGCATTGGGGGAGAGCTTAATATTCTCTGACTTATTGATAAGCTTCACGAATGGGAGAATCGTTATTGAATCCAGGCCCATCTGGTATAGCGAAGTCTTGGAAGTGGTTGGGACATCAGACGAGTTGATACGCAGAAGACCGGAAATGGATGTATGTACTCGTGTTAAGGCCGCTTGAAATTTCTCATCTTCCGCTTTGGTTGAGCCTTTCTCAAGACAGTTGGTGTTATAGCGACCGTTGGTCATCGTGTCGCCGTCGAACTGTACTTGGACGAAATCGTCGACTCTTGTGTCCTTGGTAGAATTATACACGATCTTCTCGAACAACTGACCAACATCGGTCAGCTGTGATTCAGTCAGTGCTCCGGCAGATGAGAGCATGAGGACAATCTTGCCATCTGCATGTAGGTCCACATCAATGGCTAAGGCCAAGTCGCTCTTGCTTTGGACATATAGAGAACTCATTCGCCCAGGCTCACCGCTCGTCACATCCTCAACGGGGACAAGATTTATGCTGAGCAAAGTGTCGAACAGCTTATCCTCGGATCTTGACCAACGTTGGACATTCTCTACGCTTACGAGCGGCATTGCGCCCTGGCAGATGGCAGCGTGGGACTCGTGGACTCTTTGTGCAAGCTCGGCTAAGGTTTGGTTTCCTCCTTCGAATTTGAGCGTTTGGACTAGGGTATTGATGCAAGGCCCAACGAAATCGTCTACTCCGTCTGAAACATGGCCAAGGAGAGGCCGAAGTGACATTACAAAGCCGTAGACAACCGATGCCTGTCCAGTAAGTTGAGCTAGACATAGCGCTGTGGCGAGCTGGAAAGCAGTAGAGACGGAAATAGATAGGCTTGATTGTTGTGATTGAGCCTTTAAAATGGATTTGAGCTGAGAAGACGTGGAAGTAAATGTCATGGTTGAACGGGCCATGGTGCTAAGCGCGTTGTCCTCTTCGGTTCCGACACGGCACGGCCGCACACCGCGCAATCTCGTCTGCCACAAGCCTTTTGCGAACTCTATTTGGGTATTGGAGAGATGACAGTGGCCAGTAATGGTTTTTAATATATCGAGACTCTTGTTGACTGAGGAAGAAACGGGGCCTTGTGCGTCATAATATTGTTGAATCCTCCTCCGGAGAATGCCAATAGCCACACCATCGAACAATGCATGGTGAATCTTAAGTGAAACAGGAGTTTCACCAGAATCCTGCGTGTCTCCTAGTTGGAATACGATTGGTGGCCGTACATTCATGTGGGCCACCACTTCCACTGGATCTGTCGGGTCATCGAATGGCGAGTAGGCAGGCGACTGGAGGACAACTTGGAAAATCCGACCATCGTTCTCTCGCTGAATAAAGCAGGTCCTCAACATAGCTTCAGATGCAACCACCAGTCTGACTGCGTTCTTCCACCTGGTAATATCTGTGCCACTGGAAATTCGATAATGGAACTGGGCTACATATGGGACATCGACCGCTGCTTTGCCCTTGTCGCCGTCACCGTTGGCGCTCAGCCAAACTAGAGACCGAGCAACGAGGGCCGATTGCAGGGGCAAACATGGTAGAACGGCTTCAATCTGTGATATTTCAAGATCAGCCGCAATTGGGCCAAGGTCCCTCGCACTGAATACCATTGCCTTTTGTAACTTGTCTGAACTATGTTCATGGGATAAGGTGGGTGCGGATTCGTCAATCGTGAGGACATTGCTGTTAGATTCTCGAGAAGCCAACAGAGCTATAGATCCTACCGTGCATGAAGAAGATAGAATGTCAGCCATATTGAGAGTGGGAAAGCCTCGCTTTCTTAACAAGGATACCAGATGGACGGCTGAGAGACTATCGATGCCCAGGCGATGAATGCTGCTTGTGCTTGCAGCCTTGATTTTGCAGCCAATGGCCTCTTCCACAGCAGCAACAACAACGCGCTCTTGAGCGTCTAAAGCATGCTCTGGATCTGTCATAATTGTGGGAGGAGGCCCGCTTTGATGATCTTGGCTTTGCTCAGATGCGTAAAAGTCATTCGCCAGTTTAGCCAACAGCTTAGTGTCTACCTTTCCGGAGGCGGCTAGATAAGGAATTTTTGAGACCCAGAGCATTTTGGGTACCATGAAGGCCGGGAGTCCAGCCTCACATTTCTGCTCGATTCTTTGAAGCAACGATGTCACTGCCTGGCCTTGGTTTTGAAGCAGCTTAACTTCGGAGTTGATCTCCCCTTTTAGGAGGGCTCTTGCTGTACGGGACACGAATCCGAATAGTTGTTGTTGCTGGTTTGAACTATTGGTGCCGTTGGAAACAACAGCAACAGCAAAGTTCAGGTCACCCTCATCAGACGCAGCGTGCTTTAGGAATGATACGACCTCATCCAACTCGAGTCTCTGACCGCGAATCTTGGCCTGCTGGTCGGCCCTGCCAAGGAATTCAAGAGTACCGTCGTGCATCATCCTCATCATATCGCCCGTTTTATAGATCATCTTGTTGCCCCCTTTAAGCAATGATGTGGTTCGGAAGTTCATGGCGGTTTCCATTGGTCTATTCAGATAGCCCATGGCTACCTGCGGGCCGGCGATACAAAGCTCACCGGGCTGTCCTCTCCTGGCTATTATTTGTTCATCACCAGTATCGGGACATAGCAATAGAGCCTCGAGACCCTGGAGTGGCAAACCGAGATTGCGAGCGTTGGAGTCACGGTTCACAGCATGGCCAAGGCAACCAATTGTCACCTCTGTTGGGCCGTAAAAGTTGAAAAGAGTGACGTCTTGGCTTGTGGAATCGCATTCCCTTGTCCATGTGTCTAGAAGCTCGTTAGAAGCTTTTTCTCCACCAGTCGTCACTACCCTGACAGATGGCACGTCTTCGGGTCGCAGTCTCAATTGAGTCAAAACAGAGGGAACGGAACCAAAGTGAGTGATGCCCAGATCGTTGATTACTTGTTGCAGACTGCCAAGCATGGTGTTGCGGTCCTTGCCTATCACGACCCGATAGCCCAAATGCCAAGGCACGAAAAGTTGCGTTAGATGTGGGTCAAAGGCTCTAGACGTGAGATTGAGGTATTTCCCAGCACCCCCAAGGTTTCCAGTAGCGGGTGAGAAGTCAACCATGCGTGCGCTAAATGAAGTGATGAAGTGACACAGGTTGCTGTTTGATACCCGGACTCCCTTGGGACGGCCAGTTGATCCTGACGTATAGAGAAGGTAGCCACCGTTACTAGTTTCATATTGCCCTTGATATACTGGCCAACGTAGGATCGTGTCGACATCATCATCGCCATCAGGTAATATCAGTGCCGGCGGATGACCGTGAAGGTGAAGGTCCAGATCTCCCGTGAGCTTCTCGGTGGTGATGACAAGCTTTGCTTTTGCGTCGCGGATGAGAAGCTGCTTGCGAGCTGGGGGAAGCTCCTCATCAACAGGTAGGTACACATAACCAGAACGGAAGATGGCGAGGGTTGTTGCCAAAGATTTGATATCTCTGCCCATGTACATAGCAACGACATCATCTGGCTGGAGATGGGCGTCATGAGATGCCAGTTTGGAGGCGATGGCATTGGTGAGCATGTCTAACTGAGCATATGTGATTGTCTTAGTGACTATTTCGTCATCGAGGCCATCGGAATCCTGGAAAATGACTTGCTCGACTGCAATCCATTTGGGATGCTTGGACGCATGGAATGAGACGCTTTCAGTTGGATCGACTGCATAAGTTTTCTCGGATATGACATCGCCGCTGACGGATATGAGAGATCGTCCCATTTTGTTCTGAAGCTGGGATATGGGGACCTGTGGGGAATCTAACATAACCTGAGCCTGCTCGATGATCTGATCTAACATGAGGTCCAGCTGCGCTTGGGAGATGTTGCGCCCATTGGCAGTAAGCTCCATCGCTCCACCAACCTCAAATATGTTGAATGCAAGAGGATGCTCCACATTGAGTGACAAAGCCTGTTCGACTTCTTGGAACATCTTTTCACCAGTCTTGTTTTCGATATCTTGGGCATTCTCTGGGGCCGGGTGATAGACAAAGAGACCTGGGAAAGGAGCATTACTGCTTTCAGTTCCTTGATTGAGCATCTTCTTGATATCTACAGGATGCAAATTATGGGTAATTCGGACAAGACTAGTCGAATCGCGAGTCATTTCATTCCAAAGCTCCTCAGAAGAAGTAGCATCCACACGGACGATGACTGGAAGAGTCATCATCGCGGGACCCATAACATGGGAGAGATCTGGGTGGAGAATCCTCTGTGAGACAGTTTGACCAAGCATGACAGCCTTGAGCTCCAGGTATGACGCCAAAACGCATCCGAATGCAGATTGAAGCAATGTTGGGAGAGAAGGTGATCCGGAAGTAGGTGTGAGAAGTGAAGGAGGTATCGCTTTCCTTGACAGAAGGATCCTTTCCGACTGCTTTTGTCTCGACTGCGTTAAATCGGGGAAGGATGTGTTGAGAGCTCCAACTCTCTTCCTGAGCGCAGCAAGACGGCCGTTCCATAATGTGGCGGCCTCCTGCCTATGGGAAGCAGTTGGTAACAGACCAAGCTCCATGCCCTTTGCGAGCTGTGTCACGCCGCTATAACCCGCCACGTTTCGCTTCAGGTAAAGTTTGGCAACAGTGTCTAGGAGAATTTCTGAAGATACACTATCGTGAAGGGAGTGATGCATGCTCAACATCAGATTGTTGGATTCTTCAGAAAATGTGATGGACCAAGGAGACTGGGATGTTGTTGTCGGGGCCAATTCAATTTGCAGCTTTTCGGCCCAGCTGGCCAGGCTTTGGACTTGTTCTCGGGGCATGTAATTCCAGCGTACTTTTGGCTCCTCTCGAACCAACTGAAGGATCGTGGACTGGATCCCGTGTTTGCGGGCCCATGTTGTGCTGTTATCATTCTCATCCGTGTGTTTTAAGTCGAGCTGCGCCAAAGGCACGAATATAGTTCGAAGTATATCAAATCTCCTGACCGCTGCGATCCAAGCTTTCTTCAGGCGATGGCCATCAATATCACCGAGATGACTCAAGTCAAATACACGATGAGACCAGTACGCACGAGGCTCAATCATAGTCTCAACAATCAGAGATTCCTGCATTGGAGTGGCTGGTAGTATATATGATGTGTCGTGTGGTCGCATCTCACCATGGAGATTTTCGGTCAGAAGATCTTTGGTAGAAGCAACCCAAGAATTCTCTGTGGGCGTTTCTGGAGGCTTCATGTCGTTACATTGTGGAAAAGTAGAGCTTTGGACTGGTAATTTGCTGAGGATAACATCGACTAGTTCACCGAGATGTTGGCAGCGCATGAGGTCAAGAACCCCGAAAGCGCACTTCAACTGCCGTCGAAGCGACCATGCAAGCTTAGTGATTTCCAACGAGCTGAAGCCCAGGCCTGCCAAGCCATCTGCTGGCGAGAGTGGTTCAATTGAAACCTTAAAGTTATCCGCAATAACTTGAAGAATGGGACGCTGTTCCTCCGTCCATTGAGACTTTTCCTGTTGGCCATCACCGACTGATTCTTCCGAGGCATCTCTTCCAGCTAGTACATCGAGATCTGATGATTTGTAGATCTCCTGTAGGGCCTTGCGGTCAACCTTATTAGACGCTGTCCTTGGCATTGTTGTGTCCAGAACAACGACGTGCCCAGGAACCATGTACGTCGGCAGCATATCTCTGGCTCTTTGGAAGACTTGAGACCTGATCTTGGTTGTGTCCACGGCGTCCTTTTTCACAGACACAAAAGTAACGACGACTTTGGTATTGCTACGATTTTCGAATCCAGGGCGCTTGAGATAGAGGGTCTCAATATGCTCAACAGCCGACTCCTCATCCTTGACGCTTGCGCAAGCAGCGCTGATCTCGCTCAGCTCAATACGGATACCAGTGATTTTGACCAAGTCGTCATTCCTACCAAGGAACTCGAAACCATGATCATTGAGACGAACCATATCTCCAGTCAAGTAGATGCGTTCATCTATACCGGGGCCTCCCTGGATGAAAGACTTGGCGGTTTTGGCCTCGTTGCTAAGATAGCCCTTTGCCACTTGCGCGCCACCCAGGGCGAGCTCACCCACTCCGTATCGCGGGACCAACTCCCAGCGCTTGGGCATATCTTGCCCTGTGCCAACCTCGCGGACGACATACGAGGTACACTTGGTTAAGGGGAAACCCACATTGGCCGCCTTTGCTTGATCCCTGCTTTTGCCATAAAATTGCCTCATTGTTGACACCACGGCATTTTCGGCTGGACCATATGTGTTGTACGCACGAGTAGTGATACCAGGAGCTGCCCAGGCTTCGGCAACATCTTCTGTCAGTTTCTCGCCAATGAAGGTCACGTACTGTAAAGTAGATCCCCTGATCTCCTCGACAGCGATGCTGGCACCAAAAGACGGCGTGAGGTGAGCGTGGGTGGGACAAGATTTCCAGATGAATTCAACAAAAGTTCCTAGAACTAGCTCTCTTGTGCCACTGATAACGCTGCCAGCCAGACCCCAGGTATAAAAGAGGTCCTGGACAAAGACGTCAAAGCTATATGCTGAAAGCTGCAGTGTACGCACCTGTCCAGCTTTCGTATCGTGCTCAACCTGGATCTGCAGATCGCGCATGGCTTCTGCCGCGGCACTATGTTGAATCATGACACCTTTTGGCTCTCCCGTTGTGCCTGAAGTCCACAGAAGGTAAGCCAAATCTTGTCCATTCAAGCTACGTGAAGACTGGATGCTTTCCCGCTGATCAACTCTCACTGATGTCTTCTGATCAGCGTACCGGTCAACAAGAATTACGCGCATGCCCTCCAAACTCTCGTGTCCAAGACAAGGCTCTACAAGAGGTAGAGATTCGGTGGTAGTCAACAGTAGTTTGCTCTTTGTCCTGGCGATGAGAGAAGTTCGCCTCTGCAGTGGTGAAGTATCGTCGATAGGACACCAGGCTGAGCCGGCCTTTAAGATGGCCAAGATACTCACGTAGAGTTCAACGCTTCGTTGCATGCAGATAGGAATTATATCCACATCCTCCTCGCGTAGAATCCTTGCCAGACCATTGGCTCTAGCGTCAAGTTCCGAATAGCTTAATTCAGTTGGGGGTGAGTCTAGTGAAGTGTAAAAGCTCAAGGCCAGTAAATCGGGGGTTGATACGGCTTGATTCTCGAACTGGGAATGGAGAAGCTCGACTCGATCTTGAATCTGTCGCTTTCTTTCTTCCTCATCATTAATTGGAACCGGAATTGTTCCTTCAGCAGATAACAGGCTCCTTGGTAGATGTGCTGGCAGACCTCGCACTAATGCGTCTGGGAGTGAGTTGAGCATTGTTTCCGTCAGAGCTGCGAGTTGATTCGCAATACAACTCGCCGATAGCTTTGTGAGGGCTTCTTCGCGGTATGTGAGCTTGAATGTCATGTTACTGAACTGCCCATTTTGTCTTGGGTTGTGAGGATCTGTGGGAAAGACCTCGACAAAAATATCAAAATTATAACGTATAGGTGGATTATGGATTTCGGTCCAAGGAAGAGACTCGGGGTATTCAAGTTCGTTTGACGGATACGCTTGCAAGGCCAGCGCGGTGTTGTATGGTAGTGATTTGAAGATGCCAAAAGATGTGTGCCGATGGCCCTGCGAAAACCTGGAGTAGTCTGCAAGACTGGTAAGAAGCTGACTGACAGTCTGCATCTCAGGCAAAGCTACCCGGCAAGCCACCACAGAGAAAGTGGGAGCATGTGAAGAAACGTGGTGACCGGATATGACGCTCCCAAATGTGACATCTCCAGTGTCTGCCTCAGAGAACAAAAAAAGAAGCAAAGCCCAAGAAGCCTGGATTATTGACAAAGGAGACGCACCCAAGGCCCTACTCCTGTCTTCTAGGGTCTTCCATGGGAGTTCACTGACATACTCAACCATTCCACGCTCAGAGTCCATACCGTCAACTGATGGCTTGATGTTACTGCCGCTTAAAGTACCAAAGCTTTCGGTTTCCCAGCCCTTTAACGAATCTTGCCATAGCTCGTCCGTTTCAGGGCTTAAGCCGGAGAGCCACTCGAATACAGCTTCATAGATGCCTTGTTTTGGGAGAGGAAGTAGACCAGCGTATTGTCTAGCAATATCGTTTATCAGTGTGTCTAATGACGAACCATCACAGATGCAATGGGCAACACTAATGAGTAATAGCCCGGCGCTGGGAGAATCTGTCTCAGAATTCGAGTCTGACTCAATCACCTGTATGTGGTACAATATCTGTGTATCGAGACTGATCTTCTTTTCAGCCATATCAAGCCATGTCTTTGTGTCGTTGACAGGGCGGGCCGCACTTGTCTTGATCTGTACAATCCGCCTAGCGTTGTGAGTGAAGCTATACCATGCTTCGGGGGTTAAAATGACCTGAGTGAAAGGTGAAAGAGAATCATCAGAGGGAAGCATAGCGCATCGATAGATGGGCTGGGCCGATACAACTTTCTCGACAGCCTCTTTGAGTGCGCCTGTACTAACGCCTGGCTTGAGTCTCAAAATTGAATGGCTAATGTAACTGCGTCTATCCATTGCAAAACTCAAGGCCAGCTGACTCTGAGTGCTGGTCGCGGGCAGCACCATCTCGATATCGGCCTCATTGGTAAGATTCAGCTTAGAGACCGCTTGCGGCACGTATTTGGAGGAGAACTCTGCGAGCTGACTTCTTATGTTGACTTCTTTTGCACTCAGTTCGGTTGATTCAACAGAATTTTGGGTTGAGGGGAAGAAGACAGAACGGACAGAGGCCCTCGAGTCGAGCAGCATGGCTAGCGATGGTTGCAGACGCACACGTTGGTCTCGGTGTGCTCTGGATTCCGAGCTGGGCCATTGTTTCCGGACATCACGCAACAACCTCATTGCGTGAAGGCTGTCCATACCGGCCTGAACTAGTGGTGTAGTGGCAGTGAGTCTGGTGTTGGCAGCGGAGTCACCGCCAAGAATATGGGTTACAATGGAGAGGAGCTCTTCTTCCAATTTGGCATGTTCGGGGTTCGATAAAGGTGTGATATGCTGGATGACCTCCTGTTTGGCTTCCAACTGTGGCTGGCAGCTTTTTTTCAGGGCCTCCCGCAAGTATTCTGAGGCTGCTTTGCGATCAAGCTTCCCAGAAGCGGACTTCGGGAGGGCCTCGGCCTGTACAATTTTAAAGGGTCTCATGTAGTCTGGCAAATACCGCTCTGCAGCTTCCAGACACATTTTATGAATATGATCAAACCCGAATTTGACATCCGGTTCGAGGACAACCAAGCTGATGATCTTCTCTGAGCCAGCCTCGGCATCTTGCTGCTTCCATACACAGGCCAGAGTCTCCTGCACACCATCAACTTTACTCGCCAGGACGCTTTCAATCTCGCCCAACTCAACACGCCTTCCACTCAACTTCACCTGATCATCGGATATTCTGCCCAAGAATTCGACGACGGGCTTGTCGTTAGGGTTCCATACAATCCTAGCCCGGTCGCCAGTTCTATATGCATGGCCCCATCGCGTATCTTCAACAAAGGCGCGCGCTGTCTCGTCAGGCCGATTGAGGTAACCCGCTCTGCTTACTTGAGGGCCAGTGATTACGAGTTCTCCTATCGCACCCATCGGCACGGGATCCAGGCTTAGGGACTGCGCGTTAACCACGAGGATGCCACACGTCTCGAGAGGCGTCCCTATCACGGAACCTCGCTGCTCTTCGGGGACACGCGCTTGGGCGATACAATAAATGGCTGTTTCTGTGGGCCCATAACCGTTGTATATACCCGTAGGCACATGTTCACGGCCTTCGATAGTTGCAGGGAGATTATAGCGTGCAAAGTCTCGCACAAGACGAGCATTCAAAGTCTCTCCGCCGACCATCAGGCCGTGGATCGATGCCGGGTCCAGCAAGCTGGCGAAGCTGGGAGTGATATTTGTGATATCGGCCTCTAGGGCTGTAACAACCTGGTCAATGTTCTGGAGTGTTAACTCGCGGGGGGCGCAACACAAGGTTGAGCCAGTGCTGAGTGTCCAGAAAATCTCAAACAAAGAAATGTCGAAAGTGGGCGCCGCACCCTGGAACCACCTAGTGGGCTGGCTAGATGATGCTAACGCTGGTGAAACGAACCCGTAGTGGGCGCTCAGGGCGGAGATGGTGCATGCTGCAGATATGTGGCTGACAGTTACGCCCTTCGGCATACCAGTAGTTCCTGATGTATAAAGAATATACGCCACATCATTTTCTGTGGTGGATGGCCGTTCTG
Source organism: Calonectria crousiana (assembly GCA_013406985.1). Classification (NCBI taxonomy): domain Eukaryota; kingdom Fungi; phylum Ascomycota; class Sordariomycetes; order Hypocreales; family Nectriaceae; genus Calonectria; species Calonectria crousiana. The sequence continues at coordinate 581,567 of VTGD01000013.1, read as the reverse complement.
GCTGTTTGTTTGACTTGACATCACAGTTTGTCAGATACGGAGCGACGTTAATGGTTGCAATCGAGCTAGCTGACGACAAAAGTGACGATGACCTTAGCTCTGCTGATGCGGTTATAAGTAGTGCAGCCGGCTTCAAATCCTCCATAAGTGCTTCCCTCCTCTCTGTGGGGGCATCCACAGGTATTGGACAGAATGCGATGCCAGCTTTGAGAGCAGCCAGGTAACTGATATACAGTTCTGGGCAGGGTCCTATTTGCACGGCAACTATTTTTATGGATGAGTCAAGCAGTGTTTGTTGCGGAAATATGTTGAGTAACTCAGCTGCTAGCGCGTTGGCAGCATTATCAACCTGCTGGTATGTATACTGAACCCTGCTACCACCCTCAAGGGATGCGAGAAAGTCCAAGGCAGTCCTTTCAGGGCTTTCTAACGCGCGTTGCTCAAACCAATGGTGAAGTAGAGCAGGCTCATCCTCATCACTATCTAGCAAAGGTAGAGGCCTGGACTTCGGTGGAAAGTTGAGAATGGAGGGTTGTGTCCATGTCACATCTTCATGTTCTTGCTGTAGTGCTAGAGTAATATCATCCAGAAGGCAGCCCAGTGCTTTGAGAGCAACAGCAGGTATGAAGTTAACCTGCGCGGCCAGCTGTATTTGTCCAGTTGCTTCATCTATATGCAGTTGCAAGGCCTATTCACTGTCAGTTATGAACCGTTGCCATTTGGCTTTTTCGCTTGCTACTCAGGGTGTTTCAAATTCACTCACCTTTCCTTCGCCAATTGAAAAGTCGGTGATAATATGTTGAGTTTCGGTGCAGGGAATGAATTGAAATGCATCATCTTGTTTATCATTCTCGCGGCCTGCGCTGGCAGAATGAGCCAATATATAGCCCCTGCGTGTGGTGTCTTGGATACAGTATGGCTCGCCAGGATCGAGCACCACTACGCATGACACGAGCTTTACGAAAGCTTTAATATACGTGTCCTTGTCAGATATCAATCCAAGAGAACTTTGCCAGTGCAGTATTTGAGCATCATCTTCACGATGCTTCTGTGTCTCTGAGGACGACGTTGGAAGATCGTGTCCGGGGGACTGTTGGAGAGAATGCAGTGGCCGAAGCTGCGTGATAGGCGGCTGTGGCATCGATTCGGCGTTGTTCATGTTGCCTTGTATCTTTCCTGGTTCACTTCAGATGCATGCGTATGACTGCATGTGTCTTGGGATAGTTTGGTCGCGCCTGCTGCGTACATGGTTACCATTCAAACTGGCTTATATCCTTGGTTCCATTCTGAAGACTTGCAGAGTGTTCATGCCGCTATCGCTCGACCGGGGGGCAGTAAATTCGTATGCTCCCCCGGGGGTGTACCTATGGTCCCCATAAGGCTAAACATCCGATCCTCGCTCGGTTCACAAGACCGAGTGCCAAGGCGCGTTTATTTTGCCAAGGAGGATGTGTTCTCGGCGTGGGCGAGGAGGCATTTCCTCCGCGTGGGTTTACATAATTGCATCATTAGAGTGCGTTCCGGTTGCGTGGGAGGTGGCACCTAAGAAAAAAGTCAAAATAGAAACCTTAACTTGAGACTGTTCACAGGAAAGGTCCCGCACTCCGCGGATCTGATTAGATTTGATTAGATTATCTGATGACAAAAGTTTCTCGCAAACTTAATTAGCTGTACCTGTAATACGGGCGTACATTAGCGGGAGCACCACTGGCTGTCTCCTTGGCAGACCCGCCGAATCATAAAAAGTCTCTTTCCAACCCGGCATGTGAGGTCTCACAACCAAGTTTCTCAAATGCCGAACCAAGACGGCGTGGGGGGATAAATGGAACAAGCGGGATTGTGTCCAAATTGGTCCCACTACTCCTTGAAACGACATGATGGAGTTAATTTGATCCCGCTCAAATGGGTCCACGATACATCCAGGCAGGATGATGTCACGATTATAGCCTCATTTTGCAGAAGGAGAAACATCTAACATTGATCACATAGCCACTACCTACACTAAATGAGCCTCCTGAAAGAAACGATCCCGCTGCAGGGCGAATAGCATGGCTGTCTTGTGCGGTAAGTGGAACCGCTTCTTCTTCTCCTGAGGCAGGTACTTGTTCTGAATGTGCACGTGGGCCAAATCATATCGAGGTTCGGCAATTACCTGCTTTGTCCGGGGGTCCCTGAGGAAGCAGCAGTGCTTGATGGATGTTGCCACCGCCTGGTACCTTTTGCCACCGCGGAAATGCTCCTCGCCAACAAGTATGTGTGAGTTTTGGTCGTGCTCGCCCACTACGATGTTGCAATTGGAACCGAAGAAGCACGCCGCGTTGTCTTCTTTGACCCACCCAAGCTCCGTGTACCCTGCCAACTCGCCATCCCACTCGAAAACGCATGACATGGTGTGCGCATCTACTAGCTGCTGTGCTAAGTACGCCCGGTGGTGCTCATCGGGCCCTCGCTCTTGCCATGAGGCATTGACTCGGTCCGAGTTCTGCCATCGTTTGTACGCCTCGAAGTGCACTGGGTTCTCGGCATCGATGTGCAGGATGCGAAGCTGCTGCCCAAGTTCAACGATGAACCGAGAGTATACCACATCCCCTGGCTTAGGCTTAGCTGGCCGTATTGGGTGAACGGTGCAGACATTGCCCTTTCGTGTGAAGCCGAGCTGGCTCGGGAAAACGCCGAGCATCCCGTTGAAGCCCGGGAAACTAGTCACTTCAGGACGACTTTGAAGCCAGTGCTGCGAGTCCGGAGCGCCGGCTCCTTGCCAGAAGGACTCGCGGTAAAGCCAGTAGACGACATCCTTGATTGCTGCTGTGTTTACGCTCGGCGAGAATGGTGATACCACTCCCAAGCCGGTGCATCGCAAGTACTCACCCACTCGTTCGCTCTCCACCGAGACGGGAATCAGGTCTTCATCTCTGTAATTAGGGTGAAGCCACAAGCCGTAAATTGAAGCCCACGCCAACGCAAGGTCCTGTCGTTGGCTGTTTGACCCAAACAGCGAGTTGGGGTTGGCCACATCCAACCACAGAAGCTCGAGCCGGACAACTTCGCCGGACTGTGCTCTGTCATCATTGACCATAGATGGGGAGATTCTGGTCTTCATCCCGTCCGTGGTCCACCGAGCCAACGCCGCATCACCAGATCCAACAACGTAATCTGTAACATCCCTACTGCTAGTGGTGCTGATCCAAAGCTCCGTCTTGCTGTCAGGTAACTTGAAGGATAGCTTCCTAGGCATCTTCATTGATACTTCATCGCAGGGCTGCACACTCAGTATGGAGTCACCCATTTCAACCGCGTTGAATTGCCTATAACTCTATTAGTTCCCTATGAAGTAGCCAAGCTTTGGTTATTGCTACTGAATATGACACTCACAGAACAGGTATTAAAGTCTGCTATGGATGATAGACGAGGATGAAGATTGGAGCTTGTAACAGGCTTTAGAAAGGACAGTGATCGAGGAGGAACGGCATCACTGGCTATGCGTTTATATGAAAATGATATTCCGGGTATCTCTGAACCTACTTGCCACGAGCATCACTTGGCAACATGCTGTGCATTCTGACATTCTACAATCAGTGATTTATGCTTCAATAACTAATAATGCATCCATAAGTAAAAAGAAAACATGGGGCTACTTAATTGTTAGATGCTTTACCAGGGTAGAAATAAGTTTATTTCGCAAAGAAAACGCCTCCACATGTAGGGTAAAGGTCGTTTATTACTCAACATTTGGAAATGCTGTATTCCGCCAAGATCTACTGGTCAAACCGACGTACATGACCAAGTTTGTGGGTTGTATTCCTAAACTCGTAAAATCTAACCAATCGCTCCACCTGAATGCAATGCCAAGATGTAAGAGCTGCGGTGTTTTTACCCAACGAGGAGGATGTCACGAAGATCATGTAGAATTTCAAATGTCAGGAGAACCAGGGAGGCATGCACCACTTCTTTATTTTTGCACGCATGGTAAGGGGAGTGATGCGGGGTTGAAACCTCTTGCTCGGGAGTCTCGGAGCACGACCGAGGAGAATAACCTTAATGTATTTAAGCTTACGTTATGGTATTCAGTGCCGAGTCTTGTGGGGCTACCCACAGTTTGGCTCTCAGGCACATACACAAGTTTGTATCCCTGCCATTATTCATTTATCCCGTGGCAGCGAGCTGGGCGGTTTCAAATGGAGAGGCGGTCAGGATGCCACTGGCTCCTCGTTGGATGATGAGCTAGCGCTAGCGCAATCCACGAAGGTGCAAGGTGAGGTGTCCACTACTCGAAGCAATGCTTCGCGATGGGTTTATCTTTTCATCTGATTAGATTATCAGGGCTACGGGGAGCCCGTGGGATATGTTACTTTCGCTTGTGCGGGATTTGAAATGACTTTACTAGCCTACACCACTCACTTATTATGCTTGGAAAGGAGTGGATGTTCGTCAGCACCAACCCTTATAGAAGAATAATTAAGAAAAGAACATTTTGCTCAATTCTCCAATGCCCTGTTACCCTCATATACGCTAATGACTCTGCCGGTCCGTAGTCGGAGGCGTCTGCTAGATTCAGCAAGTGTGGGGGCACCTCTCATTAGGTGGGTAAGCAATTAAAACCACCCGTATGCACTGTAGAGAGAATTTGGTGGCTACAGGCCAAATATATGCGGCTCTCGTTCAAGTTAGCACGATCTGGTAGGCAGCCGGCCCAAATCGATCCTCGGCGACTACCATCATGGCGAATAATGATGGGAAAAGCTTCCCTCCGCGGAAGTGGTACAGAAGGGTGCCGTTCCTCTCCACGAAACCCATCGAGAAACGAGTGGCCACCCGGGAATTGGGCTCCATTTCAAGCGCGACTGGCTTGGAGAATGCAGCTAGTGCTGGGGCTGGAGAGAAGATTCCACTACCAGAGTCGACAGCAAACTGGTTGTCCATATTGACCTTCAACTGGCTGAGTAACATTCTTAGAACAGGCTACACCAGACCTCTTCAGGTCGATGATCTGTATGACATGCCCAGTAACAGACTGGTGCAGGATTATGCAGACAAGTTTGAGAAGAGCTGGTCCACAAGGCTGGAGACGAATAGGAATCGAGCAACTCCTTCAGGGCTGATCACATGGAGGCCTTTCTGGGCCCGATGCACAAGTGATGCCACTGTCTTAGCTCTGGCCCTCAACGACGTCACGTTCCGTTGGTTTTGGCTTGGTGGCCTTTTCAAGCTGGCCGGAGATCTGTCGCAGATAGTCTCACCTTTGATCATCAGGTTTCTCATCGCTACCCTGTCCGATCCGTCCCAGCAGGCTCTGCGCGAAGGCTTCGGCTATGCCGTGGGCTTGTTTTGCCTGTTGGTATTCTCTGTCACGTCCAATGTCCATGGCTTTTACCGGTCTTACTCAACTGGCATCCTGCTTCGAGGCACCTTGATGCATGCCATCTACCGCAGGTCGATGACGCAGCTCACTGAAAAGGCTAAACTGAAGCATGGCCTCGGCACGGGTAAATTAATGAGTTTGATGAGCGCTGATGTGACGCGCGTGGATTTCTGCTGTGGCTTTTTCCACACGGCGTGGACAAGCATCGTTCAGATCATGCTCTGCTTTGCTCTTACCACTTGGTCGTTGGGATACAGTGCACTGCCGGGATTTGGCTTGCTGGCGCTTTTGTATCCCCTTCAGACTTTCATGATGGGCCAACTCCTGCACTTGCGTCGCGCAAGTATGCCTTTCACAGATGCAAGAGTCAAAGCTGTCGTAGAGGCCGTCTCGACCATCCGACTCGTCAAGACTAACGCGTACGAGAAGAGCTTACTCGCAAAGATCGGAAAGCTGAGGTCCGACGAAATCACCTATATCCGCAAGAGGATGCTCTTGAGGGCTCTCAACACGGCTGTATCCTACACGGCTCCTACGCTGGCAGCTGTTGTCAGCATCGTTTGCTACGGAGCGACGAACGCAGATGGTATGGAGGCTGATGTCATATTTCCTGCCTTGGCTTTCTTTTTGCTGTTGAGAACGCCGCTCCAGGCTTTACCGACTGCACTCTCGGCTATAGCAGATGCTCGGGCGGCGCTTGAACGACTGGCTATTTTCATGGTTGCCTCGGACGCAGGCCCTATCAGAAATGTCGGATTGGATCCAAACCTTTGCGAGGATGAAGCCGAGAAGCCTCCAACCGAAGTGGTGCTTCAAGTTCAGGATGCCATTTTTGCTTATCATGATGACGAGGAATTCATGGCAGATGATGTCCAGGGAGGTGCTGAGAAACCAACCACCTTAGGTGCAGCTGGCCCTCAAGAGACAAAGCCAGAAAGCCAGAACCAAAGGCTCATCCTCGATTCACTTGAGGTAAAGCGGAATCAACTCGTCTGCATTGTGGGGCCTGTAGCATCGGGAAAATCCTCAGTGTTCAGGGCGCTTTTGGGAGACATGCAACGCGTTCAGGCGCGTTCGTGTCGACTTAACCTTGGGAGCTCGTCGTCGTCTCAGCTTGCTTTTGCTCCACAGACGGCCTGGTTGCTTAGCGAGACGGTAAGAGAGAATATTGTTTTCGGTAGGCCTCTTGATCTGGCGTGGTACGATGAGGTTCTGACCCGATGTTGTTTGCATGAGGACATGGAGAGGTTGCCTGACGGCGACATGACGGTAGTGGGAGAGATGGGTGTCTCATTATCCGGCGGACAGAAGCAGCGTATTAGTCTTGCCAGGACCCTTTACGGAAGAAGCTCGCTTATGTTCCTTGATGACTGTTTCTCCGCCCTTGACGCGCACGTCAGCGCTCGCGTCTTCGAAAGGGCTGTCAACAAGGCTCGAAGAGATCGGGAAGCCACGATTGTTCTAGTTACACATTCAATGGTTTTCGCTAGACAAGCAGACCATATCCTCTACATGGAAAATGGTCGCATTGTGGAGCAAGGCTCGTATGAGCTTCTATCCAGCCGGGAGGGCCCATTTTCCTACTTTGTGGGAGCCTCGCTAGCCAAGGATCCAGTCCCAGAAACAGAATCAACGCAAAATGATAGTGGCTTTGGACAACAGCAAGATGGAAAGTCCAAGGAAGCGATAGCGAAGAAAAAGCAGATCTCTAGAAAGCCAACGACCAAAAAGAAAGGTCGAGGCAATGAGATTATGCAGACCGAGGAGAGGCTTGTGGGTTCTGTCAGTGGAAAGACCTACATACGTTACGTCCAAATGGGTAATGCCTGGTTGACCGTACCAGTATTTATCATATCTATTGTGGTTTACCAAGGATCAAGCATTGTCTCACCGCTATGGCTGAGCTGGTGGCAAGAGACCGAATACAAGTCTATCTCTGAAGATGCATACATGGGAGGTTATGCGGCGTTCGGTATCGGCCAGTCCCTAGGATTGTTCTTCATGAGCGCGACATTTGCCTTTTTCTGTTTCTGGTGCTCAAACAAACTTCACCACTTGGCCATATCAAGGGTACTCCACACTTCTGTTGCTTTTTTTGATACGACTCCCCAGGGACGAATCACGCATCGATTCAGCAAGGATATCGACGCAGTGGACAATGTCGTGGGCGAGACATTGCGATTGTTCATCTCTACAGCTGTACAGGTTGTGGGCACTATTATTGTGGTGACTATCGTGCTGCCACCATTCATTGCCATTGCTGCAGGACTGCTACTCATATACACCTGGACTGGAATGTACTATAGACCCTCATCCCGCGAGCTGCGCCGTCTCAACAACCTGCTACGTAGCCAGATATATGAGCACTTTGGCGAGTCGCTGTCTGGCTTGCCCACACTCCGGGCATTTGGTGCGGTGCCCCTCTTCCTTGAGACCAATGCTCGTAGCATTGACACCGAGAACACCGCCTACTGGCTGTCGGTGGCGTGTCAGCGCTGGCTGAACCTCCGCTTGGATCTTTGCGGAGCGACTCTCGTTCTGGCCGCGGGCTTGCTGGTTGTAGGGCTCCGAGGTGACATTGACCCATCGTCTGGAGGAGTGGTGCTTTCCTATGTTGTCACGGCACAAGCCGTATTTGGAAACATGATTCGTCAGAGCGCTGAGATCGAGAACAATATGAATTCGGTCGAAAGACTGCTCCACTACGCGTTCAATGTTGAACAAGAACCTGCGCATGAGATTGACGATGTGGACAAGGACTTGAGAGTGTGTGAATGGCCCAGCGCTGGTCATGTGGAGTTTCAGTCCCTGACTCTCAGCCATCGTCCCGGTCTAGAACCAGCGCTCCGGGACGTCACTCTAGATATAAGACCCGGCGATAAAGTCGGCATTGTGGGGCGGACTGGCGCAGGAAAGACTACATGTATGTGCCGGCTCGCTCATTGGTTCTCTCTTTTCTTATTAGAAGAAGGCCTCAATGATTTACAAAGACACTGACTAACCTTCTCTTAGTGGTCACCGCATTGCTGAGAATCATCGAGCCCACAAGCGGCAAGATTCTGATTGATGGTGTCAACATCCACGCGATCGGTCTGCACTTGCTTCGGTCAAGCCTCTCCGTAATCAGCCAGGACGCCATCCTGCTTGCCGGGACTATTCGATACAATCTGGATCCGTTCCAGCAGTGCGACGATGATTGGCTCCAGCAATGCTTGAAGAGAGTCGGACTTGCCGGTAGGGAGCGAAACACTAGCCGAACATCTTCGAATAGCCAAGACAAGGAGGCCCAGAGCGAAGTTGAGAAGAGTTACGACTCTGACTCTAGTGCTAGCCCTTGTTTGACGCTAGACTTTGAAGTCAAGCAAGATGGCGCCAATATTTCCCAGGGCCAGCGGTCTCTCATTTCCATTGCTCGCGCCCTCGTGCGACGGTCTCGGATTGTCGTCTTGGATGAAGCTACAGCGTCGATTGATAGCAGAGCCGACGCGGAGATTCAAATAATGCTAAATGAGGTGATGAAAGATGCTACGGTTCTCACAGTGGCTCATAGACTGGACACCATTGTTACTACTTGTAACAAAGTTGTTGTAATGGACAAGGGCCAAGTTGCTGAATTCGATTCCATCCGGGAACTTTATTCCAGGACAGGCAGTCAGTTTAGAGCGCTGTGCGATGCATCCAAAATCACAGTGCCGGAGGCAACAGGTTAATGGACGAGAGTCGCCGCCGTATCCACAAAAAAACACTATTTTCGATAGAAATTATCTAATATTGAGCTTAAAGTGCCCACCGTACGCTCCAGGACCCCGGTAAAAACAGGATAGAGATCAGATATTTAACATGAGAAATTTTGTCTGTCTTTGCCCTGCGCGCGGGACTTTGTGTGAAACCAGTGTGATGTACCATGGCCTCAACAGAAAGACATACAGTCAGCATCAGCGATAAATTTCTGGGTCAAGTACATCGATACGGAGATGTGTGAATCTACCACCGGATAAGTCAATATTGGTGGACCTTTGAGGGATCAGGCATGTATCTAGGTAGCCCCACACCACTTTATCAATCAGTATGCATATTATGAACCATACCAGGGAACCTAGTAGTTCGTGACACGCCCTGATGTTGGGGGAAAGTTAAAACGCAGGTCACTCCCAAATGAAGTTGGTATTTATGCTAAATTAGTTAACCAGTTTTGGGCGTGGGGGGCATTGCCAATGGCATTCGCTCCTGGCAGCGCAAATCAAAAGCTTATTGGGCCGTTGTGGGTCTTGCCCAGCTCGGTTTTGACAGAATGAGAAAGGATCTGACGGGCACGCTCCATCGTTTAGCTGGTAACCGATGTCGGAATTCGATAGTGCAGAGAAAATTTTTATCAGATGGTTGCCAAGTGCGTGGAGCTGTAATCAGATCGGGTCATGCCCGTGTTGTCGATGATGTGTTTGTAAGGTCAGGTCTTGGTCAGGAGCCTTGGCAGCATTGGCAGTTCGGCAGCATCCGGGCGATGGGCTGGCCAAACCGGAGGCGACACTGTAAAAGGCCTAAATTGGTCGCGTGTTTAAAATATATCGGGCCCTGTCACCAACGCCCCCTTATAGTCGGACTCCTCATACTGATTACGGCCTAGCTGATGGGATGGAGGGTCTGACCCTTCTGCGCCGTCGCCTCCGTTTACCTGACTGACCCCCAACTTGAGCCCTTGGCAGCCGTTTTGTAATAACCAACAACAAAAGAAAAAAGAAGGCCGGATAGCAAGGGGGGATAAGTGCCACCCATGTGAGGCCATTTTGTTGCTTTATTTCTGTCCTAGGATGTGGCCATGTAAAAGAAGCCAACTAGTCCGCATCAACCTCGTGTCGATTTACACCACGACACTATTCATAGCCGCTTGATCAAAGACAAACAACATGTCAACGCCAACCGGAGCTCCGGATCCTGGCCAGCCCCAGACAAAATACGGAGCTATCGGGTCGTCGTCGCGACTTTCGAGCTCCGAGAGGGCTGGCTCAAAGGGTGTTCACACGCGACAAGACTCGGTCCTCGCACCCTCAGACGCCGACTCTCCCGCAGACGGCGATGTTCGCGCTGGAGCTGGTGTCAGCCGTGTCGAGGCCTTCAACAAAGTCCTGTACCAGTCAGGCAAGTCGGGCAAGATACTGCTCTGGCTGCTGGGCATCTCAATTGGCCTGACCATGTTCGCGTATGCGCTCGACCAGGGCATCACATCGAGCATCTTCACCACCATGGCCAGCTCCACCTTTGGCAAACACAGCTCTCTCGCTGCCGTCAGCACCGCCAGCCAGATCATCCGAGCAATCAGCAAGCCTTTCATCGGCAAGCTGGCAGACATCACCTCGCGCCCAACTACGTACGTCATCATCCTCGTCTTCTATGTTGTTGGCTTTGTTGTAGCCGCCAGCTCGAGCACCTTCTCGGCCTACACGGTGGGCATCTGCTTCACTTCGGTCGGCAAATCTGGATTAGATCTGCTTAGCGACATCATTGTCGGCGACTTGACGCCCCTGCAGTGGCGAGGTTTCTTCGGTGCTGCTCTCTCTATTCCATTTGTCATTACCGTTCCCATTAACGGTTTCATTGCCGAGGGTTTCGTTGACAACTGGCGATGGGGCTTGGGCATGTTTGCTATCCTTGTGCCTGTCCTGTTGGTGCCAGCCATTATCACGCTGTATTCCATGCAGCTCCGGGGCGAAAAATTGGGCATGGTCACGATAGCCGCTTCGAAGCGCCTGAGAACGGGGGCTGATGAGTCTGCTCAACCGAAAGGATTCACATATTGGGTAAAGCTCCTTTACGAGGGTCTGATAGATATCGATATCGTGGGGCTTATTATCCTGGGTTTTTCCTTTTCATTGATTCTATTACCGTTTACTCTTGCAGAAGACGCCGATGGTGGTTGGGGCAACGCGAGCATCATCGCGATGCTCGTCGTGGGCTTTGTCCTGCTCATTGGCTTTGTCCTCTTCGAGATATACCTCGCCCCAAAACCGCTCATGACGAACCGCATCCTTAAGAACCGCACGTTCCTTGCCTCCGTTGCCATCTACACCTTCAACCAAACAGCCTCGTCGGTCCGCAACACATACTTCTCCTCGTACATTTACGTTATTAAACAATGGACCACATACCAATGGACCATTTTCCTGGGAACCACGACCATGGGACTGAGTCTTATCGGACCCATTGTCGGCCTCATCCAAAGGCGCACGCACCGATATAAGTCCATGATGGTCTTTGGTGCTGCAGCAAGAATGCTCGGCTATGGTCTCTTGCTCAAAGGCAACGGCGACATGGTGCAAGACACGGCCCGCCTGGTAGTCGCTCAGTTAATATTTTGCTTAGGTTCCTTTAACATTGTTGGAGTTCGTGTGGGTAGTCAGGCTTCAGTACCACACGAGGACATGGCCTCGATCATCTCCTTGCTTTCGCTATGGTCCACTTTGGGCTCATCCATTGGCAGTGCCGTATCATCCGCCATCTGGACAAATGAGATGCTTGATCGCATGTACGATGAATTGCCTGGAGTCAATCGAACTACTGTTTTAGAGATTTACGGAAATATCAGGACTCTGCGCACTGGCTACGAGTTCGATGATCCCGTCAGACAGGGCGCAATCCGCGCGTATGCTCATGTCAACGGCCACATCGCCACTGCGGCTCTTCTCTTGGCCGTCGTGCCATTCTTTGCTACTTTCTTCATGCCTGACTTTTACCTGGGCAAGCAGCAGAACGCTGTCACAAACACCGGTCTCGATGGGGAAGTAGTGGATGTGCCTCAGAGACAGAACGGGAATGACGACCGAGTTCCGGATTCCCAGGTGGATTCCAAGTCACTTTATCGCAAGTGGCTCGCTGCTTATCGCAAGGACGCATAGATAGCGACTTGATACAGAAGGTAAAGGGTTTGGTTGGTAGTTAGTGCAAGGGGGATGCATAGAATGTATAATAAGTCCGGCATTTGGGGGGCCATTTGAATCAAATAGACTTATATTACATGCTCTGTTTCTTTCTCCCCTACATACTTTTAATTATTTTGGTAGACCGCCGCTCATCCAAACTGCAACTCAAATCGGGTTGGGTTTCACAACTTTGAGATATTTGCCAATGCTTCATGTTTGTGTCGCTTTACTGCGTATGTCCTATCAACTCACTCACTCTTCTGATTATCAAATTACCTGCCTTTTTTTTTCATTTTTCACAAAAAGGGTCTCATGCCCTGGCAATGCTGCAGAAGTCTCAACACCAGCCCAGGCTACAGAACTTTGCGATTGGCGGGCGGGCTTTGGTGCTAATATGCGCGCGTCAAAGCCAAGTTTCCTCTCGTTAAAGAGGCTAATGTATGCTTGGAAATAATTGCCTATTATATATTAAGAATCCCATGTTTGGCCAAACACCTCTCTTGACAAGCCTGCTCTCTGAATAATTTACTTCGCATGAGTAATCGATAGACCAAAGATATTTGATGACGATAAAGCTGGGTAATGGAGTTAGAAATTGCTAGTTGCGGAGGTGAAAACTTGGTTTAGTTATGTTAGCCGTGATTGAGGATGCTGAGTGCGCAAAGTGGAATGCCCAATACACAGTTCCTAGGGCATTTATTGCTGTCTATAGGGTAGGTTGTTGTCCTGTTCGTCTATCGCATGCATGGCAAGGCACCCTTGGCCTTATCATGCTGAAATAGGGATAGGAATTTGATGTTAAATATCTACAAACTAAGCCTGATTTAGAAAAAGTCGATTGGATATGGTGTTGTTCTACCGCTTGGGGCTTAATCTTAACTAAAGATAAGCGAGGACCGCGAAGGAGATTGGTCGAGATAATTATTTGAAAATGATTGCCAGCAAGAGATAGTGGAAGATGCAATGAAACATGCTGTAACTCGGTTTAATGATAATGTCTCCTCGTTTTGGCTTATCTAGGTTGGATTACACAGGGTTGGACCAGTCTATTTCCTTTGTAATGGAGCAACCTTTTGGCATTTCTATTGGATCCGACTCTTAAACGTTGCTAAAAGACTGTTGATATGTCTCAATGTTGAATTTGAAATATTTCTATTGAAATGAAACATTAACATACCATAATTACATCTAAACCCAATAAAAATTTCAAGGCTGTTGTCGCTTATTACAATATCCCCCCCACCCTCGCACGTTAAATCGAAACTTCAGATTTTGAACTATTGTAGTCCAGTTCGCGATCTAGATCTCTCAAATGCACCAACCGGATCTCATCATTATTGTCGCCATACTCCACTGCAAAGGATTTGTGACAGGTGATTCCTTTTGAGTCCATCCTCTGATGTGACCGATCTACATTGGAAGTCACACTGACACCAGTCGGCCTGCTTCTGCTTTGTGTTTTCCCACGCCCGCTGGCATAGTTGGCGTAGTATCTCTGTGTTGTACCGAGCATCTTGGGGAAGACGCGGACAAGGATAAGTCTGATTGTAGGCATGCAGGTGCAGATGATGCCGACGTTGATTTCTACCGTTGACCATCTGGAAACCTCCAGGTATTCCCAGGTAGGGTTCAATGAGTGAGAGCCGAAGGTAATTAGTGATCTGAGCCGTAGAATGCTTACTACAGTGACGAAAGCTCCCACAATGAACATCATCCCCACGCCGATCTTCTTTCTCCAATCCAAGTTGAGGGATCTGAGTTGTGACAAGGGGATCGCTAGCATCCAAAAGTCCAGCACAATGCTAACAGCGCTATTGGACCATGCAATACCATTGATATCCATGCACTTTCCTTGGTGTTCTCCGTCCCACTTGGTCCAAAAGTAGCTCACAGGCCGGCACTGAAAGAGTGACATGGTAACGAAAACAATGCCAATTATGCAATTTAGGATGATAGTAGCCCAGAGCGTTCGGCGGACAGGTGGAGCCGGGAAGATTCTCAAGTAAAAGAATAGTAGCGCAAGCTTGAGAAGGGTGACATGCAGGAAGTACATCGCTGCCATTATGTAGAAGAACATGCCGAATTTTGTAATGTTCGCGTATGGTAATGTCCAGATGTCCTTTCCGAGGCCGTTAGCAATTGTGCCGTGGATAGTGATTATTGAGCCCGGAACTCCAGCAACAATTGTCAAAAGTGTAAACCAATCATCGAGTCCGATCTCAAGTCGTGCCCAAAGTTTGAAAGCAAAGCGAGTGACGACAAAAACGCCAGATATGACGCCGAAAGTGTTGGAAAGGATTTCATATTCCACTGATTTGTCACGGATCGGTGCACCACAATTCGTAGAAGTCGCATTCTTGGTGACTGAGATGATATAAGTATTAAGATTGGCCGAGGCATGGTCGAGTATGAGCTTACAGAGAGCCTGTTTGGTGGTACAGTTGGCCGTTACGCAGCTGGTAACGTCAAGCTGTAACTGCTCGTTGGTGCACATGCACGTCTGGTTTGTAAAAACACATGGCGAATTAGCAACGGCACTAGCTAAACATGAGACCTGCGCACCAATTAGCCTGAATCCTCACATTAAATGAGTCAGGGGTCGGCTTACCGCACAGTCGGGAAGAGACTGTAACAATTCGGTCGTAGTAGACCTTAGAACTTGGCCCAAGACGCCATTAAACGCCAGGGAAGCGATTAAAAGACTCCGGTAGATGCGCATTACTTTGTATGAACAACAGGTTGAGCAGAAATTCTTTGAGGAAAAACTGACATGACATTTGCAGACTACCTGGCTTGTAAATATGGAAACTGGGTCGACTTGAAAACGGGTCTCAGAATCGCCAAGGGGCCTAGATCATGACCCCTGGGAAAATAGCAAGTTTATCTGCGGTAGCTATGAGACACCTCCTGTAAGGGTTTTCACAATACCCTTGGAACCAACCACCGGCATCTCGGGGTTTCTTTTGCCGCTCGGTGCCGCTCAACGGCATTGTCAGAAGAAAGGTAAAACGGATTTCTCCGTTTTCCGCCACCTGCTCCTCCTTGATAGTTTGCAGCACCTATAGCCTGGGCTTCGCTGTTATAAACATGCCACGATGCTTTTCACCGAGCACATGGCGCGTACACCATCGAATTGGAGCCAAAGGAAGCTAGATCGCCGCGTTCGGTAGAGGTCCCGGACATTTTTACAGGGGAGAGCCACCACGGGAGTCGCATCTGGACTTGACACGGTGGTGGTGGCGGCGGCGGTGGTGGTTGCAGCCTTTAGCGATATGGGCAACCGCGGGATATCATCTTGACGACCAGATTGAGAAAGGGAATGCCCCGAAGGGGGCGCTCATGCATGAATGCTCTGCTCCGGTGCACACATGCGTTCAGAATATCGGCCGAACGGTGTATTTCGAGGGCACTTGACCGAGACTAGTCGACGTGAGCTTGGGAATTGGATGCCGGGGCTTTGGCCGAAGATGGCTGGTCGGAGATTGTTGCAGATTCTGATACACTGAAGGTCTGCGGCTAAAACCGCTGAGGATGTCTTCTCCAGAAGCCAGCACATGGGAGATGCCATGTGTCAGATGTCAAACTGACAGTTCCATTGACGTGGTTGATCTGGTCCCAACTTGAGAATCGTATCTAAAACGATAAGTGGTGATGGGCAGGAACGATTCCCGAAAACTCAAAATTCTTAAACCTTGGAGAGGATCTCCTGACTCGAGACTTGGCTTCCTCCAACTGGGCCTGTGTCCCGACCACGAGGGAAAAATTTTACGGCATCACACCCATTTTTGGAAGGCCAGGGGTTTTCCATCTGCTAAAGTCCCAATCGTTTAATCATGTGCGACGGTAAACGAACGGGGCCAATCGCTGTCCCCACTCACATTCCCCATATTCGGAACTGCCTCCGAAAATCCGTGGGTAATCCCTGCTTTTGTAAGGGGCAGTTTTTTTTCTCTCACAGGTTCCCTTACGCCTACGCCGCGTGTTTCAATTGATATCCTGGCTCCGAAATCCTTCACCGATCGGCCGCACGACGCATGGTTGGCCAGAAACTGCGAGCGGCTCAGGAAGCTGGGACGTGATCGACGAGCGCATTGACTTAGACATGCCGGTTTTTGGCTTGGACTTTTCGTCCGAACACCTTTCGTGACTGAAAGACCAAGTCTGATGAGGTTTTAAAATCCCGCCATCAGAAAATGCTGCTATCAATGCCGCTTATCCCAGTCCAAGATATTCTGTGCCGTGCCCATGCTGCTCCTCGTGTCTCGTGAGGTAGTAATGCGTTATCGCACCCAAAGTGTTTTTTTTCTTTCGGAATCAATAAACGCAGTGGATTCTCATCGTAGAAATAATGAAATTATTGTATTTACCGCCATTTCCTATTCAGGTTGTATTCTAATCCCAACTAGTTTGGAAGTACAAGAAAGTTCGAGTCGCGACACCACCAAGTGGTGATGTGTGCCTTGGCAAAGCATAGCGCAGGGTACGAGCCTTCAAGCTACCCTTGTTATCACAAAGTGAGCAATTCTAACAAATAATTGAGAGTCAAAATTTTCCTAGTCAAAAATAAAAGGCGGCCAAATGTAAAATTCAGCAAATGCCCAAGAATGTGGCCAGGGGCTTTTCTGCCCTACGTAGCCACAAGGTGCTCCTGTGTTTGGCTGAACATCCCTGGTTCCGTGCTCAGTTAGTAAGCTTTGCAAGATGCCTCACAAGATTTTGCGACTAGCTTGAGGGTAAGGAAGGCCTCGCATTTCTGTAGTTGCGCATTGCATAGGGCCGATGACCCGCGTCAAACCGTCAGGTGAAAAGTGCATTTTTGTTGAATCATTGTCAATGAGGTTTTGATTCACGCGTTTTACTTGGGCACTGTGCACGATGAATCCGCATTTTAAGATTGCATTCTTGTCGGTAATCTGCTGTCCGGTGTTGTTGAGGAGTCCCATCGACTGTTTACAGTTGGCGTCCCATGTGGTGACAAGCTGAAGCTGGGTGAGCCCCCTCCCCCCCTTTTTTTTCTTTTCAATCAGCGACCTCTGGGCAAGCTATTCATTGAATATTTACTTCAAATTTTACAACGAACTGCTCGTGGGCGGTCCAGCGGCCAGGCGTAGCTTTCTGGGAATCAGGATGCTGAATCTGAAAATTATTCAAGAGAAACGATGAAAATTGGTTCAGCTATCACAACCATCAGAGCTAGAATATACCCGCATTACATCACATCAAACCTTTCGGTTGGGCCATGAATCATAAATCCTGCACCTTGATGTCTCCAAAGACTCGGGCCTTTTTTTTCTCTCGCTTGGCGAGAGCATCAGACATAGTTTTGTGCAATGGTAAATTTCATTTGATTGGATGGAGTCCTCATTTTTGGCTTTGATGTCGCAGCCATATCTGCACCACCAGGGGACGTTGAGTAGTTCCAGCACCCAAAATCAGCCGTCTCTTCGCTGCCACCAAATCAACGGTTGGTCAAGCCGTCAGTTTTATCTCAATGCGTCATGGTTTATTTCATGTAAAACGTCTGTAATGGGTCTGGGCGTGATTATTCCATTGATTAATTTCTCCAAGTAGGGCGTGATAAATCCTCACCAGCAAGTCTGGGATTTTGGCGCGACGAAAAACTTAGCTGGAACTCTATGCAGCGTCGTGATAAGATTCAGACAAGAAAGGATTCCAACAGGAGAGGATTCCAACAGGATTTTGGCCTGATAGCCCCCGTTAACGTTGAGAAAACGTTTTTTATCGGTGTTGGTGAAAAGTGTTTCCCAAGATGATTCTGTGAACAAATATTTAAGCATCCGAATGCCCAGTACCACACTTTTCACTTACATCAGCACGAGTTCTGATTGTTCATCTCCCTTATCATTTTACCCATTGCTTCCACTGCCAGCTATCTTTCATCATGCCTGTCTTCCTGCTGGCTCCGGCCATGTGGCTGCTTGGCATGAGTGCCAAAGCTGGACTCGCTGCCCTTGGTGTTGCTGGTATCGCTGGTGCATCGATTGGTATTGCCACTGGTGTTAGTATTGGTGTTGGTGGAGCATTGATATTCCTCAAGACGAAGAACAAGATTGGGCGTTGGAGTTTGATCCACGAGTATTCCGAAATAGCTGCAACTAATTGGACACAGCCGGTGGGCAATGGGACTCAGACCTTGGGCCTTTCGAAAAGTCTCCTCTTCTACCAAGACCCCGACAATGCCATCATTGTCTCCTCTCGAAGTTACTCAGATGGGGAATGGATCACAGTCAACATTACGGATCAGCTTGACAAACAGGGACGCGCAGTCGAGGCGAGACGAGCCACTCCACTGGCGGCAACCGCTAACCCTGGGGCGCAATTTGAGGCCGTTTTATATTTCCTGGACTCGTTTAACAAAACCATCGAAATCCGCACCAAAGATCATTCGTTGAACGAGTGGGTTGAAAGCGACCTCGGCAATGATCCCAACCTCCAGCCCGATTACTTCTCCCAATTGGGTGCCCATTGGTTCAACTGTCTTCCCATTTGCCGGAATAGCCCTGATGGTACCAACCAAGTGCGCCTTTTTTTTCAGAAGGGCAACAAGATGGTGGGAGCGACCAGCTCGCCCTTCAATGAGACGGGATTCAGTACCCATATGTCTCCGGGTTCAGGTATCGCGGCCGTTCCCTTTGTTCCGCCCGAGGGCCCTGCGGAGATGCGTCTCTTCTTTGACGAAGCATCTCGCATCATGATGATGAAATGGAAGAATGAGACAGGCTGGGAGTTTGATGGTGAGTCCACAAGACGCTTCATGACCCGCCACTCATTTTTACACAATTCTAACGAGGTATGCAGAGGATTTCTTTGTCTTGCCCAAGGACAAAACATTCGAGGGGCAGAGCATCGCGGCTACATCATTCCCAGCTGGGACAGACGCTCTGCGACCGGCCTGGTTCGTCATGGTGCTTCAGCTCGAGAAGATGGGTGACGTGAGAGCAACATATTGGGACCCCATCGAGAAGACGTGGATTTCTGAGAAAAAGGTGAAGTTTAGTGGTGGTGGATCGTGGGGGAAGCTTACCAGAATTGCCTCGACCCAGGATGGCAAATTCTATGGGATCAGGGGCAAGCACGTGGAGGAATACACCATCGATCCCAACAAGCCTTACAAATTCAAGCATTCCTCACGCGTTGCGCTTAGGAATAAGGTAACAAAGGTTGATGTGCAAGGATGACTCGAATGAGGCGTGCATATGGATGACAGCAATGTGTTTTCCCACGCGAATAACATCACACGTCAAACGTACGTTTAATCCAAGGAGCCTTTTGCTCAAACGATTGCTTCATAGCTGTTGGTAGCTTGCGAGAGGAGTTTGAAGATATATCCTTAGTGTTTTTGTATTTATTGGATTTATTGACTTGACAGCAGACGAGAAGGAGACTGCAACTAAATATTGGGATTTTGAATCCGCAATTTTTTGTTGCTCTTGATTTATCATTAAAAAATTTAGTTTGGATTTTCTTTTAATTCTTAATACGAATCAAATCCAGAAGAAAATAGCAATGTGATCCAAAAACTAGTGAACGTGGTATGGGTCAGGACTCAGGAGACAGTGAGTTAGCTACCAACGGTCCTCCGCACCCGCACAGTTGGTTTGCTTGCCATAGGTTGGAATTGGGAGGCGCCCCTTACAAACTTAAATCTCAACATTGTCAATTTTCTTCAGTCTGTTGAGGCTGCACTGCATGGCCGCTGTGACTTGGTGCGCATTTGCCTCACCATTTACACACCGAAGACCGACAGACTGCAGAAGGCTATCGCAAATATTGTGCATTTAATTTATGAGAAATCTTTTAATAGTATAAAATCTATTCAACCAGTTCAGAGCGTTCTACATGGGTTTCTACTGAGATTAAATATGGAATTTGGTTGGAAGGGATCCATTGCAGGCAATTGACTCAGAAGATACGAACTGCAGATCCGGGAAACATCGCAAAATGTGTGGCTGACCATAAGTAGTAACAACACCGATCTACTGCAGCTTATGAAGAACAAAGGGTCGGTAAATATATTTGAAAGGGTCATCAGCCCTTTTGACCTTGAGCCAATCGCTCGAAGGAACTATTGGAGGCTCGTGATCACTGCGGAACAGCATGCAAGGCTTAGTGTGGTTGCTGGAAGTGACTGGGAACCACCTTCAAAAACTTAAGATGCAGGTGATGCAGTGGATGCGATGGTTAGAGATATTGAGAATGATATTTGTTGCTTGAGAGTGGGAGCATACCGGGTCAGCGGCCAGCGCTATGGCCGAGCTCGTTCTAATATGTAGCCCAACATTTGCAAGTCCGGGAATGATTCCTTTATTGAACCAGTGTTTATTTGCTACGTTAGCCTGAGTGACGTTGGGGCTGTTGAAACTTCGTGGACATATCTCCTTGAAAAACTGATCGAAGCCAATAATCCGGCACCAGGTTCTGTGAAAGTCTATTCATAGAACTTAACATCTGAGGTTCGTCGGCATTTTTTAAGGCTGTCGGGTTGGGGATGAAATTAGGCTGCCGTTATCCTGTTAACAAATCTGCATCCCGAATCAAGCCACACATGCATAATGATGTGTCAAAGTGGCGGCGGCTGTGCAGCTAATGAGGCCCCCGCTTCAGCTCACAATTTGGCATTTAGTTTCTTCCCCTCTACAGCTGAGGCAGCTTGTTAGGCTCTCCCATCTTCTATTAAATTCCTTAAATATTACTAGGGACAAGAGGCAAGTCAAAATCTTCAGCCACTCCATGTTTCGATCGATGTGCTTTTCTGGCTAGTACCTACCCTTTTGCGGCACTCAAATATGGCAAACATGGCCTAATCTAACTAGGCTGAGAATCAAAGAACGCCGAACGATCCGATCAGTATTTTGCATCCCGCAAATTCGCCAGTTGAAGGGCTCTCGATGCGTACTCAACTAGTGGCCCCAAAGTTTCGGGCCTTCAACATCACGTCGAACGATTAAACATGTCCAGGGGGGAAATTGGCAATGGCTCGGCCGCGCCGAACCAGACTCGCCCGGAACGGTTGGGCCATGATAATTACACTGTTGGGTGGATATGCGCTCTACCGAAGGAACGTATAGCATCATCAGCTATGCTAGATTCCATTCACCCAGACCTTCCTAGAAAGCCAAACGACCACAATTCATATACCCTGGGGCGTGTTGGCCGACATAATGTTGTGGTAGCATGTGGCCTTAGTAACGCAAATTCAGCAGACGTTGCCTCTCAAATGATGTGTACTTTCCCATCCATCAAGTTCGGGTTGTTGGTTGGCATTGGAGGAGGCGTCCCGAAGTTCGTCAGACTCGGGGACGTCGTTGTCAACATCCCGGCAGATGGGTATGCTGGACTTGTTCAATGGCGTTTTGATGATGAAAGCAGAGCTTTTACACGAACTGGATCATTGAAGCGCCCACCGACAGAATTACTAGCCGCGTTCACAAAATTGGAAGCGGATCACGCAATGAAAGGCTCCAAGATACCACAGTATCTCGGTGAGGTGGAAAGAAACTGGCCCAAGCTGGTGCCCAAGTATACAAAGTTTGACTCGTATCAAGATATTCTGTTTAGGGCAGATTATAACCACGTCGAGAAACTCTCCATCTCAGATATTAGCATCACCTACAACGGGCGCGACGATGCCAAATATGAGAGTGAGGAAGAGCAAGGGTACGAACAAATAGAATCGCATTGTATGCACTGCGACAAAAGTAAAATTGTTCGTAGGCAGCCCAGGGATATGCTTGTGCATCATGGCGTCATTGCGTCCAGTTCCCAGGCTGTCAAAAGTGCGGGATTGCGAGATGAAGTGAATAAAAGATTGGGAGGTCAAGTATACTGCCTTGAGACTGAAGCTGCAGGGATGTTCTCTGAATTTCCATGTGCTGTTATCAGAGGAATATCTGATTATGCAGATTCACACAAAAATGATGATGGACAAGAGTATGCGGCGATAGTCGCTGCAGCCTTTGCAAAGGAGCTTCTATCAGTGATACCAGTTGAAGATGTCACGCAAATGCCTCCAGCTAAAAGTAAGAAAAATGTCTCTTTTCAGATCTCTTTCTTCAGACCCCTAGAAAACTAATACGCGATGGTCAAATTTCGTCGTTGAGTAGGGACGTTCAATTATCGTCAACATATGAGAGTTTTGCTGACAAGATGCAGATTTTCTAGCACCCCATAGAAAGAGAGAGGAAGTACCCAAATTCATAAAAGAGCCCAACATTTATCAACCCAGCCATCAACCGAGTCCTCAGCTAAGCGTCCAGCAACTTAGCCATCAAACAAGTCCTGAGCCGAGTGTCCAGCAACTCAGTCACCAAACAAGTCCTGAGCCGAGTGTCCAGCAACTCAGTCACCAAACAAGTCCTCAGCTGAGTATGCAGCAACTTAATGATCAAACAAGTCCTCAGTTGGGTATTCAGAGACCTCATCAAGATGCGCAAGAAGTCCTCAATTGGTTATCGCCGGGCCAAAATTGCCCTCAGCCGCGAGACTATTTGATGATGCAACATCCTGGAACTGGTCTTTGGTTTTTAAGGTCCTCAAAGTATAGGACATGGATAAAAGGCCACAAACAGAACCTGTTCTGCCCAGGATTTCCTGGTGTTGGGAAAACAACCTTAACCTCAGCTGTGATCGACAATTTGGAAGCCGGGTTCAAACACGACCGAACAATTGGGATTGCACACTTGTACTGCAACTCCTTGCAGGAAAACACCCAGAAAGTCGGATCTTTACTCCAGAGCCTGTTGAAGCAGCTGGCTCGTCGCCGTCCTACTCTGCCTGAGTGTGTGAGGAATCTCTATGACCAACACCAAGGAAAACTAACGCAGCCATCTTCAGATGAAATAGCAAAAGCGCTTTATCTTGTGATTGCAGAGTTCTCAAAGGTTTTTCTTATTGTTGATGCCCTTGACGAGTGTCCAGATGAGTGCAGAACGCGGTTCTTGTCGGTAATATTCAGTCTCCAACTGAAGATTTCGATAAATCTGTTCGCGACTTCTCGGCCTCAGGTTGAAATCGGAAAGGAGTTTTATGGAAGAAGCGATGTCTTAGAGATCAGTGCAAGAAGGGAAGACCTGGAAAAGTATGTCGATGCTTACATACCACGGCTATTATTGCTCAGCGACAGCAACCACGATCTGCCAATTGAAATCAGGGAAAGGTTCAGGTTCAGAGTAAAGAATGCCATTATTGACGCAACTGGCGGAATGTACGTGGATACATGCTTCGGAATTCGAGTCGCACTTCGTAATTGACATGGGAACAGATTTCTTCTCGCAAAGCTATATCTCGGACAACTCATCGATAAGACAACATTGAACGATCTAAACGAAGCATTGGGAAGGTTTCCGAAAGGCGAGGGCTCGTTGACCCGTGCATACGGAAATGCGGTCCAGAGAATTCGAACACAAACTACGGGCCATAGATTGCTTGCGCAGAGAGTGCTGTCACTTCTCACATGCGCGAAACGACACCTGACTATACTAGAACTGCGAGAAGCTCTTGCCGTGAGAGACAATACCCTCACGTTGGACGAGAATAAAAGAGAGAGCACTGTCGTGATTCTTGCCGCGTGCGGAAATTTAGTCACGGCTGATCAGCACGGGGGTACTATTCGATTAATCCACGAGACGACACGAGAATACTTGGCAACTCACATGTTTTCCATCAGACCTACAGAGGGCCTAATGTTCATGATAGAGGACCCCGCAACTTTGGATATTCGGAAAAACGAAGAGGCCTTTGTGGATGCCCAGCGAAATCTCGCCTTAGCATGTGTTACGTATCTTTCATACAAGAATTTTGAAAGAGGCTATTGCCAAACAGACCAAGAATTTGAGGAGCGCTTGCGAATCAATCCCTTTTACAGCTACGCCGCACGGTGTTGGGGACGCCATGCCAGCGAAGTGCCCATGTTCATGGAAGAGGTCAGCAACTTTTTCCAGAAGAAAAAGCAAGTTGAAGCAGCAGGCCAAGCATTATTAGCTGAAAAGCTGTGGCCCAACCACGTGGACTACAGCCAAGAGGCTCCTCGACAACTGACAGGGTTGCACCTGGTAGCATATTTTGGCATCGAAAAGCAAATCAAGACGGAAAGGATAATCAAGACGGTGTCATCGGACATGAAACTAGAGTCGAAAGACAACTTCGGTCGCATCCCGTTGACATATGCAGCACAGAATGGACATGTCGAAATAGCAAAAATACTGCTTAAAAGAGGAGGCGATGTTGATTCGAGAGACAACTCGGACCGAACGCCGCTGAGCTGGGCTGTCCAAAACGGACATGAGGCCATTGTCCAGCTTCTCCTCAAAAAAGGCGCCAGCATCGAATCCAAAGATCACATTGGTATGACACCGCTGTTCTGGGCGTCACAGTACAACCATATCGCTATTGCACAGGTGCTTCTTGACAAGGGGGCCGACATGGAGTCAAGAGTATACCACTCCGGACAGACACCGCTAAGCCAGGCAGCAAGAAAGGGATACAGGTCCATGGTTCGATTGCTTCTTGACAGAGGTGCTGTTATAGATGCAAAGACCAGAAATGGGAGGACGCCCCTTTTTTGGGCGACTTGGTATGGCCACCTGGATGTTGTGCAGCTGTTGATGGAGAGGGGAGCCGACATTGGGGCTAAGGAGCGGGCTGAGAAGCTGCGACGGTTTAGCCATATAAGCACCTAGTAATCATGGTATACTGGGAGGTGAAAGGAAATAATGGATTCCACAACGCTAAAGCCGCTTATTCACCTTCTGATTTATGATTCATTCACCTATTTCTAATTCAAATTAAAAATCAGGACCCAGGAGCTCGTATAGAAGAATGGCTTGGAAACGGCATTCAAGTAGCAAACCTGGTCTGGATCTTGGCCTAGACTCGTTCAAAAACCACACCAAAGCGGTTTTAACCTCCTCAACCTCGACCTACGCGAACGGTGGATTTTACTCGTGTTTTGATGCAAGGATGCCATTTCAACGCCATTCGTTCGCTTGCTATGCCGCGATGGACCCAGACAGCAGATGTCTTACTGCCAACACAATATGGGTGGAGAAGAGGTGTGTATTGCGTCTTGAATGGCGAGTCAACGGTCAGTATAGCTAATTGGGCCGAGCCGAGAACGCGTTGGCTTGCAGGTCCACTAGCAATAACGGCAGCTTGCTTGTTTCCTCGAGGCTATTGGATGTAAGGATTGCGAGCTGGCTCTCTGTGCATGTATATGCATAACTATTCGCCACTGGTATCCAAGTTGGTGTATTTGTCTCAAGAAAGGGCCTGCTATTTCAGACACCAAGAGTTGGGCAACACGTCCCGCTACTCCATTTCTGTGCACAGCTAATGAGCAGATGCAAGGGACCATTGGCTTTATGCGTAATGGCAAAACCAATCCCCGCTTGCCAAGCCAATCACGCGGTGGGGATTTGCATCAGGTTCAGCGCAACCCAATCGATGCTATGCAGCCGTGCCGCGAACAGAGCCTTTGCCGGTTCGAGACAGGGAGGTGGAGAAAGAATGCATCCTTACATCGCATTTAAAGCACATTTTCTAAGCCCCGATGCTCTCGTCTCTTCCTCGCTGCCTAAAGCTTTGGAAGCCTGCGCATCTCGCCCAAAAACCAACCATGCTAGCCGCCGTCGCTCTGGTGGGCTACGTCATCTACCAACTTTGCACCCATCTGATGCGCCAGCGAAAATTGCCACCAGGCCCAAGGCTGCTTCCAATCGTTGGCAATGTCAGCGGTTTTCCCCCGCCGGGAGTACCCGAGTTCCAGCACTGGCTGCACCACAAGGACTGCTACGGGCCCATCAGCTCCGTGACGGTCCTCGGCAGCACCATTGTCATTGTGCACGACAAGCAGGCCGCCCACGATCTTCTGGAGCGTGCCTCGTCCAAGACGTCGGGTCGGCCGTCAATGACATTTTCGAGCAAGCTTTGTGGCTACGAGCAGTCTCTCACCTTCCGAGGATGCGACGATGGGTTTCGCCGCGCCCGCAAGATGCTTCACCAGGAGCTTGGCACGAAAGTGCTGTCGGCGAAGTTCTACGATGTTCAGGAGGCCGAGACTTCTCGCCAACTCGTGAGAACCCTTGATAAGCCGGAAGAAATGCTGAGCCATTTCAGAACGTGAGTCTCAAGAACTCGAAGCCACCCGAGCCCCAGTACATACTAAGCCTGACAATAGAACTGCCGGATCCACCATCTTGAAGTCCGTCTACGGCTACTCGGCCAATGTAGAAACGCCCGACGCCTTGACTGGTATGGCCGAGACAGCCATGGCTCAATTCTCAAAGGTAGCTGTCCCCATGACCTGGGCCGTTGACATATTCCCCATCCTGCAGCACGTGCCCGAGTGGTTCCCTGGAGCCGGTTTCCACAAAGTAGCCAAAGAATGCAGGCGGTGCTGTCGTGAAAACGTCTACACACCCTACCGCTTCGTCGAGCGCCAGATGGCCAGCGGCACTCACAGACCATCTTTTGTCTCCAGGCTCATTGACCACTATAGACCAGATGACGAAAAGACGACATCAATAAGCTACGAGGACAAGGAAGCCATTGCATGGTCAGCGGCTACGATGTACTCTGCTGCTGCTGACACCACAGTTCTGGCTCTGACCGCCTTCACACTAGCCATGGTCAAGTTCCCTGAAGTTCAGCAGAAGGCGCAAGCTGAGATTGATCGCGTTGTGGGTGCACATCGCCTGCCCACAATGGAGGATCGAGATAAGTTACCCTATGTAAATGCTCTGGTGAAGGAGACTGAGCGATGGTGGCCCGTCGTTCCAATGGGATTCCCGCATACAGCCGACGAGGACATGGAGTACAATGGGCTGCTCATCCCCAAAGGCTCATACCTACTCCCGGCTGTGTGGTGGTTTCTTCACGATCCGGAGGTGCACCCCGATCCCGGATCCTTCGAGCCAGAGCGATTCCTGGAGCCCCGCAACGAACCGGATCCGACGTCTGAAGCATTTGGATACGGGCGTAGGATATGCCCCGGTCGATTCTTCGCTGATTCAAGCTTGTTTCTCAACATTGTCAAAGTACTGGCTACCTCCACTATTCAAAAGGCCTTGACTCCGGATGGGGCAGAAATCGAGGTTGACGTCAAACCGGGGCCCGGACTCCTAAATGCACCAAGCGAATTTCCATTCCGCGTGAGGCCGAGGAGTTCAGAGCATGTCGAATTAATTAGGCAGGCTGGCCTAAAGTATCTTCAAGAGCCAACCGACGCCGACTTGCTTGAGGTCGTGACAGAATAGAGTTGTAGAGTGGGAAGAGATCAGCGCACATATCGAGTAATTGGATAAGAAAATTTGAATTCCACAGCGAGTGGCCATCCAATCACTTAAATATCAATCCATATTTTATCAAAGGGCTAGCGTGCATGCACAAGTACAGTTTTTAGAAAGCGCCAATTACTAATGGTGCTTGGGTTAGCTGAAAAGATCTCTTGAGTATTGACAGGATAACACACAGCTTTATTAACATTCAATTCATAAATTTGCCTGTGTTCATACCTCACCATCACTACAGCCAAGTCGGAAACAATCCTCGACTCATCATTAACAACCATACAATATACAAGGCGCGATACATGTAAACCACAAGCATGCCTTTCATTCTGTGAGCTAGCCACTCACCCATACCTCTCAGCGATCTATGGACAGTCTAGTTTACCATCCAAACTAGAACAACAAATACGAAATACCGCTCTCAGTTTTACCTGATGGCTCAAGCGCATTTTCCCTAATAACTATATAAGTTGACTGAATATAAAGTGATGATCTACTCCCGGTTTGCCGTGAAGAAAGAGCCAGCGTCAAGGCTGGGAGATGGCTCTGCAGTGGGCTCGGCCACCATTTCAGCAAATATTTCTGTAGCAGATGCCACTGCAGCATTTGCCATTGGGATATCGCTCAACGACATCGGAGAAATAGACTCTTCTTTTTTTATGGCCTCATCATACACGTCCCGAGTCCCATAACTGTGTTTTGGTGGCGAAACGCGCACAGAGCGCCGACGTCGACGTCTAGGAGAAGCATCACTGGAGCTGCCGGCGTTTCCATGGACATTTGTAACGACGGGCGAAGGAAAGTCAAGAGTGACATCGTATATCTCCGTGCCTACCGACTTTCTTGACGGTGTCTTGATGTTTTGCCGCCCTGCGTGCCGAAGCCTCATCGTTTTATTTGAGCCAGGAGCTTGTGGTTGGTTGGTTGCCATGCCAGCTTCAAGGCATCTAATATGTGACTTTGGGACCTTTTTGCCTACATGCGACTCGGGAACCGCGGAGGCGCTCACGTTTCTTATTGGCTCGAGTTGTGGTGTCTCCGGTGGAACTGGCGTAGTGACGAGATTTTCGATCAACGCATGGATCGATGGCGGGGTGGGCACCCTTCCGTACTGTGAAAAAGTCAGCCCGACGCTAGTCTGCAAGAAACCATTGGAGAACTTACGATTGAATCATAATTTGGTGGTAGAATTGGCACCGGGTAGCCGTTTTCAAACCTTAGTCCACGGCTATTGAAGCGCGAGATGATTTGTTCCGAAAGGCAGGGCCAAATTTTGGGCAAATCGTGGTCCATCCTTTGGCTGAAGCGATAGAGGCCCGAAAACCGGCCATTCTTGGGTATGCGAATAACCCGTTTGCCGTCATATAACCCACTAACGAAACCCCCTTTCCATGAGACGAGACTATAGCCGCCAAAGGTGGT
The DNA here is from genome assembly GCA_013406985.1 of Calonectria crousiana. Taxonomy (NCBI): domain Eukaryota; kingdom Fungi; phylum Ascomycota; class Sordariomycetes; order Hypocreales; family Nectriaceae; genus Calonectria; species Calonectria crousiana. The sequence goes on along the minus strand of VTGD01000013.1, from coordinate 552,567 downwards.
ATACAGCTCCTTTTTGCGGATAGCCCGATTCTCATCGTACTGGATGTAATTTGCCAATCGGTAGCCAACCAGTTTTGTGAAATTGCCCTGAACATTGAAGCACCGGTCAGGAATTCCGAGCTCATCCAGAATAGCAGCACCAATAAAATGGTAGGCTCTCTGAGTATCGATTGGTTCTGATTCGGCTGTCGGGTGCCAGGCTCGGGGTTGGAGAACCCAATCCCGATGTCGCAGCTCAAAGGGTCGGTCCGGGGTAAGGAAAGCATCTCCAAAACCGCCCATCGAGATAGGGATGTAGTGATCCATGTCCTCGCGGGTCAAACCCACCAGACCGCGGAGGTTGATAAACAGAGCAAACAGGCCAACGATGGCGCCGTCCCAATTATTCGTCTGGTTTGATAGTGGCATACTGTACACTGTAAAGTGAAAAGGAAAGCCCATTTCCGCTAGCACTTGGCGCCAGGCGACGGCCAAGGCTTGGCACCGCTCTCGTCGGCCATCGTGGAGGGTGTCGTATGTGATGAGATGAGCCGCCATCCTGTCCCATACATAGTAAGTCCAATGAGCATCACTGGAGAAGTGAGCATAGCCAACGAAAAAGCGCTTGTTGTACGTCGCATCTCGGAACTTTTGGGCAGAGTAACCGATGGAATGAATACCGTCAGCGATGCTGTAACCATCAGGGACAAAGAGGTCGTGGCATGGGCCAGGGGTGGGCATGTTTGGGCGGTTCTCAAAGATCGTGGCTGTTCTAAACTGCATGTTGGATCGGCAGGGAACAACGACATCAGACATACCGTAACAAAGAGTCTGCAGCATGGCTGTGATGCCGAAGTTCTGCGTGGGCATCTGCTCACTCTGCACGGATCGAAGTAAGTTCCATAGGTCAACACAATGCTGGATCCACGTGCAATCGGATAATTGGTTGAAGTCATCCGGAGGACTGACGTTTTTTGCCCAGGCGCGGACGGAAGCCTCAGCTTCGTCGTCATCCTCGCGAAGGTCTGGCCGCATCGAGTCGTCCAAGAAGTGGAGATGCTCCCACTTGGTGCGCGGCTGGAAGGCAGCGGGCTGGTGTTGGATCATGGCAGCCAGCGGCTTCGCGGCATGCGTCTCGTTTTCACCCAGGAAACTGGATTTTCCTCCTTCGCCCTGAATGGTACCCTCGTACAGACGCATACCAGCACCACGCGCCAAGAAGCACAGCCGAGGCTCTTCTTGGAGGTTCGTATCCATGGCTTCGAACATAGTAGTCGTTGTATGCAGCAAACAAAGTCAGGCTTGGGCCTAAATTGTAGCCGTGATAAACACACCGCTGCCTCTAGCTGTCGCCAGCTGTTTTCAGTCCAGCCACCAATAGTGAATCATTTCGTCCTGGCCCACAATAAGACAGCATACAAGTTAAAGCTCAGCTCTCAACATCCTCATTTTGCCAACCCAATCCCCCTGCTATCTCAACTTCGACCCCATGTCTGTCTATTCAAGCACCCAAAGGACAATATCGAAGTTCCATTGAAAATCCAATTCTATTGAGTGACGATTGTTGCGTGGACTATGAGACCTAAAAGTGAGATTCATTGGGGCAATCACGAAGGGGAAATGGCCGTACATTGTACCCCGAGGAAGACAGCCAATAGCTTCGATGAACCTGTCCAATTCTTGCCAATCCTATTTCTCTAAAGTATAACACACTCACTGATTTCCTCCATTACCTTTGCGTCAGCGCTGCTTATATCCTTCTCCTTCAGGGCAATGCCGGTTTCCTTTTCGCTTCTAAAATTTTGCTCTATTTGATCTAGAATGCGCCGTATCTCCCAGGCTTGATGCATGTAATCTGTTCCATCAAAATCAGTCTGATAATCTGTGATGAGCGCTTCTATCGTTTCCAACTTGTCCAAATTTGGCGCTGTCGCCCACGCTGTCACTAGGGCAGTAGGGACCAATACAGTAGCCATTGGACGATAGACCATGCCATCCTTGGCTAGAGATATAGCCTCGTCCCAAAAGTCGCCCGAAACGGCCAACAAGTCTATTTCGCTCTCAAATATGCTAAGAATGCGATTGAGAATACATCCCATGGATAAAAACATAGCATATGACAAAATGTACGAAAGGGAGGCCCTTTTAACAAAAAGCTGAGCCCCAGGGCTTGAAGCAGCACTGGTGACCATGTGAAGATCGGTCCGAATTTGGGCGTGTTCGGAACACAGTATTCGATACGCACCACGAATCTCTTTAATATTTTCTCGAGGTTCTCTTAGCAGTACAGCTACCTTGGCCAGTGTTTCTGCTTGAGTGCTTGATATTAGATGGTGGTCGTGGCACGGCAAAGGAGACGCAGGTTGAACGGTACGGTAGAGGTTCCAGAACCAGGGCTCTAACTGGATTTTTGGATTCCAAAAGCTTTCCACTATCTTCAGTCCCAAAGTTAGCAATTGTGAACTGTGCGGGGGTACGTCGGTTCATCATACCGGAAAAGTCAAGAAGGCTAAAAGAGAATGAGGGTCGAGGTCTTTGATCCGTCCTTGGGCGACTGCATCGCGCAACAAATACAATAAAATCTCACCATGGTTGACAGCGGCCAAGATTGGACCACCAACCCATTCCTTCATTATAAGGCAGAGCGTCAGTCATCTTTTCCTTGGTGAAGGCGGACAAGCTGACTTACTTTACAGCCCCGAGCCAATGCTATAGCATACATGTGATCGGGGTTGCCTGTTTGAGAATCCGCCAAAGATTTGCGAAGACTTTCCATCGCTCTTACATAAAGTCGAACTGCCTTTGGCCTCCCATCTTTATTATGTAGAGAGTTGTGTGCAGCAACATAGGCGGATATTCCTGAGTCTAGTGCTGGGTTCGACCCGATGCGTTGAGGAAGCTGGCTGACGAATAAATCCAGAGTGGCATCATATCTCACGTCTTGCCCCTCCAGGATGGATATCAGCGCCATAGCTAGCTTTGTAGTTTCATTACCCGGGTTGGGCTTTGGTGTTGGAACAGCAGTAATGGCACCTGTGCTTTGGCTATGGGAGGATGACAAATTAGATGCCATGAACTTGTATCTTTTGATTCCATTGCCGATACATGGCAGAAAAAGGCGCTCACATCTGCTGCAAGTTGGCTTCTTTTGGTCGCACTAGATCAACCCATCAGCACTCTATCTTGATGATGACAACCTTTGATCTCCTCTCACTCCCTTCTTTGCCTTGCGGCATGCTTCGCAACCTCGGGCGGTTGGCACACCTGGCATGGCTTCAGCGCTTGGTATCACCTCAATTGTAGTAGTCGGCGGTCGATCCGGGGTTTGGTCCTCTCCAAGCGGGAAGGGGCTTTTTATTCAACTTCTGGTTGCTCAGCCGAGTTTACTTGTCTTCATGCAAGTCAGATCGCAGCACTTCACCCTGCATTCTGCATTGATCTGACACGCTACCGTCTTGAGTCATGCCTATTTTGGTTGTATGCACCGCTCAGTGGCTACCAAACTGGGGCTATGCTGTATAGCAAAATTGTGAGACGTAAGATACACTGAAACCTTGTCAAGTCTGACCCTTTGCAACGACCTTTTCATAACGCCAGAGACAAAATCAGGGTTACCATTCTATTAACCAAAAAAAGGCGATTTTCCAGCTCCTTCACAAGGCTTTTGAGTCCTACATCCTATATCAATGCCCACTTCAGGGTATGGTGGGGCTGTGCTCCATCTTCACTTGGCAAATTGTGCGGCTGATCGCGATGGGGATTGTTGCACATTTGCCACAACAAGGGCGAGGTGCTGGGGATGATTGGACAAATCTAAATTTATCGAAATTTGCCCAGTTATCCTTTGATTCCTCATTCGCTCTCGACAAATCGTTCCACATCGCTTTACCAGCAGACTATGGGACAAGCGTCTCTTTTAGCGTATGCCGTTGGTTGCCTCTGCGTGACTAAAAAAAACTCGATGTATTTCTTAGTAGACGGGGAAAAAACCGAGTCAAAGAAGTACTCATTAAAATAAAAATTCAGCAGCCTCATTGTACTGCCAAAGGTTCGTCTGATTAGTCAGTTTACTCTCCTTGAAACCCGTCAGCGTGGGCCGTGATCTACCAAATCGCTCATACTATAGAGTCAAACCACTCACTCCTTGAGTATATCGGGGAACTTCGACGTGCATGCCGAATCTATTCACATTTCTCCCGTACTAGAATAGGGCTAGAACAGGTTCGTTACCGAATATCCCTACCTTTACTCCCTTGGGAACCTTTTTATTCGAAGTAAGCCACGAAAATTATCAGCAGGATGATAAAAAGCGACTAGAACTGAGAAAAAGCAATCCTTGAAGATTTCAACTAGTCTAAGGATCTGGACCAAGCTGCCATGATGTGGAAATAACGCAAGTGCGATGAAGACGTCAAATCAAAACCATGTGAAGACGAGAGGTGAACAGGACACACGCTCTATTAACTCTTCCGGTTTTAGCAGTCTTGTTGGTTTCCTTTTTTATTATCCTGGCCTAACTCCAAATTACCACTGGCGTAGTCGCTGCCTGTTACGGTTCACATTATGTTTTAACTCTTCTGACTCATCCACCAATTCTAAACGCCCTCAAGAGCCTGTTTCTATCAACACAAATAGCAACAGTTACGTAAATCTAAGATCGTCAAACTCATACTCCGATATGAATTCTCGCATATTCAAATTCAGGGCCAAGTCTACATCGGACATACTGATCGCGTATGTGTGGGGGTCCATGTAAGTTCCATCTCGCCAACTGCCAGCTTGGCTGGCGCTCGCCGACGGCATACAGACCTGGAATATATATCATTAGTCATATTTAAGCTCGTAAGAAGGCACAGAACGTACCGTGATTGCCAATAAATTTGGCAATAGTGCTCGCACTAGCTACGAGTGAAAACCACCTCTCACATTCTTCCTTGATCGCACCATCACCTCCATAAGGGCCTGGGGCCAGCTCGGAGATTTTGGGGTGCGCTGGGCCCATTAATGTGTACTTGCTCTCTTGAATAATTCGATCGTCCAAGTGCTTCTCAAGGACTGTCTCATAGAGTCTCACGTCGAGTCCGTTGAGAACATTCTTTTCAAGAAATTCAAGATACGGAGTTCCAATTATGTTGGATACAACATTGTGCTGTAGTTTGAGTAAGCTTCGCTCTCACCGGGCGTAAAGGCTACCTGTCGAGCAATCATGTATTTAACGACGCCTCGCATAGTTGCAGTTCGTTCACCGTCACGTCGCACATTGGCAATTTCGCGAAACCTAAACATGGGACCCCGGATGACCCCCGATCATATCCTCCTGTATGGTCAAGCAGGCCGGTAACCTAGCACCGGGTATACTGGAGTCGAATAGTTCAACTGACTAATCTGAACTAATTCATAAATGGCAGAATGAACGAACATCTTGCCCACACTTGCCAGCAAAAATATATCATCGGGCTTCACAACTGCACGGTTGCTTTCCACCCAAGTGAAGACTCGTTTGGTAAGAACAGTTCCATTAACTGCAATAGCGACCTGGGCCTGGCGGACTCGATTTTTGACCACCCAGGACCGCATCACATCGTTCGGGTCAGCCTCTGCAGCATTATTTTCCTGGAATCCGGTAATTGTGCCTGTGGTGGACCATTGACGCTGAGAGGGGATGGCCCCTGCCATTCCCAAAGCCGAGCCTTGGTCTCCGCCAGGAACCAGTTGAGAGAGAGCTACCCACGGATTGGGGGTGGCCGGTGCGTAGAAAATGAACAGAACAAAGGACCAGTTGACATCCACCAAAAAACTGGACGATTCAACAACTCGTCGTAGATTGTGACCCACATTCTCTTGCGGCAGTGGGTCCAGAAATCCAACAAGTCTAATCTGGGCTTCACCATTTATTAAAATAAAAAAAACTAGACTACCAGACACAAGAATGAGCATACTCAGCATTTACAGTGCTCACATAATGCTCACAGAGGCTGGCAACTTTGTCCGCGCTTGCATCGGCCCCGCTCAACTGGCAATGACATAATCTGACATGGCTCAAATCTGACATTTCTAATGGCAAAGATTATGGGCAACTTTGCCCGCGCCTAAATGTTAGTGACAGTATGACCCAGAATCATAGACACTGTCATGGTCTGCTCAAAACATACGTTAGCTAAACTATGACTTTATTTTCCACGTAGATCGCTCGAGGATTAGCCTACGGAATAGCAGCTCCGCCCAATCAACAAGATACTGTCTCTCAGTCAAATTTCCTAGTACTATGGAATATAATGATCCGATTATGCCGCATTCGCAAAGATCCTGCATCGCTTGCCAAAGTAAATTTCTTCACCCGAACCACTGCGGGCAAACGTTGACACGCACAGATCGCAAAATTGCCTGTGATAAGACCTTGCCCACGTGCACCACTTGTAAGAAACGGAAAAAACCATGTCCTGGATATGGACCCAGCTTGTCATGGCCCCGTGTCGAGGATAGGCGTCGATCTCGCACAGCGAGCGTTCACAGTCGCAACCCGACGACCCGGTTCAAATTTCTCAACACTTTCTGCTGGGATGTCAGTTTGTCCCATTCATATGTACACGAACTACGCTATAGTGGTATGTTAATTGACTACTGCTTGTTTCCCTTAGGGTATTGACTCTCACATATATATTACAGGCTGCTACAAGTATTTACAACTATCTCTACCTGCCGTTCCTGCGCGAGCTGAGCTCCGCTCAGACATTTGCCAGGTGCTCTGTCGCATGTCAATCATAGATGATAATCCTTCTTCTTTAGCCATTCGCCACTCGATGGATGCGTTCTGCTTCTTGACTCTGCATAGGGTGAAGCAATCCGTGCAAAGTCATCAGTTGGCTATTCTAGCACTTCAAAAGACCACAAGCTGTACATTGATCGGCCAAGTCAGAGCTCAGGTAGTTGCCGCCAGCATGCTGATGAGCCTGTATGAGGTAAGAAAGCCCTACCTTTACCACATCCAGGCGCTAATGGCACCAATAGCATGTTTCCACTATTGGATCCCTGGAAGGCTGCGCCACTTATTTTGATGGCTGTTTAGCACTTCTAGCATCTTGCCATCAGCAGCATGTAGACTATCAAGGCGAGGCTGCAATGATCTTAGATTGGATCTTATACTACAGCGTATTGTACAGATTTATGTTGCACTGCTTGGATCGGTCACATCGAGCTGTAGAATAGAGAGTTGAAAGAGCCTTTATTTCTTTGAATAAAGGAGCGGTCAATAGGGGCTTTTATAGCTTGTTGAAGCTCGCTTCCGAGGTGGCGCTGCGCTAATCATTCAGCCACCTCACCAGCCTCAACAATTTACAATAAAACATCTACTTAAACGCAGTTCGAAGCAAGAGGCAATCCTAAATCGGGACGTGATCCTATCAAAGGCTATATTCAATCCTGATCGGCATCTGGTACAGAATATCCCTTTATCAAGCTTCCTGGCACGTCTCCCGGCTAACAATAGTCTGTGCCATTCAGATTCAACCTAACCTCGGATGTTCATTAGAGATCTTTGACCTCTTCAATCAAGTGCTTGACCTGGTTCGTGACAGACATGATCCCGAATTTATGTCTGAAACACACCGTAAAGCCATAAAGACACTACAAATTCGTCTTGATAGAGCCAATCAGGTACTAGAAGACGCTAATATCGACAGCCAAGGCTGTGAGGTGGATTCCAGGGAAAAGAATCTCGCGATAGCCCGGATTTTCCAATTATCCATTTGTATTTACTTGGGTCGTGTGGTACAAGGTTCAGCCATTCACTCTAACCTATCTCGAGCCACTGCTGCAGAGTCATTTGGTCTTCTGAAGAGGCTCCAGATTTACCCACGAGCCTTTCCACTCTTCATCCTATCGCTCCAAGCAGAAACAGAAGATTAGAGGATTTTAGTACTCCAAACCATTGAGAACGCGAAAATTGATAGACGCGGAAACATGGAGCTAGTTGATGAAATGATACGGAGAATATGGGCCCATCAGGATTTGTTAAATGGGGTTGACCTAGATGCGCTCATCATTGTCAGCGGGGCCATCAACGCGGATCAATTCCCTCCAACCTTTACTTGACTTTATATACCTATTGAAAAGCATCATGGCATGTCTTTCAATTTTATATTATATATTTTAGATACCAAAATTATCCGAATGATCTTGGATACGGCATAGTCGAATCAAGTTCCTGGTGATTATTAACGCGTTTCAGCAATACTACTCAACTGCAGCAACTTTCTCCCCGTTTAATACGCTAAGTTATCTTTTTGATCTCCACGGAGGGATGCTTTGACAATAGATTCCAGAAAGGTCCATAGGTGGTAACATCGCATATCCAAATGAAGACTAGGACGGTCACAGTGTGCACACAGTAAAACACCCTAGCGGCGGACTAGCCACGTATGGTTCGGAGGGATCCCCACAATCTTCACACCATGCCTTACATATTGGCAAAGCAGTGGTTTGATGCATGGTAAGTTAGGTTGGTGGCTGACAAATTCCCAGGTAAGACGTACGCTCTCCATTCCGTCCAGCTATATATTGAATCATATCTCACCCGTTTGCTATTGCCATCATCTTCCATCCATCTTCATTTCCCACGTTTTTATCATCTTGTGCATTCACCATGTCAGGCAAATCCGTGTTTCTCATCGGTCCAGGCTTCATCGGCGGTGAGATTATCCATCTCCTGTTGCAAGAGAACTATAAAATCACGACTCTTATTCGGCAAGAGTCTGCCGCTCACACTTTTCGTTCTCGGGGCGTTGATACTGTCCTTGGTTCCATCGACGATGCTTCCCTCATTGAGAAACATGTCGTCGCAAGTGACATTGTCATACACACGGCATCAGCGGACCATATACGATCCGTGGAAGGTGTGCTCGCTGGGATTGAAAAGAGAGCCAGCGGCGGCCAGCAAACAATTTACCTTCATACAAGCGGTGCTGGTTTCTTGGGTGATGACAGCGCCGGTATTTTCGAAGGCAATGACATCTTTGATGACGAGCACCCAGACAAATTGGACTCTCTTCCTGATACAGCCCCTCATCGAAACGTAGATCTGTCCATTCTCCACAAAAAGGAGGTGTTGGGTTCCTTTGTCAAGTTGGCCATTATCCTACCGCCACTAATTTACGGCCTTGGTTCTCAAGCCAAAAGGTTGTCTATCCAAATACCAACGCTGGTTCGATTTGCAATTAAACATGGATACTCGGGTCAGATCGGTGACGGCTTGCCAATCTGGAGCCAGGTTCATGTCAAGGACCTTGCTCGTGGCTATCTTACTATTCTACACTGGCTGGAGAGGTCTTCGAGTGAAGAAGTATCAAAGAATCCGTACTGGTTTTGTGAGAACGGACAAGAGCTGTCGTGGAACGAAATTGCAATTGCCATTGGTCAGGCATTGCATCGGGCCGGCCGCATTCAAAACCCTTCGCCCCAAACTATCCCGAAGAAAGACTACGCCGATCTCTTTTCCGAGCATACAGAGGAGGTTCTCGGGTCCAATTCTCGCTGCAGGGCTCACAGACTGCGGAAACTGGGGTGGAGCCCTTCAGAGAAACACACTTTGGTTTCGCTTGAAGATGACGAGATCAATCTGCTGTTGAGTGAGACGATGTCCTTTGAAAGCCGCTAGTCGCAGATCACTGATCAAATTAAAGCATAAATTTGGAATTCCGTTATTTCCCCTTCGCGTAGGAGCTATTTTAAAGTGGGTGGGGGGTTTGGTATTCTTATGGGTTAGGCTCCGGTACGTCGGTGCTCACCACGTCATCAGAAAAAAAAAACGTCGATTTATTCGCAGAAAAAAAAATCGCTTTTGACCAACCCGATAAATTTTAATCGTGATTCTCTCTACCTTATCAAGGAAAATCAGCGACTTGTTCTCTCGGGACTTGACGTTTGCCCGCAACAGTGAGGTTGGAAATTAGGGTAGCTACTCCTGGGAAAGCGACGAAGTAGAATAGGCCAACAACGCGTCGCCGGTTTCTAGATTCACGGGACCAAGCAAGTGGGAATGAGCTCCTATCATCTAATTGACTAAAATAGATATTATAGATCATCGGCATGCATCCACAAGCTTGATAGCGTCACGCGCATTCAAAACCATCAATTTACGAACCAATTGGTTTGGGCGCTAACATTTCCCCATCACCAACTTGGATCAAACTCTTAAAAATGGCCAATGAGAAGTCGCACTCGGACTCACTGGCGAGATTTGAGCGCGCTCTATTATTTACTAGTGTGGTGGCTTGCTGGGTTAATTTGAATCTATCGCCCTTGGCCCTCTTGGGTATGATCAGCGTCTGGAGGCCTGTGACGGCTGCGTACTAGGGTACCTGCTAGCGCTTCCTCCATCCTCTAGGCACAGGCTATTCATGGTTCAGCATCGGCAGAGTGGAACCGACTTGAAGCCATGCCGAAGGTGCCTTTACTTTAACCTACTTATCGCGCATGACATGTTTCATCGATCGATCAACAAATGACGGTACTGGTGCCTCCCTTGCAGAATTTGTGTATTGCCCCGAGTCTTCCAAATTCCCCAAGATGGAGAAGAAGGAAGAAGAAGGAAAAGGAAAGAAAGCTGTGGCCCAACAGGGCAGGCAACCCCAGCTCTCGGTTGGTCGCCAACCAACAGTAAGGCTATCAGCTGCATCGAAAAGGGGTCACGATGGTCCATATTTATGGTGACCTGGGCTTCCTCTGGTAATCGCCGGCTGGGATAACCGATTGAGCCAAGATGGTTTATTTCCTTGAATCCTGTCATGGGGCCTGACCCTTGCAGACGGAAGGGTTCTGCCTTGAGAATGGATGTTGGATTACCATATATGCCCACAACATGTTCTTGTAGTGCCTTGGCATCACAGAGTGCCATTTGTCACCCATCGTACAAATAAAATGTGAACCGCCTACATCAAGGATTCGCCGTTCTCTCTGATCTATCGCTTCATTCAATCCTCCCTTGCACCCAGCCCTTGAATTCTTCGATAGAACTGCTCAAAAAAGATTGTCAGAATGCGCCCTCACCAATTATTGTCCGTTGCCGCCTCGGCTACCGCTGTGCACGCGGCTAACCCTCTCCATCCACGCGACCTTCAGGAATGCTACGATGAAGCGACCGATCTACTTGCCAGCATGACCGATCTTCCTACCCCCGACGCCACCCTCTACAGCTTCATCGCCAAGCAAACCCAGTGGACTGCCGTCATCGGCAAATGCGAGATCCCAGCTGTCACCGGTTCATTGGGTGATGAGTACACTTCATACGTCTCGAGCCTCACGAACTGGGCCGCGGAACACCAAACCGACTTTGAAAAGGTTCTGTCAGCCTGCACCGACGTCCCGGAAGTGGCCACGGCCCTCGACCAGTATCAGGAGGGCTTCGCAGAGCCCTGCTCAAAATACACCTGGGTCACTCTGGATGCTACTGGTGAAGTCACCACAACCAGCGTGGCCACTGAGAAGACTACCAAGGAGGCGAGCAGTGAAGTCACCACCACCAACGTAGCTGGTAGCAGCACCGCAGGAACACCTTCTGCCTCGGTCGCCACGACTGCCGGCTCGTCGAGTGGTGGTAGCAACAGCGCCACCGAGACCCCGACCGTCAATGCCGCTCCTCAAAAGACTGGCATAGCTATTGCTGCTGCTGGCATGGCTGGGTTTGCCCTTGCTGGTCTTCACTAGACTTGTTGTGGAACATGTGTAAATCGTCATGAAATATGTTTTCGTGGTTGTACTCTGCTTGTCAGAACTAAGATTTGATGCTTCAAACGGCAAATGGAAATGATTATTTGGTGAACACTCCTGTGTATGTAATTAACCTGAAATTGAATGACCTATTTCCCCATTCATAGTTAAACCGGATTTTCAAATGCGCTCTAAGACAGGCCGGTTTATTTCCACTCCCGCCCAATGGCTTCGCTCGTCTTCATTTTGCTTATTATATTAAGTCTGTTCTCAAATCTCTGATATTCTTTCTGTCATTTTGGATTTGTTCAGCAATTAGTGTGAAATGTGACACCGTGACGGAAATCTCTCTCTTAATGTTCGAATATCTTTTCACTTGCCACGTTAATTATTGCCGCAATTCTGCATGAATAAGTGTTGAGATACGGATGCTTCCAGCGTACTACCCTTTCATCCTATTTGCAATTGCTCACCACCCCCATGGTCTAACTGCGCCTCACCCTGATACACTACCTCACCCGAACGTTGGGAAGGCCATGTTCTTGTTAAGAGTACTGCGGTACATAAGCTGAGACAATGGTGAGTGATCACCGCAAACCAGGGACGAATTGTGCAAATAATCTAATGTCCAAAGCCTTTCCGAGGGACCTGGATTGGCCACTTCAATGAAAACATCAAGCGATCTAATGCAAGCTGTGACCAACCGTCGCAGGACGGCATGATTTACCATAAAATGAGACTTTCTTTTACCTCAATGCCATGTTATTAGTTGACCCGAGTACTCATTAAAGTTATTCTAAGATGCTATCCATTGGCTGGTTTCCAAGTACCCAGGGGGTTCCAAGGCCTTTGCCTGTTGACGTATCTACTCATCTTTTCCCACTGCCCGTCGTCATCAAAGTTGCCTCCATCCCCGAACCTTTCGCCTCTAGGATATTGAATGGACGTATGTCTGACTTTTTTGAAACTTCGTAGTACCTGGAGAGCTTGGTCCCAACCACCAGTCAGGAGCCAGCCATATTGCCATTCAAAGCGCTTGAGATTATTCTGTAACGATGCAACAATTACCCTGAGGTCATCCATTGTAGCAGGCTGATTTTGTAGTACCAAGTTGACCAACTGTGGCCATGATTGCTCTATTGGCAAAATATCGGAAACGCTAACATTAGGTGTTTCAGAAAAAGACGGGTACCGATCAAAGCAGATAGAGAGTTTTTTCAGGGCGGGCGCGCTGAAGAAAGGTCGGGTAAGGGAGCACAGAGCAAGCATTTCATCCCTGGGACGATCATTATTCTCAGCTAGAGACCCTTTACGTGCCCAGCCGTCAACTGCCAACCTCAACTCGGTTGCTTTCGAGACAAGATCTCTCACTCCCGAACTTTGACCAGGTGTCAGCCCCATAGGACGAAGATCGGCAGAGGCGTTCAAGTCCATCCGTATTGATCGAGGCCGTACGCCGCATTGGCCGAGTTGACAGCACAGCTCTCCCGACATCTCAAAGGGCGGGGCAGTAGTGTAGGCAGTGGTAAAGGTACCACACCACTTGGATGGCAAGATAGAAGCGTCGAAGTGCTCCAAGATGTCCTGTCCAAACCCAAACTCTTGGAAGTCCGATTCCTGAAGTTTCTCTGATTCATGCCACGGATCGTCCAGGAGAACCAGCTCTTCAATATTGGTGAGCTTGCACAAGGCAGCACATATCCTACTGATATGCTTGTTATCTTTGCGAACCTCTTCCTGATCGTCACAGCGTTTCTTGTACAAAGCATGAATTCGCATAGCAAGCTTTTGAAATGGCTTTGCCAAAGATTCATCAAACCCCTGCTTGAAAACTTCTTCAAGCTGCTGCTCGTTGATTACTGCCCATAGTCGTTCCTCAAGTGGATTCCTCCGCGCGCCCTCTCCAGTGAGGTGCATGGAATAGTTCATGCGTTCGAGTGTCTCGAGGCGCTTGAACAAGACTGAATCGCAATCTTTCATGAACTGAGCTCTGTCACTGGCCAGTTTTATATCGTAATACGATAGAATAATGGTGACGCGGGTACGGGACCTGCTGAGAGTAGGACTGTCGCAGAATTTCTCCAGCTCCGCCAAAGACTCAGAGGTCATACGCACAGCAATTCGGGTCGTTAGGTGCGAAGAAGCATTATAATTGAATTGTTTAGACACAAGACGACAATTCCGGATGGTGTGTTGCCAGCCGACATGAGAGAAGACCTTGTCCATGATTTCGTTTGGGAGCGTTTCGACATTCTTGGTTGGTTCTGCCATGGTGAGAGATAGGGACGTTAGCCCCAACACGAACACGTATAAGAGACTGCAGCAGAGGTGATACAAGTGCAATAGGAAACACTGCGTTTTATAGATGTACCCGATGTCAATGAGCTGGGACTAGATTGATGCACGCGGTCATGCTAACATTCAGCCCAGGGTTATGACTGGACCGTACCCACTAGACTCAAGCCAAGTGTAAGAGCTAGCGACACAAGAACATGAGAGGCCTCTGTGCGGCTGAGAATTTGCCTTGTTAGTGGCTCCACTGCACAAAAACTGTGACCTTTGGTGGAAAGAAACGTAGCAGCCAAGACAATAGTGGGAGAGATGGGGCACAAAGCGGCAAAAGGACCAATTACAAGCAGAAAATGACAGAATAAGTCAGACACAAAACCGCACCATCCCAACTGACACTGACTGGCCATTTGTTTCTGCGCCCTTTCTGTTTGGACCCTTGGCGGATATCATCAGATGGGCATAGTCTGGGCACCCACTAATAAACAAGACGTCGCGATTAATCGTCCTGCGGCTACTTTTTTTTTCAACAAAGTGCCTACTGGCCCTTCACAAGATTAGTGCTCAGTTATATTCCCCACTGGCTATGATAACAACATGCAATCGCATTAGGTAAAATGGTAAAGTTGTACATACTTTGGAGTAGTATTACTGGCAAATCGGCTTTGTCTAGCGCCATGGACCAAGCTATAGTCGATATAGAGTGATTTTGTAGGGTGAGTGGAAGTACCTTGCAAGGAAAGCCATTATACCAGGTAAAATTGGTTATTGTTTAGAAGGGATATTAAAATATACGGGCCGTAAAAGCATGCCTGCAGTACAGGACCTGTAAGCAGGGACGCGACGAAACAGTCGGCTCAGCGTGTTCTCAATGCACTCATTCAGCGAAACATGAAGGATCGATCTTCGATATGAGATATTTGGACCAATTTTGGTTTTTCTTCCTATTGCGTTTGATTTTTCGTATTACTTTGTGAGAAAAATGCAATTGGACGGGCCTTTTTACATCCCTCTCACATCCGCGTACTGACCCAGGTTTAAAGAGACATGATTGGTTCTGACCACATTACGTAAGCAATATCAAGGCCTGATGAGTGGTCTGGCATTTTTAAAACAAGCAGGCCAATTTGAGTTTATTTCACTCAAGCTCACAGCCGGCATTGCGGGGTCTAGAACCACTTCTGCACCTCATTTATTAATAACACCCTGATATACTTTCATGCCACCCATTCTTCATTACGGTAGATAGAAACTGGGAAATGGAGAAGTTTTATAACAACAATCAGCGGTTGGTTTCTGCCACAAACCCTGGTCCAGCGGGGGCCGTATCTGAATCATCGGATGATGGCCAACTTTGCCATCGATGTTCTAGCGTTGATTTCGATGAGATTTTTAGTCGAGAGATTGGATTTCACAGCTCATTCGTCTTGGGTTTGGGTTCAATTAAGGCTCTGGAAAGATCAGCATGTGCCATGTGCCGCTTCTTTGCAAGCGTCGCCCCACAAAACGTCGACCATCCCTCAATGAACCTTTCAGGAGACGCAAAGTCGATGGTGGAAACTGGGTTGTGCCATCTGCGAGTTTTTGACGCCACCTGGGAAGCCATTGATGCAATCGGCGAAGAAAAGACTAGGCAAACTAATTTCCTTGCTGTCGCGCCGTCGGATGGCACATCAGACAACATTTTTATGGTCATGGACATGACATTGGCCATGGAGGAAACGGGCTACCTAGGTCTGGAGTTGCCAGACAAAACACAAACAGCTTGTCAGGTCCGCACTGTTAACTCCAAAGTCTTTGACCTCAAACTCGCAAAGAACTGGATGTCCTATTGCGATAAAAATCACCAGTCACAATGTTGTAAAGAGACTTTGTCGGACCTTCAACACTTTCGTGTCATTGACTGCAAGGAAGGTCAAGTAATTGACGCGCCTCAAGACTGTAAATTTGTGGCTTTATCCTATGTATGGGGGAAGGGAGCCGCCTCTGAAGCTTTGTTGTTTCCCAATAAGCTTATTGAGGGTGCTAGGGTTATTAGAGACAGCATCAGTGTTACTCAGGAACTGGGCCTGAAGTATCTCTGGGTTGATAAATATTGCATCGACCAACATAGTAATGACGACAAAAACCATCAAATCAGTCAGATGGATCTAATATACGCAAATTCTACTTTAACAATTATTGCAGCGGCCGGCGATGGACCAGATCGTGGCTTACCAGGAATCAACGGGACGCAAAGAGTACAGCAACCCATATTTAAACACAAAGACGTGACTCTTGTATCTACATTGCCTTCTGCGAAGTACACTTTCGCCAAGTCAAAGTGGCATAAGAGAGGATGGACGTTTCAAGAAGCAATGCTTCCTGCAAGAAGGCTGATTTTCACGGAGGACAAAGTCCTCTTCGAGTGTAACAATATGCACTGCACAGAGGCTCTGGATATTCCTTTGAACTCAACGCACAGATTACAAAGAGCTTTACCAGTAACGACCCCTGGATCAGATCCCCAAGCATTTATGAAATACGTTGGAGATTATTCCAAA
The DNA here is from genome assembly GCA_013406985.1 of Calonectria crousiana. Lineage (NCBI taxonomy): Eukaryota > Fungi > Ascomycota > Sordariomycetes > Hypocreales > Nectriaceae > Calonectria > Calonectria crousiana. The sequence continues at coordinate 536,053 of VTGD01000013.1, read as the reverse complement.
AGGGATCTCACATGTCGCTGCGACGCTTTGAGGGCATTCCAAGGAATACTTGGTGCTTTTAGCAGAGCTAAAAGACCAGTACATCACTTTTGGGGGATCCCAATTTACTTGAGCGACGCTGACATGTGCCCGGAACAAATTAGACAAGAGATCACTAGATCTTTATCAACACGCTTTGCACTGAATCTCTTATGGAGAGCAGAGAATGGATCAAATGGTATTGTGCGCACAAAACTAAATTTCCCCACTTGGTCTTGGACAGCGTGGCATGGACCAATTGATAAGTTACCGCCAACAACGTTTAACGCGGAGAAGGCCTACTACGCTGATGTCAAGATTCTTCTCAAGGACAAATGCAAAATCACATGCGAGTGTGAGAAGCTAGCAAGCTATCACTCGCCAAATTGCAGGAATAATTCCGAATATGGACTATCCAAGTGTAATAATACACTTCAATACGGTCATACTTGGGGTGATTTCGATGTGATAAATTTAAGCACGCTTCAAAATCATTACTCGGGGATTCTACAGATTCAAGGATGGACGATCGAACTCAAAATAACACACCTAAACTTCACTCCAGAAGAGAAGGCCAAGTCTTTATCCAAGCCAGGAGCGAGGGAAGTGCAGGATGGGCTCTACGTCAGCTTCAACCTGGGCTCGCGAGGCATAGTCTACTCCTTAGTAGACTCTCCCGATATATCTCGAAAGGAATACTCCTGTGATAGCATATTTATGGGCTTTTTTTCTTCAACGAAAGGAGACAACTCTTACCGCGCGAGTGAGATGGCCATGGTTTTAGAGAACTGTGGTGGTCATTATGAACGCATTGGTGTTTTCTGGCCGTATACTTGTTGGAAAATAGATGGAGATCGTGTGCCCCGACGGGTTGATAGGAGTCTGATCAAAGTTGAGGAATTCGAAAGTGTCCAGAAGGTGTTTTACTTGGGGTAGATGTTTTAATAGCTGTGTGGGACTGTCGTCAAGTATGTAGCTCGCTATAGATCTCGGTTCATTTATCAATAAACCGCCCTGGGCTCCAAAACAAATAAAAGTATAAGAAATCAATAGTTTTCGTTGAGTTTCTTGGTTAATCTTTGATCAAAGTGCTCAAGCCAAGAGTCACCATGTATGACCTCGACCAGAATTCAACCATGATAGTACGGGTTTACTGTTAGACATTTCTCAGATTTACAGGAGAAACGTTAATTGGTTGGGCGGGCTAATTGAAGATAATTAGAGTATGTTGAAAACTAGGATGTGCTTCAGCAGCAATCGTCATGACTCATACCCAGAGCGAGGTTGATAGAACTGGCAGAACGAAGGGAAGGTCTACATTGATAGATTTGAATGTGGTGGTGACGGGTGGGTTTCAGTAGCTGAGGGAGGTGAGGCCAGCAACAAGGAAGGCCCGATGGTATATAACGTTGATCTTAGGAGTTTTCAATCGACAACAGCAACCTTGAGTCCTAATATTTAAGAACATAAAGCTCACAGGACCTGAAGCGAGGCAATGGTTTCTGAATCCTTTCAGTTTTCTTTCTCACTTGCATATTCGTCCTTCCTTTCTGTTCCAATGCTCCAAGGGGCTCCTTTCAACCGGCTTTGGAATATCAGGCAACTTGTCAAAATCAACGGCAAGAAACTGGTTCTCAAGCGGGCGCATCCATGGCTGGCAGTATTGGACCGTTAATGCGCGGCGTTCTTTGTCAGATTTATTCTGGCCGCCACCGTGCCAGAGCGTGCCTAGGAAGTAGACCACGCTCCCCGCAGGCATGACGACCGGCACTGCCTCTGATCTTTTTAGAAGGCGATCCGACCAAGTGTGCGATTTCGGGACGACGACGGTGGCACCGTTGGTTTCAGTATAGGCATCAAGCGCGATCATGATTGCCTATTGTACATACGTTAGTAATAGCACAGGATATGACCGTTAATCTTCAGGGCCTCCTTCACAACGTACAGTTCCAAACGGTCGGTGGGGCCGTGGCAAAGTAACATAGCCATCGTCGTGGTGAAGTGTTTGGGGGTTTTCTCCTGGCTGAATATTGATAGCCTGGTATGCATTCAATAACCAGCCTGGGTCCAGAAAGAAGTCGTTCAAAGCCACCACCATAGGGTGCATAACAAATTTGTCGAATATCCTAGACTTGTTAAGAAGAGCGTACATCCGGTGTGTTTGGAAGCCTTCAAATGAGTTGCGACCGCCTTCACTAGCCGCGCCACTGTAACCATCTGGCAGCTTCCTCAGACGCTCCATCTCCTTGGGAACTTCATCAACCTCTGTAGGCCGGAATGCATTTTCAATGATAACGAATCCGTTCTCAATGGCGCTATCTACCAGCTTCTGAATGTCTGGACTACTCTTTTTGCGAAACAGCTTCTTCGAAGCACCAACCTGGTCATTGATGCTGGCGTTGGCTGGCTGTTCATCAGGCTGGCATGACATTTCCTCAGTTCTTTCCCAATGATTGCAATAGATGAGAGAATAATTTTGTACAACTGAAGAAGAAACTGCCCTCTCTTATACTTGTATTATCCGGAGCCAATGAAACTTGTTTTAGAGAAGCCGAGGGGTCCGCAGTGTCTGTCTCATCCAACTTAGTGGGGCCATTTGCGGAGGAGCCGACGCGTCCCACTGTTTTTCTAATATATGGCACTTGACAGGCCAAGTGATCTATGCACTGCTTATGAAGTTTCCCTTTGGCAAACGCAAGCTAGTTTGAACTCTGCTTAGCGCTAGTCTCAATATGTACTCATGCGACGGCTATTTCGTGCCGTGGCATATTTGGAGAGTGACAATCGTCCTCATTCAGACGAGGGTTACGCCTCTGTTGTGGTTGATCCTCAATATGCAGGATAATACACTACTAATCCACCACTCACCGCTTTGACTAGGGAGGGTGGCCCTTCACGTGCCTTTGCATGCCCAAGCATGTCAAATTCTGGCCCGGATATTTGTTCCTCCGATTTAGAGTGTCTAATGCGGTTTAAATAGTTGGAAATGATTACTTGAACAGGAAAGTTCATTCCCCCGTTATCGAAACGATGGCCATCACGACAGCCATAAGCCATACACAATATTACCACACCATCACACTGCTAAATGCTGGGCGCCTCCTTTCATATCTTATAATTAAACTAGAGATTAATTATAAAGACTGACTTCCTAAAAATCTCTTGATTTATTGCCCTAGTAATAGTTGGCTACCCCCCATTATTCTTATCTACAAACCCATAGTTAAAGCTTCGTTTACTTTGCAAATCCTCGGCTTCCAACTCTTACCTGAAAGATAGCTCACAATCTATCTTATATTTGGAAAGATTCACGTATTAATAGCATATTGGAGGAAGTGTTCTAGCAGATAGTAAAATGTAATGAGATGGTGCCACCCGTTGTTTCCGATAAGCCAGTCAACGTGATTCCCCTGTGGCACACTACTCTGATAACATAAGACCCCCTGAATCCCTCAGCTAGCCATGTTGCCGCATCTAGTAAAAAAAGATCAGTTTGATACAGCAGCTACAAGATCAGAAGGTCATTACATTTCATAGATGCAAAGTATAATGTTATGATATCGAGCTTTTTATTTAACACCAATACAAGCGCACTATCAATAAATCAAGCACCCTTTTGCATCTAAGTAGACAAAAATGGTTGGTTGGGTGAAGTTGGTTGTATTCCATCATCGCTGCCAGTCTATGAGCGGATGCGGGGCATCCGCCCAATATTGTGTTCTAGTATCAATATAATAGGCTAGGCATGTGGTGAAATGAATCAGAGCGTAGGGTCTACAGTAATCGGTCAATTATTTGCGAACATACGGGGTGAGTCATAGCCGAGTCGTACAGAAATGCGGACAAGCCTGAATACGAAAGAGCTGTGGGTTCTAGTCATGCATGTAAGCCGCCAGGTTTGTCATCATAATACGATGATTGGAGGGAATGTAAAAGTAGAGACTAAGTCGAGATGACGTGGCTCCTTCTATGATGTCGAGACAGCCTGCCAAGACAATTAGTCTCAGAAGCTGAAAAGGAAGTCAGTCCAATGGACGCAATTGGCCCTTCATGCCTTGGTTTCAGACGCCACGGATCGACACGTGGCTAATAGACTTGTGAGGGGTAGTAGTACATGTATCGATGAAGCCATTTTTCGGCTTGCTTTCCTCACAAACTCCAGCCTCGATTCAACTGAAGTCGGAATATTGTGAATACTGTTACCAGCAACCCCTATTCTTCGAGACCAGCGATGAAGCCCGATCTTGAATCTACAACATCTTACACCGCTATTCAACCAACTAGGGTCGTTCGAGGGAGATGGTATAAGTGGTGGGTATCAGCGGCGATCCATATATTGCCACTTGCCTCTACTGTTGCCCTCCTCTACATCAATTTTACCGGTCTATTCTGGTTTCCTGCTGGCAGAGCCAGCTTTCTGGGATCCAATATATCTACGAGCAATATCCTCAATACCCTCCAATTGGCAGCTAAGCTATATGAAATCCTCGTTATCATGTCCCTTACTGCTATCACTTTAAATACCTATAAGCGACACTTTATACAAAATGGAGTTCCATTGGGCTTACTTACTGGTGCTTATCGGATATTTGATATACTATATATTTTTAATCCGATATTTTGGAGTGGTGCAAAGCAGGCTATCTTTCTTGCATTGCTTCTTTTTATTAGCATTATACTCTGCGCGCTTGCTGCACCAGCCTCTGCTATTCTTATTATTCCAAACTTGGGATGGTTCAAGATATCTGACCCATTTTCTAATATTTATATGCCGGTTTCTCTCCACCTATCTAGTATATTGCGACCTACGATATTCAAAGATGGCCTCGCCCTCAACGCTATGTTTGGTCTCAATAATACAGTTTGCCTGACACGAGCTGGGATATTTATGACCGAGTGTCCTGCAGCAGGATTTCAGAGCATATTAACTTGGGCAGCGGGTTGGCAGTATACTGGACTGCCGGATAACATCACATTCCAAGATTCTTCAGGTTTGGTTACCCATCGGCTTGATATGAAATCTACCAACTCAGGAACTTTGGCAACCTCTGCAATGGTAAATACAGTGTTGGCATTTGCACAATTTAAAAACTATATCAGAACCAAAAATCCTGGGAGAATTTCCCATATGGATCAGTACCGACTTCGCCTCACCAGCCAGTCCAACAACTATCAACCGTTAGCAAATTCAAAATGTAACATTTGGAACCTTCGCGACTTCGACAATATAACTCAGATACCAGAAATGATTTATCCCAGCAAGGAATTGAATTGTTTCACGGATTCCGAGAATGAGTGCACTCAGCTCAGAGATATGTATGATGATGTTCTTGTACCAAGCGACGTGTGGCAAGGTCGGGAGGGTATCACATATAAGTTCAATACCGTCTCAGGAGAAAGTGATCCGAATTCCAACACTTCAAATCCATCATTTTTGGTGTTTTCAGCTAGGCTACCATACGCCGTTAACACAAGCCATGTAGGAACCCGTGTCGCCGCTTGCAGCGTCATGGCACATTGGGTCCCGTCAATCTTGTGGGCTGAATCAGAAGGGAGCAATCTTGTTCAGAGCAATATAACGGACTTATCATTGTTTACACATAACAAGACGGAGAGCGGGCATGGTGAAGGCGCGGCTGTAGGCCCTTTGATTCAGTTCACACAATCATGGCTACCCTTTTTGAACATCCATATTGAAAACGGCCTCCCTTCCACAAATAAAACACCATCTGTGGTTCAGGTCAGCAATAGCACCTTTGAGCAATTCCCAGTATTTGGACCGCTTCTTTCTGGACTTTCGATTGCGGCGGTTGAAAGCGGTGAGTTAGTTTTCGGTCCCGGAAGTTCCCTATTCACGGACCTGGACTCTATCGACCTTGAGGACGACAACAGGGTACAAGTTGTCTTGGAGAAATTGGTCGCTACGATGATTGTCGATGCCATTGGGCGTACACTCGCCAATATCGGAACCAATATAATGAGGCCAAATGGAGAGGGGAACCACAGCGCCATCATTGACCAGCTTGATGGTCTCGGAGTAAAGGGATCTGAGACGGTGATATACGATAATGGCACAATTTTGCACCCAGGCAAGATTACTGAGCACACATCTAAAACCCTCAGCGAGATGATGGAATTCTGGCTTCATGAAAACGTTAACCTGTTTTTCGAGGCTGAGCAATTTGGGTACGGATATGGACAGTCACGAGGATCTCTGATTTTTGCCATTCTTGTGGTCGTCATCTACTTGCTCGTAATGGCTTCATATATGATTGCCGCTTTCTTTCATACTTCGGATACCGTTGTTGCGTGGTGCGATCTCCAAGAACTGCTAGTTTTGGCATGGATTTCGCCGAGCCCCACCGGTCTTCAGGGGAAAGCGGAAAATGCAGAAGGAGAAACCATATGGGGTGAAAGTGTATCGGCGAGATCTACGGCTTCCAAGCACGTAAATCTAGCAATGGATGAGCAGGAAGATGGGCTTCTGAGGCTTCGGAAAAATGAGACATATTGGTAAGGAAAGCGAAATGACAGACGAGATTTTGGAAGGTGCCAAATACAAGGAACTCAATATTGGCTATAAATTAAAACAAGCAGCATTGCATTTGGCAAGTTAGTGTTGATAATCGAATCGACCAATTCGCGAAACTGGCAGTGATGCGAGCGCCGGGTTGGAAAATGCTACTTCGCGAACGAACTCATTATGCGTTTCCTTACTTGGCTAAGATTAGATAAAATAAGAGACGAGGTCTAAAATAGATTAAATACTATGTCCGGATAGAATTTTCTACAGATCCACGAGTCCTAGGAAACATAATATGGTTGCTAAGATAGCCCTAGACACTATTTCTACAAAGCTTGTCTTAGGTTCACTAAGGCCATATGACAAACTGCCCAGATTTCCAGCATTTCGGGTTTGAAGTTGAAACTTACCTACCTATGGTTTCCGTGTGGATCTTCAGAAAATCGGGACAACACCAAACAGTTGTGTATTATAGTCACAGTGGCGGCAGCAAGAAATTACGATCGCAATAAAGGCATTGCGCCCAATTTGAGGATTAGTTAGATAAATTAGTCACGGAAGTTGAAAATGCCTGAGTCGTTGCTTAGCGATGGAGTACGACGGTAGCTTTAATTGATGTCGTTGACCAAGATAAAAAAGATTAATGTGGATTAATTTTTGACGCAGCTTTACTAGGGTAAGCATCGAATTTGCACCGAACTCGGCCGCTCTTGGGGCAGAAAACAGTCGTGCCACAATCGGCCACAATATGGCTGCTTGATACACAAAGCGAGGGGCTTGATAACCAGTGCCTGAATAAAGTAAAAATAAAAATTAAACATCGAATAATCCCCTATAGCAATAGCCATTATATACCTTGGAAGTCTTTTACAAGCAATTATGTATAATCTTGAAAACACAATACTAAGGTAGGCCTAGTAGGAGCCGGTCATTAGCCAAGAGTTGCATTACTATCAAAGCCTACAAAATCCCCCACCCGCTCGACTGTGCTGCAAATCGACCCACAGGGCAAGCCAGGTACCAGGATCAGTCTGGATTTCCCGAGGAAACCTAGATCAGAAAGCTTATACCAGTTCCCAATTTTTCAGAGCCAGTTGTAATCCCAACCCTAACCTTGGCCTACATTAGCTTCAAATTGATTGCTGTTGCGTGGATTCGGATCAAAATTGGAGCTGTGCGCTAGGCAAATATCTTCCCATGGATTATTGACAGATTCTGCTCCAATCATGCTTCCTGCATAGCCAGGATACACTCCGATATGAGCGACAAAATTGTGTCTCCGCCTTTCACTAGAGCCGTATGCAGCGACGTAATCGACACATTGGAACCAAGATTTCACGTCAAATTTGATTCCAAAGACACCATACTATCATCACAATTAATATAAACTGCGTCGGGTTTCTAGTCATGAAATTTGTCATAAATATCAGAGAAATAGCTGGCTAAGGAATACATTTCCCAATAGTGTACCAAAAACGCCCCATACCCCCCACCCCAAAGAATTATCGTCGCCTTCTCGCTAATTATCTTGCCCAAGCAAACATCAACGGTGGTGTAACAGGTCACATGGTTTCCGTCTTAATCCAGTCCTTTGATAACCGTTATAACAGAGTCGATATGAATGTGGGAGCCTGACTTCAGACCTCAAACGAATTAAATCGGTGTCGAACATCGAACCAAGCAGGTATCAGGTATCATGCTTAGCAGGATGCAAAATGCGCCATTTAGCTCTCGAAGGTACACGATTCTGTTGCCGACGTTGAGTTTAGGTTGGTTGACGTGCAGCTCGCGACGCGATGAGTTCGCATCCAAGCCGACCAAAAATCCCGTCCTCGCAAACAGTGGTCAATAAATCCGCTGCTCGAGGCGGCACGAACGGTCCAGCAGAGTTGCTCACGCGCTAACTTTGGAAAGACTCAAATAGGCTGCTTGGATTTCCTCCCGATGAGGTAGCAAGCCGCCATCCGTCAAGGCAGTGTGGCGCGTAATCTCACTGCTCACGTCAAAGACGGCCTGTGCGTACGCCATGGTGGCCATGAGGAGCGACTGCACGTCGTGGAGGTCTTGAGTCTCCCTTGCCGCGTAAGCAAGCTGCGATAGCCTGTCGCGCTGCTCGCCAAACGAAGAAATATGGTTTTGGATCCTTTCAAATATATCGATGGGGACTCCGGGTACTAGCGATATAGTGCCGTAGGATTCACGAGACTCGTAGTGGCATGCCTGCCATCTTGCCCACGTATCTAAGGCATTCTGGAGAGCTTGGATGCACTCTTGGACGGCCTGCATCATTGTCACCCGGCTGTCGTCGCCGGACTGTATGTCTCCAATCAGGGCATCTAGCACCAATTGTGTACCCACGCAGAAGAGTGCGCCTTTGCCAATTTCCACGCCCACAGCTTTGCCCAGCGTCTTGGCTGACGAACACACATCCCAGAATTCCTCCTCCCATGCCTGCTCGGCTGCTTGGGCGTTATCGGATGCTTCTGATGCGCCGCCTTCGATATTCTCCAAAATCGCCTTCATTACTTGCTGGCTTTCGGAAATCCCATTTTGCACCTCCTGCTGGATATCACCGCCGGCCCCGGCGACCACAAGACCGCCGATCACACCACTGGCGGATTTAGTGCCATTGCTCGTATTAGTTCTGGCCCATTGGAAAAGGCTAGCGAGTGTTTCAATCTCGGACATCGTGCCAAAGTTGCGGAGTGCAATTCAGGACAAAAATATCAGTTGACTTTTGGCGTAGGGGTAGAGAAGAAATGTCGAGTATTGGATCAAAGTTTTCTGGATGGACTGCACATTCCTGTGGTGAAATAAGCGGGGATTTATATTTGCTGATCCATGTCTTCACATATAACTAGATACTTTCATCGCTTAACCTCTTCAAACGTTCGAGATGCCTCTAGTGCTAGTGGCGTTCCTGGTGGCCAAATAGTAATTTGGAGTATGACTAGTGCTGCTACCTTATCACAGTGGGTTGCTACAACCTACGAGCTATAGGGAATCTTACCTTCAGCTATCAACTGTGGATTCTGTCAAAATAGAATCCTTGCTAACCAGCAGATAAATGCCAACGGTGCTTGTTGAAACTAAAAATACGAGCCCAGTTCAAGATATTTTTGCCTGTGAATCTCAGGTTGATAGGTCGCATGGCGATTGTGACCGTGACTGCGTTGCCCACCATCGCTTAGGTCGTCGCTCGGTCATGATCCTCAACTGGGGAAAGGTAAAAAGGCTGTTTGACCCCGGTCCGTCCCGGATCCCCTTCGCTTGGGCCACGAGTCGTGACTGCCAATCTCACGCCATACCAGCGTCCTACGCGAGTCCAGGCCTGAGGCGCTAGTCGAATTCAGTTTGGTGGCTGAAAAAAATAAGCCCACTTTCTGACTGCCAGGGTGATCAATCAGTCTACGGCTTTGGTTCACTCAGGGGGTTGCATGAACAGTACCAAGCGAACAGTACGCCACACCACCGGTTGGACCAGTCAAAGAAGGATGGCAAATTGTAAATGCGATTCATCAGGGGGCGCTAGCTTCTTAGCAAGGGGGAAACACGTGGAGTATTTGCGCTGCAAAGCGTGGCCCTGAACCCATGTCTCCCACAATTGGGGAAAGTGGCGTCAGACTCGTGTACTAGGAACATTCCTGAAGATCGGACATGATGGGATAACGAAAACCCTCGCCCGTTCACCTATTGCCAACGAAAACACGTCCACACTTTCAGGTATAAATCGAAGAGATTGCGGCGGATGGACTGTCGTTGGCGCTGATGAAATGATCGCTGCGCGATTAGGGCACTATGACTTTTTCTGGGATCAAGGCGAACACAACAATTCCCTTTTGGGTTAGCAAGCCTAGTGTGATTAGAGGCAGGATGATGGAGAATATTATTTTATGGGGTGATAGAGTTGAAAAAGCACTTGAAGCGAAACACAAGTTGAGTGATGTAGCGGTATGATATAAAATCAGATTGAGAACGTGGCATTGATTGTCAAGCAAACCATAAAATCGTTGCATTTCCCTATATTGTTGACCTGCCAATCGATTGCCTCGGCGATCTCCACACAAGGGTAGGTATGGTGACCTATCAGCCCTTTGAAATGAATAAATAATTTGTAGGAAGTGGAGTAGCGAAAACTCACTCGGGATGGCAACTGTTCGTATTGGCTTCGTCGCCAGAAGAATTGTTCGCACCATCCAGCCAGGCATTCTATGTGGCTGACATCTTATCCCTGCCTCACCCGTACCTAATCATGGTAACATTTCACAACACATAAAAGCTTAGCAAAAGTGTTTTCCTGAGTTGAAGATGTCGGATATTTTCTAAGGCTGTTTGGACTTTCTGGCACAAAATCGTGCACTTGAATCATCTCAATTGCAAGGTGGCTTCTGCTCCTTGGTGTCGTACACAGGGAGAAGCCGCAAGTCTATGTAACACGAAAAAAACCAGCCTTTAGTTGCTCCAGGCAGTGTCAGTGCCCATGTTGATCGCATCCACCTGCCAGGTCAATCCACCGTCGGAAGTTGTAAAGCCGGAAGAGGTAGCGACATTGAGTGCCAGGTAATCCTCAATGTTTTCAACAGCCTTGTCCAAGGTCAACGTCATGTTTGTCCAGCCTGCGTATTTGTTAGACTTTTACCTCGTGTTCTATGAGAAATTACGTAAACTTACTGAAAGCCGCCAAGGTACCACAGTTCATGCTAGAGCACTCGTTTGCGCTGTAAATGACACCAGGGCTCATACCCTTGGCTGCAGTTTGTTAGGAGTTCATGATTTGAAACGATAGTATTACGTTAACTTACAGTCGGACTTCTGTGAAATCAGTTCTCCATCGATCCAAATCTTCTGGTCAATCAAATCTGTCAAAGTGTTCATCGCAACTGCGACCCAGGTTAGCACAAAGTTCACCTAGGATACCAATCCAATGGAAAGGAACGCCAACTTTCAAAATCGAGAGTAGCAGTGGAGGGAACCACAACATAGGCCTCTCCCTCCTGACCTGAAGGGGTATATGTGTTTGCTGCGGCACACCATTGAGACTCGCTGGCAGAGCAGCCACATGATTCATTGTCTAAGCACCAGTTGAGCAGTGGCTGGACAAGGCTTTCATTATCGACATCAGTCGACTCCTGTTGGACACCAACCCAGATGGAAAGCCATAAACTAGTATCGGAGCTGCTGTAGCCGGTCGGGACGCTCGGTGCCTTCATTGAGTAGGTTGCCTTTGTTATCAATTGCCCGTTAGGGAATGGGCCAAGGTAGAAAGAATTGCCAAAATCGGCCTGAGCCACCTGGGCCAAGCCAACTGCACCTGCGAGCAGATATTGACGCATTTTCACAAGTATGATAATTGAATGGAAATAAAACAAAGACGCAAGAAAATTAGTCAGCCGCCAAGTACAAAGCCGATCAAACTATAAAGCCGTGACCAGACGAAGCTATTCGATCGGACTTCGAGGCTAATATACATATATATACAAATTAAGGAAATAGAAAAAAAAGATCATGAACTCAGACGCTGTTCTAGATCAAATCCCCTGCTAGCATCATGGAAATAAAACGTCAACCAGGGTTTTGATCTGCTGTTGACACCCACAATCGCCCCACCAGCAGACCTGACTAATCTCGTATGGCTTCATCGTGCCCGATTTTGCCGATTTTGCAGGGGATCAATAAATATTCCGCCTCTCTGATGCCAAGAAACTGTTTGGGCGGCCTCGAAATTTGTGGCCTCTCCAGTCTGTTATTTTGGCAAGTGCCATTTTCTCCCAAGCCAAACTGCCGCGTTCCCGCCATCCCGGTAACGCCGTTTATTTGACGCAGGAGCACATTCGCACTGGCTCTAAACGCGCAATTCCGATTGTTAGGGAACTGTATGCTGTGCGGGGTAGACGACGGTCGCTGCTCAAAGGGCCGACGGTCACTTCCTGTTTCAAGTAGTTTGCCCCGTCAATATGCCCATTCACTTTCACAGCTGTCTGCCCTTGAGATGAACAAATCCGACCAATCCGAAAACACTTGTGTAAGATTCGTTTCGACCTGGCGCAGACCTGGTTTTTTTTTTAAGAGGACAACATAATTTTGTCATACGAAGCTTACAATTGTTGAGGAGTACAGACTTATCTTGACCACCCTAAATCCAGGCTTGTTTCTCACCTGGGACCAGCGACATCGAGCGCCATATAGCATTGGTATATGGTAACTCCATTCTGACGATCCTAGCTTCGGTTTGGGTTTACGTGTGTATTGGTGTCAGCAATTATGGCGAATCAAGTACCCATTATATTATGTTGTCGTCGAAATAGATAACCTGTATCCCATCAAGATAGATGCTGCACAGTGGAGGTCAGTTTGCGATCTTAACTTCGTTATGAGTGCGTTGCCAGCGCGGCACACAAACCAAAACCGTAAGTCAATTTCGCGAGTCGTAGTATCCAATCATACGGTCAGATACTCGGAGCTATCTCGGCATCTAGATTGCGATTGGCGGTGTCTGAGACCTGCCGTCAAGCAGACCATTGTGTAAACCGTCATTGGACGTGATGCAAGACAAATAATCCCAACGCTAAGACAAGCGACATTATTCCGCCCTTAAGAGTGTAGAAGCCAGGGCGACAAACTGACTAGCCCCTTGTTGACTGATCACTAGTTCACCCAACCACCACCCCATGGTTCAAGTCATAGCAAGACAGCATATTTTGTTTCTCTTATAGGAGTGCCCGTATGTCAAGAAATAGCCACTGGAACTGCAGATGCTGGACAGGACCATCTGAATTGTGGATACCTTCTGTTTGAGTGCTCAGTGGTACGATATGTGGATAGATGGCATGGCGAGGGTAAAACTCCAAGCCAAAGTTTCCCCCATGGTTATAATCACATCAAATAATCCTTTGTTCTTTTGAGAACCTACATTACGAGGGTGGAACAATGGTCTGTCAAATTTCGGCCTGCACACTAAGAGCGACTACTGCAAGGCATGATTCAGAAAGGTGCGCGTGTCGATCATGTACATTTACTCAAGCATTCGTCTCAAGTGATTTCCTAGCAGCGAAGACAAATTCTCGTTATTGTTGGGATGATTAATATAAATTGCTGTCTATCCCCTGCATCCGTTTCAATTTTCACAACCACATCGAAAATCTCTCTTACATCCACCTTCAAAAGATTTGATCCCCATTTTCCCTCTTCTCCACACCAATCTCAAAAACATCTCAATATGAAAGCCAGCATCGCCACACTGTTTGTTCTGCTCGGGCTTGGGCTGGCTGCTCCGCCCAAGGCTCAATCGGACGACGCAGCGCGCGCAAAAAAAGAGGCCTGCTTCATTGAGCGGCTGGGTGTCGCATCTCTTGTCTCAACATGTGATTTGCTGTGCAATAAGGGCATCGATGGTGAGGAGAAACTCACCCCTGCCGAACGCAAGAAGGTCTGCAAAGACCTTCGAAGCCTGCAGGAGAAGAAGATAACCCAGCTCGTCAAGAACTGTGGGAAATTCAAGACTAAGAAATGCTAGAAGATTTCTAGAGTCTAGGTATGAAGCAATACCTTCTTTGCCTATCAGGTTCATTAAGTTTTGAGGCGCTAATACCGACACAGCTGTTGCCATAGGTGGCTATGAGCAAAGATTTCGAAATGCTTAGTCTAGGTGTGGTAGTGTCGGCACCAGAGTAATGTTCGACTCTGAAATTGTTTCAGATACTCTTCTCTCTCTGTCTATTAAGCTTGTATGAAAATATAGCATCGCTACTCGATATAAAAAGATTCTATACGCACTGCCTCCATTTATACTCCTAAGCAATGGCCTGCACTTACGGCGGACAGGGCCTCCGCTGATAATATCTGTATCAGTACCCGTAATCATGAGCGTGGTGATTATTGTCTTATCTGTTGGAGTAATTGATTATTAAATGTAATAGGAGGTCTGGATTCATGACACCTGTGTTGTGCCGAGTCCCAACTTGGCTATCAACGCCCACTTTCGGATACGTAGATATTACAATTGTGATTCAAAATTGGGATTTAGCGGATGAAGCCTGCGTTTTATCCTTGTTTAATAATTAGTATTTCCTTCGATCCATGCGCATTGAGAGGGTTTTATGTAGCTGTGCCTGCGAACAGCGGCTCGTCAGGGTAATTTTATAAGTTGCACTATCTAAATATACGGTATTTATCTACTTATTTGATGTATATTTTCTCGAATATCGTGTAACTACAGTGAAGGAAATGCATTCATCTTTCCTCAAAGGCGCAAGGAGGTGGGCAAGTTGAGGAAATATTCTTTTCTTTAGTAATAGTTGCGCCTACTTGAAATATTGCACGGGAATATTAATGAGATCTAAATCCCTACGGAAATGGGTGAAATTCAACAAGCGTGCCAGTTCCTTGCGTGTCGCGTACGGCGTCTGGTTCAGATGAAGTGGGTGCTCCATTCAGGTCTTACCTACCGCCAAATCACCGATATGCTGGGGCCAAAAGGATGACTAAGGTGCTATGACGGTCGCTACATGCTTAAATGCCAAAAATATAGGCCCTGCGGGACTTTGGTCCCTGGCGAGTGGCACTGCCATCAATGCGCCAGAGTTAAACTTCGCCAAGGCCAGCATCTGACCGCTGATCTATGCCCAATAATGTTCAGGGCTGGATGGCTGTCATTTCCCCCAAGAGTTTAAAAACGAAGCTGTTTCTTTGATTGCTTTTAGGGAAAACCTTAATGCTCGTATCGCCTCATTCTGTGCCTGGTGGGTATCCAAATAAAGAATGACCCTATTTGTCTCGGACGGAGCTAGTGGGGCTGTGGGCACACAAAGTCTACTACCAAACAATCTAGTTCGTGCAGAACAGTCAATGCATGCCGGAATTCGACTGAGTTTTCTAGTTTCATCACAGACTGATTGTGCTATGACTTTGTGGGAGTGCCAGTTAGCGTCGAGCAAATTACTTGCGGCATTGTTGTGCCAAGAAAAATAGCATTGTACGCTTCGCTGTCGGAAAGATCATTCATTCATCGTTAATTTCTAGCGTAACACGGAGGTTTTCAACCCAGGCACACTGGAGATCCAAACACCAAAAACAATGGATCTGCATAATGAGCACAGACAATTTAGCCTCTCGGTCGAGCCCGGAGCCCGAAGCATTTCTCCTGTATCTGATTAAGGAGCCAGGCACGGTAGGGCGTGGTGCCAACTTTGGGCCCTTGTTTCATTCATTGCCTATGACGTAGCGCTCGCCATGTCCGAATGAACTTTCTAGCTTGCTTCTGCGCCTCTTGCCAATAATACATAAGTTGAAACAAAGCCGTTGTTGTTGTTGTTCCCATCCATCTCAAATCCACGATTCAACACAAGCCATCATTGTCTCAGTTCTCAATAGTCAAAGTCAACTCTTTCCAACTCAAATCAACCACCAAGATGCAGTTCAAGTCCCTTCTTTTCGCTGCTGGCCTTGCCGCTGCCGCTCCCTCTTCCGTCACCCGCTCTTTCAGCGCCGATACCAAGACTTTCCACCTTCAAGCTATTCGATCCGGCAGCGATGTTCAATACGCTCCTTTCAAGGCTGCTCTTAGCAACCTCTTCCTGAACCTTCCCCAGTCGAACGCCACCTGCGAGAGCAAGACCGACGATTCCGCCACCTTCTACCTGAGCCAGTCAGGCGGACTCTATCTCTACAACAGCGACGGCGTCCCCCAGCAGTTCTGGGTCGACCGATCCGGCATGGGTATGTTCCTTCATGGATGACACAGCATGTATTTTTGCTAATTTAGATGCAACCATGTAGGCCAGGGCAACATCGGCTACATCACCGGTGACCAGGGTCTTCCCCGCAACGCCGAGGTTGGCACATTCAACATTACCAGCGACAACGAGCTGCTGTTCAACGGTGCTGGTTTCCTCGCCTGCCCCGGAGCTATCCAGAGCTCTTACGGACTTTGGATCAGCGCTGGTGTTGAGAAGCCCGCTGGACTTGAGAACTGCGTAGGTGTCAAGGCCCGCGTTGTCGAGGAGAAGACTCCCGTCGCTTGCCAATACACTCAGTAAGGGTTGGAATATCAGTGGAAAGCCTTGAGAATTTGAAATTGATTACGACACCCATTTGCGAGCCGCGAGCCTGCAAATTATCGAAATGTACTATTTTGTAATTTTTTATCAATTAGATACGGGGAAAGCATAGATTCGATAAAGTTCATGTTCAAGGCAGAATTGCAAAACACTTACTTGCTTGTCATTCCGATATTCATACTCCATGGTTAAAAAACGACGCAGCGAATAACTCATCAATTATCCTTGGGTTAATTCTCCCAGAACGTGATATCCGCATGCCCTATCATTGAATGACACATTAGTATCAGCCTTGGACGTCTAGTAGAAACTTCAATTGGGATTACTGACTTCTCCATATGACAGAGACATATAACTTTCTCACAGCCTCTTGAATAAAACCTTCCCCCCGTTAAATCTTTCTCGATCTGAGAAGGTAACCTCCAATCCAGTCGGCTTCCCGTTCACGCCGTACCTGAACTCCGCCGCGAGAAAAGTCTCTGGAAGCCTACCAGAATCCAGGAGTGCAACATATAAAACCCAAAAGTCCCCAGAGATGTGGCGCAGGGTGAAGCGAGCCCTCCATAACAAGTCGGTTCGGTCAGCAATCAGCTCTTCGCCTGCGAACCCTTCGTTGCCAGTTGCCTGCACGAAACGAAAAGTGCCAAATCCGGCAGCATGGTATTTGCCTGACAATTCTTCAAGTCCTAGTGACGGGGGCTGAGAGTGTTTTGGCATGTTTGGGAATAGAATTTCGCCAGCATTCGCAGCATCTCGTTCAGCATCGCGCTGTGCCTTTCTGGATCTACGCAAATCTGTGAGCTCACAAACAACTTGACCCGACGTCGGATACCTACTTTTCTGCTATGTCATAGCGACTCTGGAGCGGGATCCCGAGCTTGTCTTCGACAAGCTTTCTCATGATAATCTCTCTGACAGCATTGGGGTAGTTTGCCATGATTACGACGCCGTAGTCCAATTCAGGGAACCAGTATACTAAGGCGCCATGCGCCACGGTCGACCCAGAGTGCCAATAAAGCACACGACCGTACATGCTCGTGCGCCACCAGGAGAGGCCATACAGAGACACATCCATGCCACCGGCAGGATCAGGATTGTCAACAAAAAGAGGCCTGCGAAGTTGCTTGTGGACGTCTTTTGAGAGCGGCTCTTCCTGGCGAAGAAGACATCTTACCCATTTCGTATAATCCAGAACATTAGATATGATGGCTCCTGCACCGCTCAAGATGCCCGTAGGGGGAAAAGGAATAGGCTGGAAACAAGCCTTTTCCTTATCCCAATAGTTGCCCGTGGACAAATGGTTTGGCGAGTCTTTGGCCTCTTGCAAGTCAAGATAGGTCGAATTCATTCCCAGCGGCCCCCAAACCGTCTCCTTTATCACATCATTCAAAGGCCTGCCTGTAAGGGTCTCAATGACATGGGAGAGCGTCGCGTATGCCTCGTTGTTGTAGCTGAATTGAGTGCGGGGCTGCGCGCTGAGGGGGAAATTGCGCAGGTTCCTCACTATATCCTTGGCTGTCCACTCCCTTCCATCCTCTTCAGCGTGGATCGCAGTATCATTGTTGCTCAGGCCCGAGCGATGGCAAGCCAAATCCTCCAGAGTCAGGTTTTCGGTGGCCCAGACATCTTGCGTCACAAAGTCGTCACGGATGATGGATGACACAGGAGTTTGCCAGCCGCCGGACAGGGCAGGGTACTTTCCAGTCTCCATCATGTGCGCAAGAGTGACTGTGACAAAGGTCTTTGTCGTTGAGCCGGCGTACCAGAGGGTCTCAGGCGTCGCCGGCTTATCTGGCAGCGTTGCATACCCGAAGCCCTGCGTAGTCGTTAGGGTTGAGGCTGCAATGGAACCAAGAGCCGGCTGTGGGGGGCGCAAACCTTTGCAAAGACATCATCGCCATCCACAACGGCAATGGACAAACCTGCAAGCTTCCATTCATCCAATGTGTCGGTGACAAACCTGTCAAAGTCGGGCGTAAATGGATCGGTGTGTTTGGCGCCTCCCATTGTATTCTGCTGCAGAAAATTGCTTCACAGGTGATGATTAATGGCTAATAAGTTCTCCAGGATGCTAATCGCCAAGGCAATTAATCGGTGAAGTCTTGGCAATAGTGCATGTCGCAGCGTCAATCAGGTCAATGTGCGGGGTGGGCAAATAGCTGACGCAATAAGACTTGATAACAAATGAGGAAGGTATTCTGTCATGGCTTAGTTATCCAGTGTTAACTTATCTAATGATACAAATTACCTATCTGGACCAGGGTACTTACCGTATCGAGTTTTATCGTCAATTTTGGCAGTCTCGAGATTAAAGGACTAGCATAAAAAATAGTGCAGTTCTTTCATAACTCAGAGGTATAATTATACCCCGTTTCAATTGGACCCAAATATCGGGATTTTCTCAGAAATGCGCGATTTCGTTGAGAGTGCACGTGACCGCTGTCTGCATAAAGTTATGCACTGTCTACTTCTACTTCAGGGTAGCGACCCTGCAACATAGGTCACACTATCCCGCGACATTATCCCTTTGAGTGTGCTAAGACTGCACCTCCGTACCCCACCGCATTTAAGCCGCCAAAAAAGGACGACAAGAAAATAAAATAAAACTTTATACCAATAGAAGGGATGTTAATTATGATCTTATTGGATAATTTAATAAGAAACCGGTATATTTTAAATTTTGAGGCCTATACGCAGCATAATATTTTGCTAGGTACCTAAATGCAGTCTTAGCACACTCAAAGGGATAATGCGCAAATATGCTCAAATGACGAAAATAAATCTTCTGCAAAGTGCGAACCATATTATGGAAAGGATTCTCTTTACAGTGTTCCCCTAAAAGAAATCTGACTTGCTTCGCTGGGCTTGCTCTTTTTTAGCAAGAAAACCAAGGGGCGTTCCATCAATGGTTTCTCTCAATCTAGCGCTTTACCGCCATGCCTCCTTGCCTCCTTGTTCATCTTTGTTACAAATCTCTGGTTCCATAATGTATTGCCAAGTTTAGAACCAAGATCAAACGGCGAAGAAAGGTTCATATTGGTCACAATAAAATGGAATGCGACAAGGTGCGGCACCTGTTATGGGTAATTGTGGTGGGGGGTGACGTTTGAATCGTGCTAACTTATGACGGTTTGTGACTACGATGGCTTGTTCAATGGAGTGGTATCACAGTGGTTTCCAACATTTTGTAGGGATTTGGCACTTCGTGCTCCATTTCTGCAGTCACATGCGTCAAGCATGGATGACACGACCTACCAGGGCGCTGACTTTTTGACCCAGGCCCAGTTCCTGCAACTATAATCCTTTCTATGTTGGAATTGCACGGTTGGGGCGGCCATTTCAGAGCTGCATAGCCTCTGCTACTTAGTCAGAATGAGGGTCATGGCTGGGCATATGATTCAAATATGAATAATTTGACCACTACAAGATTTGCCGAGGTTGACGAAGCTTTTTGACTCGAATTCGAAAATTAAACCAAGATGAAAGTGATGAAGTATAGCGTATTGTGACTGTACAAACGGCGGACCAGTTTACACTCTGACTGATGAAGTAATTAAAAAAAATGTAAATATGCTCATTAACTCTTACCAGTATTCCTCCTCTTTTTCTAACCTTGATAGCTTTGTCTGTTGCCTGCTCCTCCCGTAGTCCATTTCCAAAGACCTGGCGGACGTGGCTCCAACAAGAACCTTTTTCTTCCACAGCTCCGCGTTGCCAGCCTCAACGGTCTGCTCCTCCATTTCAGGGGTCGCAGGCGAAGACCACGCCAGGTTTATGAGGTCCTGCACATCGTCAAACGCGACGACCGTCTTTGTTCGGCAGCAGATTAGGAATAACCAATTCCCGAGCACGGCCAGGCCGTACAGACAAACTATGACAATGGCAAACGACATGGCCTCTCCGGGCGCTCCGTACCCGTATCCAAAGCGCTCGGGGTCGAAGTCGAAATTCACGACTCGGGCCCTCCAAAATCTAACCTCATTCTCAAGAGATATGTTGAAGTGCATTTCTTCTCCCCCCCAGGGTCGCAAAGTACCGTTGGGGAACAGATCGATGGATTGTTTCATGATCCCCTGTGTATACCGTAGATCCAAAACCTCAATGCTTCCATTGCCGCTATCGCCAGGCTTGAAGATACGCGGGGTAATATGCGATGAAGTCCTGGCAATTGCATCAGTGAGAATGGCCCCGGTGACTTTTTCTATGGTTACCCGGGCCGCGAAGTCAGCATGCTCTTTGTCATAGGTGCCGGAAGTGCTCCCAGGACCAAAGAAGAAGGAATCTCCGCTTATGCTCAAGCTAGGCCCATGCAAACAACTCAATATGTATTCAATATTGCTGGCGATTTGCGTATCACTCTCGGACCCATTCTTCTTGTCGTTTAGTCCCAGATCGAGATACGGCAACCATGCCTTCTGAATATCGATGACGGGACCAACAACAGCTTCGGAATGTGTTTTTCTCCAGGTTGACTGGTTGAAAAACACCGCCAAGTCAGTTATGTTGCTCTCAATGGACCTGTAGTTTGCCGGGTCGAGATATGATACAGAAGGAATCCAATGAGCCATGTAAGTGCACGCAAAGACGCGCATATCCCGATGCCCGTCATGCACGTATGGCGACGAGGCTGCGAATGTCAAGGTGGAAACAGGATTTTGTGTATGGTTGTTGCCACCAATCACATCGAACTCGTACATCAAATCCTCAGCCGACCAAATGCGCTGGGAGAGGCGTTTTCCCTTGACCTGTTCTCGCATCCGATAGCAGTTGGCATTGACAGACCCAGCTGAGTAGCAGTTCAGCTCTGTAGATGGGTAGAACAACTCTGGGACATCCGAGACATTGCCGTAATCTTGGTGCGTCCAGACGTTGCACTTAGCGTTGACAAGCGGTTGATAATCGATGGATGAGTGAGTGAGGGTGAGCTTGTAAGTCTCGGTGGAAGAGATGTCACCAACGTCATGTGAATTGAAGTACGTTTGGAAAAGGCCAAACGTGCTCGTCGTCACTGCCCTGAGGCTAGTGACAAAAGTCCCTGAGTAATTCCCCGATTGCATATACAATCGGCGACTGACTGAGTTCCAGGGATCTTCAAAAGTGATGTTGTCAGGTATTCCCGAATGGCTCCACCCAAGAGCCCAAGAGGCCAACTGGTAAAGTCCACTGGCAGGGCAGTCGGGCGTGAAGCCCCCCAACCGGGTAAAGCATGCATCTCCAAGAATGAGGGTTTCGTTCAGCGCTTCTGGCCACATCTCATTTGGATCTGACAGGATGAGAGGCATGTCAATATTGGAGAAAGCCTTGGTCAGAGGAAACCACCCCGTCTTGGGCACGAGGAGAATGGCTGAAGCTGGCCCCATGAGGGTGCAAAGGGCGACGCATACGAACAACAGCGTGGCCAAGTACATGGTTTGCGGTGCGGCAGCCCAAAACCTCTTGCCCAGAATATACTTGACA
The DNA here is from genome assembly GCA_013406985.1 of Calonectria crousiana. Taxonomy (NCBI): domain Eukaryota; kingdom Fungi; phylum Ascomycota; class Sordariomycetes; order Hypocreales; family Nectriaceae; genus Calonectria; species Calonectria crousiana. Next base: position 514,000 of record VTGD01000013.1, on the reverse strand, counting down.
TCCGAGACACGGTATGGGCCCGTGAGGAGACCCAGAGGAATACCATCATTGACTAGCTGCCGCTTGAAAGCATCGAGGGTGATGGTCCCAAGAGACGCGACGACTAATATTTCATATACCTTTGCAGCCACCTGCAGAGTGTTTAGGACGTCGTTTGCGGAGAACTGGACCTTGCCAACTTGGATGCCGCTGGCGGGAAACCAGTATAGCTCGCAAAGGTTGACGTAAAGCAAAACAATTGTGAGGGCAAGAGGAATGAGATGAAGAGACGACTTCAGACCCGCATTGACACTGCCACGAATCACCTTTTTTGGCTGAACGAGGCGGAAGCTGCCCATGGTTCTTGGCTGCATGGCTCATCGGTTGGTGGAGGATGATACGAGGCCGAACGCAGCCAAGAAGATGGCTTTGACGTGCAACAATCATAGGATGAAGCCAAGTGGTTCTTTTGTTTTGAAAGACGCAGATCGACATTGTCAAAACTGTTGGTTGGTCTTTTTTATTATTTATTCTACGCTATTGCTGATGGCTCAGGCCTCGAGTTGTTGGTTCTTGACAAGCCTCATCACAACAGGTCCGGCGTCTAGGCTGCTTTACCTGCACACGATTGGTGGCTGTGTGTGCACTATTGTGGGCCCGCCATCCTTTTGTGGGCCTGCGTCGGCAAGCTGGCGGTTTTGTTGGTGGGCGTAGATGAGAGGGGGCCGCTCGCGCCACAACTTGGCAGGGCTGAAAATCCTGTCCATTTCTTGCTCTCGCGGGTGAAACCGCCAACGGGATGGAGCTGAAATCCTGCGGCAGGCGGATAAAAGTGGGAAGGGAAAAGCATAAATGCCTGGCTCGTATACACCTCTTCTATCGCTTTCTGGAGTTTTCTTTGCAAAATAGGTCTAAATCTGGTCAAGATTGTTTCGACAAAGTGTTTGCATCAAATGACCCGGAATGACTCAACTGACCTGCGCTTGTTCTCACCTAAAGGGCATATGTATTTCCATCTTGAAGCCATATTAATCGGAGTAGCTAAGCAACGTAGGAAGGGCGCAAAACAATTATTATTATAAATTAAAAGGGTGCTTCTGTGAATTGGTCTGTCTTAGGGTAAGCATCATTGCATCGATTGTGATTTTTACATGGCGTTATTGGCCCTTGGTTGAAGTCACCTATACCCTGACGATTCTTATGCGATGCTGAGGGCAGTAAGAACCAGATTGAGCTTCCACCAAAGCTAACGATATATACAAATGAAATCAGACCCAGGCACAGCTGTCTGCCTACCATTGTGTTTAAACGAGGTGAGTGTGGCTACCTAAGTCTGTGACAAAACTAAATAACCTCTTCCCCCTTTCCTCCTATATCATAGCTTTTGGCAGAAATGTAATTCAGGTTGCTGGAACGAGCAATCTTACCGGTTCGGACACTCATAATTGTTGTAGAAGTGTATTTTCCTCCAAAGGTTTCTCCTAGTTTGCGTCCTGCTATGGAGCGTGGAAAAATTTTGGTTTCTTGGCGAACTTACGCTGGTACACCTTATCCGGCGAGGAGTAGCTGAATCATATAATATCGGGATATTTAATCAAAGTAGTGTTTTCAACATCACTATGCTAAGCGCCTCACTTAGACTAAGATACTATCGGATGATATTCTACCACGCACTATATTCCAATTGACCACAACCAGTTCCACCATGAACTGAATGGCTTCGAAGAAAGTTTTCAATTTACACATGACCATTCTTCGCTGCAAGTTCAATGGCTCGAGAGAGACCTCGCTCGACCTCTGGCGGTCCTGTGTCGTGACTAAGGAGCAGCTTCGGAACATCCAACCTTCCGTGCTCAGCTGCTGCTTCTACAGCCGTCTGACCATTGATAAAATCTATGGAAATGTTGGAGTATAAATCATGCTTAAGAAGAAGCTTTACAAATTGCAGATGCCCTTGAATTGCTGCCCCCTGTAGCATGGCAAGTCTAAACAGTCTCTTGGAGATGCCACTGATTTCTAGATTAGATGAAACTAGTGTAGTGATTGCGTGTAAGCTGGAATTGCTAATACCCGGTGGGTTGACTAAGCAGCGGCGCTCGCGGGCTCACTGGGCTCATTAGGCCCCCACCTTTCCTGTCGGAAAGGTGGGGGCCTATTTTGCCCAGCTTGCGAGCTAGTTACTCAGCCCACCGGGTAAAGGGAGACTCCCGAAGGGCTTCAACTATATTTTCATCTTTTGAACTGTTGTACATGTTTCTCTAACAATTTGATAAAGAATCCACCTTAAGCGGCTTCTCATCGAGACATGTGCGTACTGGGATGCCCGCTTCGGGCACGGTATGCCCTCCTGTGAGTGGCATAGATGCCTTGGTATCGACATGCTTTGATAGTATAATATGTTTTGCATAGCGTATGGCTCGCAGTTGACTACAGATATAAGTGGATCGATGTCGTCAGGTATTTTTGCTTCCATCAAGGCGTAATGGGCTTTATAATTTTGCACCTTGGGGTCCATGCCACAAGATAGCAGTGTCCTGACCGCCTCATCACTTCCAGATTTGATGGCAAAACACAACGCCCGCTCTAGATTTTCATCTTGGTTTGTCCCGTGCTTTGGAAGATATTTTAGAAGATTATACTCGCCTTTTATTGCTTCCTCCATGATGACATAACTTTGATACTTGTCGTTTTTAATCAAGTGCGTCTGAAGCATATCACACAATGGTGTCGATTTTTCTCTTGCCCACTGTAAGATGGGCACGCCTTGTATTAATATATTCAGATCAACTGTGGCGCCACTATCGAGAAGCAGTTTTGCTGCTGGTACATTTCCGTCTTTTACTGCTGCCACCAGAGCAAAGCCTGGGCGATGGCAGTTAGGGTCAGCTCCGGCCTTGAGAAGTAGAGAAATGATATCGGTTAGCCCACTCTTTGCTGCTTCTTCCAAGGGATCATAGTAATTGCAATCTCCGTTAACATCAACACCATTGTTGATCAGATATTCGATGGCATCACGATGGTTTGATCGTATAGCCTCGACTAGAAGCTCGATCCCTAAACCACTTTGCAATACTCTTGCATCGGCCGTTTGGATAATTTCAAGAAATTCGTTAGGGTACGTGTTCAAAACCCGTTTTTGCGTCCATTTAGATGTACTACGGGAGTTGAGCTTGGGAATTATGTGCAGCAAGTTGTTTCGAAAGATTGAGGCGTATGTAAAAGTCATGTGTAAGAATGAATGGAGTTGGTTTGTAAATTGGCTGTCCAGAACCCAGATGATGAAATAGCAAAAAGATTCATCATCCAGGGCGTTGTTGAACACCAGATATACGATGATTGAGAATATCTGATTCAGATTTTGGCCATTAATACTCGTGTGAGACACCGGATGAAAGCTCATGCGATTCGAAATGATGGTTTCGACTTGGAATGCTACAGTCTTGAGACCTCCGAGTGTGGGATCTGCTTTGACGAGTTGTGAGCATACCCACCCATCCCTCCTATGAATTGCAAGTCCATTGCCTCGCTCACTGATACCATTGGGAGAGTGAGTGTCCTCGTTTAGGCCAGCTAGGCCTGAGATGAGAATACGTATTTCTAAGTTCCCAGGGTCAACGAAACTGATCATAGCATCTTCAAGCGACAGTGGTACCTTGCAAATCCCAGAAAAGGCAATAAGCTTTTCCTGGTAATTTCAATGAATCATCTTCAAATTTATTAAAAGTGGAAGATGCTTCTGGGATGGAAAATTCGATATGATCAAAGTCAATTTGATCAAGAAAATCCCCGTCAAGATCAAAGAATAGGCAGTCATTTCCATTTGACGGAGCATTTGACGGCTGATTAACGTCCCCTTTGACTAATTGGTCTTCTCTGGACCAGAGGTCTACAAGTCTGATGGCGTGATCATGGGCCATGTTTTCTAGGTTCAGGTTTTGCAGAAAATTATCACAATTAAACAACGATTGCTCTTCAATTTCTTCCGCCCCAGCGTGGAGGGGAGTATGGCCATAAAGGCGCCTTTCGAAGCTTGGATGTTGTAGAAATGCATTCGGGTCCTGCTTGTCGGAATCATTTCCACAATGATTGACATTGGTTTTGACATTGGGCATCGAATGGAAATCGCCATGAAATCTTCTGCGGATCTCGATACGATGTTTGTTTACGGTGTCAATGCCTAGATCTGGATATTTATTAGCTAGAGCCGTTCTCCCCCTGAGATCTTGCAACAATACCTATTCCAATAAAGTTTGGATTGCAATTTTCCTTTGCATATAAGTGAGCGGCCCTTCGTACTTGTTTGGCACTTTGTTGGCGGTTTTGTAGGTAAACATCGTACTGTTCACCCTGAGCCTCTCTTTTCCGAATCTCATGAATGACACTTTTCCATTCCTGGGCGCATAAGTTTTTGCGACCCCCAAATCTGGACTTGAATTGACGAAGTCTATGGATTGTTAGAAGTGACTTTTGGGAAAGGAGGGTAACTGTACGTGATGTTAGAATTGTGCTTTTTGTTGAGCAGCTCGACAGTCTCGATAGCGGTTTTATCCTCGTGGAGGTAGAGGTGGTGAATATCTTTCTGCAAAATACCCCAGTCAAGAGTCATTGTGGTTCTTATTCGATACTTGGTTCCCCTCAGTAATGAGAGAAGAATAGATATTTTTCATTGATCTCAAAATAAAGGAATCGACCATGGTGTGGATGGTAGTCGTAGATTTCACGATCGTTAGGCATGCTCAGATGCTTCAACTCAAAGTGGGGCAAGGGCAGATTTCGTTCCTTAAGGCGTAAAATGTGCAAGGTAACCTAAATCAGCGCGCTGCTCGATTTTTTCGCCTTGGTGGCTGTGCATGACGCAGACGTGGGCGAATAGTTGGTATTGTGGTCAGCGGCTGACACACGCTGCATATCCGAGCACGCCTGCTTCAACACATCCGTGTTCACCCTCCTTGCCAAGCATGTATCGCCCCGCAATAAAATTTGCTCCATTTTAGTGGCCGAGAAGAAGGTAGCTCCCCCACAAAGCGGACCAGGGCTAATGAAGCTGAACACAAATGTGTTCTTGAGCGAGCACCTGCTGTGGCGTGTTAGCAATCGCCGTACGTGGGGGTTGGAGTTTAGCAAAGGAGCCTATTGATGGGAAATCTAACTTCACTCCGCATGTGACTTCGGCCCTGTCCCAAACCCTTTAACACACTGTAGGCAGTGCTAGGCAAAAGTGGCATTCAATGTCCAATCAAGTTGCGACTTTTTGGACCGAAATTTTCACAAAGGTCCAAGGACAAAAGGACAATGCCTTCACAAAAAGTCCAAAGACAAAAGGACAATGCCTTATTATCGATATAAATACTTGACATCAATGGTATGAAATAAAATTTAGATTATCTCAAGTTCAATTCATACAATAGTGAGCGACCTGCACACTAGATTTAAAATCCTTTCTAAAACCCATCATCTTACTATATTTACTTCGCTTGCTGGGAATTGGATACCGCGTCCAAAAGATGCTTTGGCGTAGTCTCAGTCTGGACAGTTATAGCAGGGGTCCATATTGCTCAGGACATGGATGTCACAGTTCAGATGATGCAAGTGATAATCATTGTCCTTTTGATAATATGCACCTATTGGTTCATTCTACATGGACCAGCAAGTTAGTTTCTAGAAGTATCTTTTTCTTCTTAATTTCACTGACTTCATTGTATCTTAAGCTCTCGAGCTATGCATCAAGATCAACGACACAGGCATGATTATTGCGTCGAGGGAATACGATTGGAACCTTATATTTCTGAGCGAAAAGCTAGCATACGATTTGACATAAGTCAACCAAGAGGGCATTATCCACAAAATGTATTTGATATTTACCTTCGGCAACCAGACGGCAATCTTGTTCAAATTGGCCCCACCTCACAAGTAGTGGTTGTTTCCAGAAATGCTGAACGGGAAAGCATTGATGCGCTTCAAACCGAAAGCCACCAGGCGGTACCTCAGGACAAAAAGGCACCAAATGATACAGAGACCAACGCCCGTGCGGCATCAAAACAAAATAATTCGCAGGAAAAGATCCTAGAAACCTTCAAAGGCTTCGCCTCATATCCGGAAAAGGCAACGCGAAACTTTCGTGACGTTTCTTCGCATGCTGCAAACTCTCTGGGAACCAAGAGAACCAGGGATGAGTTTCACTCTGATGATAGTTCCCTCAACAGCGATGAAGATTTTGAGAGTGGCAGTGATCCGGAAGAAACATCAAGCGCTTGCTCAGAATCGTTTTGGGACGTGGACACAGGGTTGACTGGTTATGAAGACTGCCTGGACGACAATGAGGCTTCCCTCAAAAGCTTCTTAACTGTGAACCAGAACCTGAAAAATAACCAAGTCAGTCTATTGGAGTTCTTGTATGATCGGATGTTCGATGACAGTATGAATGCGGAATACGTTGCGCCACCAAATGATAGGCTTCCGCCGTCAAAGCGTTTCCGCACGGCAAACGAGCAATCCACCGTTCCAAGAATTGAGGGCTATTTTCACTTCGCTTGCCCTTTTTACAAGTTTAATCCCATCAAGTACGGAGCTTGCTTACGGCATTGCGACTTGTCATCCATCTCTGGCGTCATTCAGCACCTCTGCAGCCACCACTCAAAGCCACACTACTGCCCAATTTGCAAGCTGAAATTCGGCAATGTCATGGATCGCGACGCACACATCCGGTCAAAAACATGCCAGCTCCGAAGCTCTGATGAGACTTTTGACGGCATCACAGCGCCTCAAAAGACCAAGCTGGCGAAGCAGGACAGCTTGATTCTTGGCGAATCGAGTCGCTGGCAGCGCATCTGGCACACCGTCTTTCCAGACCAAAAGAATTCGCCCACGCCATATCTGGATAGCGGCATTGAACTCGCCGTGACAAAGATGCGCGACCACTGGGCTGTGCGCGGGAAAGCCCTTGTGGCACAGTTTCTTCAGGGCTTGGAGCCGCGTCACCCAAAACCGGCGATTGGCGAAGAAGATATGGAACAAGTTTGCAAATGGGCTCTGGATGGCTTAATTGTCAAGGTTTTGGAAGGTTGAGAACCATCTTGGCTTGGTGGGCTGACAGCATCGCTCTTTGTATGCGACTCAATGCAGCCCAAGAGAATTTATTCGCTTTTTCATTATCGGATTAGATTGAATTCATAGAATAGTACCTATAATGCAATTTTATTTTATTTTAAAAAAGCCCTTTAGAAGATACTTATTTTCTCTTAGCATGTGCTAGGTTTATTTTTTATAGTATAAGCTTTTAAGTAAGTATATAACTATTAAACCTATTTTATTTATTTTATTTATTTTATAAAGGGCGTTCTGCTGGTAGGAATAGGAGCTCATCAAAGGAGCTGGCTACCTGGATATATACTTTCAAATCCGATAGTTTGCCGTCTGGTGAGGGGTCGGACGAGATAACGAGTACAAGTATGCACTAAGCAATGCGGCGAGTCAGAAGAGCAAGAAAAACAATGCCTCTATTTAAATTCTACTACAACCGGCACAGATTAGTAGGGACAAAGGTGTCCCGGTTGCATTGCTCGCTAATCCAAAAACGTGTCAAACGCTTTTATGTGCAGAGCCATGTCCTTGTCCTTGCAATGCCTTAACACCTGCTAACCTAAATCTTTTCTCAACCTGGCTACAACACCCAACTACTGCCACTGGCCGGAACCCGACGGACCAGCTTCGCTCTCCCCCTCCTGCGCCGAGTTGGGATTGAATCGTCCAAGATCGGGGTTAGATGATTGCGCCGTGTGCAGGTACCATGAATTCGTTTGATGATGCTGCCGGCTTGTCGTATCCGTCTGCTCAATCGATACATTCTGTGCCATCGTCGCGCTAACGGTGCTTGTTGGCATGTTGGCACCTTCATGACCAGCAGCAACTGGGAGGTCCCGGAAACGCCATGGAATTGCGTACCCTCTCCGCATCCAATTGCCAGCCGTTGCGACAGACATGATGTTCAACGTGTGCACCCACACCTCGCGCTCATCTACGCCCCTCCCAGTTGCAAAGCGTAGCTGGAGCATTTGCACCATCTCATACACTGCCTTGAAAGCGTCACCCTTATTTTTATGGTACAGGGAGTTGCCGATCTCAGTCAGAAGAGAGTCCAAATAGGGATAGGGCGACCGAGGTGGGTATATGCTGAAGCATCTTCCCCATAAGGCGAGCCACTTGTAGACTCTGCTGGAGTTGGTATCTTCCCTGGGCTTCCTAAGAGAGTTGGACCAACTCTTGACAGTGCTGAGCTCGGCTGGGTAGAAGTAACTGGGACCCCGCTCAGGGTTGCACTTGCGTTTGATATCGTGTGCGTCTCGGTCTTGTGCGTTGGCGAACTCAAGATAACAAATTGAACAATAGATGTCGTCAACTGCGCAGTGGATACGTTGTAGATGCTGGTAAACATCTTCAATTCTATTTAACTGGTATCGCGCACAATCGAAGTGCTCGATGGGGTCCAGAACAAAGAACGGGCAGGCTAAGGGGCGATTGTCATCCTCGCTACTCCTTTGGCCCTTTCCTGGAGAATTGTTGTGATTCTCGTCGTTGTTGTCGTTGTCGATGTCGTTATTATGGTTGTTCCTACCTCTCTGCGACGCTCTGTCCTTGCCCTTACCTTTTCCCTTACCGGTAGGAGGCTTTTTCGGCGTGTTCGGATCCGAGCGCGTTCCACCACCATCTTGTTCAAACGCCGTTGTCTGCCAGATTTTGATGATCAACAATATTTTTGTGATGGTAGCAAAAATGCCTATACGCAGACCAACAGGCTGTTCCAGCAGGTTGCTGCGCTGCACATCCAGATGGCCCCGGCAAGCTGCAGTCGGGGCAAGTAGCGCACCAGTTGCGGCCGCCATCTCAACAGCGCCGTGACCAGCACGCCTCCACCGGAGAATCGAAGATGGGCTCGTGGCTTTAACCTCTGCTACGCTCTTGCGTAGGAGAATTTGGGATTTTAATGATTGGCGGCACTTGAACCCCACTGCCTTTTGGTTCTTTTTGTGCTGCCTCGTGAGGCGACGACGTGTGTTGCGATTTTGGGCAATGGGTTCGGAGGGGAGTGTCAAGACAAAAGAGCGCTTTGCTTGATGGATCAAGAGTTCTCCCAATGCCAGCGTTGTGAAATGATGATGGTATAGCGCGCAAGCATAAAGAAACAGTGTGACAATGAAGCTATCGACATGAAACGAAAACAGGAAATTGCTCGCGATTCTGTCGGGGACTTTGAATGGAGGCAAGTGCCGGAGTCTTGTTTTGATGCTCTCATCGCCGCACTTGGTCGGAGCGATGGAAAATAGAGCGGGCTTCCATCCAAAAGAGTGAGCCATAGTGTAAAAGTGGATGGAAAAGGAAGGATTGGAATAAACACATCCAAAAAAAGATCGATATAGCGGGCAGCAGTTGATTATAATCAACTGCTGCTCAGTTCTGGTCGGGGGGGGAGGGGGGGGACCATGCCATGCAATGGACTCCATGAGCAAACAGCACATGTGTGTTGCGATGAAGAGGCATGGTCCAGTATTCACCGACGTCATCGCGATGGTGCCCATTTCAGTCAAGATACATGTGGGAGGGCAGACTATGAGGCGGTTTTTTCTGGCATTGCCAATTTACTGTGTACTTAATTGTGTGCACATTCGTCGGGCAAGCACTAGAAAACTGAACCCGCGGTGGAAGTGGCTGTGAAAACCTGCCGCACAGCGAGTGGGTGTGAAAGAAATCCATCTCAGTGAGTGCTTGGGCCGTGTCGGCGTCGAGATGTTTGGAGGCCTGTAGCACCGGTTTACTGTCAGGCGGTTGTGTATTGGGGATAGCAGAATCAACACTTTTACCGGAATGAAATGTTTTAAAAACGACCTCACAATTAAGGGCTGTGGGTTAAAAAAAACTTGAACTTGAACAGATTGACACCGATGCCCAACTCCATCCTCACGATACCTCCGAGAGGTATATCACTCACTGCCACTCAATTCTTTTGCTCTCCCCTGCGACCCTTATAGTGAAGGGGGTGTTCTTTCTCCGGCGGGTCGTCTAATACAGCAACTATACTAAATGTCAAGCCCTCAATCTGCAGCCTGAGAAAATGGGCTCTCTCAGCCGAGTTCCAGCGGGTCATATGCAGGCGGTGCAGCGGCCGAATCACCAAGACGAACACCTGGACGCCGTAGGCCCAGCAACCGTTCCAAGCACCCAAGGCGCAAATAAAAGCACACGCGTCAACTACCAAATCGCAGCACATACATTCGCTGTGGCTGCAACGTCGCCCTGTATAGCATCCCCGAGGACACATTGGTGTTCGCTGGCGCTGTTCTGCGCCACTGAGCCGAAGCGGAGTCGTTGGGGGAAACCACTCAACTTGCACTTCTACATCAACAGTGGCTGAACGTCTCTGACATGGCAGTGTATGCAACGCACATGACCCGCGCACGGCTCATGGCTTCACAGCTGTTTAATGCCAAGCTTCACTTGCCGACCACCCGCCCCACGTCTTTTCCACACTATCTTGCTGAAGATCTCCCGGGTGCCTACCCGGCGTCTAATCCTTCTGATGGGTGGCCACCGTAGCCGCTCCGGAGTCAGGTCGGGAGTATCCTTTGGTCCCAGGAACCCGAGCACAAGTGTGTTTGTTGGTCTGACTGTGTCGCCACCCGCTCCACCTCTTGCTTCGCGCATCATCTCCCTTTTTACACTTGATTGCTCTAGCTTAGGGCTGAGTCTGTCCTCAGAATTCACTAAATACACGGAGACGGAATGTTCGCTACCCAAGGTAGGCGCGATAGATCGAAGGTAGCACACGGTTTGTCCAAGGTTGGTATGTGAGGTGTCGATCTATGCGAAACAATGGTTCCTTTTTATCGCAACCGCATTTGTAACTTCGGGTGGTGATGCAGTTCCTTATTTCTTTAGCAGCTCGTCAGGTCATTTTCTGAGCCTAGTCATGTAGGGATCAAACCAAGCTACTAGCCCTGCAAATGTCTACTAGTATTTTGATCTATCACCCCGCACCTAAGTAACCATTGTCATTGATCGCATAATTAGTCGCTATGGCGTGATTCAAGCACTAGCTATGACCGTATATATTCTTGGACACTTCAAAAATCCGTCGACACCGTCGTTTTTAAATATTCTTTTTCAACTATAACGTTTGTATAAACTTCTCGGCTGCATGCGTCTCAGAACAGAGTCAGTTTGAGTAATGTTGCGGATTGCCAAAACACACAACTATCTTAGGTTTGATAATCTAATTGCTTAAGAAAAGCGACATTCTGGTTGTAAGTTGTCCCCAAAATACTTTCTAGGACGTTTTGGGTCAAGACTGACTTAAGAAAAAATGTCACGTAACCCCGACCCTAACCCTAACCCTGAGGCCTATTGAAGATCTTTGAGAAACTACAGAGCAATTATTTGATGAATCGGAGACTCTTTGATACCGATGAAGCGGCGTTACTTATCTCTCATATGAGGGAATTCAATCGCCTATATATCCCATGATGATTCTCAATCCGTGCTTTGACGTTGGACTTCTTTCGTAGCCGCCAAATAATTGTTCATCTAGTGTAGTCATCATGGCTCCGTTTTGTGGGTCAGGCCTCGCTCGCCTGGAGTACGTACCTTCTCTTCCGAGGATTTTCCCATGCACACCTCTTGCCAACCCCGATCACATTGTTTCGACAAAACTGGACAAATGAAGGAATAGAACCTTGACATCTATTTTGTCTGCTCCTAGCATTTTCGATTATCAGTTCCGACTCCCCCGAAGCCCTAATGCTAATTTGTTTTTTCTTCCTTTTTTTAGCCTTCTTTTCCGAGATGAGGTCCTTTCTGAAATTCCTGAGACCGTCCATTTGGCGCGGTTCACTGCCCTTGCGATTTCCTACCACGGGCTTTCCCGTCATCGATGAGACTATCGTTTTCGAGGAAGAGCAGCTAGACGAATTTAAAACGGGGACTTACTGTAGAGTAAGCATAGGTGATATTTATGCTTCTAAATACCAAGTTATTGGAAAATTGGGGTTTGGAACTACATCTACTGTGTGGCTTGGCCGCAGTCTTCAGTCAGTAGCCGCCTTCTCCAATTGAGAAAACTGGAACCTGATTGATATTCTTTAGGGAAAAGAAATATGTAGCACTAAAGTTGTTCAGGAAAGGTTTGGATAGAGATGAGTTCGAGACATACAAACGCATCAGCAAGGCTGATCCAATGCATCCCGGCTATGCTCACGTGCGAACGGCTTTGGACATCGTCAATGTCCAAAAAGACGGAGGGCACCACCTCTGTCTTGTACATAAACCGATGTGGGATAGCTGGAAGGACATGTTACGGAGAAATCCTTCTCACCGTTTCACCAAAAAGTTATTGAAAGCAGGGCTAGCTCAGCTCTTTGTTGCTCTTGATTACTTGCATACCAGGTGTCATCTTGTCCACACAGGTAAGAGGACAGATTTATCAAATGTTTTTCTAATTCTCTTCCTAAAATTTCCACAGATATCAAAGCTGATAATATCTTACTCGAGTTGGTTGATCAGTCTGTCCTGGGAGCATTCACGAAGGCCGAGCTAGAAACTCCGTCAGCTAGAAAAATCATGAATGGTACTGCCACAATTTACGCGTCAAGACAATTCGATTTGCCTGATAACTTTGGTGATGTGGTCCTCAGCGATTTTGGCGCTGCGGTCCGAGGTGATGAAAAAAGGAATCACGATGCACAACCAAACGTCTATCGATCACCGGAGGTGATGTTGATGACGGAATGGAGTTATCCAGTAGATATTTGGAATGTAGGAGTTATGGTATACACTCGACCTGAGTAATATTTCCGAGAACTATATCTTTGCTGACGTCACTGAACTAGATTTGGGATATATTTCAGGGCAGGCATCTATTCTATGGAAATGAGCTAGACGGACGGTACACTACTCGAGCTCATCTTGCTGAGTTGGTAGGTCTACTTGGGCCGCCGCCGCTCGATCTACTTCAGAAAGGATTGCGAAGCAATGAGTTTTTTACGGAAGATGGTATGCGGGGTTGTACTCGGATAACACCAATGTCATATGCTAATCGCTGTTTAAATAGGAAAATGGAAGGCTGATTTTAAAGTGCCTCAAGGGATAAACTTCGAGAACTCTGTCAAGTACCTTGAGGGCGAGGATAAAGCTGTATTTTTGGAGTTTGTGAAGGACATGCTTCAATGGCGCCCTGAGGATAGAAAGACAGCTGCGGAGCTACTTTCGCACCCTTGGCTTCGAAGCTGAAAATATTCCGCCAGCAGTCTCTAGTTTGATTCAGAGAGTCGAAATCCCCTGAAATAGTAAATGATAAGTGCAAGGAGTATTCATTGAAACGGCTCGACATGCTCGAGCTGGCCAGAGAGAGGCTTGTCTTGTTAGGGTACTCCTGCGATGAGACGTCCAGATTGGAACCATGTCTCCGCCAATACTGGGCGTCTTGGGTTTTCAATTACGCTTAATCCACGGTGGATGTTAGCTATAAAAATGTCCAGCATTCGAGTCATGACTAGAAGTAGGTTGAAGAGCTGCGCACCGCAAAATTCACCTCTGGTTTTCGACCCCCTTGTAGCTTTTTACAGTGTCGGTATTTGTGATAACCTCGGGAAACAACATGTCGTATCTCATGCGAACAGAGGTAGATAATATCTGGGAACGTGGTTCATTCAGACTAAAACGCTCAGCTATGGAGACCTTTAAGCGAAGTCGCTAGACTAGCATGTCGTCAGCTTGTCGCGACTCCATTCTGGGTATACCAGACAAAGGCATCAATCGCAAATGTCAGCACCCCTTTTGTCAGCAGCTTCTCGAGGGCAGACATCATCATGGTCAACGTGGGCAAACTGTAAATCGGGCTGATGGTGATGATAACGTCACGTGACCGGTCAGCAGGGAGGTCCGAGAATCCCAATGGTTTGAGCATGTTGCCACTCAAACCCTCATCGGCATTACTCGAGCAGAAGGGCAGCATCTGAATCAGAACCGACAGCACTGACTGCGCCCCGAATGCGCCAGGCTGGAGCATGGCATCGGCATCCGTGAGCGGGGACCAGCTGGCCCTGCTGCCAGATGACGTCGTGGTCCAAATCTTCGAGGCCGTGGGCCAGGCGTCCAAGCATGACCTCTGCAGCGTGCTGCGCCTAAACCATCGCTACCACGCGCTCGCCGATGCGGTGCTGTACAAGACGGTTCACTTCCTCGCCCCCGAGCTTCACATCCTCTTCGATGAGTCGCTCAAGCGCCGCCCGCGCCGTGGCTCTGCCATCCACGGCATCAAGCTGGCTTACCCCGCTTCCGAGCTGGAGAGGCTGTTGCCACATGCTCACGAGTACGCCCACGCCCACCCGCACTCCAACATTGTCCCCAAGACGCTCTCGACCATGTCCAATTTGGAAATACTCGACATCGACGTTCCTGACCAGCTGCTTCATGCCATCGGACACCTCTTCAACAGCCCCTTTGACCTGGCCAACCTGAAGGAGTGCACCCTGTTCTACTCAAACGAGAACGAGGACTACTGGGACCTGCAGGAGAACATCCACGTTTTTGCTCACCCTACCTTGGAAAGACTCGTCATCAAGAGGGCCAAGCTGGATGACAAGGGATTTGATCTGATTGAGCAGCCTCACGAAACTGGTTTGCAGGTCCTGCATCTCATCGAATGCGACATCAGCGACGACGCTCTGGCTGACCTTTTGGTCTTTCCAACCGCCCTCAAAGAATTTGTCATGACGCAGACTGAGGAGCCAACGCCCGAGCTTGAAGAGAGCTCTGACAGCATCAAGGATTACATGATGGCCCTGCGACCCGCGAGCCACAGCCTGGAAAGCATCACCATAGACTTCCCGACCCTACGCGGACCAAGGGCGCTGGCTCTGCGAGAATTTGCTGAGCTCAAAACGTTTCGCATTAACTGGGATTACCAGCTGTTTGGCAAGTCGTCCAGGAAGCCGCGCATGCACTCGGTGGGACTGCCGCCGGAGCTGGAGACGCTTGAGTTCTTCAACGAGCTCGGCACAGACGAAGAAGTCACGGATCTCTTGGTATACACGATAGAAAACATAGAAATCACTGCAAGAAAGTGGAATAGATTAATAGTAGTCGCGGGCGATGATGGGGTTCCCAAGGAAGTAGTCGAGGCGTGCAAGGCACAGTCAGGATTGACACTCGACATAATTGGAGAAATGGACGACTGCGACTGATTGAGAGCACTAGACACGGCGAATGTGTTTGATAGAGATGGAAGCGGCAAAATACCTGGTTGCGTGAGCGTGTAGGATAGAATTGAACAACTTTGAGATTTCTTGGTTACTTCATAGGCCCTCTCAGTTCGTCACCATCTTGCTGTGCTGTTCTGGAGTCCCGGCTCACTTGGGGCGGGTTAGGCCTTGGTATGCACCCGACACAGCTTCAAAACACGACACTTGTCATCAACGGCAGCATTTCGACACACCAGGTTTGAAACAGACCATAGCCAAGTCTCTGACATTTTTCGTTTCAACACCTCGCATTTCATCTGATGCTTGGCTTCGATATCCATTATGATGGTTTACGTGGCGAACCACTTGGCGCCTAGGACGAGCGGAGGGCCAAAGGTTTTGGTGGCTGACAACGACCAGCAAGTCAATTATTCCAGTTGTATCGCTGTTACCCAGGTTTGCATTAGATGCAACATCCTTTGCTGTAGCCTGCTATCATTTCAACCCGTGAGATGTCTCAACCAGTCAAAACCGTTTCCAATCAAGCCATTCTTGCTTGTTGCATGAGGTGGCAGCAAGGCAGTTTTGCACCGTCCAGTCAGACCTATCCACGTCTTCATGCATGTAAGCACAAAGATGAACGCCTTAAATGCGGGAGGCCCGCTACTGAAAATAGTTCGAGTACCCATGGAAGGCCTGGCTATTGACAAGGAGGACTGCCTCGTATTTAGTTGAGGAGTGAGTTCATGCCGTTTAGTCTTGAGCCGCTCTCTACTCCCGTGAGGCACTCTTGATCTGAAAATTACGAAGCCATCGTTTTATTTGATAAGTTAAAGCTTTTTCGTCCCAGAAGCCATTGAAATGTCGTCTCAATTTTGCATTAGCGGCAATATCCTGAAAAGGTTTGTGCAGTCGAGCACCCTGTTGTGTTTGCTTGATCCTGTGCGTGGGGAACCGACTACACACAGCCTAGACCGACACCTGAATGATACTGAATCGTCGGAACGGCAATGCGGAAAGTTCCTGGACTCCATTGCATTAATTTGTGCCACGTACAAAGATGGTGAAACTGTTTCGGCGGCTACCTTGGAAGAGGGCTCCCCGCAAGGCACCATCATTCGGGTCGCACGCAACGCGGGCTTCCCCGACGAAACCTTGGATCAAATTGAAGCCATCGTGACCGTACTCAACCGTATAGCTGATACAGGTAAGTCTACAAAAACGACTCGTTTGCACTGTATCTGAATCGATATCGCCCTGTCAAGGTCCACCGCCAGACGTGCAAGCCGATATCCTTGCCCGCATCGTCGAGCTCGACACGGAGAAGATCAAGCACTACTTGCAAAAGATGCAAAAGTATTCCCAAGAGGTCCAGGAATTTTGTAAATGGATAACCGAACACCCGGATTATCTTGACAATATTGCAACCCAGCAGGAATCAAAAAGGTTTCGAAAGTGGATAGCCAAACTACCGCTACTCACACAGCAAGTAGTCACCTCACAACCAAACGAGCTCCTGAGTCATATCCAGTGGGCGGCAGACGCTAAATGGGTTTATGGTCGGTTCATTGTAGCTGCCCTTGAAGCCCAAGGTCGACAAATGCCACCATGGGTTATGAATGTATACAAGCTCGGACGCTACTCCATTGCCAGCAGAGTCCTGGTGAGGTTTGCGATGGAAAACCGAGACTTGTTCTGTCCCATGCGCGTGGAAGCTCTCGAAGTCAGTGCAAAACAGCGATTTGCACCTGACCCCGAACAAGCCCACCTGGAAGCTGCCCTGCGTCGGAGTGGCGGCCTCAACAGTGAGGAGGTCACCCTGCGCTTGGCTCGGCACTGGAACGCGCCAGAGCTCGAGAAGTATTTTCGCTCCAAGCTCCCGCGCCAACTGACGGTGCATGCCGAGATGCAGCTCCTCAACTTCTACGAGGAAAATCCGGACCTAATCCCCCGTAAGCGGTTCATCGGGGTCAGCAAAAAGTCGTGCTTCTTGTGCCACAAGTTCATGGAAAACCATCCACTCAACTTTAGTGTCTCTGCTTGCCACCAAAAGCTCTACCTTAGCTGGTGCATCCCCCCTTGCAAGAACACAAAAATCTACAACACGTACAAGGACCGGGCCAATAATCTCAGTTTGATGTTTGAATTAGCTATCAAACACGAGATTGAGCAAAGATTGGGAGCTGGCGTTCGCAGGCCGATCCCGCTAGACTCTACCGCGGGAGTATCGCGTTCTACTGGAGCAGCCACGCGGGTACTAAACGCGACAGATTATGACGAAGTCGCTTCGATGGCGGGGTCAGCTGGCTCCGTGTTGGATGAAAGCACGTGGCAGCACGTTGCCGCAGAAGCCAACTCAAGTACCGCTACCGTGGACAACTTAAGCACCGTGGAGGTTAATACGCCATCGCCAAGGGCCGGCGAAGGCACTGCAGTCGGTGAAACGGTCAAGTCCGAATCAAGGATAATGACGTTCCATGTGAAAAGAGCGGATAATTCCATGAGGCAAGATGTCGTCGCGATGACTGACATCATCGATGTCGTATCGGGCAAACCTAGTTGGGACCAGATGTGCGAAATATTAGCCGCAGAGGAAAGATTGGGGGTAGGATTCGATGAGCTGAACGAGTTTATCATGATCAATCAAACACTCCAGGTTCGTACCGCACGTCAATTTAATGCTTGCCTGGAGTATTTGCGCAATGATGAATCATGGAATAACGAGGCGATTGTGCACAAATACAAGGAAGTGGCCAGATTGTAACGACGTATCGAAATTGGTGGTTCGGATCTCAATGATCCGTTGATGTAGGTTAAACTACTGAGCTCCGTGTAGTATCATGATGGAATAGATCCATGGTGATCCGTGGAGCAACAGGAAAGTCATGATGCTTTTGTATATTTCTAGCTATCTTCTGTGGTGAATGGCCGATAGCGGCAAATTCGTTTCTTCTATAATATGGCTCATTTCAATGTAGAAAACCTCAAACATATATCTCTCAGCACATGCAATCTCGCAGTCTTGATATCATCATAATACTAACAATAAGGAGCTTGCAATACAGGGAGAAGGCGGGAGTTTCCGCCCCCCATCAGAGCCATACCTGTCACATCAACCTGGTATCGACGGGTATCCAGAATACGCAGTGCTCGGTGGTGGCTAATAGGTTGTGGTAAAACATCAGGGCAGTAACATCACATGGCTACCATGATACCAGGCCAAGTATATTCTAAGCACGGGCGGTACATCCGTCTGAGGCTGAGGTTTCAGTCATTCTTAATGCCCAGTCATCATATGAAGTCAGGTCCCCTGCGAGCAATACTATCATCACGGATTATGGTAATCGTCAAAGTAGGGTGGTCATTACTGGTGTGGTATTTGTCCCTCTCTATCGTATCCGTCTTATCATATGCAAGAGTAATTTCCGAAACTTAGAAGGCATGCACGGCATTCAGAACAAGAGCAACTTTTCTCAAAAGTATCGTGGTTAGTCATTAAATTGTATATCAACCAGAGTATTTGCAAGCTGGTGGAGGGCTACTTGCTGGTCCAGACCCGTTGCAAGTTACCCACCTTTCTTCTCTCCAAGAAACTCCGCTATTGCCCCATGTCTTCTTCTCAATGCTGGTGGGAGTGATGAAATATCACCTTCCTTCTGCACAAGTAATCTGGCTAATTCATAATGCCCCCTACCAGATACATAAATAAGTGGTGTTTCTCCATTCTTATTTGTAGCATATATATCTGCCCCTTTCTCAATAAGAAGTCTTGTTATATCCTCCCATTCATTCTCTAAGGCTCTCATAAGCGGTGTCTCTGTAAAATAATGTGAAGGATTAACATCGGCTCCTTTCTCGATAAGAGTTCTTGTTATATCCTCCCATTTGTTGTCGAAGGCTTTTATAAGTGGTGTAATGTCAAAAACATATGAATAATTAACATTAGCCCCTTCATCGATAAGAAGCCTGCCTATGTTATCGTGTCCATTGCTTATGGCTCGACAAAGTGCTGTTTGCCCACCTCCATCTCTCATGTTCACATCTATGTCATTCTGCAAAAGTATCTTCACAAAGCACATCCGGCCATCTTGAGCAGCCCAAGATAGCGGCGTTCGACCTTTGTATCCTTTGAGGTCCGTTCGTCGACCCAGACCAGATGTAATATCGACCCCATCACATATACTGGAAGGCCAGTCTATCAGTGCAGCAACAGCATTTTTATGGCCACCAGCCAAGGCAGCGAAAAAAGGATACTCATATCTCTCCCCGAATCTGTGCACAAATGGGTCCTTTTTTAGTCTAGTGCGAATAAGCTCCGAAAGTCCTCTGTCTGCAAGAATATAGTAGAGGCATGCACTCAGGCCGTATCGGCGAGATTGGAATTTTTCAAATCGATTGATGATGTTGACCCACTCTGGAACCTCAAAATTGGACAGAAAGTCATCTTGAGGAACTGTATCCGCCGCGGAGTCAGCGTGATCTAAAATATGCTGGCTCGCATATTCCAAAAACGTGTACTCTCTGAGATTTCGACATCTTCTGACTGCGCTTTGTTGGCTGCCATACAAACCGACTGGTGCTTCATATATGAGTCACAGCATTGCTTCAGGATTTCATGACTGGGACCTTCCCAATCAAACCCAAGTTCCGGCCATAGTTCGTAGAGACCACCGTCTTTGACAAGAAAATCTCGGACAGATTCATGAATAAATTGGACAGTTGGCTCTTTAGATTTGGTGGTTTCAGCTAGCCCCTTGGAGGAGCTGATAATGGACCTCTCAAAAGTAGCCTTGGCATCTGACACCAACATCCGGAACGTCAGAGTCGACCAATCCCTTTGGAAACAGTCCGGACCAAAGAGCATGATAGTACTCCTCTGGTTTCAGAGGCCGCTTTGCGTAAAGGATCCAAAGGATGCATAGCATGAGCTCCTCCATATTGTTGGTATCTCGTCTTAAGATGTCCTTGAAAAGGTTACTCAAACCACTTGGTACTTCATCAAGTCTTTTTCTGAGAGCGAGGCGTCCTCGTCGATTCTCTCTGTTCAAGATATCAACAACTAGCACAACCCATAGGAAAACCCCAGAGGATTTCTCCAGTATTTTGGGCGTCAATTCTTCCAACACAGGTACGGCTTGAATCCTTAGTTTGCTTTGGACGTAATGACCTGCTTGATTTTCCAGCGTAAATCGGGCACCAACTTGTATATCAATGTATGGATAATGGCGGCTGGAGAAGCAGATTCGAAGCTGCAAACTTTTTGAAGTGGCAATTTCTGCTAGCTCTTCAAAGTATTGAACCATGTCCATAACTTGCTGCTCATCACATTCGTCAAGAGCGTCGATAAAACACGTAAATGGACGCTGCCCGAGAGCTAATATTGCGCCAGCGAAAAGGCTTTTAAGAATGTGCAATGGTGGACATTCTTGTTGGTTCCGTGGAATGATGGTATCATTGTCAAAAACTGCCTGGAGATCGGGGAAACTTTCAAGCAGTTGCAAAAGTAAGGATCGATACATTCCCAGTACTGACCTTTCCAGAGTTGAGCCTCGGGCGTTGAAAAAGAATGATGCGATGACTGAATGTTGAGGCTGGTGAGGTGGCTGAATGATTAGCGCAGCGCCACCTCGGAAGCGAGCTTCAACAAGCTATAAAAGCCCCTATTGACCGCTCCTTTATTTATAGAAATCAAGGCTCTTTCAACTCTCTATTCTACAGCTCCATGTGACCGATCCAAGCAGTGCAACACTGAACCTTTCCTTTTGTTCTTTAAATATAGATATTTCATGATGGCCATGGTGCTGATTTTCCTTCCGTGGGTCAAGCCAGGCTTGATACTGCGGATGTTCCAGAACCCAGAAACATGTCTTGGCGTGCTCACTTTTAATTGTAGTTTTTCTAATATCAATCTAGTCGAATTTGAGACACTCAAGTAAGCGATGTCGGCGATCTGGTGTATCTGCCTGTGGTGACTCCAGGCGGACTGACACAGTCAGAAATAGCCATCTAGACTCAAAAAACAACTTACCTGAATCCGGAGTCGGGTTAGTTTGTCCTGTGTGGGACATAGGTAGCACTTCCAGTAGCTCCCTTGCATATCCGGCGGCAGTTGCGGCAGCATACCTTTGCCATTGTTTATTTTTGTGCGAGTCTGAATAATCGCATATCCCACGGATCACAAGACATGGGATGATGTCCATAATGCCAGCAGCCTCCATTTCAAAACAGATGACGTTTAACTGTCTTGCAAGTTCATCTCGTGTTTTTCCGTCTCTCATCACTTGGTTCCCTGATGCCACTGCGCCGTAATGTATCTTTGGAAAATTGAAGGTTCGCCTCCTTCTCGACACCAGCTTTGATCGGTCGCACCCGTCGCAGTTTTTGGAATCGGACTTTTCATGATTATAGGTTGATTGAAATACGCAATCTTCTAAATTGGGCAGGCCGTACTCGGGAGAGTCGCCCAACGTCTCCTGTAAGATATATGTAACTCGACTGGGTTCCAACTCATGCTTCGCACGGAGGGTAGATACAACGTTGCCGAGTAGCTGGGGAGGTAGCCTGGGAATTGCTGTTCGTTTTATCTCACCATCCTCCACAATTTTACCCAGATCGTATTGCATCACTCTTGTGCCGACAACAATATCACCCAAATGTAGATCATCATCTCTGTTCGGCACACCACCACCGATTCCGACCATTAAGCTCGCACGAATGCATGGGAACGTTCGCTTCAAGTTGGTTACAACATTCGCTGCATTGTTGGTTCCGTACTGGCCCGCGGGCAAACATGCAATAACGACGTTATGATGCTTTATTTTCCCCAGCGTGTAGGTATTGGTGTCATCAGCATGCGCAGGTGGAGCTTCGTGAAGCGTGTCCAGCATGGCTTGAGCCGCTGCCAACTCTATATGAAGCGCACAGATCCATGCTATTGTATACTGATCGTATGGAAAGGTGGGGGTGCTGTTCGGCGCGTAACGGTGCGCAATGTTTCGGTCGTGCTGAAATGTTTTTTGTCGCTTCGGAGGACAGGATCGTGCGTCGGCATCGAGTTCATGGCTGTTCCTTGTGGGCTCCATCTCCAAATGTGGCTCGCCTGCAGCCTTAGGCCGGTTTAATTTTGGGTTCGGTCAAACTCTTGGAGAGATAAACAGAAGGAGGTTGTTTGTGCAAAGAAGATGGTTTTCGGCTGAACCGTTTGCAGTCCTGGTCCCATAGACGGAAGAGGGACAGCCAATCAGACATGCATTAAACAGCCACAAGTAATTTCTGCCTGCTCTGGTTCGGGTGCCGTCAGGTGCACTGCCACAACGGCAATTCCCGGTCAAGTCGTCCACTATCATATTTCTATTTGACAAATGAGAGAAAGTAATTCTCAATAGCACCAACTCCACTCAAGTTCGTAGCAAAACCAACTATCCCGTCTGGTCGTATCACTACAATTCCACCCGTGGAGTCACCAAGTCCGTATTCTGCGTGCGCTGCCCCATTGTGGTCAAAGTAGAATTTTCCCAGTGGAGGTCCATTCAATGCGGCCCAGCCACTGCCAGCAGCCCCAATTATGAGAGTGACAAGGTGAATCATTCCATCATGGTGGGCAGTGGCTTTTGGGAGCCTTTCCCGTAAGCATGGGAACCAATCAGCAGTAACAGCCGGGTTGCCGGCAAATACTATGACCGTCCACGAGCCTCGGCGCCCGTCTTGAGACAAGGCATCATGAAGTCGAAGGGGAATGTTTGGCCCTGGTGCACTAATGAGCGGGTCGGGACCGCGGGAGCCGCGAACAAGCGTAGTCGCGAGAAGACTTTGGTTCAGAACCGAAGCCTCATAAGTGATGCCAAGACCTAGATTGAAGCCGATGTTTTCGGTCCAAACTTTCAACAAAATTTCATCTGGTGTCAATCCAAGACCTTGGTAGCGGGTGGGCACCTCTCCAGAGATGATGGCAGATGCCTCCTTGTCAATTCGGATGAGCTTCTGGGCCGCTGCACGCCGCTCAGAGGCATACGTATTCAGAATACATGGCTTGTACCAGCCTTTGATGGCTCCGGCAAGCTTCCAAATCAGGTTGGTCGCATCATGGATGCCTGTGTTCATGCCTTGTGCAAATCCAGAGGAGTGGGTATGTGCTGCATCGCCTGCCAACAGGATAAATTCATCTTGTTGCAAGGACTGTGCCACGCTCTGTTTGACCCTTTTTTACCCCCTAGTCAGCAAAACTTTTCAACCTGACTTGATGGGGCTGGAATCGAGAAATTCACTAACTTGTAATGGGTCCACCAATCAACCCTCTTGAATTCTAGTTTGAACGGCCTCATCGATTCAACAGCCTCCGCCATAGCCTCATACTTTGTGATGCCGTCCGGGTACTTTGCGAGGATCGAGGGCGTGAGAGCATACCCAATTCTGTGCGTATCTTTGTCAAGCTTAACCCAGAGAACGTTGCCGTGATCTTTCGACTCTATCGATGCAAAGCCAATATCCGCGTCGGGCATGTCAGTAGACAACTTTGCATCAATGCGAACCCATTCATAAGTGGTGGGATCCAAATCAAGGGAAATGCCAGCAAGATGGCGAACGGAAGAGGCGCCTCCGTCTGCACCAACCAGGTATTTGCTATTTCTATTAGCGATGTACTCGAAAGGTGACAAGTAGACGTGTTACCTCCGGACTTGGACCGTTCCCAACCGTTCATGTTGGAGTGTAGCAGTGATATTGTACCCGTCCAAAATCGAAGCATCGATTTCATACGTGGAGAGCTTCCACCCGAAGAAAACCGACTTGCCGTAAGACTCATAGCGGCTCCTAAAGACATCTTCCGAGTACCGCTGCCGGATATTCAGGGCATAGTCATGACGGCTCGTCTTACAATGATCAAACATCACATTCCACCCCCTTTCGTTCACCCGTTTCCCATCTTTGTAGTTAATACTGCTTCTGGAGACAAAACCTTCCTGGATTAAATCATTGGCCAGGCCAACTTGTTCAAGTAGCTCCAAGGATCTGGGATAAAGCGTGGTGGCGCGACCAAAAGCCACTTGGGTATCACGCTCCCTCTTTTCTACTCATAGTGAGTTTCAAAACCTTTATCATCCACTCCATAATCGAGAGAGTGATGTAGACTTGTTAAGGAGAGATTTTCCAATGGAACTTACCAATGACCAGGCAATCGATGGCTTGTTGTGTGAGGCCAACTCCAGTCAGAAGGCCAACTGGGCCAGCGCCAACAATCAGTACATCCGTAGCTGCAGGGGGATACATATTTGAGTGTTTTTATAAAATTAGGCAAGATGATGAACTCGAAATCGGAATTGTTCACGGTGGTAGGTTGTATTTGGGAAAGATCCTGAGTGGGTGGAGGATTCTATTTGGTTGCGAGCGATTGTGGACTATTTATGCATCACAATGGGCACGCTACGGGAGGAAGATACTGAGAAAGATGGTGGAGTCGTTTCGTAAGTCATCCGTTCTCCCCCATCGCAATTTCGGAACATGCGGTTGACATTGTTTACTTGATGTTCTCAATAACTCGCCAAAGAAACCAGGGCACGGGCGCTGTAGGGTATCAGTTGTCCGGTTTGAAAACAGCGGATCCATACTATTCCTAAACAGGACTAACTTTCAACTGCCGGACGAGCCGCGGATGAAACTTATCCGCCGCTACCCAGTGGAGATGCTGTCACGAGTCCTGAGTGCTGATGCTCGTGAGGGTTGAAAATACAACCCTTTTTTCTCTCTAACCTCACACGCGCCACGATTGCGGACAACCTCATCCGCTTCAATTCAGCCCAAACTCTAAACAGTACGTCCCATCGCACATCTGAAACAGGGTAGCGGAAAATTTCCACATCTCAGCCCGGCAGAGCCTACGAGCCCACCATGCGCTCTTCACGGAGTTATACGAAACCCCCCACGTCGTCGAAGAACAGGGTTCACATAGCCTGTGAGCCTTGCCGGAAGAAAAAGCGCAAGGTTTGCCCGCCACCTTTGTGTGAAGCTTTCAGCGGCTGATGGAACAAACCTCCAGTGCGATGGTGAAAAACCTTACTGCGCGTCATGCAAGCTACGCGAGGTTGTTTGTTTCTGGGGCGGGCGGCAGAAGCCATTCAGGTAAGTTAGCCTCAGACCAGACAAAGTATGGGCTGCGGGGACCAATTCAAGCTGAACACGTATCGCAGTAATAGGAATCGGGAAAAGTCGTACATCAACGCCCTCGAAGAAAAGGTTCATCGCTTGTCCGCTTTGGTGGAAGACCCGGAGCCCTGTGTGGTCGGAGGAGAATCGAAGACCTCATGCAATCAAACCAGTGAGACTACAGATTGCGGCACGCACATTAAGCTTCCGCTTTCCGACGCTGCACCGTCCCCACAAGCTATCAAAGAATTTGCCTCTCTCAACTGGCATTGCTTGGATGCCTCGGGGATGAAGACAAGGCTGTTTTCTGGACCTGGAAGCTTCTCTATATTTGAGAGCAGAGGCTTGGAATACTTTGCAAGTCTTGCGAAGCCAGAAGAATCATCCCCAGCCGAGGTTGACTCTCTGATGAAAGAGTTCGGCCAGCAGGAAGGGCTGAAAGAAACATTGAAAGATTTTTTCTTGGGCTTTATCAACAAACATTACCAATTCGTGGAGCCCCCTTGGCTCGCCTTTATGGATAAATTCCCAGAAAATGGACTAGGTCTGCAGCTTCTATATGGCGCTATATTTGCGGTTTCTGCCCATTGCCTTCATCTCGGTTCCAAATTGGAGAATGCACTTTTGGCCTTTTCTGAAAGGTTGGTTCCTCTCTGCTACAAAGCGGATACATCTCTGCCCGTGATCAGAGCGATATCAATTCTCAGTTGGCTGAAGCACACATTGTTCCAGCGAACAGATGGGTTTGCATATCAATGTTAGTTCAATTGTGATTAACTTCATCGTCTCAAGAAAATTATTGACAAATTTTAGATCTGGCATTGGGTCTCTCTGCACAGCTTCCCTTGGACAAGAGCCCCTGGCCCTCGTCAGGGGAGAACGACTCGAAATTGGATTATATCGACAGTGTCAGAACATTCTGGTCTCTCTTCATTGTAGAAAGGTATCAACACCCGAATTCTAGTTGCTGTTGCTGGGTTTAAAAGCTTTTTGGCTCACAACTGTGGTATAAGGACTTCGACTCCAAGCCTTGGGGTTCCACTAGCAATTCCCTGGGATATTACTGAGGTGCCTGACTGTTCGGGTACACTTCTGGGCTCTGGCGACCCTTCTCACTATTATGAAAATCACTGCAAATTGTTGAGATTGAACCACCTCTTTGTAGATGCCGTGTAAGTCGAGAGCTTCTCTCTCTGATCACACCGAACATGTTATTGACAGTATCAACAAGTTATACACCGAATTTCAGGTCTCTGTCGGAGACTGATCAACAACGACATCTCAAGAAGGCTACATGCGCTCTTGAGAAGTTTAAGAAAGACGTTGCCATCAGCGATTGCATTGGAGAACAGGCCAGTTTCACAGTCGACAAAGCAGTTTTGTGGATATCACTCAACGCTGCTCTTATAAATCTACACCGTCCATTCCTGGGAGTATCTAGCGAATATAAACCTAATGACCATGGAGCATCTCTTGAAGCAGCAGGCACTGCTGCGGACACAATATCGGAGATTTTGCGACACGTTGACCATGATCAGGACTTTGACAAGTTGCCCCCGTTTGTCATTTATCATATTCTTCGGGCCGCCCTTGTACATTGCGTTTTTATGACCTCTCCCGATATCCAGATAAGATCCAAGGGTACCTGTAATCTAGACGTTTGTTTGGTTTCATTACGTGTGATCGGAAAAGTCTGGGAAATGCCGGCTTTGGCGTGTGTTAAATTTCTGTTGGATATCGTCCAAGCATGGGGCCTGGATATGCCAGATATGGACCGTCCTGGCTGTTGAAATTTGAGAGTTGAATGATTTAATTTAAATGCCTAGGCTAGATTCAATTCTTTGGTGATTCATTTTCTATACTGTGATATTGATCAAAGCTGGAGAAGGCGATCTCGTAGGGATATGGTTTCAGTTTGAATTTTGAGAAGCAATTAACATAAGGTATTTCAGTCCTGCCGAAACGCACCATGTGCTTTAGTCATCCTATTTGTAATATTTTGGGTTTCTTCGGAATCAAACTTCTCCACCTCTACCCAAGGTTGAAAAGTGCTCTTCATCTCATGATTGTCATCCTGACAAACCCCAAAAACACGCCGCAGAAGACAGAGGTGGAAAGATTATCATGAGAATCCATCTGAGTGCATTTAAAGGCCATTTTCAGAGCGTGATCAGCGACACGGACCGCAATTGCACTTTCAGAAACCGCTCACCGGTCCAAGGCCACCAGATTACAGCCCAATGATAGGCTGATCCCATGATGCCCAGCGCTAAAATAATTGAATTTGGGCTGTAGATATTTAGACTGTGTCTCTAATTACGAATGATGTCAGATCATGTTGTGCTTGTTGATGGAATTGGGCCGATCACGTTGGGCGCCCAATCTTCCACGTAAAACTCACCGGTCCCAAGGCAACCCTGACGGACCATTGTATGGAATTGATTGTGTTGCTGAATAGATTGGACTTGAAACAGAAATTCAGAGGGATGCCATTTTGCCGTGTGGCTGGGATGATTTGGGATTTTAGTTCAACCAACTGAGCTTCTGATTGGGCACACAGGCGCATCGGGCGACACCCTGCGTTCGCGAACTACCTATTGAGCCTCATTACATCCCATTTAAATCTGTTTTGGACTGCTCGTAGATGTTGGTATTTTAAAGCAACAGGCCTGTTCTTCACCGTTACCATCTTCATTCACCATTTTGAGACAAAATATTAACCATCTCTCATCATGAGCTTCATCAACACCAAAACAGGCCAATTGCACTCTTTTGAGACGGTGCCCATCTCATTTCCATATGCGATTCTGTCATCTGGCTGGGAATATCAAAAATTCGCATTTGATGCGCTGAGAAATCCGATGCATGGCTTGCCAGGTCCGGGGTTGGCAAATTTTGACAGAGCCCGACTCATGGCGCAGTCACGAGATATCCAATGGCTCTGGACAGCAACCAGATGCGTCAACTGCTCAGACGACCGTCAGCTTGCCGATTCGATCAACTGCAGTGCCCAACTCTTCAAGAAAAGTGAAGTGTGCCTGGTATATCTCTACGATCTCGAATTGGATGAAGAGCCAAGCGACGGCTGGGAGACGGCTTTACGAAAATGCCAATGGATGCACCGCGCGTGGACACGGCATGAAATCATATTTTCCAAACGGATTGAATTTTACAACCGCAACTGGATTTCAATTGGAACAAAAGACTCACTTTTGTCTTCGCTTTCAAATATTACCCGTGTTGACCAGTCGGTTTTGGAGGATCCATCTCGTTTGGACAATTTTTCGGTGGGGCATAAAATGTCCTGGATAGCATCTTCTACGGTGGTTCATGTCGAGGATTTTGCATACTGTCTTGTAGGCATTTTCGGCGTTTCTCTGCCAATTTCCTATGGAGAAGGGGAAATGGCCTTTCTGAAACTCCAAGTCCAAATAGCCAAAACGACGAATGATGGGACTCTATTTGCCTGGCAAAGCAATGGCTATCAAGAATATCGACGACTCTATGCAACATCTCCTTCAGAATTCTCATTCATGAGCTACTCGTACAAATCACCCCTTCGAATCCGTGGGGATATTCAGTTCACCGAGGACGGAATTTCAATCAACGATAGATTCGATCCCTGTGATGGTGGGGAGGGCATCATATTGACCATGTGGCCTGATCAAAGCAAACATGGAGACCAAGGATTGGGGATAATTTTGAGTGAGCAACATGGCCGGTATATGCGATACATGCCACATCGCACCATTGATATCATCCATATGCCCACAAGCCCTGTCTGGGAAATATTTATTGAAAATGGTGTTCGAGATGTGTTGCCGACTTCAACGTCTCAACCCTATTCACGGGAATCTGATGGTCGAGGTGGTTTTATCACATCATATCCATATCATTTGGAACAATTGGAACAACCACATAATCTGGCTTCCGACGCAGAAGAGTCTCCATCTAACCCAGAGCAGCTGCCTCATTTTGATCCAGGAATAAGGTCATTGGCACTCAGGCCATCTTCCAATTATTATGAAAATGATGATACGGAAACGATTGGGACCTGCCAGGAATACGAAAATCCTGCATTAGATGCCAATAACAATTCATCCATCTCAGCTGAGTCTCGTTGTATTTTGATTCATCAGCAAGAATCCGATGATGTCAAACGTGAGCCCCTACTAAGTATGGAGGAGTCGAAAAAGGATCCAAAGAACGAAGTCACAGTATTGATCAAAAGATTAATAGAAACCGGCTTAAATAGCTTCTTTTCTTGGATTACAGAAGCCCAAAGTCTTGGGAAAAGGGGCAGGGAAGATACCAGTCCATATCATACCTTGTTTCATTTACGAAAACGGCAGAGAGTGGAACTTTCCCCACAGCAACTTTCCATTGAGTATGTGACTGACTCGGAAGACGACGACGCAACAATTATCCAAACCCGTTGCCTCCCCAAAAAGTTCTTTGCTTGTCCGCTGTACGCCGAAAATAAAGATAGCAATCTCGCCTGTCTAAAAACGGCCAATTTATCAACTATTGACGATGTTATAAACCATCTCCTGTCAGCCCACCGTCGGCCTTATTACTGTCCTATATGCGGGGATATATTCCCGAACTGCACAGAGCGAGACAATCACATCATCGTACGAACTTGTCGCCAAGGCCCTTTGCCTAACACCGATGGCATTTCAGAAGCTCAAATCCGGCACGTCTGTTATGACTTTACTTCTCTTCAGACAAAAGAGGTACAATGGTATATGATTTGGGACAACCTATTTCCTGGTCAGAAGCAACCGGATCAGCCATATTTGCGCGGTGATACAGAACACACAGTGTGCATGATAAGAGAATTTTGGACTCGAAGGGGGCGAGACATTGTATTTGAATGTCTTAATACTGCGGATAATACAGGGTTGCCAGCTGGAAACAATGACCTGGATCACATTAGCGCCACTGTTCTGATCTACATGATCGAAGAGATTCTTGAAAATACAACGGCATAGCTTCAAAGAGAACTGCTGAATGGGCAATATGAGTTTACAGTTTATCAATATTAGCACGTTTCTCCATACCATTAAGGTCGGTTGTTGAGGTATGTGAGGCCTCACAGTGGCGTGCACGAAGGGATTAAACAACGGCAATAACCGTGCGCACAATCTCCATAACTGACGCCGATAGAAAAAAAAGACAGAAAATAGAAAACCAAAAAAGAAGATAAAAAAAAATCGAATTGAACAAAAAACAAAAGAAATATTTTTAATTCATTCTAACATATCTTACGGTCGATCCCTTTCGGTCACTATATCACACGCAAGACCCTTTTTCGCTATTCGGCATTGGTTTGTCCAGCAAGCCAAGCAACCAAGCTTTGTCCGTTTAACCTTCAAAGAAACAAGCTAGCGAGAACCAGAATTCCAAGTAAAGATCAAATCGCATGGTATAATCACCCAAACTCCACAGCTTCCTTCCGCTCTTCAGTGTGACCACCAGCATCACCATGCACCCTGGGCGGAGACGAATGCAGGTGGTACCTGTCGCCTGACTCCACTTCGCGGGATTGGGGGGGACATGAATTCATCGGTGAATAACTGGCGCATTCGATCTCGGAGGAGAAGACTTGGGTTGTTCAGGTGATGAGGCACATTGTTGTTCGATAAGTCAATAAATGCGCGATCGCTCTGACCTCCTCCGAAGAAAATATCAATCAAACCGAAGGCCCACACTAGAGGCCAAAGCGGGCTGTAGTAAGGGCTTGGAGCAGAGATGCTAGGGAACAAAAAATTCCACATGTTAATCCACTTCTGTCTTGGTGGCAAGCCGCGCCCGGAGAGCGACCTCATGTACTCGAACTCCAGCCTCGTCACGTTGGGAGATAGCAGGTCGTTTGGCTGGCACCTCTGAGGGCGGAAATGGGCGTGGTAGTCCCCGAGGCGATTAAAGACTTCATGGCAGTCCGGGCAATAGTACTCCACCAGATGCTTCCTCTCAATGTGCTGGACCACATCGCTGATCCGACCGGAAGAAAAAGAGGCACAGCCCATGTGCTTGTACATGTGAAACTTCCAAAAGGGACACGCAAACCGGCTCTGGTCTTCACCAGGCTCAATCACCTCGGGCCTCCAGTTCGGGGCTCCCTGGCGGCCCCCTCGGTTGCTTCTCCGGTCGCTCGGCGGCTGGCCGCCGGATGAGCTCCCCTGGTATGGGTAACCTTGATTGCCTCCAGGCTCGCAAAAAATAGGCGCTTGGGATGTGCTAGTATACCCATGACCATTTCCGTGCTGGGAAACGTTGCACACGCCGTCATACAGGGCATTGGTGCATGCTTCTTTCGTGGCTGGGGGGCTGTCCGGTATAAGCCGCATGTTGCCTAGCCTTGT
Source organism: Calonectria crousiana (assembly GCA_013406985.1). Lineage (NCBI taxonomy): Eukaryota > Fungi > Ascomycota > Sordariomycetes > Hypocreales > Nectriaceae > Calonectria > Calonectria crousiana. The sequence goes on along the minus strand of VTGD01000013.1, from coordinate 482,289 downwards.
GCACAATTCACTGTCAACACCGGGCGATGGCTGGTCCGAGAATGCTTCAAAGCGATGGTCACGAAGGCTTGACGCCTGACTAAAGGCATTGAGGCGGGGATACTTTGTCTTTGGCACATTCTCCTGTCAGTCACACCTTCATCTTAATACTAAGTGCGCACTTCTTACATGGTCCCTCAAGGTCAGATATGTGCGCATACTTGCGTCGACATATTTCACGTTAGGTGCAGCCGCACGCTTTCGGAGTCTGTTGGACATGGTCACTTGGTCGCGGTGATTGTGGAACGACTGTTGCTGTGTGAGAAGAAAGGAGACTCGGAGGTCACCGTTGAACTTATTTATGGGATACCCAAGCATAGGAAGATACTTGAGGCTTTCTTGCACGCAGTTGTGTGCGCGCTTGTGATTCTCATCATGGTGCTGCCCAAGGTCTTGGACAAGCCCATAGTAGTCCCGGAAACTGGCCCCATGCAGCAGCATCAAGAACACAGCCGACTTCAACACTCTGCGATCAGGCAAGCATATGTGCGTATATCACAATTGGCCCATAGTATATGGTCATTGGCATTTGGATAAGTGCAATCACAACGCTCAAGTCACGCCAGACTTTTGTGAGCAGTGATCTGCAGGGCGCAAGACGGGATAGCACGATTGTGTTCGAACGCTGAAGGAGGCCGCAGAATCAGCCGCGAAAGGGGTCCCTATCAGCTTGCGAGGGTACGCCACTTGTACACAGATTTGGACCACCTCAAGGCGGTAATACCCACTCCAACACTACCGCGCACACATTTGTGGGATGAAATCAACTGATTCATATTGCGCACGTGTCTGTGAGGTGGCGAAGCAAAGCTCACAGCTACTGCTACTCCATCTTTGGTTCTTAAAACGATCTTTTTTTCCACATTCGCAGAGGCTGATGTATTCTGGCGAAGACGCTAAACACGAATTTCCCCATTCTTGGCACAAAAGCACCTTGGGAGAAAACGACATGCAATGTCTGCAAGTTCACTATCAACAGAAAACAGCAGAAGGTAAGCACCCTAATGAATTGATTTTCGCCTCACCCGTCACCAAAATGCTCATGCAACTAGCAGTAGCAGCCATGGGCATCGGCAAGAGTCCACGGGGACTCTTCTCCTTGACCGTTGGAAAAACGACCCTGATCTCCCCATACAATACCGGCTGCTTGAGCACTGCCCTCCAGAGCATGACTCGTTCCCAAGAGGACGAGACAAGTTTGACGGAGTGCATCAGTTAGCAATATTGGAGAACACGATGAGAGAGGACAGCGAAAAATTTGGTTTAGTTTGAAACGAGATTGTTTTGATTAATGTTTTTTATTGGGCTTCATTTCTAAGCTGTGTATATACCTGTTTCTTAGACATGGGTTGATTGTAGGGCTTTCTGATCATGGGAATAATTCAAACACGAGCAACGGGAGATACGCTATCAAGCTGTCCTCGGGGGCCTTCTCCAAAATTCTACACATTTGGTGTTGTGTATTTTCTAGCCAAACAATCATATGCCCGTGGCCCCTCTCTAGGCGTTTTCGTGTAGGCGCTACTTTGGAATTGTAACCACAGGTGCGAACACACTTGTGTGTCCACACTTGTGGACGCGCTTGTGGACACGCTTGTGGACGACACACTTGTGGACGCATCCGTGGCGTGTGCTCCACTCCAACCTGCATGCCACGTATGCACGGACCTTCCAATAAGTGCGCCTACACACATCCGTGTACACATGTTGGCTGATGGTGTTGTCATTCAAAACACAATTGGCCAAGGCATTTTCGCCTTGCGGCACAAACTAGCTCAGGACTCAGCCATGACCAAAGCACAGCGCAGCAAAACCACCAGCTTCCGATTGGCTTATTCCCGTGCTTCTCACGCTTTTGAGTTTGAAATTCCGCGCTGGAAGAATTGGGCTCCTCGCAAACATCCATCTCCCACTGCCTCCGCGATCGCACTGGCATCGACAAAGGTAAAAACAGCACGTATTTGCTACATCAACCGAAAATGAGTGCCGCGGCTCGACAATCAAAGATCCACAAAACATCTAGCCTCACTACGAAGCTCCCGTCCAACTGGTCCCGAATACCTGGCTCTGAAAAGCTAACGGGATATCTCAAGAGAACTCTTTCAGGAGCACTCGATGACAAGTCCCAGCTCGTCTCTAATGGTCCTACTGGATCGACACCAGTGGCGCACATATTTCCCATGACCACGCGCACGAACCAAAGTTCGGAGCAGGTTTACGATACACAGGTGCAGCCTATACCCATGGATTGTCTAGAATCTTGTGAGATCCACAACACAATACTTTGGTTCTCAACTAATCAGGTTCTTCCCTAGCACTATGTTCTACCACCGCTCTCTCAGATGGCCAGTCTGAAATTTTCTCGTCAAACTACACATCCAATATGACTGATACAACCCCGTCTTTGGGAAGCTGGCATTTTAGTCAGCTGGGTGAATGCGAGTACCCATCAGACCCCAGCGTCTTTGACCCTGGCGCATCCCCAGCAGCATTGAATGGGGTTGGTACCTGGTCAGAAGACATCAACCAGATGATTGATCTTCCTTTCAAAAATACACCAGATCTTGCATACCTGGCTCCCACCAATTTCTCGCCATCATATCCAGTTTACGACAGGGTCCACCCTCAGCTGGTTCAACTTCCTCTGAGGCAACCAGCCCCTCACCCAATTCCCCCTGCAATTAAAATGGTTAAACCAAAGCAAAAGAGTCCGGAAAAGGAAAATATGCTGGGCTCGGAGCAAGAATCCGAAAACCCTGATGATTCCTCGTCACGGCTTCTCGCTTGCCCATTCTGGAAGCTTAATGCCAGCGTGTACCATGGATGTTCCAAATTCGAACTGCGACGATACAAAGATGTCAAACAGCATATTAAAAGAAAGCACATGAGCTTTCAACAAAGTTTTCCTTGCCTTCGCTGCACTCAGGCTTCGCGTGCGATGGAATCTCAAGCATGCACAGAGCAAAGACAATATGCAGACATCCTAGTCAACGACCAGATGCGCATTGTAGAGACAGAGAAATGGGATAATATTAGCAAAAAGATTTCTCAATGCACAACAGATGTCGAAAAGTGGTTTGCGACGTGGGACACTTTGTTTGTTGGCGCAAGCCGTCCATCCTCATGCTTCATGGGTCACTGCTTGGAGGAAGCCGCTCCGTTCTTGCGGAGTGTCTGGAATAAGAACAGCGAAAAAATCATTGGCAACATACTGAACACTGAGCTTCCCATTGGTTGCAATTCGACTGTTTTACGCAGTCTGGCCGAGAAAATCATCCATCACCTCGAAGTGGAAGCACAACGAACCTCGCCTCAGGACTCCCAATCCGCATGCCCATTTCTTGGTGGCATCACACGAAATAATTTAAATGCCAAGCCAGAACCATATAAAGAAATGTCGCCGTGTAACTCGGAAAGCCAAAGTAGTGCCACCATGGAAAGAATCGACGCTTCAACTTGGGGAAATAATTGCCTTGAAACTGAATCAACATACGTTGACCCAATGGACACGATAAATCCTCAAGGTATTTTCGATTGAACTGGACGTTGGACGTGCAATATGCACGGATACTGGGATATATGCCGTTGGGTGAGAAAGTGGGTCTCCTTTACATCATGCCATATGGGAGCAAGAAACATGCCAAAAGCCGCTTGGAAGGAAATATGGTCATTAGAGATATATTTTAAGTGCTGACTTCATTGAATTAATTTAAACTGTTCGTTAAATGCTGTCACTTTCCGGATGTCAAGTTGTTTTATAACGTACACAGTGTAACGACGTGCCTCTCTTGGTGATCGCTTATGTTGCTACCCGGCAGTCGTGCAAATTGTTTTATTTTATTTTATGATGATGGTTTTGATAACCTCTAAACCATTGCCAGGGATATCTCATCAGCTTCAGGAATCTCATCATGAGCCGCGCAAGAGAGCACCTCGTCATCTTTAGATTCTCCATCGGTCAATTCGAAAACCCAGATCAAACGCCATCTCTTCCCTTTATGTCTTCTCATTGTGCCCATTGATTTTAAATCAATTATTGATTACGGATTAAATAATCTTTCATTATGGTTTATTACAGGCAGATAAGCTTTTTGGCATTTTTTATTGAACTTCGTAAACGCCCTGTGACTCATTGTATCACACACAACCATGACTCCAACGAACCATTCTTGTAGTATCCCTCTCTTCATTTCCATGTCACAAATGGAACTTCAATTCACATATTTGGTCACGGTCAAACTCAGCCCTAAAATGTGATGCTGACCAGCTGAGATTGTTGAGATTACGAGACATATCACTCTGTGGTGGGACCAGCCGAGATCTCAGACAAGGTGCTTGTGATTTATTGAAGTGCGACCCAGCCTCCAGTTGCATCAATAATTTCTCAGAAATACCCGTCACCTATAATCCAGATCATCTAGTATGAATTGGAATCACAATTGATAGAACTCGCTGATCTGGCAAGCGTTGGCCAAACCATGACGGTATCACTGCTGAGTTCAATTTCAACGCTAAGATATTTTATTAAGCCAATGGTTAGGGCGCCTTGGCTATTTGTGTATCACTCTTACCATATCGAATCTCCCGAAGATGTCACCTCTCTGAAACATTACCATAATCACAACTAGCTTGGGTCTTTTTCTAGCCATGGGTAGAGTGAACAGAATATCGTACATCGGCCCGAATGATTCTTCACGACGGATGGTTGGACAATATGAATTTAAAGACAAGTTTCGCGTTCTATTTGAAAATATATAGCTAGCTATTTCTCTCATATTGGGCATTTCATCATCCGCCATTTACTACCGCTCAACGCATCGTCTTTATTTTTACACAATACACATCACTTTGCACCCGGTCTTTCACCCAAGACTCACTCATTTCCAAGATGAAGTTCACTCCACTCGTTGCGTTGTTCGCAGTCGCTGCCCATGGCTTCAACACTGCTGAATTGCTCGCGCAATTGGGCCCAGTGATTCAGAGTGTCCAGCCGGTTCTCAAGAATATCCAGCCAATTCTTAAGACTTTCCAACCGGTTATTGAACGGGTTTCTTGCGCGGCTCCTTGTGTACTGGCCGTTGCAAATAAGGTGGACGTCTGCGACAAGGGAGCCATAGCTGGGCTGTGCTCCAATTTGGACCAGATTGCGAGCCAGGTTGGCCCATGCGTCAAGAATTGTGGTGTCTCTAAAGAATTGACTCGTATGTTCATATTTTGGAAGTTTCCTATGGAAAGCTAACAACAGTAGAATATGCTTTGAAGCTTTCAAAGGAGGCCTGTGCTAGCGTCGGCAGCCTTTCATGGCCGGTCAGCCCGAGGTCAGACTAAGTGCGCAGATCGAAGATCAGGCCTTGATTCTTCAAATATACGACGAGAGGAGGGGAAAAGTGAAAGAATATGCAAAGGGGGTAAATTAAGAAAATTGTATCCCCTTCATATTAAATCGTTCCACAAAACTCAGTGATTTGTTCACCAAACATTGATTGAATGCAACCCGCATCCTCAGCCATGAAATCGTCCACCACCTATCGCAACGCTGCATGCCGCTTAGTTAATCCACTGCAGGACCAACAGCTTATCTCACCTTAGCCCAAGGCATGACGGGCCTCACTTATTCACCTCCTCATGGCAAACCGCTCTCTCTCCAAATAGCGAAAAGCTCATTCCGCATGATGTCCCAAAAGAGCTTTTGGCAAAGGCTTTTGCACCTGCGCCGCAGGACAGCCATCGAGGCGCGCGCTGCAGCTGATGACGGCTTGGTTGCTTCGACGAGTACAGCCCCTCGCATTTTAAAACCTCGCGCCGAAACTTGTTGTCCAAGCTAACACAACCTAGCCTCATCTCCACATTTCGCCTCGTCAGCCAGGCCTAGCGAGACCCACTCAAGCCCCTTGATCCAGGCAGCAACCCCCAGTGATGCAGTTGTTCAATCCGAGCCGCAACTCCAAACCACGCAGTCCTCAAACAAGCCGGAACCGTACGCTACCATTAGCAATTTATGGCAGAACGCATTTGATACCTTGACGGAGGGGGACTGGCGACAACTTGAACGAGATGCATTTGGCCCGAATAGCGCTCCCGGAAATAGAAAAGAGACTGTAGAATCTATTCGACAACAGCTGGAAAAGGAATCAAATTCATCGCGTAATGGTATTAAAGCGCAATCTGCTCTGAAAACGGCCACTTCCATCTTAGCCAAGTTTGCTTCTGTTGTTGATGCTGTTGTTAGCTTCGATCCTGTCCAGGGCAGGTTACCGTGGACTGCTGTGCGATCCGTGATCCTGGTATGCTACCTCTCTCGTCAACATGACCTCTACTATCCATTAGCGATTGAGGAGGAACTAATTCTTTGTAGCTCGTTGCCGCCAAAGGTGAACTTGATGATTAAATTCTTGTCGGGTTGGCCAAGGTCGCTTCAATCGCGGTGCAGTGTGACACCTACCATCAACTGTACATGGCTCCAGATCTTCAGCTCCGTCCCCCAATATTTGCTTTGGAGAGTCTACGGGAATGCATAGTACAATCTTATCGTTTGTCCCAGGCCTTCCTGGTATTTAGTCTAAAACGCCACCATGCTAGGTTTAACTCGGCGACAGCGGTATTCTCAATTCGCGACGCCCAAGACCACATCAAAGAACTTTCCAAGATAGAAGTACATTTGCAGAAAGTTGCAGATAATTGCCATAAACATTGCAGCCTGTCAACCCGCAGCGAGCTTCGGGAGCTTCTACAACACATTAGGAACCTCTCGCGAAATGTTGAAGATTAATTGTAAGTAATAAATTCGCGTCAAGATCTTAAGACTGATTAGTCATCAGGTCTTTGGTATTGGCAAAATTTGATCAGATCGATAACGAAGACCTTGATGTTCTTCAATGGATATCACCAATCCAATACGGAACCCATCACGATAACATCAGCGAGGACAGAACCCCCGATACTTGTGAATGGCTATTAGTCCATGACAGCTTTCTCGAGTGGCAAAATACAAAAGAATCAGCGGTTTTATGTCTTCAAGGTGATCGTGAGTATTGCTTTTATCGCCGCTCTGATTCGTACCTGCTAATTGTTGCAAGTCGGCACTGGCAAGACCTACCTTGTGTCCAAGGTCGTTGACCATCTTTATGATCTTGTAAAACTATCTCCCAATGAAGAAGGGTTTGCCTTTTTCTATGGTAATCGACAGGAGGATGATCGTCGTCAACCGTTATCGATCCTAAGTAGCTATGTTCGCCAACTCTCGACTACGACAAAAAAACCCCGGCATATTTCCAAAGATCTTCGAGATCTCTCCCATGAAACCAAACTCAAAGGATCCAAACTTACGATTGATTTGTGCAGGAAGCAGCTGCTCAAGTCGATGAATCGATATGCGAAGACGACGCTAGTGCTTGACGCTTTTGACGAGTGCGATCCAAAGTCCCGCCACGAGCTTATACAAATGATGCAAACACTCCTCTCTACAAGTGAGCGGCCACTGAAAATATTCATCTCGACTAGGCCTACGGATGAACTCAGGCGATATTTCGATGGCCCGTCGCAAATTAAAATCCATCCCGATGATAACCGGAATGACATTGAAAGATTCATTAATATGGAGATTAATAAGCCCAGGCAATGGGGTCCTATATCGATGGATCTGCGCAAGGACATTGTCGATATCCTTGTCGATCACAATCAGGGAATGTAGGTTTGAATATTTGAAATAGTCTCCGATTTTCCATTGACAAAATATAGGTTTCAGTGGGCTTCCTTGCAGATCAGTCAGGTGCTTGAACGGCCAACTGAAGTGGATATCCGAAACAGCCTTGGCAAGATTCCGCCAGGTCTCAAGGAAACCTACGATGATATTTATAGCAAAATTGCAAAATACGAAAATTCCAAAGCTCTGTTTGATCGAGCCAGCATGTGGGTGATGATTGCTCGCAGACCACTACGGAGCGCCGAGCTCTTATCAATAATTCACATCGACTGAGAGAGAGAACTCGCCAACGAATCTATTAAGATTGTAGAATCGGAGCTTCTGGCAATCTGTCAAAATCTTCTTGTCCTCGACTCCCAAAAATATTGGAGGTTCTCACATATTTCGGTTGCTGAATATGTCGAGACGCGTTGGCAACTATGGCATGCGCACTGCAATGCGGCGGCGCTGTGTCTCAAGCTTATGCTTGATATATACAGAAATCCTGAAAGCAAGAAGAAGAGAAAGGAATCAAAGGACTACGGTAAAATCAATCTTGGGTCAGAAGATGACCTGAATGTGGCACATCCATTTGAAAACTATCTCAAACGTTGTTGGGCCTACCACATAAACATATACGAGAAGCACATTGTCAAGGAACATCAGGAATCCAGCATTAATTTGGTATCTTACTTGAAAGAATTTCTTGGTTTGCCAGATAAGGCCAGTGTTCAATATCGAACATGGTTTCGTAAGATGCGTCATGACTGGGTCTACCTGGAATCTTCCACTCGAAACACAATCCGGCTCTCGGAAATATCTCCGGATTCAATGCCTGTTTTTGCCATGTGCCGCTTCTCGTTACATGCTCTTTTGCGCGAGTGGTGGGACGAGCTGGAAGTGAATCTCTCGCGAGCAAACAATGAAGGCGATAATCTCCTAGCGGTTGCTGCAAAGTCTGGTTGCATACCAATCTGCGAGGTTCTTATAAATCGCGGTGCACAAGTCAATGCTTTGCCATCTCATTCATTCAATAGTGTTCTTGTCACTGCTATCTTACACAAAAACTTTCATATAATCCGATATCTGGTTGAAAACGGGGCGAATGTAAATTTACGCCTTTCCACTGGAGCAGGTAGTGCGCTAGCCACTGCGGTTTTGCACAACAATCTTGAGGCTATTCGATATTTGGTCAAAAAGGGTGCTAATATCGACTTGCTCCTTTCAAATGGAGAAGGCAGCGCTCTTGCTACTGCTGCAAAGTATGGCCAGGATGACGCTGTCCAATTTTTCCTTCGAGAAGGAGCTGATATTGGTCTTCCAGCTCGCAACGGATCCACGGCATTGCATTTAGCATCGCGATACGAACAAGTGGTAGTAGTTGAACTGCTACTAGCTACTGGATCCATAGATCCAAACAAGAGAGATCATAACGGATTGACCGCATTACATTGTGCGTCCCAGCACGGCAATCCTGAAGTTGTCAAATTGCTTTTAGCCAACCAATCTACACATGCAGATGAGAAGGATAATCACGGGCAAACAGCACTACACTACGCCTCCAAACGAGGGCATGCCGGCGCGGCGAAATTGCTAATATCCCGTCACTTGATCAACCAAAATGAGAAGGATAATGCCAAACAAACGGCATTGCATTGGGCAGCTAAATATGGACACGCCGACGTCATCAGAGTTTTACTCTCCAATCAAACCATCAAACCAAATGAAAAAGAAAATTGGAGGTGGACTGCGCTGCATATAGCAGCCCAACGCGGACATGTTGAGGTTGTCAAGCTGCTCCTTGCCAACCAATCTGTCGACCCAATGGAGAAAGACAACAGCCAGCGTACAGCACTATTTCTTGCTTCCCGATACGGAAGGGCCGACATAATTAGTGAGCTTCTGGCTGATGCTCGAATTGATTCGGATTCGAAGGATTGGTACGGTACAACGCCCTTGTTTACAGCAATAAGGAATTGCCACCATGATGCGGTTGAAGCATTACTCAGTCATCCAGGCACAAACATTGAGACCCAAGATGGGTTTGGTCGGAGCGTCTTTTGGTGGGCACGACGTACTGGCAATTCACAGCTCATCAAGGTAGAGCGGCATGCCACTGCAGCTGGGGTGCAAATTCTGAAGGACCCTGCGCCTCTTGGTGTCATTTCAACTCCATTTGATGCTGCTTCCCCATGGTGCGACGCATGCACCTTGTCTGTGTTAAATATGAACGGCTTTCACTGCCTTGTGTGTGACAATGGAGAATTTTATCTGTGCTCGGAGTGTTTTAATGCTTCTATTGGATGTCGAGATCCCTCTCATGTACTCAAGCACACCAAATAACAGCCTGCGCCAAGCCTCTTCAAGTTGAGCCATGGCCCTTGCACCGTTTCAGAGCAAACATACGAATCCCCCCATGACTTCACTAGCCTCAAGGCCTGATATTATTCTCGAAATTTCAGCGATGGGTGGCAATACCCAAGGATCTGTCCTTTTAACTCGGAAAGCCTGCATGTCCTTTTGAAAGGAGCACCTCCGCTCCTACTGAGATCGACTGGCCACCTTGTCGACGCAACCAAACTGAGATAATGCCAAGTTAGAGCATATTCCTCTCTATGACGTTGCAGGCTTACTTCAAAGTCTCAAGCCAAAAGACCACAAACTCCAGCCTACTACAGAATCCGTATTAGATCTAGGCTAGTGTGGTAGAACTCCATGGAATGCAAAATGTGCAGAAATTTGACCATCCTATGAAAATGACCATTCTATGAGAAGACCACAGCTGCGAGATTGAACAATTAGGTACGCTCAAAAGCCAGGAATCTTAATAGAAAGAACAAAACACAACTCCAAACGATCACAACATTTTATAAAATCTCATAGGAAAACATAGAAAATGTCAAAAAGTGCGATGCGCGATGAGTTTACTGCCGGATTCCTCCAAACGCCGATTCATGATATCATCGATATGGAGAGAACCTAGAAATGATCCTAGTGCCTAAAGCAAAAAGGTTAGTCGCATGGAAATTTGTGCCGGGCTATTCCGATGCATGTAAGGAGCTTATAAATGCGCGTCAATCTCATGGCTGGCCAGCATGTGCTTCAGGAGTATGCCATGACCCTGCATGAAAGTTAGCCACGCCCGCAGGATTCACAATTCTTTTTTTTGCTAAGCTTGGAAAAAGTTTTCTTAAACCTTGCTGAGCCAGCATCATAAATTTGCCGTCTCCTCCATTCTTTCGATCATGGATCACGCACCAATCTACACCGAACACCTCTGTCATTCAATTCCACAGAGTCACCCAACAATCACATCCACCTCCCAACAGCCACATTTTCCGCCTAGAAACCCCTGCTCCAAGCCGACTCACCTACCCACCCTTTTCGGTTAAAATTTCGATTTACACCTCCGGGTCCTTCTAAGATGAAAGCAACAATCATTTTCTCCGCGCTCCTGTTGGCTGCCAGCCCTGCCGTGGCAACATGGTGCGACGGAGGCTTCGGCACGGAACGCTGCTCCAAAGAGTCGACCGAGGGAGAGGCGACACGGGTCTGCTGTGCCAGGCTCAAAGTCAAGAATTTGGATCGGGGCTGCTGGGTTGTTGGAGAATTGAAGCAACAATTTACCGACTGTTGCATGGAAGACTTTGCCTGCAAGGGCGTGGTTGACTGAGAAGGGGCGGCCGGGATTCTCGAACCGACAACCGTTTGCAGCTAAGAATACAAGGCCATCAGTCGCACCGGGGACCGCATGTGGAGTTGGACATCTGGAAACTTGCCTTTTAGCACGATAGCTACGTACAATGGATGGAAGGGTTTGTCGGGAAAATAGACTAAGCTGAACACGAAAAATCCTTAGTCTTCAATAATACCGTGGCTAATATGTTTGCCAACATCTGGCTGCTTCATGTGTGACTCCTGGGTAGTATAGAAATGAGACCTTTTGACGTACGGCATCGTCATGGTAGCTCCGAACGCTTCCTGCTCCTCCTTTTAGCGAGCGACCTGAGACGAATGTTGAGGCAGGGGCCGGCGGTATTGGGTGTGCATCGTTGTAAGAAATCTGCATCTAGGAAGAAGGAAGGACACAAGATAGCTTCAGGGTAAGAAATCTTGGGGAGGCATGGCCACCATTGTCTCGGGCCTGAATGGAATAGCGCGAGAGGGCACTAAATTCAATATTCACTACTCACAACATGGCCTTTGGGATTCCGCACGTGGAATTACTTTACCATAGATGTGTAGGGCTGAACAGTTCTGGCTAGTGTTGGACGTGGAGCGAATTTGAAATCTGGGACATTGCAGAATAGGGTCCCTGACACATTGTTTGAGGGTTGGTGCCGCCGCTAGAGGCGACAACATCCAATAAGCGGCAAGGGTTGCAAGTTATCAATACTTCACCACGATAACGATACTTCTGAAGCCAATTAATCAATTATTTAGGAAAACTTGGACGCCAGTAATCTATTCTTAATTCACTGTTAATCTCGCTCCTCAAGCGGTAGATGGGTACCTCAGGTCAATCCATAGTCGTCTTCCAACCTTTTGGAGTTGAAATATTAGTTGCAGTGTACGCCTGTCGTTTGTCTAAAAATCGGGAATATTCTGTGAGTGATCAACGACAGCAACATGTTACTAAAAGAGTTAGCTAGGATTCTAGTAAAGTTTCGTATCAGTTGCGAAACCTCAGTCAGCTGCGTTAGGAACCTAGTAATGGCAGGTGCTGCGGTTCTCTTTACCAAGGCACACCAAAGCGATGTAGTTTTCCATGAAAGATGAATAGATAATTTTCCTGTCACGCGAACCAGAGGGAAATTAGCCAACAGTTGATTTGACTCTATACTAATATCAAACTTGTCAGGTGAAAGCTCATCGATTGGGCCCATCAAACATCTACGCGACAGAATCATGAACACTTGTCAGGAGCGTTATTTGAGCTCTGGAATTCGACTGCAACAGATGAGCTGCCGCCCAGAACTATATCAAACATTGTATTCTGGCGGCGGGTCTTGGTCTTGGCTTGAAAAGCAGTCCACCCGTTCAGCTACTGTAAGGGACTGGGCCTTTGGTCAGTCCTATAGGGTAGGAAGAAAAGGAGGCTAGTAAGCGAGATGAAGAAAGGAGTAAGGATAAAAGGAGAAGTTAAGGGGAAAGGAATTCTGTTCCTTAAGTATATAAATAACAATAAGTTGACCCCTAATAACAGCCGATCATTAGGCAAGTCCATAACACTTCTTCCCTGTGGCCTTAAATTGGATTACCTCAGTTTGTAAGCGGGGGACATCAACACCCTTGATTGGCTCTTTATAAAGACTCGCAAAGTCAGAGGGTCCGAGGCGCGATTGTGGCGAACCATGGCTGTAATGACCATAGGCGCGGAGCCTGTAGCAAGCTTCTCAATCTCAAAGCAAGATTGAGAAACCTGATAGAGGACTGTATCTGGAATCTTGTATCCTCCAGACCCCTGGTTATCATGGGTCTTGATAACCTTGCTCGAGGGAGTTGTTTCTTGAATCCAAAACATGCTGATGCCTTTCTTGCCGTCTATCGTAGTGTCGAACTCATAGGATACAAAGTTATCTGTTACCCCCGTATAAAACCCCTCTTGATAGGTTGCGCGCGTCGCAGGCACTATGACCTTGCCCTGGCCATTTTTGTTCGCATAAAATAGCCTGACAGAGAGATTGTCTGCATCTCGTCCACTACCAGCTGTTGTCTTTATTCGAATGGATCCCCTGAAGTTGATGTTACCTTTCTTGTTTAGAGACATTTCGGTGATATATGGCTTGACGTCGTAGGGCTCGATAACTTGAGTTAACTTGACACTTTTTGGCACAGTGTCGATCATGCAGGTGAAGATGTCGGCACACATACTGTTAAATCCTGCCGTGGTGGACAGCCTCTTCATCGTATCGCGGTCGGAACCGAAGATGCGCTTATCAGAATTCAAAGTATCATTAGAAGCGACAACCAACGGGTTCTTGGTCTTGCCGCTCAAAAATTCTGTCACAACGCCGTTGTGAAAGCGTGATACATCTTTCTGGAAGGGCACTGAAGTATCATTGTTGGGATCTGCTTTGATTCCAGTAACGTTGGGGAAGTCGACGCTATGAACGCCACCAAGAGCATGCCCACAGGCAACCATAGCGGTCATGTCTGGTTTAGTAAAGCCGGCCTTGGTGAAAGCAGCCACCGTATCGGCCAGGCTGGTCGACGGCTCGGGCACGACTACAGGGCCTGCTTTATAAGAGTCGATACGGCCGGCTCGGAATGGAACTTTGGGTCCTTTGCACACCCCAGCAGCAACAACAACACCCAGAGCTGTGAGGTCGGAGGCGGATGCCCGTGAGTTGTGGAAGCCGCTGAAAAAACTGAAGGTGTTGCTGAGGGTACTGCTGGGGTTCTCGGGTCGGCCGACCTCCCAATAGATGGATGCATCGAGGCCACCTGTGCCGGCTTTGGTGTCGTGTGTTATCACGTCGTGGAACGCTGTCCGGATCCCTTCGGCCGAATTCTGACGACCCAGAACGTTGGTACCAAAAGAACAGGTTGCAATGGCTGCGGAATATTAGCATGACCTCTTGGTCAACAGAGATGTTAATTGCGCACCATCAGCAAAACCACGTTTGTTGAATCAGCTCATCATAGTATATAGATCTTCGAGTTCATCCTATTTCGAGGGCCAGACCAGCTGCGAAGCAGCGGCAAAGGGTAATAAAGCAGAGGAGATCGCGATCGAACCCTTCATCTTAGGCAGTGTTGACTTATTGCCAGGTTATATTGGTGGAATGAATAAAGGTATGTCAGGAGACCTCCTATAGCATATTCTTATACTTCTAGAAATGGGACGAGTCCCATGCTTTCCCCCATAATCTCATCTTTAGCACTAGCCATGGGGCAGATTTGGAGAATACGAGGACTAATCTCTATTGAACTATGCGAACTTTTGTGCAAATACTCCACTCTCTGGGCTGAAAACCCACCGAGACTGTGGCAAGCCCCATACCTCGGCTGCTTATACCCCTTCAAGGGCGCTAAAAGAGTTAGGGTCTCGAATTGTAACACCTCAATTGTAACACACACATTTGTATTAAACGCCCTTTTGATTCGTTGATTATGTTAGCCGACTCCCTATTTCTGGGCCTTTCTGAGACACCTTAAATAGTAATAAGCTAACCATATCTCCGATTCATAAGAGCAAATTTTTCTTTGGAAGAGGACATTAAGGTATTTGTTCTATTGGTTAGGGCAATAAGTTTTCACAACCAACCCATTTGTATAACTCTAATTGTATGCCACCTTTATGGCTTGGTTCCTGGATCACCTGGTTGAGCCTGCAGCTTGTTTTTTTTATTTTTTTTTATTCAGAAGTAAATAAAGAGTTAGGGTCAAGCTTTGAGTCGTAGACGAGCGAGTAACATTTGGCTAATTACGAACTCCCTGTCTTTTTTAGTTACATTCCTGATTAAGTTTTCGTTGAACGTGGTAAAAGAGCTTCTGAAACCTCGTATTTCTTTATTTTTATTTGACCATTGCTGTTACTGACTCTCATAAAATTGGAAAGGTTCTAAAGTTCTCTGATTCTCCTCTAGCTTCGGCGTCTTCGAAAACCTCGGCTGGTCCGAGACGGCCTAATCCGCCATAAACGAGGATGTTGTCAGTGAATCTTGTGCTCTGCTTGTCCCTACCCATGCCAGTTCCATCTGTCATGTTGATTTCTTCCATCAGTCTTTGCCTACCTCGCTCGCGCTCCAAGATATTTCAGCTTGACCATTTTTTATGGCTTTGTGGATGTGGCTAAGATCGGGTCTGCTTTGCATTTTGATGATGAGGGTGAGGGCTCCAATAAGTGCAACTCGTACTCCGCGGGAGGCGATGGGCAGTCCGTCTCCGCTGTCGATGGCTGACAGTGCTTTTTGGAGATATTTGCTCAAATTTGTAGCGTGCTCTCGGTAATCAGTGGGGCAGCGGGATACTTGGGGACAGCTGGGCCTGTTTCAACAACAAGGCGAAGTAGGGCGTTTGTGCGACGAACGCCTCGGCTGTCCACCGAGCCCCGTTAGCCGAGCATAGCCGCTTACGCGACCAGAACCGGGCAGGATAACCAAACCAAATCAAACCCCATCGAGTCCCCATTCATCTTCTCCACAATTTGAAGGCGTTGCTATATTTGAAGTACTGATTGAGTCTACCGTCAGTAGATCTGTGTCGCGCGGGGAACATCGTACTATTCAATCCAACTGACTATATCCGCAAACGCGTCAAACAGACACGTAATACCGCCTGGGACTGCTACGTACAAACAAAACATTGTTCCATCCATCCTGTTCAAAGAAGTTTAAAAGAGCCCCTACACAACCCTTTTGAGGTGAATATGCCGTATGGGTCTACCGTTTCTTGAATCTTTTGCAACCTCTGCTTGTTCGATCCCCCGTAGCCAGAAAATGGGTCTTGGTTGTGGTTCGCGTAATTTATGTAAAGCCAGGGGTGAAGAAGATTCAGTTGCGAAGCTTCTGCTTGGGCTTTTTGCAACCATCTGTCGGTATAGGCATACATAGCCGTATCATCTTCGGCTTCCGACCAGCCTAAGGTTAGAAGTGCAACTGCCACGTTTAGCTTAACAAAAGGCAGCGGACATCGAAGGTTACTTACTGTTCAGTGGCGTGTCAGACTCAACGCCAAGGGCATTACCTCCTCTCTCTTTCATTGCCCTAATTGCGTTGATGTGCAAAGCTTGCACGACAACCGACGATGTGAACCCGGGAGTGGCTTTCACACCTTCTACTTCCGACGAGAAGATTTCAAGAAATTTCTTGTGCAGCTCGCGCGAAGGTTTATAAGTGAGCGTTGCATAAACACGCCTAAATCAAATCAGATCTCTAGCCATTGGCGCATCAAGGCATTTGCATACCGTAAGCCATGGGGTGCCACGCCTTCAGCAGCAAAATTACTCATCCAGTCGACACGCACTGTGCTAGACTGGTGAGGGATACTATTTACAGCATCGAACACTGCTGGTCTCTGCACTGGCTTATAATATGCCTGTGTCATCGAGATCTGAAAGTTATCTCCGGTTTGGTTATAAGCATACCGACTTGAGAAACACATGTACGTATCATTGGCCATGTTTGTAGTCAGCCGGAAGACTTGCTCTATGACTTGATCTGTGTAATTATTATGGAATGTCACGTCGCCGCTCAGCAGCTTGCCTTGAGGCACGATCCGTACGCGGAAATTTGTGACAATGCCGAAGTTGTTCCCACCGCCACGAAGTGCGAAATATAAGTCTGGGTTCAAGTCTGGCCTGGCTGGTACCATGGTAGCATTTGGCAACACCACCTGTGGCCTATCAGCAAAATTTAACAGTATTGACGCAATACGGCTTACCTCATATTCAAACACATTGTCCACAGCTAACCCATACTGCGGCGACAGATTTGAGATGCCCCCGCCAAGAGTGAAGCCAGGCAATCCTACATCCGCCACCCTGCCGCCGACAAACGTTAGTCCATGCTGCTCCAGAGCAGAATATGCTTCCCCCAAAACGAGCCCTGGCCCTAGGTCGGCCCATTCATGATCATCTGAGAGCTTGATGTGGTCCATGTTGTGCAAGTCAATGGTAACTCCGCCAACCGAGTTAGATGCGTCGAAGTTTGTCGAGTGCCCACCGCCTTTGACGGCGAAACGACACCAGTTCGCAACAACGATTTCAAGGGCCTTGGCAACTTGTGCCGAAGATATAGGTTCTATGCGGCAGGCTGGTCGAGCTTCCTGTTGCTTCATGTCCCAAACAGCGAAACTGGGATCATCGTCGCCATAGTGAAAAGCATCACTAAAATGAGTACTGAGCTCGACACACTGCCGGAGATTTTGAATCAGCTTAGAACTGCGTGGTCTGGATGAACACACAAACAGCTTGCACGCAATTTTTCGATATAAGGTTGGAGTAGGGAGCAGCCAGGGCGAAGCCGCCGCTGGTCCAAGTGGTCAGGAGTAGGATAACAAGATTAGCGAGCTGTTTCAGCTTTGTCATGGTGGCAGTTGGCAAGTTATCTCGACCTTTCGTATAATGAGAACGCTGAAACATATATATATATATATATCTCGCAAGATTGTATGTAGCCCGTGCGTGCATTGGATACACGCACGATTATATACCTAGAGAAAATAACATTACCGCTTTACGCCTGCTCACTCCCCCGAGAGGAACTTGTTGGCCGACTACGTCATGATGGATTCAAGTCTTGCCAAGCCCTGCATGACGAATTACGACCAGGATATCGGCCCGACCCGAAGATAGTTTGAAGCATAGTGACCTGATATTATGCCGAGCCGGTGCGATACAGGCAACGCTAATGCAACCTGCTGACAGACAGGACGTCCCATGCGCCTTAGTTGCATATCATCTCCGCCTCTTTTGCGCCCCTTTTTT
Source organism: Calonectria crousiana (assembly GCA_013406985.1). NCBI lineage: Eukaryota > Fungi > Ascomycota > Sordariomycetes > Hypocreales > Nectriaceae > Calonectria > Calonectria crousiana. Next base: position 464,137 of record VTGD01000013.1, on the reverse strand, counting down.
GCCTTTTGTTCGAGCCTCCATGAACAAACAAATCGCTTGAGGTTTTTCTCTCCCCGCTTTTTTTTATCCTCCTATATTCTCTTATCATGCTTTACTGTTGCTTTTGTCATTTTCGATTTTTTTCTTTCTTTCTTCTTATCTCAAAGCAAAACCATCTCCGTTGGTGGAATTTCTCTGTCGTTACATTCGTCCTGACTTTATTCAGCATGTCCTCAGCAAATACGTGGCTAGGTCGCCTGCTTCCGCGCGTTTGCGCGCTTCCTCGGCATTGCATCCATGCTAGAAGCGGCGCCACGCTTTAGTCCAGTTTTATCCTGGGCCGCTTCGACTGCTTCCGATTCTATCACGTTGGTACCGGTTAGTCGCTGTACCGATAATCCCCTCAATCCTTTAATGCCTAACTAATTACTTACCTACAATTACGGCACCCGCGCGCTCTGCCATGCCATCTAATGAGTCCGGTTAGCCATGCCGCTTGATAAGCTCTCGTGCGAATATGTATACTGACCATCCAGTCCTTGTTGTCGTTCGGCTCGGGTCCCTGCCGTGGTAGGGTTACCCAGCCTTGAAGGAGAAGTGATTTCTTTGGCCGTTTCTGAAGACTCGACCTCCACTGCCTTCCCCTTCCTGCTCCCTTCCAGCTGTATCTATATGCCTGTTACAGTCGGTGGCTTTGAAGGACGTTTCGCGGGGGAGCCAACTGGACTGTTTGTAAACGGGTTTCAGCCTTTGCCATGCTCGGTCGCCTCTACTTTTCGTGGGGATACTCCAGTCCCGGAGCTGCCGCCGACGTCGAATGATGCCTTCGATGTGAACCCAAACTCATCCACGAGCACCACCAGTATATCCTCCCCAGGTTGAAGTTCGTCCTCCAGTAGTGTGTCGTTCAACACGCCAACAATGTTTCCCCTCCCATATATCCATTGTCTTGAGGTGAAGCCGCCCTCGGCCGAGTTCTTCATCACTCAATCCGGCTTCTCTAAGGCTGCTGATTGTGTGGCATGTACGCCAGTATATGGAAGGTCTGTCCGCCCTTAAATAGCGTGTCGCCTTCGCGGGGTGCAATGAGATATGTACGACACTGGACAAACCCACAGCACTTGCGCTGGTGGTTTGTCAAAGTCCCACCTTTGAACCGGAACGTGGTTGTGTCAACCGGCCCGTGGAAGCTATTCCTTGGCGCAATACTCGGAAAGCCGCCCTCCACAAGGCTGAATGACCGAGTCGCGATCCTGAAAGGCCAGTTAGTCGCTGTTTGATCTACGAGACGAACGTCCAGTAGCCGCGTGTGCAGCATAACCACCAAAAGGTAGCGCTTTGCTTTCTACGAAAAGCTTCTGGGAGATGAAGACCGGTAAGGCAGGTACGGTTGGATGAACAGGTGGCCCCGTACCTGCGCAAGCTTTCCATATAGATCTTCCCACGTTCCAGTAGTTGACTCTTCACCTTCCACGATCTTTCGGCGAAAGTGCAGCTGATAAGGGTGTAGCTGGACGTCGAAAAAGAACCACTGGCCTTCCCACTCGTCCATATGAGGGAAGGGGAACACATGGATGGACAACGGCACATCGATACCGTCGATGCTGCTGAGAACCTCGCCGTGATCTCCAGCTTCATCGTCGAAGAAGGCTGGCTTAGTAAAGTAAAGACGGACTGCACCAACCAAGTTGTGGCCGCGGATAAGTTGTCGATCGCTAGATGTAGCAATCTCCAGCCCTCCAGGCTGGAAAAGATCTGTACTCCAAGAGGGTTTAGGTGGTTGGGGATCCGCGTCGAAGCTTCTGCCACTTCAAGCAGCACGGGAAGCCTGAACCCAAAGTCTATTATAAGCCTGCGATCACTAGCAGGGGCAGACATCCTTGATACCATTGGATTGTCTCCCCGGAAAGGGATCGTTCCGATCATCCGCCTGACGGGTATCACAACTCCTAGATATAGGTATCCATCTTTTGAATCAGAACTGCGTTTTATAAACCGTTATAGGTAAGAAGATAGAGCTTATCCCTTTGAGTGCCGGATAGCTGCACTTTCGTACCTGCGAAGGTATTGGCCAATCATATGATAGTTACTCAAAAAAGGTACATGGAATCCTACCATAGTTATATGCTTACAGAAGTCCCCGGCATATTTATGTGGGTCTGGTACGCAAGTGCAGCTGTCCGGCACTCAAAGGGATAGGCCTTAGTGAGGCACTATCTCCTCAGCTGTGATAAGGCTAAGCGGACCACCCAGCACCCGTTGATCAACCGGGGTTCTTGTAATCAGGAGCTTACTAAGATTCGAAGGTTCTAACAGGGATATCTCGGCACTCGTACTTTAATTCCCTACCCTGTACGTGTTCACGATTTGACCTTGTTCTCTTTTACATCATAAAGGTATTCATTTTACTTATTTACGAAAGTATAAGTTAGAGTGAACAAATGAAGGGAGGCAATTCCGTTGGCTGATCGGAAGTTTTACAACCTGATTGTGTTGGTAAGCACGATCCTCGTGGTGGGCGAATGTTTTATTGTCATAAAACATAACACCACACGAACAATCAATGGATGATACGGGCCAAGGGGATGGGGCTCTAAAACAATACAAATATTTTGATTAATGCGCTAAAGCGGCGAAAAAGAAGCACAAGCTCGCTGCACATTGTACAACAATTTATCTCTATACACAAATTATTGCATCGGTATGGCTTCGTTGTCCTCGTTACGGTGATAGAGCACGGGATGGAAAGTGGAGTAACATACCTTGTAGGAGGGCCTCATCGCACAGTCCCCACGCCTCGCCCACAAGACCAATAATATGATGGGTGTTGGGCAGCAGCCCTATCGATACACAGCTCAAGTCGCCATAAGCCTACGAGTGAGTACCTGAACTGTCAATCACACCTGTTCCTGCTGCTTCGGTGTGCTGATGCTATGCTATTCTCTTACTGGTCTTTAGCCGCGACGCGTCTGGGACCATGTTTTGGGGCCTGCGTGTGCTACGGTAGCGTGTGTAAAACAGAGCGGTATGATTGGTTGCATGGCGTCAGGATCTGACTCCGCAACTGTGAGTTGAAAAGCCACAGGTGATATTTCCAACGAACACTCTGCCAACAAGTCTCTGGATCTGGGTTTCTGCGGAAGGCGATCTGCGCTCTTGCTGTTGCAGTGGTAAGTCACTGTCAGTCAACGCCGCGGCGCGCCGGACTGAGACTTCGCTGTCGCGCTTAAACACGCCAACTCGGTCCAGAATAGTTATTAATTTATTTTCCTATTCAACATATCCTCCTTCTAATCGATGTTGGTTCTCGATCGCGCACTTTTCGCGTCTCCCTGATGACGTCTCTAGTGAACCGCCGCTGAATGCGGCAGCGGTAAGCAAAGACTAGGTTGATGTCTAGAGGTCTCTAGAATACTAATGGCTCTTCTAGAGTTCCTACGCCGTTCGATGCTCTATTACCCGACCTGGCACCGATACCGATGATGAAGCTACGTAGACCGAGGTGCAGATCGTCCCTTCCTTCTGTCGCGTCGGTCTTTCCTACGAGTTTACTGAAGGCGGATTGCATCCTCGTCGTCGTACACAGTCTCGACTCGAATATTGACGGGTCACGGATTTGGCAAGACAAGACTCGGCCTGGTTCGTCTGTGAAAAGACCGAAGGATTCAGACATGCTCGCGCACGTCGTGCTCAAGTTGGAGATCATGAGGTACAACGATGAATCGGGACAGCATGCCAACGCTCCCAGGACCGGGCCTTAACCCCCGAGAGAATCTCCGCGATTTACATACTTTCGCGAAGGTCTGCAGAATGGTTCGTTGATCTTGATCGGGCATAGCCTCGGAGGCCTCTTAATACAGCATGCGAACCTCTAAACGATCTTACTCCATCGTTGATTGACAACGTCGTCCTCGTCGTACACAGGTACTTTCGATTGCGGATCGCGCAGACGAATTTCGATACCTCCCCAAAGCCCAAAAAAACAGTCTTCTACTCACTGTCGACCAACTCTGGGTCTGGGTCTTTGATGATTGTGAGGAACCCACGTTTTTATCCTGAGTCGATTTGGAATTTATTGACCAATCCAGCCTCACCCGTAACGTTTTTTTCCTTTAGATGATGACCACAATGCACAACCCCATTTTACCAACATTTATTCAGCCATCGTAGCGAAGTTGGAAAATTGTACCGAGATATATGACTTGGTATCGCTCATTGTAAAGGAATCGATTTCAGCGCTTTTTACTGCTGAAAACAAGAGGTTCCTAGATCTATTGGCTACATACCAGTGGGCATTGGGAGATAAAGTGAGTGAACACAATTGCGAAATATCCGTGTAGCTAGTCTCATGAAGGTTACGGCACGCCCAACAAACTGAATGTTTCCAAGCCTTTGCAGGCAACCCAGACCAAGAACACTACGGCAAAGAGCTGAAACTCACCTTGCAGGTCGCCGACATTGTTGACGAGCTGGGTATGATATTTACTCTCATGGAAGAGCAATTAGGCGTCCTTAGACTTTTTGGAGGCGCTCTTAGCGAGCTTATTCCAAAAGAAGGCACCACCACACGGGATGGAGGAAAAAATGTTACTATCGCTGGTGGCATACGAGTAAGCGGTAACGGAAATATGCAATTGAATGTTTCAAGTTATCTGGTCGCCAACAGGGATCAATTTGAGCTCATGGAAGCCAAGGCCGAGATAGCGAGCTATGGCAAGCGTATTGAGGGAGAGGCGGGTGATTGGTATAAGGATGCATCACGAAACCTAATAGGTGTGGTCAGCGAAGTGACCAAAATTAGAGCTGATGCCGAAAAGACTCACCAGGCGGTAAGTTCATCATTGACATTGTCCCAGGATATACTTCAATGCCTACTGACCTGATCATGTCCGTGATATTAGCTCATGAGTTTGCTTGACTTAAAGCAAAAAGCCGCCAGCCTAGCCGAAGCCCGCTCCACAACTACGCAAGGCCAAGCAGTCATGCTTTTTACCACGATTACTATCATTTTTGTACGTATATGACCTTATATTACATATTTCACAGGAAAGAAAAGAAGACGATGGTAAAACGCTAATCTTTGTTTTTCTTTTAGCTTCCTCTTTCATTTTTTACGTCTTACTTTGGTGAAAATGTCTCGGAAATCACCGGTGATGACAAAAATCCAACAAGTGCGGAGCTTTGGAAGATTGGAGGTGGGATATTCTCAGATGTAAAATGTTGAACCTGATACTGACAGGCAATGCCGAACCAGGACCGATCAGTGCCTCCATCATCCTTGTTGCTATGTTGCTTGCTCTTGGCATTTGGCATCGTAACCGACGGAACCAACGGATGTCCCCGGTATAGAGAAAGGCCGAAGAAAGAAGTTTGAACTTTTTATTGGAGATATCCTGCAGTGGAAATGGCAGTGACTAGTTGTGGGGCCCATGGTTTCAGTCTTCGTCGTGCTGCTTCTGTGGCACCATGATATGCTGACTTCATAAGCGATCCTCTTCAACACGTTCCGAATTCTCTTATCTCATTGCAAATGACTATTCATAATGATTACCAACATATATACGCCTCACACCCCATTCAAAATTGAATTCCCATGTATAATGTGCCTTGAAAATAGCCCTTTTCAGTTGTCATCGTTGGCAGCTTTCCATTTTTAGAGATTCCGCTAGTCAAAGAACATTTTCAGCTGGATTATGATGCATCTTGGTAGAAGGAACGAAGTAAATCATAGTCAATTATTTCAGTCATTGATTCTAGAGGTGGATGAATTTGGCCGCTATGAATCTGAGGACAAAGGTGTGTGTCCTTATTAGTTGGAATGCTGGGTGAGCGAAGTTTAGGAAGTTGGCTACACGAGAGTGGATAAAAAAGAGTAGAGAAGAAAAGAAACACTGTGATTTAAGCTTAACAATAAACTTAACTAAGGCACAATTTCTGTAAGCTTTGGAGTTTGGTCTATTAGGCATAAAGTGTGGGTTTTCCGTGGCCGGCAATGGGTACTGGCGGTGAAGAATCTACCAGTTTTGATGAAGTCACACTTGACATAAAAATATCAGACTTGACTGGCCAGACTGAGTGGTAAAACTCTCGCATTTAAAATGAAGTACATATATATTTTTAGCGTTCGCATACTTTGTATTTTTACTCCAAAGATGCTTTTAATACTCAAGCCTTGCCATGATCCCCATTATCGTACCTCATAAAAGTCGTCATATGCCATCGCAAGACGGGTTGCTAAGTCCTCTCGCAAACCAACAACATACCCTGTACTAATTCCAATATTCATAAACGCGCCCTAGATCCAGGCACAAACAAAATTGGAGATTTAATACATGCCAATAATGGCCATGCCAGCTACAGCAGCTGCCCCTGCAATCCCCATGCCAGTTTCGCGAGGAGCAGCATTGTCCGTCTGATCTGCCGTAGTTTCAGTCCGCGTCCCAGTGAGCCAAGTCACGCTGGAGCAAAACATGCTGAAATCTCCGGCAACGGCGGTGACGTAGCTCTCGGCTCCGCGCACATCAGTGCACGCGTCGAAGAGACCTGTGAGCTCGCTCAAATATCTGGATTGCCAGCTGTACACCTGCTCAACCCAGGATGTGAAGTCGTCAGCAAAGGGGCCGGTGACTGCAGGTACGACGCATGAAGCGGTAACTGAAGCGAATGGAGTATGTTCGGCGATGAATTCGCGAAGCGTCTTGTTGGCAGTGGGGATTGCCTCCATGGCAGGCAGGGCGTTGGAGGCGGCTGAGGAGCAGGCGGCGATCTGCATTTCTGACTCGGCGCTGACAATAGCGGAGGCCGAAAAAGCGGCGATTGTAAGAAGGGTGCGGGCAAAATGCATGTTGCTGATGGTGATGTTGAAGACTGGATGGATAGGTAGTGCTCAAGCAGACAGGACCGTGCATCGAGCGAGGAGCAGCGGGCTTTTTAGAGGCCACACCATAACTCTTTTATTCATAGTTTGAGTATAATATAGTCCCAGATGCTTTAATGGGGAATGAAATTATTGGGTGTGAGTTACTGATGGTTGATTTGGCTTGCCAATCCCGTTAAGGCGCCAGCTGGACACCGCGAGGATGGGCATAAGGCCCATATCCCGATAACGCCAAGCTCTTAGAAGAGCATTTAAGAAGCAATCCACACTTGCACCATGTTTGAACATGCACTCGAATGCGCTAGCAATTTAACACCTCCCAGTAACGGGCAGCCAATCTCGGCTCGACAAACGTACACTGTTTGAAACGCGGGTGGGTCGCATCAATCTTGGTGGTTTCATGATTCCATTTCGCAACGCCTTATCATTCTTGCTCAAAAAATGCCGCTCTACCATATCATGTATAATGGGTATCATTATAACTTATTTCATGACGTCTTTCATCTCATTCATTGCACCCTCTCAACGATGTCAAGACGAACACGACAGCCGGATACGATTCTGCTTTGCCCCGTCAGTTCATTTTATGAGGTGGGGCATCTATGCGTCCTATGATTGGCTACTTTGTGGTCTTTGGCGTCTAGTGGGCTAACAATCCTTCGTGCCAAACTACTCTACACGAGCCATCGCCAAGAGTGCGAATTGTGTGAAATGACGACAATCGAGCAAAATTAGAGGAAATCATTCTTTGCGAAAATAGGAAGTTAAATTCGGCAAATCATCAAACGTCGGCGAAAGTCGAGCATCCCAAACCTCATGGTTAATTATGCTGTTGAAAAATAAAGGACATCTCATCAACACTAATTAGCTTTTCGATCCTTCCTTTTAATACCCCGTGAAAGTGAGTATCTGCGCGAACACTTGTCTGGCCACGAGTACTGCGAGCAGTAGGCCAAAAACATTGAGAAAAAAACGATCTTAAAACCAAAACCATTTGCCCTCACTGTCACTTATTTATCCAATATTCTAATTCCATTCTTTTGAACCCTAGAAAGAAACACTTCCAAGATGCGAACTATAGGGTAAGTATTGGGTTTAGGTGTCATTTCCAGCAATTTCCTCGCAAAGTGGAACAAACCCAACCAGCTTTAAAACGGATAAAATTTGCGCTGTACCCACTTCAAACTCATGCTCCTGTATAAAGCTCCATGTGGAATGAATCAACCCAACAAGTTCCACCCTGAGAATTGGTACATTTCGCAAACACACCATAACTAGCCAAATTTAATTGGGTGAAAGGAGTGCGGCATTTGAAAGATAAATACTGCCATTGGCCGACCGTTGTCACATAATTGCTGCTCCATAACGACGGTAATCCATTAGGGCCACATGTTAGGGCTATAGATGCCCAAGAAGGGCTATCGGAACTGATACGAACCCATGCAGACACAAAATAATTAGTATTTGTTGTAAATCTGACACTGTCGAGAGGCTGTCGCAGGTATTCTTCATAACCACCGTCCCCGAACTTCATCTTGAGCGAACGTGAGCCCTCATACTTCATTGTATCATCCAGACTGAATTCAACTGGGCTGCTGAGTCGGAATTTTTGCCAAGGGCTCATGGTAGCGGGCTCATCATCGAACCCTGGATTGATTAGGAGCTCTGTAGATGAGATGGGCACAATAGTTCCAGTAGTGCTTGTATGGCTTGTATCAGTAGATGTCGCTGATTGTAAAACTGATGTGGATGGCAGGTCATTGGTGAGCGTTATTGAAAAATCTGGATTACTATCTGTTATTGAGAAAGTAATCTGAGATTGAACGGCAGATGTGACAGAGCCTGCTGTTTCCAAAGTGGAAACAGACAAAGATCCTGGTATTCCGCTGTTTGTTGGCGGGACAGACTCAGATTGAGCGGAGGTGCTTGTTACTGAATCCTGTGGGGATTGGACTGCTGGCTCTGATGATGTAAATAATGTATTCGATGTAGCCACTGGCCTATCTGTGGTAATCAATGTTGCATCCGAAACATCAGCAGTTGTGACAGCAGAAAAATGCAAGGAAGAAGTTTGAAAATCTAAAAGATTTGATGTAATGGTGCTGGAGAGAAACGTAGTTTGTAAAGAAGGTAGAATAATTGAGGTAGGTGGCACGGCAACATTTGAGCTATCGGTATATGGGGATGAAGTTGAATGAAAGGTTGTGCTGTCAGGTGCCTGATTGGATACGGTATTTGGCAATGCTTCATCCAACACGCGAGAAAAGGTTGAAGCCGCCGCCGCTGTCGAGATATCCGTAGTACTTGTGCTCCTTGTCTCAGGCCAGGTCGATGTTGAAAAGAGCGGCGGTGATGTCTTAACCCTGCATAAAGCTGCCCCAGAGCTTTCTGTTAGGCCTCCCAGAGCGGTCAGGGTGATGGTGACAACGCGGAACAACATGACACCCAAATACACGGGTTTAAAACCTGTGCGTTTGGTTATGGAACTTCGGGGAGTGTCCAGTCACCTGGGTCCTCAAGCCCATTTCTTAAGCAAATTGGCTGCCACCTAGCTTGGAACGAGTGCGGAGAAAAGGGGCTAAATTGACGTGGCAAATCAATAGTCTACGCCATGTTTGGTAGTAGGTTGTTAGTCAGTCGCTAATTTAGACCATAATGTAGCACCCAAATCTCTTGTGGGGCAGGTGACTTTTTGCTTTGGTTCGGCACAGGCTACATTAAAGCCACTGCTCACCGACTTGGGCGAACACAATTTAAACATGATTTTTAAGATGAATTAAGTTCGGGTAAATACCATTACAGATTATGTCGGGAATATTGGGAGTGTGAAGGCGTTCACTTACGGTAGCTATGTGCTACTTCATGTTCTTGAGAACGTGGTGGCTTTTTGGTTTCAACGCCACTTTAGCCTCTCGAGCTAATAGACCCTCACCATTTGATCAACCGAAAGCGTACTAAATAGCGGTATATGTTACATTGATGGTCAGTGATGCGTTGGTTAGAACTCCACAGTCTAGATTATGTCTTGATGGAAAATTAAAGCCTGGCATTCCTGTGCACAATACACAGTGAGGCGATCTGGCCACACATAACCCTAACCCTGACCTGAAAATACGAGAACCTTGACCTCTTCTCAACTCTAGGCTTAAAACATGATATAATCAATTGAAATACCAAATAATACTTTCACAGTCCCAAAGCTACCTCCATAATAGATGAACCCCTTCTTCTTTGACTCCATTAGTTTCGAAATACTTCAAAAATACATTGTAAATCCAATATAGTATGACCCGCCAAAGTTAGCTCTATCAACTTTGGTCGGACTCAGTATGTCCCAACCAAAACGGCGGTGGTGGCGACCCTTTTCTGAGCCCGGGAAGAGGAAGCTGGTCCGGCTCTTTGCGTGGGATTGTAACTGGTGTCCCCTCTTCGTCTACCAAAGGCTGATACATTCTAGTATTGTCCTTTTTGGAATCTTCCCCAAACAATTGCTTCCCCGCACTGACAAACGAACCCCACCCCATGATCATGGGCCCGTGTGCGGCAATCAAAGCAGATGCGTTGTCAATACCGTCTGAAGTCGGAATTTCGACTAGAGCACTGATATCGCGCCCTATTTTGTTAACTTGAGGTAGTAAAATAGCTTTGGAGAAGCTGGAGGGTAAAAGACTGGCTTCGGCAAAGCCTATAACAACCACACGACCTTCATCATCAATGATTAAATTATCCAACCACACATCGCTATAACAAAATACAATAGGTTCTCTCTCAAGATCCTTAACACGAAGCTGTCGGTTAGTGATTGTGAGAAACTAGAGGGAGCAAGTCAGCGACATGAAATCCGTTATATTCTCATACCGATTTTACCTCGTTTAGATGGTCTTCTAGTTGCTGGACGCTCTCGTAATGGCGAGGTGCTTGTCCATCCTCAAATAATTCGTGCCGTATTCTTCCACCATCTACAGACCTTGGGTTCGTATTGTTAGGAATCGGAATGCGATGCAGTTCTGATAAGGCCAAAGCTATCTGCGAGTAAACAATATCCTTCGCCTTAGGATCATCCATGTCTTTCAATCGGTCGCCTGCTGTCTTTCCTGGGATGTATTCCATGACCATGAATGACATATAACTAAAGTTATGTGCCAAACCCGTGCCGCAAGGAACTTGTAATTCGCACCCGTAGTAGACGGCGGGCGCTCTCACCGGTGACCGGAGGCGTTGCAGCTCTTGATAAGCTAGATTTTGTGCAGCCATCTCTCCCCAGATAATGGAAGAGCCATATTTTATCCACAAAATAGGCGCATTTGAGGGGTAAGCAAGCCCCATATTGTAACCTTGCGGGTGTTTTGCAGTACAGAGACGCATCAGTTTGGCAGGTCCGGGGATCTGTACACCAGGTGGGCAAGGAAGCCCATGATATTCCCTATGTAATAGCACTGGATTAGACATAGATGAATGAGTACACTTTATTCTTGCAGTGGAAGAAAGAGTTGTTGCTTGTGTGAGTGATGGATGGAGAAGAGAAATAGTGATTGTGATTGACAAAATTGCCAGAGTTAGGCACGTAGCTCAGCCAACCGCACGTGATGAGATAAGTGGGTAAGTGTAACTTCCCGCTCAGTCTATGTCATGTAGGTGAGTGGTAATAACCACGTCGGTTGGTTCAGCCTAGAATTTTTTGAAGGTCACTTAGTTAGTTTAAGCTTGCTATTATCCTGAACCTATAAAAAAGAGTTGAAATATATAATGTAACAACCTATTAAATTTATTTATAAAAGTATCATTAAAATATAATAATATATTGTTCGGTAGCCCATACCATGCATGTTAGACTACAAGTACTTCAATACGAAGAGACTTCTCTCAGACCTTACACAGCATTTCAAGGAAACCAATTTGCCCCTCAAGATGTCGGCTATCATGAGCCTCCTAAATCTAATGGGTAGGAGGGTTATATGGATTTATTTGCTGGAAATAGTACGAATCTGATACGTAGTCATATGCTGGATTCAGTAGATACAAGTACAGATCCAGCAGACTAGCTATTGGATTCATCAAGAATTGTACAGATATTAAATCATATCTCCAGAGCAAGAAGCATTGTGGGCCGTGAGTCCAATGTCTATTCTTCCATGACCTACGAATGTCCTACGAATATATTGACTCGTTCCACGGATCTGTATAAGGAAGTCACGAATCAGACGAATTAAACGAACGATAACACTGGACTATAATTTACCACAACGAAGTAGCTGATGTAAGGGACTGGGCCTTCGGCCAGTCCTATAGGGTAGGAAGAAAAGGAGGCTAGTAAGCGAGATAAAGAAAGGAATAGGAATAAAAAGAGAAGTCAAGGAGGAAGGAATCCTGTTCTTTAAGTATATGAATAACAATAAGTTGACCCCTAATATCACCCGTTCATTAGGCAAGTCCATAACAGCTGATAGTTACCTTGTGGTGAATATATTATTTTTGTCCTAGCTTGGCTACTAAATCTTGAATTGAAACGAAGTTCATATGCTGATTTTGATAAATCCCCAGCATCTAATGGTGCAGGTTTTGGTTGTAAAGTATCAGATTGGATATTAAAAGTACCAAACCAGGGTAATGCAGAGTAATCTTCAAGAGTAAACTGAGTGGTAATAAGAACCTGTTTCCGTGAGGACTCAGAGACTACGTTGCACCGCTTTAGCTAGTTTGGCTTGTCAAGGATCTTTGCTACGTCATAACATGCAGGTCGGCGTAATATTCGGCGGAACTAGTTACCTACACCTCAGCTGATGATTGATAATATCCACTTTGCAGCCTCGTCTGACAATTAGGCTAATTTGTTGATTAATTTGGTGTCATTGGCAGAGATATGAAATACATCTAACTATTAAGCTTGTCAGCCCGAATGACTACCGGATGGTTTACGATTATCCTTTCAAACTGAGGCACTTGTTTCTAATATGACCGCCAGCCACTAATAATGGTGAAATAAACAGTTAATCCATACCTCAGTAAAATCAAGATGAAGATCCTTTGCCTACATGGGCGTGGCTCTAATTCTGAGGTAAATATTGTGTTCCCCTATTTATTCACCAAGAGAGGCCTTGACCCGCAATTCATGATAGATATTCCAGGCCCAGACTGCGTCATTGAGGAGCAATTTAGAAGATTTCACATTTGAATTTGCCCAGGGAACAGAACTACACACGGAAGGTACGTGATTGAAACAGGAGCCATGGTCGATTTTTTTTTGGAATGTAACTTCCACCACCTAGGCAACTGGTCTGCATATACCAGCCAATTCTCCAACCTGCCACAGTATACCTACTACAACCCACTTGTTCCCACATCTGTGCTCGAGGCTGAGGCACAACTACTGGAACTCGTCGACCAAGACGGTGGATTTGATGGAGTGCTGGGGTACTCGGGGGGTGCCGGGTTTGCCGCCCAAGCCATGATACGGCATAGTCAGCAGGATCCGACAGGCGATCCGTTGTTCAGATTTGCCATATTCATCAACGGAGCAACGCCCCTTAAAACGGTTACTTTGAGTGCCGAGACAGTAGTGGAAGGCGTGGCTGGATCGACCCCGTTTGACAAAGAACTAGAAGCAGTCTACTTGCGACCTTCTAACTTGCGGGTACGTAAAGGTGATGGGCGGGATGCAGCTGAGGCGGCCATTACGTCCCGAAAGAGGGAAATCAAAGCGATCCGGACAGGGCAGTTGACAGACGGAAGATATTTCTTGGCAGATGGAGAGCTGGGTCTGACGAGGTATTCGGGCGACCTGGATGGCGCGCTCATCGATGTACCAACCCTCCATGTTCGGTCTCCAGTCGAAGAAGATCCTAACAACGGACTCAATCTTCTGGGTCTTTGCAAACAAGAACTGGTGACAGAACATCATCATCAGTTCGGACATGACTTTCCCCGGGGACAGGCGGAGATGGTAAAGATTGCCCAGCTCATTACTGAGCTGGTGGAATTTGCATAGATACTAGATTCAGACTAGCTGGCTAAGGGAACGCGGCAGGAAATGCGCCATCCATAGCAAATGGAAAGGCTGTTGTGCCAATTTCTCCAATCTTATCATTGTCGTCTTCCGCAGTAACAACCTGCACCTCCGCAACTGTAGCTCCAAGGCCATCTGGAGAATGAGACCCCTCTATTGTCAGTTTCAGGAACCTTACTTCACCTTCCTCAGACAAGTCCATGTGGGTCAGGTTCCCGCGTCGGATCCGTACCATTCGAGCTTCTACCTTGTCGTATGGCGCCGATATCTTGACCTTTTGACGGGGAGACAGCTCTTCAAACTTGGCCTCTGTCGTATGCTTCGCCCAAAGACTAAAGGTGGATGGAGGCACAGCTGCCCAGTTGATGATTATTTTAAGCACTCTACGGGTCTTGCCAAGGTCGATAATGACAGATGCCTCCTCTGGGCTGGCGGGTTGCCAAACTGTTGAATATGAGCCATCGACTATTGCATAGGGGCTGTTACCGGGAGCCCATTCACTATCAGAGGCAACTGGTTTGCATAATGCTGAGTCATTTGGTGCATGGGTGATATCTGGGCGCCTCGTGGGAACTAAAATCGAGTCCCCAGTTTTCATTTGGTAGTCTCTCGGCTTCGAATATCCACCAAGCACTCGCACAGTAACGTATTTCTGGGCTTGGCTGACCTTGGTTTGGACCACTCGTCTAGTTACAATTGTATTCTCCAATTGAATAGACACATCAAATATCGCACCTTGCCACTTCATACCTTTGATAACGACTCCATTTGGTAGTTGTGGCGGAAGTGTGGGATCCAAGTAGAATGCATCCAGGTTGGGACGCATCCCGGTGAGGCCATGAGTAAACACTTGCAAGAAACCACCAGCGCCTGTGAGAAATGGATATGCAGGATTAAGGCCAAAGAGGAACGCAGGATTGTCGACCCCTGGAAGCTGCGAGTCTGACATGGTCTCACTGAACTGGAAAAATGGCTCGCGGATATATGGCTCTGATGATCTTTGCAGATAGGTATAAGCAGCGCACCCTTTTTGTTGGAGCTGAGCTTCCGCGATAGCATAGATAGACCATGTCATTGCTGGGCCATCAGCAGTATTGACGGAGGAATACTTGACAGGTTAGCATCATTGATGATTTACTCACGAACGCGGTGGCTTACATAGGCGACATCATTTCTGGCTTGTCTCTCGCTGAGCTGGAACTGTAATGGGTAGATCATTAGGGCGACGCTAGCCTGCTTAACCTGCCAAGTTCCATCCATACCGTCGAACTCGAGAATCAGCTTCTCCCATTCATTATACGGAATGTACATGTTTTGCGCAATGATGGACCAATTCGTGGGTATCTCAATATTGAGCAGTTTTGCGGCAGATGGGGCCCAGTTCCCAAGCAACTGCTTGATAGCGACATTGGTAAAGGCGCCGTTGTTGATGTTGTATGCGAACTCATCCTATGGCCAATCAGCAAGGGTCAGACATCGGATTGAACAGTGCTAACCGGCTCTCCAAGCAGAATAGTTTCATACTGTCTAGTGGAAGCATTATACGATACATACGCTGCAAACATGTCCGCTACACTTTTGATGACTTTCCACCCTCTCTGGGCAAGCCATTCCAAGTCTTTGGTTTGCAAAAAGTACTGCCAATTAGCGAGGGCAATATCCGCATTGAGGTGATATTGATAGCCCCAGCACACTCCAGTCCCGGTACAGTTGCCAAATCGGCCGCTTGTCCAAGGATAAAGAGCCCCGGATTCACCATAGTATTGCGCATTACGGAGAGCCTGGCTGAGCAGCTTCTCGCGATAACTGTTGATGCCCGAGGCGTATTGGGGAAATAGAGCCAATATAGAGGGGTAGATCCACGTCTCGGCGTCCCAAAATATGAGCCCGGCATAAGAGTCGCTTGACAGGCCACCGACCATGATAGAGTTATCTGCATATCCGGTGCTCTGAGGGAGCAGACTGGACAGTATGTGAAATAGAGACGCGCGCGTGCGGAGTTGAAGATCCTGATTGGACGGTACAACAATATCAGCGTCACCCCAAGCCGAGTCCCATTCCTGTGAGTGCTCTGAGACCAATTGGTCCCATGGAACCTTCAGAGCTTTTTCAGTCGCTCGCTTGGCGGTGGAGAGCGTGTTGTTTGGGAACGCCGTTGTGGACGAAATACCGACAAACTTGTAGACGGTCAGGGTATCCCCTTTTTTTAAGCTCCAATCCCAACTCTGGGCAATGGTGCTCGAATTTTTCGATACCCAAGGATAACGCGTACCGTCATGTCGCGATTTGTGAGCACGGGGCACTGCGTCTTGATTGTTGCTATCGAACCTGACATTGGAAGCCACATAAGCAGTGCAGTAGTTAATCCCCCATGGTTTGACACTTGTCCAGATACCGCCATCATGGAACGTCTTATCATAAAATGTCGATCTCACTGCACCCGCACCGTCGAGGATATCAGTCAATTTGAACTTGGCGTCCTGGTCAACTGCAATATCCATACGAACAACACCTAGGTTCAGCCGAGTTCGGTGAGCCAGGACGGTGTAAACAATTTCATAACGAGCATCATCTTGAGATGGTCTCCACGTGACATTCGTTTGTACAATGCCATTCCGGATAGACTGTGATTGGTGGAAGCTATTGATGGTTGATGCATCTACACCGGGCCGATACGTATGGTTGTTGACCGTCGTTACCGTCAGCCCCGTCCAATTAGGAATGCCGCTGATAACGGATTCGCCACCCCGCTTCAGATTGTCAGGAAGGATGGTATGAGTGATATTCTGCTGTACATCCCAGAACCCAGAAATGGTTCCAAAGGTGGCACGGGGCTGATCCAGAGGCCAGGCTGCACCGTCATGAGCAAGTTGGTAGGGACCAAAGCAGTGCGTGATTTGGAGGAACACCCACAGTTTGCAATGTAACCACCCGTAGCGTTCTGATAGATCCAGTGACCAACCCCCTCTGCCGGTAGTCGCTGGCCAAAGTAGCCATTGGCCACGTACGGCGAGCTTTGGTAATGATTGCTAAGGAATTTGTCAGTTGAGAGGGCCCAGGCATCGTCAAGATCATTGTCGAAGCAGTGAACCCCCGCAGTAAACCCGAATAGTATGGCTCGGAACAAAACCATTGTTACGTGAGGATGTTTGCTGCCATGCAAGCTCTGACTCGCGTTCAAGCTATAAACGCCCTGTGAAGACAAGTCGTCACTTTTGCCTGATGTTTCTTCGGTGATTATTCAAAGAAACCGACATGCTCCCGAAAGCGGGTACTGAAAATCGCCGAGAGTGTTAAAACTTCTAAGCTTACAAGATCGCCTTCTGCATAGGGTGTGTCATGTCATCACTAACCGGGGTTTGACTTTTAGGCTATAGATAAGATTATGAGGGCATGAAGTAACAAAGCTGCAGAGATATCCACTCAAATAACTTGGCACCCACACTGCGCTCGTATCATTAAACACTGCACTGGCTGGAACTCCCAGGGCGGGGAAGTGGGCTTTGCCGCTGACAAGCGTAGGGCTACTTTCTCACTCATGCAAGGCATCGGGCCGACCCCGCAGTCACAAATCGGCAAGGGCCGAAGCAAGGGCAAGGAAACCATACCTTTTATAGCAATTTGAGGGGCAGAGGTCGAGGAGTTTGCACTCTCCAGCTGAGAGAATCCATGTCTCTATTAGGTATATTGTGCAACTAGTGGATCTTGGGGTGCGTTTTCGCTTATTCAAGCTATCGGGCCGAATCCTTCGTCGATAGTCTGGGGAAAGGTTCACAAAAGATCAGATGTGAAAGGACCAGGGCAGAAGCCACTGGGCTGATAGGACCTAGACTCGACCGGTACAGTCAACCACACCTCGAATGAAGCCAGTCAATAGCAGTCAACTGGCTCAGAGGGAATCGTCGCCTCAATCAATGCGGGCTGACGAGGTCACAGGTTCTGTACCTCTTTCAATTCAACCCGCATACCATACCGCGATTCGCGTTGCAGGCAGCGTGTTTTTATTTGGAGCAAAATATAATAGTTGTAAAGTCCATCATTACTGCATCCAGACTTGAAGGTAGCATCAAATCTCTTTCAATCACACATTGGTTCTTTGAAGTGACCATGGAGCCGCTTGCAATTATCGGCATGGCCTGCCGCTTCCCTCAGGAGGGCGATTCCAATGAGAACTTTTGGAAGTTGCTCATGAGTGGGCGATCAGCGATGACGCCGTTTCCTAAGGATCGAATAAACATGGATGGTCATTACCATCCTGATCCAGACCACGGTGGTTCCGTAGGCAATGCATCTGGACTCCGATTCTTTCCTTGATGCCTAACTTCATTCCCAGTTCCATGTCCAGGGCGGTCACTTCATGCGAGGCGATCCCGCAGACTTCGATAACCAATTCTTCAACATACCTCATGGAGAAGTCTTGTCACTGGACCCCCAACAACGACTTTCATTAGAAAGCGTATATCACGCATTGGAGAATGGCAAGTGTTCCCTAGATTGCCACGCTGCATCAGTTAGCTCATCAGATCCCAGCGGGTATTCCTTTGGCCAAGACATCGGGCTCAAACACATCCGTCTTCAGCAGTGGTTTCAACCATGATTGGCTACAGTTGGTCAACAGCGACCCAGAAGTCAAACTCAAATACAAGCCCATGGGAACGAGTAACTCCATCATATCGGGCCGTATCAGCTGGTTTTTCGACTTCAAGGGACCCAGTCTCACAGTCGATACGGCATGTTCCAGTAGCATGGTGGCTTTCCATCTGGGCGCCCAGAGCCTCCGGTATGGCGAATCCGACATGACCGTCATCTCTGGTGTCAATGTTTTTACGTATCCAACTGATTGGTTCTCCATGGACCATCACGGTTTCCTATCGGGCGATGCCAAATCATACAGCTTTGACCATCGGGCAAGTGGATACTCGCGAGGCGAAGGAGTTGCAACCGTCATCATGAAGCGGCTATCTACCGCGTTGAGAGACGGTGACACAATTCGTGCTGTTGTACGCGCTAACGGATTGAACCAAGATGGAAGGACAACGGGGATCACGTTACCTAATGCGATTGCTCAGGAGCAGATGATACGAGATGTATACACCAAGCATAAGCTGGATATCAACGAAACAGCCTACATAGAATCTCATGGCACGGGAACTGCGGCTGGCGATCCCATCGAGGCAAAAGGCATTGCCAATGCTTTCAAGACGACTGAAAGAAGCTCGAACTTGGTGGTTGGTGCTGTCAAATCTGTCATTGGGCACACTGAGGGGGCGTCTGGCATCGCTGGCATTATCAAGACTGTGATGATCCTGGAATCGGGCATCATAACACCTAACACCAATTTTGAGAAGGCGAACCCTAAGATTCCCATCGCTAAATGGAACCTAACGATACCGGTTAAGCCCATGGCCTGGCCTTCCACCGGTATGCGACAGGCTTCCGTCAATTCGTTTGGCTTCTCCGGAACCAACGGACATGTTGTGTTGCAAGACGCATATCATTACCTCAAAGCAGACAATCTGTCAGGGCACCATAATACTGTGAAAACATCCGGGTTGGTCGAACCGGCGATCGTTGAGGGACGAAGCAATGGCTCAGTCAATGGCCAGGTAAGCAACCACACGAATGGCCATACCAGTGGAGCCCTTATCTCCCATGAACGCCCCATTTTGCCATTGGTGTTTACCTTTTCTTCTTTCGACGAGTCAGGGGTAAAGCGAAACATTCAATCTCTTGCAGAATACTACGGCCGGCAGCCGGTCCTGTTCAACCAACGAGACGAACTTCGCAATCTTGCATACACTCTAGCTGAACGTCGAACTCGATTTTCTTGGGCTTCATACTGTCTTGCAACCAATCTCCAAGACCTTGTGGAGAAGATGTCCACAGATGACCAGGTTTCCAAGCCTAGGCGAGCAAGGGCAACACCAAACATTGGATTTGTCTTCACTGGCCAAGGAGCTCAGTGGTATGCCATGGGCCGCGAATTGTTGGCTTTTCCAGTTTTCAAACAGAGCCTCATGGACGCCTCCGAGTATATGCAGAGTTTGGGTAGCAACTGGTCCTTGTATGGTTAGGTTTATCCCTTGCTTACCCTATTATCGTCAGTTGATACTAATATAAATAGATGAGCTTCTACGAGATAAGGCCACATCCAATATCAACAGCCCAACCTTGGCTCATCCGGCTTGTACAGCTATTCAGGTTGGCGTGGTTGATTTGCTAAGATCATGGAATATGTTCCCAACTCGGGTTGTCGGACATTCCTCGGGTGAAATAGCAGCGGCCTACTCATCTGGAAAGATCAACAGGACTACCGCCTGGAAAGTTGCCTTTTACAGAGGGGTTGTCTCAGCCAAGGTGTCTGCCACTGGTGCCATGCTTGCAGTTGGTCTGACCGCCCCAGGCTTGGCAGAACATTTAGAGAAGATCAATAACCAACTATCCGGAGAGCTCACTGTTGCATGTTACAACAGTCCCAAAAACCACACGGTCTCCGGCGATGAGGCTAAGATTGATGCTTTAAAGGGCATTCTGGATAATGGGGGTGTCTTTGCCAGAAAGCTCAACGTCAAAACAGCATATCATTCAGCACACATGAAAATCGTGGCAGATGAATACTTGCATCTCATCGGTGAAATGGAGAAACCGTGCGAGACAACGCCCAAAGTGGAAATGTGCTCGAGTGTTACCGGTGCCTATATTGACGGTGAGCTGACAGCAAAGTACTGGGTCGAGAACCTTATTTCCCCAGTGCGGTTCACAAATGCTCTCCAAAAGATGGCTGCAGATGGACCCAACCGAGTTCTCAAAGTCCACACTAAAAACAATAAAATCGATGAAATTGTTGAGATTGGACCACATTCTGCTTTGCGGAGCGCCATTAAGGAAACGCTCGCCACTCAGTCCGTCGGATACCACGCGGTATTGAATCGCAACGCTCCTGGTGCAGATACGATACTGAACACAGTGGGTGCACTGCACTCTTGCGGCAGCCTTGTGAACCTCGAGCGTGTGAATCAGGCATCCGATTCAATCCCCGACAGAAAGCCGGTGCTGCTTACCGATCTTCCCCACTACGTCTTCAACCATAGCCAGAAAATTTGGAACGAGAGCAGGCTGAGCCGAAATTTCCGTCTCCGTAAATATCCACGTCATGACTTGTTTGGAGCCCCCGTGCCAGACTGGAACCCTGCAGAACCGGTCTGGCGCAACTTTATCAGAGTCTCTGAGCAGCCTTGGTTGCGGGACCACGTGGTAAGTGAACACTACCCGAGAGCAGAGACAAAATTAATCATCTTTAGATCACTGGCAGTATCGTCTATCCAGGGTAAGATAGACTTGTCATACTGGAAAAAACAACGCGCTGACTGAGCAAGTGTCGGATACATCATAATGGCGATCGAGGCTTCCAAGCAAATTGCAGATCCAGAGGCAACGCTTGTCGGATTCCACCTCAAAGACATCTCCATCAAGAGCGCCCTCATTATCCCCGACAACAAGGAAGGGATCGAGGTCAAGTTTTCCATGTCAGGCATGGACGAGTCAAGCCTGGAGAACTCGAAGACATGGAGGCAATGGCGGTTGGCAAGTTACAATTCTGTGGCAGATAACTGGGTCGAGCACTGCACAGGCTACATCTCCACCAAGTACAAGGTTACTCCCGGACTGATTGATGGTAAGCTCGAGGACGAACAAAAAGCTATCATATCAAAGAAGCTTCTCCAAGATGGTCTTGACCGCTGCACGACTCCTACGACCGTCAACTACGAAAACTTGGACATCATTGGTTTTCATTTTGGGCCTACCTTTCAGAATCTGTCCGACGTGCGAGTCAACAAGGGCAAAGGTGAGGTCACGGCAGCTATTACGGTCCCCGATGTTCCCAAGATCATGCCGAAGAACTTTGCTCACCCTCACATGATCCACCCCTCCACCATGGACAGCATGATGCATCTCTTCATTGCAAGTAAGTTTGACTCCCCGCCAAAATGACATGTTTCCTCATTCTTACCATGTCAGCTGTCATTGATATCAGAGGAAAAGGTACTCTGGGGACACCCATGGTTCCCACCTTTATCAAAGACGTCCGCATCTCTGCCAAGCTAAATAGCACAGCTGGTTACAAATATAAGGGTTTAGGGGCTTCCAAGATGACGGGAGTCGGGAGATTCCAAAGCGATATTACCATCTGGGACCATGAAACTGACCAGGAGAGAGTAGCCGTTAGAGGATGGTCTACTACATCTCTCGGAAAGGACATTTCAGAAATTGAGTCGAAAAAGCTCTGTCATGCAGTCGAATGGCAACCAGATCTCCAACTTTCCAAGTCTCCCCAATTCGCCAACGCGGTCCTGGCATCAACGGAGGAAAACCAAGACTACAGGGCAAATGTCCGAAGACTACAGCTAGCTACTGTCCTCTTTGTGAGCCTTGCGTTAGAGGAGTTACGAGACTACCCGGTTGAAAAGCTCGAGGGTCATTTAAGAAAGTACTACGAATGGTGTCTCAAGCAAAGGAAGGAACTGCACAGTGGCACATTGCCTCATATTGACGTTGGCGAGTTCAACATGTATTTTCAGGACGAAAAGGCCAGGAACGAGCTCTTTACCTATATTTCCGACTTCAACGAAGATGGAAAACTGTTAGTACGTATGGGTACAAATATCGCCAATGTGCTGAGAAAGGAGGTCGATCCTCTTCACCTCATGTTTGGCCAGGACGGCCTCCTCAACGATCTTTACAAAAGCATGGTTGAGTCAGGCAACTTGCCCGTCCTTCTCAAGTCCTACCTGAGTATCATGCATCACAACAGCATCAACCTCAACATACTTGAGATTGGCGCCGGAACTGGCTCGTTAACTGCACCAGTTCTGGAAGCATTGAGCCCCAATGATGATAAGTTTTCCAGAGACTCTGCTATCGCCAGGTATACTTATACCGATATCTCTTCTGCCTTTTTCGAGAAGGCCAAGGACAAGTTCAAGAGATGGAGAAATGTCCTGGATTTCCATACCTTTAACATTGAAAAAGATGCTTCGGACCAAGGCTTTGAAAGTGCCACCTACGATTACATATTTGCTGGCAACGTGGTGCATGCCACGGCCGACCTTAAAAAGGTGCTATCGAATCTCAAGTCCTTACTGAAGCCTGGTGGAAAGCTAGTGTTGCATGAGAGCATTCGACAAGGTAAAAGTCCCGTCCTCACTTATCATTCCAAAGTGCTGATTGTGTCCTAGATTTCCTGTGGCCGGCTCTCTCCTTTGGCCAGCTTAGCGGCTGGTGGCTGAGTGTAGAAGAAAACCGCACATGGGGTCCCACTATGTCGGAGGGCGATTGGGATGTGGTGCTGAGAGAGTCTGGGTTTGATGGAGTTGTGACTTCGCTGCAAGATCGTGAGGTCCCAGATCTTCACGGACAGAGCATCATGTTCTCGACAAATATCGGAGGTTCCAGGGTTCAAGAACCAGACCGGAAAATTTACATCATCTCGACAAGTGCGACCGAAGGGCTAGCTGTAGCTCTGAAAGCCGGCGTTACCAGCCTGGGAGTTGAAGGTTGCAGCATTGTCCATCTTTCTGAGTTGGATGACAAGGAATTAATTGACGACACATGTATATCACTGATTGACTTGGAGCAACCAGTCCTTGCTCGCTTGGCAGAGGAAACCTACAAGAGCGTCAATCACATCCTGGCCACAAGTGATGGAGTTCTCTGGCTTTCAGGCGACTTTGAGAAGAATCCAGCGCAAAATCTTATTGCCGGTGTCGTGAGGACGCTCCGATGGGAACGGGATCTCGACGCTCCTAATCTAGTCACGCTAGCCGTTGCTGAGCCTCGACCAAGCGATGATGCCCTCGTTAAGTCTATCCTCTCAGTCTTCAAGCTCCACTTTATCGACGACATCGATCCGGAGAGCAAGAACTCAGAGTACCTCTTACAGGGCAATGAAATTTTGACAAGCCGGCTCGTTGACGCGAATCACATCAACAGCTTTGTCCACGCTCGCCTTACCGACCCCACGCCGGAGCTGGCGCCTCTTGGAGAGGCTGGCCGCCCGCTAATTCTGGATACCTCTACTCCAGGGTCGCTCAGCGCTCTGCGCTGGGCCACGGATCCCGCTTGGTCCTCACCCCTCGCTCACGACGAGGTGGAGATTGAGATCCATGCGGTCGGCCTCAACTTCCGAGACGTCCTGATTGCCATGGGCGAGTACGTGACCACCTGTCTCGGCAATGAAGCTGCTGGCTATGTGTCCCAAATTGGTGCAGGCGTCACCGATGTCCAGGTTGGCGACCGGGTCGTCTATATGAACGGACTGGAGGATGGGGGATGCTTCAAAACGTTTGGAAGACAGTCAGCGGATGTCGTCGTCAAGATTCCCGACTCGATGACGTTTGATGAAGCAGCAAGCTTTCCTTCCATTTTTTCTACAGCTATACACGGACTATACGACGTTGCTCATTTGGCTGAGGGAGAGTCCATCCTCATCCATGCGGCAGCCGGCGGCGTCGGACAGGCTGCTGTCCAATTGGCCAACCTCGTTGGTGCAGAGGTCTTTGCCACTGTCTCCACACCTGAGAAGCGCGATCTCCTCATTCGAGAATACGGCGTCAAACAGGATCACATCTTCTCCAGTCGAGATCTCTCCTTTGCCGACGGAGTTTTGCGCATGACGGATAATCGCGGTGTTGATGTGGTTCTCAACTCGCTGTCGGGAGAGGCTCTACGCTCCTCTTGGAATCTCCTCGCGCCGTTTGGAAGGTTCATCGAAATTGGGAAAAAAGACGCCCAAGCAAATGGAAGAATCGAACTAAACCCGTTGCTCCGTCAGACCTGCATGGCCAGTGTAGATCTAAAGACGCTGTTACAGTACAAGCCGAAAAAGGTGGGCCAGTTGATTCGCCAAAGCCTGCAACTCCTTGAGGAGGGAAAGGTTCGCACAGCTTCACCAACTCGTGTCTTGGACTACACTCAGATAGAAGAAGGTTTCAGATCCTTGCAATCCGGTCAGAGTATGGGCAAGATTGTGTTCAAGGGAAACGCAACCGATCTTGTCCCTATTCTTCCCAATGACCCTGATCCGCTGCAGCTCGATGGGAACGCTACGTATGTGCTGGCGGGTGGTCTCGGAGGTCTTGGAAGGAGTATTGCCGGTTGGATGGCATCCCGAGGAGCAAAGCATCTCGTCTTCCTGTCCCGATCTGGGGCAGCAAGCGAGGCTGCGCAAAAGCTCATCCAAGAACTAGAAGTGGCTGGGTGTAGAGCACACGTCTTCATCTGCGACGTGAGCAACAAGGCTGGTCTATCCAGTGTTATTGAGCATTGCAAGGAGACTCTACCCCCTATTAAAGGCTGCGTGCAGGGTTCAATGGTATTGAAGGTCAGTAGCGTCTCCGTTGCCTCGTCTTCATTTTGCTCGTACTGATACATGACAGGATGCGATGTTTGAAAACATGTCTTACGCCAATTTTGACGCTGCTTTGAAGCCAAAATTTGACGGATCTTGGAACCTGCACGAGGTATTGCCCACTGACATGGACTTTTTTCTAATGCTCTCGTCTGCAACTGGTATTCTCGGAAACCGAAGCCAGGCGAACTATGCCGCGGGAAATACCTATCAGGATGCCCTCGCTCTGTACAGACGCTCCAAAGGCCTCGCAGCCACAAGTATCGATCTGGGCAGCGTTCTCTCGGTGGGTTACGTTGCCGAAAACTTTCAGCGCCTAAAGACAACACCTGCAATCGCATCGGTTCTGGAAGCCATCAGAGAAGACGAAATTCACATGTTGCTTGAATACCACATCGATCCGCGAAACAGCCCACCATGTCACACAGTAACTGGATTGCCCAACGCCTCTTCATATAGGCAGCGCCGCATGCCGGTCCCTGGCTACCTCAGCATGCCTTTATTCAAGCATCTTCGGAGCGAGTCCAATACGACTACGGAAGCTGTCCAGGATGATCCCCTTCTCATCGTCCCGATGCAGCTTAGCGCAATAACATCTATCAGTGAGGCAGTGGACATCGTATCTAATAGCATCCGAGTAAAGCTTTCCAAGCTGCTATCCATGGCTGCTGATGATATTGACCCAGGCAAGTCCATCAGCTCCAACGGCGTTGACTCGTTAGTGGCGACCGAGTTTAGGACGTGGCTGGCCAAAGCAATCAAGGCCGATATACCCATGTTGGATATTATGGGAACAAGTAGTATTTTCACTTTCAGTGAAAGAGTTGCGGGTGTGAGTAGCTTGGTTCAAGTCAAGTAGTAGTTCCGTGCAGCTCTTTATGCGAACTGAGTGGTTGCTCATGCATGCAATACAATTCCAAAACGATCGATCTATTTGTTAATCCACAAAAAGCCATAATACTCTGAAGAACTCACAATATTCTGAGCTTCCTCTTCGAAATATCATATCCATTTCTCGTGCATCCAGATATTTGCTCGTGCAAGCTTGCACATGTGATGTCATTTTCGATGTAACATATGTCCTATTAATTATTAGGTCCACGACATGGCGTTCCGGCGCTGGGCAAGCTTACCGGAATTTCTTGCATCCCCGTAGAGAGTCTGACCAAGCCTCTCCCATTTTTCTTCAACTCAATGAAGCCCCACGCGGGGTAGCAGACCCCAGACCCGTTCCTACCTATAATGTGGGGAATTGCCGTCGATCGAGGCCACGCTATGTTCCAATTATGCATATAATCAGTGAGCTGACTGAGCCTTGCGCGAGCTGTTGTAAGAGGGTGTGCTAGCTACCACGACACCTTCTGTGTTGAGTGATTCGTGCCGCATACGAACTCTGAGTCGGGCCTATTAGCCCGTGACTAGCGCCCTCGGCGTAAGTAAGCCAATCAATTCCCCTTGGCCATGTGAGAGTAATCCGGCCAAAATAAGCGCATCAACCCAAGGTGGCTTGCAGGTCAGGGATGCATACTACCATGTAATCGGCCCTATATCAAGGTACCGGTTGAAGCATGAAAACGTAGCCACAGCACAAAAGATACACGGACGTCGGCAACTAGATCAGTCTTCACCCCACCTCCATCCATGTTTTGCCTGATTGAAATGCAATACACGCAAGAATATCTTGACATCTAACTATTGACATTCAAACTAGGCTGATCAAATTAGATAATATGCCGCCGTGGCAAAAGATAACAGTGGCAGCCACTGTAGGGTGCATACTTTTGAACTGCGCAAGCCGCCCCAAGACATCAGAAACGTCATTTATAACCTTATTTGTGGGGCTATGGCTTCTAGGATTTGTGATGTGGGGCGTTTGGGTTGTCTGGGTGTATCCTTTGCTCCTCTCGCCGCTGAGACATCTTCCTGAACCATCTGGGAATCACTGGATAATGGGTCAGTGGTTTCGTATTTTGCGGGAGCCTTCGGGCATGCCTATGCGGCAATGGTTCGTATTCCCTGAAGACCGGGTGTTATTGGGGCTGACCAATTGGTCGAGCACAGGGTGAATGATATTCCCAACGATGGTCTTATCCGATATCGAGATATGTTCAACCAAGAGTTCATTCTGGTTTGCTCCCCGAAGGCTTTAGCTGAGGTATTAGTCACCAATCATTATGCCTTTCAAAAACCTGCGTCCGTGAGGTGGGCACTCAGTCGGATTGTTGGTATTGGCCTGGTGCTGGCCGAAGGTGACGAGCACAAGTTCCAAAGGCGCAACCTAACTCCTGCTTTTTCCTTTCGCCACATCAAAGATCTATACCCTGTATTTTGGCGCAAGTCTTGCGAGGCAGTCCAAGCCATAACAGTGGCACTCGGTAACGCCAGCCAGCTTGAGATCGATGCAACCTCTTGGGCATCACGCGTGGCGCTTGATATGATTGGTGTGGCGGGAATGGGCAAAGACTTTGGAGCTATTAAAGATGACAATGGCGTGCTAGTCAAAGCCTATGAAAAGGTTTTCAAGCCATCTAAGCAGGCTCAGATGATGGCTTTCGTGGGTTTCCTTATGCCAAAGTGGATTGTTAATCTTCTACCTGTTCAGCGAAACGATGATATCAATGCTGCGGTCAAGGATGTCCGGGCTGTTTGTCACAATCTCATCGAGCGCAGAAGGGCCAAGCTAGAGAACAAGCAGCAAAATGGCCTCGATATCCTCTCCGTGGCTCTCGAGAGTGGTGTCTTTACGGATGACAACTTGGTCGACCAAGTGATGACCTTTCTGGCTGCAGGCCACGATACGACTGCTTCTGCTATAACCTGGGTCTTGTATGCGCTCTGCTGCTATCCCGATGTGCAAAACCGACTGCGCCAGGAGATTCGCCGGGAACTACCATCAGTGGACTCAGATGCAGAAATCACGAGTCAAGATATTGACCGCTTACCCTATCTGAATGCTGTCTGCAACGAAGTGCTTCGCTACTGGGCTCCTGTGCCTATCACAATCCGCGATACAGTACACGATACGACTATTGGGGGGCAGGTGGTGCCCAAGGGCACTCAAATCATGATGAGCCCGTGGGCCACCAATCACGACCGCAGTCTCTGGGGTGCTGATGCTGATCGCTTCGACCCGGAGCGGTGGATCTCAGACGATAAGAAAAAGGCGGCAAGTGGCGGCTCCAGCAGCAACTACGCCTTCCTGTCGTTTTCACACGGCCCGAGAGGCTGCATCGGGGCCAACTTTGCGAGGGCCGAGGTTGCCTGCCTAGTGGCTGCCTGGGTAGGAAAGTTTGAATTTAAGCTACAGAACCCTGGAGATGTTAACAAGGAGAGTTCGGTTGTCAAAAGTGGCTTCACTTCTGGGCCAGCAAATGGGTTGCAAGTTACCCTATCACTTGCAAGTCATGATTAGGTATTGCGTCCTTTGAAGGCGAATTGTTATGCATATACTAAGTGATTGAATTGGCTTAAGATAGTTGAATAAATATCCTATTATGATTTTCATAATTTAATTGGCTTGGCGGGAGAAAACTACATGACATCTAACTAAGCTATTTTATAGGGTAGCAACCTTTGACCTCACCAGCACAAAGCCACATTGAATTTTTGATCAAGTGTTACTTTTTCCGCTAATAATTCAAAAATGAAATTCTAAGTCTTTTGAGTTTAGATAAGGCGGAGGATGACCAAAACCGTTTTGGATAGAAGTCGGCAATCCTAGCATCAGCTTGGTCGGACTATCAAGCCTCTCTGAATGGCACCTGGACACTATTTATGTGCCAAATAAGATGGACTCAGATATCCGTCAATGTTTCCCTGGCTGAGTGGTAAACGCTGTAAATGGAGTCGTCACCCCTGGCAGATTAGCTCACTGCATTTTTAAACGTCGTTTAGGTGTGAGAGGCAGTTTACTCGCTTGAATCATCATGTAGGCCATTTTTTAGATAATCTTGTAATTCGAACCAGGCGTCAAGTATCGGGATGGGTTGCGAAGGCGATAAATGCTCAGGTTGAAGCGCTGTAATAGTGTTAGGGAGGAAATTGGGTGTGGATGTGTCTATATTCAGCTTTGGTTGCGATAGACGATGTGCTTTCTCGATGTGATTCTTCATGTTCTGTAAAATCTCATCCTTGTTACTATGATTCTGAGCCCGCAGAGGAACATGCTGCCAATCCATGTCACTCTCCGCATCTGGAATCGGCGTAGTTGGAAAATTATTGTAATTATCTTGTCCGCCACATTCTTGTGGGTTGTTTCCATAATTACCACCATCTTGGTCGCTGTATTCAACACCTGATCCAAAAGGTGATGAACCGGACTCAGGCGGGTCTGAAATATCCCCCCCGCTCGCTGAAACTTTTATCTCATTACTCATCGAAATGATCCGCAAGGTCAAGAGCATGATGCTTTGAAGATGTCCAGCAATGTGTTTTGCGATAACCTCATGTTCAAGTCTTCGGTTTCGTTGCGATTGAGCTGAGGTTTCTGAATTTGAAGTTCCGAGGCCTATTGAAACACAGTCATCGCTGTGTGCACTAAGTTCAGAATCTTCGGCTTCTATTTTCATACGTTTCCGCGGATTAACATCATCAGTGGGGCTTCCTTGGGCAGTCAGTTGACCACTTTTCGTTCCCTCTAGTTGAGAATCGAGGCCACCATCAATTGTAAAACAGCATAGTGGACATGTATTCCGAGGTCGGTGTGATTTGATTTGGCTCTGGTGCACAATTGCCTGGACTTGAGACTCTTCGAAAATGTTCGGATGATCATCGGTGATATGCGTGGTTAGGTACTCTGCATTCGAGTAAAAATGCTCGTCGTTGTTGCACAATGGACAGAGCCACCTGGATGGAGGATAAACTTGACAGTACCAATTTTGACCGTGAGTTGCAATCATGTGCTGAGTCCACAAGGTAGATGATGAAAATCTTGGTAATGGTTTCGAGCACCTTTCTGACAAGCAAACATATGGCTCGTGATCTGCGTTCATGTGGTTTCTAAATACTATATTAGAAGTAGCTTGAGATGATAGTAAGAGGTTACCTTGCACATACTTCCAACTTTCCCCTTTTGACTCCTGCTCAGGGACAGGCTCAAAGCACCAGGGGCAGGTTATAGACCCCTCTGCTAACGGAGGATATTTAACCTGGTTAACTAATATGGACCTGGTCTCGTTTTCAACCTTGCCATCTTGCAGTCGGCGCAGCTTAACTGGAACATCTTTGCTGTCAAGAGAGGTGGGAATAGAACGAGGTGGAGGTTGTTGAGAAAGGTTTTTGTAAGTGGGTGGAAGCCGAATTGCCGTTGACTGTTTGATTTCATTAAATAAGGCCTTTGGAAGAGTTGCATCTGTATCTTTCAGGTCCACAATAGGCTCCCCTTTTTCATCGATTGTGGGTAATGAAAGTGGAGCTCGTCGTTGCATGGAAGTTCTCGATTGTAGTGATTCTTGTCGGGTTTTCTTGTACAAAAATGATGTATATGTATCTACCATGGTGCGTGTTAGATGCTCGAGGAGACTTTGATGAGCATCGGCATAAAACCACTTGAGCGCCAAAAATGCCGTGTTTTCAAATGATGAAAAGTCCCATGCCTTGGAAAATTCTCGTACTTTAATGGATGGGCTCGTGACTGATGAACGTCTAATTGCTATTCCAAGATCACTCAGGCGTTTGATGGCCCCACGAATTCCTTCGAGGTTTTCTATGTTGATGTGTAGATGAGGTGACTGAGGCCGTTTCCGAGGCGATGATTTATTAATTTGTTTTTCGGCTATATCGTCAGGCACAAAAACTTGATTATCGCTGTCAGCTCACATGTGTAGACACGAAATAATATTCAACCATACCGTGCGCTAAATTGCGTTTCAAAATCACGAGAAGTCGAATGACAAGATCTTGAATCTCAAGATGATAGCGCAGTCTGCGGTCAAGACACATATTGGGTTCCGCAAAAGCACCTGTGAAGGCAGCCCAAGTTGCGAACCTCTGCCTGTATTCGCCTAATACCTTGACTCCGCTGACATGATCTTGCTGTCTCATCCTGGATATCTGCTTCGTAAATCGCTTATCGCATTCACATGCGAGACTAAAGATAGGTTCTTTCTGGTCAGTTGACGGTTGCTCCATGACCACGCTCCTGGCCATAAGAATCAGGCGACAAAATGTGAGATGCAAATTTTGAGTCATATCGTCTTACCACACTGAGTCCTTCTATGGCAAGAGATAAGGCGGGGTATGGGTATTCCATCACGTGCAACCTTCATATCAATCTTACTCTCAGCTGAAAATACAATGTTTCATTGAGGGGTAAATCACTCAGCCTACGAAACGCTGAAATCGAGATCAATGTCGATTTCAACATGACTCTGTCCCATCCGAATCAATACCCTCTCCGAACTCAGTCTCCCGCATGGGCCGGGCTCCAAGCTCTAAAGTCTTGTTTGGAAGGTCGGCTTGCGCGGTGCACTCCAGAGAGCGAGCAACTCGGTCGCCCGGACAGGCTGCGCAATAATGAAGTCTTTTTTGAAGCTGACCTTCGCTCTGCGCTCTCGATGACGAAACTGGTGCTGAAGCTCACAGAGCGAGATCACCACCAGCTCCATCTCAAGTCCGAGTGTCTTTTGGACTCCCTTGAAGAAATTGTAAATTACAACATGATTAGGTCGATGGAAGGAGAAGATTCCCAAGAGAATACCCCCAGATATCAAGCAGCATGGATTGAAAAGTATCCGCGATTATGCGTACTATTTGATTTTCTCAACAGATCTGGTAGCATTCAGTTCAATTTGGCAAGCGAGCCTGCGTCCTCACTGTTCACGTTGCCACAGGGCGAGGTTGGATTTCGAGTTTTACGACGACTAGAAGAGTGGAAAGATCTTGTGGAACGACTTGCATATAACAGTGACAGTGTGCGAACTGGTCAGGAACCCTATACTCCCCCACACTTTGATAACGATTTGGGATCAGCCAAGGGTTCTCACCATGACTTGGAAGACGACCGAGGTTTCATAGTGGATCTCATCTTCAAAGAGTTTCAGCAATCGCACTGTGGCACACCACATGAAATTAAGCTCAAACTTACAAATGAAGTATTGGGTAACCTCCAGGACGCCATGCTGGAGATGTTCATGTCCGGTTGCCAGAATTCAAATAGATGGCATGAAACCCGATGTATTGTATTCCAGTATGACAAAGAGAAACCTCTTCAAATCATCCTTCTCTAACTGGTATTCACAGGTCGTCCCCTAACTTCAAAATCAAGGGCAACATCTGTCTAAGTCTCCGAAGGTCACGAGAAAAACAAATCAAATTGCTTCTTCATATCAACAAAGACGGGCTATTTGACGTAACCAATGACTTCGAGCCTATGTCAACATCGCTGGATGCTTACCAAGAAGAAACTTTTGATTCATTACTTCAAAGAAATGTTTTTCGCGAAATCGATATCAACGACCTCATTGCAGGTACATTGATAGATGTATTCGACCATAAGGAAAAGGCTATCTTGGCACTTTCCCTGTCTCGGTGTCTATTAGATTTCTTTGAAGAGGGACTGGAATTCGCCCATCTTAACTGGGACCAGCGTGATTTAATATGCTTGCGGCCAGATAGAGAACAATTAAAAGATTCTCAGTGGTATGTTCGGTTACAACCGAAGCCCTGCACTTCCAACGTTCTCAACCCAGCCCCAGGTATCGGACCCGGAAATCCAACGCTACTCTCGTTCGCAAGGCTTCTTTTAGAGATTGACAAAGGAGAAAGAATAAAGCTGCAGGTAGACCCCCAAAGCCATAATAACTTTGGGCAATGGGGCAAAATGGTTGGGTTTGTGTTCAAAGCGCGGCAGAGGAGGGACTCCCACTACTTGAAAGCAGTAGAGGAATGCCTTAATCTCCACAAATATCTGAGAAGCGATGACGTGGGGGAAACCTCCAGTGTCATGAGCATCAAAGACAGAATGAAAAAAGCCATAAAAGAACGAATAATACAGAATCTCGAATACGAGGTTACTCCCGAGAAGTTGAAGCGAAAACATGACTATTTTTCGGATGAATCACCTCCACCAAAGAAGCTCTTTACCAAGAACGCCACCTCTTTGCAGTTCTATCACGGAGATCTCGCCAGCTGGACCCGAGAGATTCCGGGCTCTCGAAAGCCCGCCATTGGTGTTCAAGTTCCAGAATTTCATGAAAGCACCCATCTCCTGTGGACCATGGAGGAACGCAACGATATCCACATTAAGAGGAGAACACGCCCCAGCAGTCGGTTTGAATTCCAAGTTGCCATAATTTGCGCTCTGGGCGTGGAAGCCAACACTGTAGAGGCTCTCTTCGACAATTACTGGGACGATGCTGGGCCCCACTATGGCAAAGCTCCAGGAGATCCCAACGCCTATTCTACTGGCTCAATCGGACGCCACAATGTCGTGCTCGTCTATATGCCTGGTATGGGGAAAAGAAATGCAGCCAATGTTGCCACAAACTGTCTCAAAAGCTTTCCCAATATCAGGCTCGCGCTTGTAGTGGGCGTGTGTGGTATTATCCCTTTTACGGGGACTCAAGAAATAATATTGGGCGATGTGATTGTCAGTCATGGCGTTATCCAATATGACCTAGGCCAGCAACTCGCTGGGCGGTTTGTGCGTAAAGACACGCTTTTCGATTCTTTGGAAAGGCCAAACCCCGAAGTTCTGGCTTTATTGGCAAAACTAACCAGTATTCGAGGTAAGAAGAGAATGAGAAACCGAATGCTGGCCCATTTGGCCAAGCTCCAGAAGGAACCAGTTCTGCAAGCAGAGTATCCTGGTGCAAAACACGATACCTTCTTTCAAGCAGAAAGCCTTCGCAGCGGCACCGATGATGCATGCCGAGAAGGGTGTTGCCAGTGCACTCCAATATCTCGACGCCGTCTTGCCGCCGGTCGAGACTCAATAGAACCCATGGTTCACTTCGGCCTCATAGGCTCAGGGGATACCGTGATGAAGTCTGGGAGAGAGAGGGATCTAATTGCCCAACGTGAAGGCATCCTTGGCTTCGAGATGGAAGGTGCCGGTGTATGGGGTACCTTTCCCTGTTGCGTGGTTATCAAGGGAGGCTGTGACTATGCAGATGGCCATAAGACAAAGCTATGGCAACCGTATGCAGCTGCCACAGCAGCAGCATGCGCAAAGGCTTTTCTGGATTCTTGGGTTCCCTGATCACTAATCAACTCGTGATTGAATACAATTCTTAATGATGAAGAGCTAATTGAAGAAATTTTGAATGGTCCAATTCCCACTAGATCTGAGCAGCTCCGAACTAACTGCAACGATTACTCATCTGCTGCTGCCATAAAAATCACGTGACTAGGCCTTTGTGACTGGAAATTGACCACTAGGCTACTTCAAAGGCGTACTTTCGTATTAGTTAGTCAGCTTTTTTTCTTCTCCGTCAAAGAAACCGAATCTCAATCTGTCATTGAGCCCTCTATAAGCGAGCCATCACAATGTTGTACAGTAAACGTAAAGGATTCGCACGGCCTTTTAGCATAACCCTAACCATAACCCTAACTATCATAATGAAATTTCGCGTCCATAGGGCAAATATATCCAACACTCAAACATTCGCACTTTGTGTTGCAGTCCCCAGGCCGTTGGACGACAGTATGAATCACGGCTGCCGTTGATTCCATTGTACTCAAGAGTGAGATGGATATGTCGTTGGCCTTTCATTTAACATTGAACTCATCCTTATTAAACTCAAACTAATTTAAAAATCTCTACTTTTACATTTCATTTCCCTGAGATGGTTTCCCACCCAATAGAGTTTGGTGTACTCCTAAAGAGAGATCCTTTTGCAAGACATAGGGGTCCATTTCTATACCTACATGACTCAATCCATCATAGCCAGTGTATCTACCAAAACTGAATGTTTTATCTTTCCACCCAGAGCAAGGCCTTCCATCTCTGATCGCTCGACTCGGCGCAAGATAGGCCAAGATGGAACCGACAGTAGTTGGCATACGCGGTAGAACATATCTGATTGGCCGAATATAAAACGCTGCTATTACCACCAAGTTGATGAACAAAATGGATACAGATATGATAAAGGCGGTAGTATCCATAAAGATTCGGATTTCTTTGACAATCCTGGAGCCAATCACTGGAGAGGGGCTTTTATCAAGCTCAAGGAACAGTTGTGGGTTTGTGCTTAAAAAGCTGGCAAAAAATAATCGGTTGATCTTTGTTAGGACAGGAGCAAGATTCCTCGTGTCTGGCGGTGGGGCCGTTGGGTCGAACAAGCTTCGTGATCCAGTTTCCGAAAGGATGAATTGTGACAGCCAGTCTTGTGTCCTATTGTTGTAACTCCACTTTTTAGTCGTCAGATTGCTGTAAATGGCCGGAACCCACAAGCTGTCAAAGATGCTTATATTTCTTTTCGGGTCAGGATCCACGTGTCCAACAACTGATTCAAATTCGCTGGTACGAGAGTACCCAAGCACCCGGCCACTTCCGTCGACCCTAACAGAAAACATGGCTGTTTTAAATGATTGATCACATGTGATAAAACTGGCATCGACTGTTTTGTTTTGGCTTGTGCCCGAGGATCTTCTGAGAAATCCTGTGGTTCGGGAGTTGGCATCCACTAACTGAGCAGGGCCGTTAACAGGTGACAGAAGCCATTTTTGTAGGTTTGTTCCGATGAGGTCGCGAGCCATTGAACAGGCTGAATCATCCTTGAATTTTGAATTGATTTGAGGAGAATATTCAAGATTATATGTGCCGGTGCTATCCGTGGAAGTGTAATTGATTGTACTCATTGAGTTTCCCTCCGTGTCATTTTTTAGAATGACACTGTTCAGGAACAGAGAGCATGTTGGCATCGATGTACAGTTCGAATCAGCGCCATATCCTCTAGTATCAATGAGATACTCATATTCGGACGAATTCTCTGCTTTAGGTAGAGTATGCGGAATGAAGTACCACTCGGTCGACAGCCATGAGGGAAGGGATGAGTTGTAGGTCGTGTTGGCGAGAGTAATAAAGTTGTGATAGGTTTGGGGCGCATATACAGACTTCTGGTACCACCACCTATCGTATCCGTAAATGGCGGAATAATTGAATTCCGCTTGTCTCAGAGGCTGGAATTCCTGAGGATATTTGGCTTCCATAGGCTGCTCATTGAACAGTGCACCCAATCCAACTGCGAGCAAGTTTGCAAGAAAACTAATTCCGCAGAGCAGCCCCAACATGATATGGCGAGACTTGAGCGCCCTGAACAACAATAGTTGTGGAGGAAGCGATGCGTAGGTTTCCTCGATTGATCTTGATGGGGTCTGTCCTTTCCAAAGGTCCTGAAAGGGTTGGAAAATGCAGAGGGTCCTTGTCAAATAAATCCACAGCGGTTCGAGCAATGTAGCAAAAATTGTCGGGATATAATTTTCAATAAGCAAGAGGACCTCGAAGTTGTCCGTAGGACGTATTAAACCTATAAAGAAATATTAGTTGTGTTTCACGATGGCGAGCGGCCGTTATCTCATACCCTCAGATTTTGTTTCCCTCTCCTTCAAAACGGAAAGCACAATTATTGAGGCAATTAGAACAGAGACGAACGAAGCGCCTGAACGCCTCTTGAATAGCAAAGGCGTAAGAGGAATGTAGTCTGAGTTGGCTTCGGCAAGCGATGAATCTGCAGCCTGTCCAGCTTGTAAAACAACCAATTCGTTGTTGTTTGATTCAGGGTTAATTATCAGTTTAAAGACGGCGCCTTCAAAGTTTTCCTCCATATCCTTTGAAGTGGCGGTATCCATAGTATGAAATAGATTGACAGCCTCAGGGCTCGCGTGGCCAATATCAAGGAGCCGACTAATTGAGGACGGGCTTTGAAGTAATTCACATGGCGAAGTCCTGATAAAGTAAAGGGCCAAAGCAACCATTACGGCGACAAGGACCAAAATAGTTTCGGAAATCGCCGACAAGGTCCTGCTCACGACGATGCCGGTCATGTAACTGGAAACCGTTACCGTGTCGTTTGCCTGTGTTGTTTCATTGACAACTAAATCGTTGACAGAAAGGGCAAATAGTTGTTGATGAACACGCTGAAAAACGTCCCCAAGATTCGATGGATCCGTATAGTCGTCGCGAGTAGCATTGCTGTCTCCAAGGGTGAGGGCGTAATACACCAACCCATTCGAATATACTGATGATATATTCCAGTTTTCGAACTGATAGTCGAGATTGGGGCTCACCGTGTCTCCATAGTCCAGCGTATAATTCTCAACAGTTGAAGGCTCAGTGACAAGTTTGGGGTAATTCCCCAAACCTAAAATTGAGAGTAATTTGGGAAAGTTAAACTCCTTCAAACTGAGATGTTCCGGGTCAGTCAAGGGCTTTGTAGCCTCTTCCACTGGGTGCTGATCTTTTGCTGTAACCGTAGCAATAACCTGCTGCTTGTGATAGGATAGATTGCAGTAAACTGCTGTAATGTTCATCTTCCATTCCTTGTCATCTTTCCCGGCCTTCTCTTTTATGTTCTTGGCCCAAACAACTATAGCACTATGGGAGGTATTGTAATCGTTCGGACATGTTATATAATTCACTGTAATGTCATCCCGGATCAGAACGTTTCCCGGTGCGGGTACAAAGTCAAAGGGTTGGCCTTCATAATAGTTACTGCAGGTGCAATTATTCTTTCCATAAAAGGTATAATTTGAACCAACCAACCCTTCGGCTGTAGCAGCTGAGCTAGTCATTTCATATTCGATGGGTGAGCAGCTGAATTGAGACCAGACCTTTGTTGTCTCGCTGGTCCAGTTTGTGTCCGCCCCGGACAGGGTTGTGTCGTCGTTTATGTAAAATGGAAGTAGGGCATAATTAGCCGTAGTGAATGAAGGATATGGTTGGTCCAGATACCCAATGCCGAAAGACTTGCTTAAAACTGTTGGTCGTAGCGTCTGCTGACTTGGAGGCATGAATTGAGATCTTGCCGTTACTTGTGCCGTCTGATTTCGCGCCACAACGGTCACACCGAGCAGTGCGGTTTGCATTGGCGTCAAGATCCAAACGATGAGCATCAGAACAGACCCGGAAAAGAAGACGGCCCAGTGTCTGTATATAATTGGTCAACAACGTCTCCGAATCATCCCGAGCGGCAACTCACCCCCGCTTCGCAGCTCTAAACGGCGCCACAGCGACAAAGTCAGATGGGTAATCGAGAAGGATTGAATGCTTAGCAGCTGCGCCAGAAGATTTTGAAAGCTCAAACCAAGGCTGCATCGTCTTGATACCTTGGTCAATCCAGTACCATATTAAACTGTACAAGACACCAACGATGTTGGGTCCATAGAGGTAGCTAATCATAGCATACTGTGGAATATCATCATATGATGCTGACAGCGCAAGGCCGTGTTGGGTTTGACTCCTTTGCGCAAGAGTTTCGATAGCGGCAAATAGAAGGATAGATAGGACCACAAAGCTGAAAAGGATTGGGGTTTCAAGGGCCAGTGGCATCCAGACGCTGGTCGAGCGTGTATCATTTGTGTTGTCAGCAGCGCCGCCGTTTTGACCGGTTTTGGCCACGGCATCATACCGCTTTCTAGAGCCAGATGGCTTCAAACAATCCGAAAGGGGCATTGTGTTCGGGGAGCTTGGAAAGCGTGCCCAACCTTACGCCTTCGGTATGCTTGCGATATTTATTTCTACGTTCATGTCTGGCAGCCTGGTATCAGAATGTCCCAGCCTTATGCACCATCACGGACGTAACCTTGGGAGAAATGTCTTGGCAGCTCGCTAATTTAAGAAGCTCAGTGTTTCAAAGCTGCAAGTAACTCGAATAGCATCCACCGACAACGTCGATCTGTGGACACGGTAGGCGCTTAGAGTGGGGCCGGGACCAAGCGACGAAATCAGGCTGCGGGATCAAGGAGGTAAAAGTACATTGTGAAGAAAAACAACCAGACTAGGAAACAGCCAATTGATGTCGAGCAGTAGCCATGTTCCTCCTGGCATCGTAGTAGAACTTTGCTGTTGGCCAATCCGGGTTCTTATTGCTAAGTGCCATCTGTGAAGATGCTTCTCCGGTGGGGAGCTACCTAGAACCGTAATCCTATTGACTGCGACCAGTGGTGCGGATGGCGGGGATTATTCTAGTGAAACATGCAGGGCCTGTCAGGAAGACGAAGCCCATTATCCGCCTTGCTGATGTGCTACCCCTATGCAGGACTCATTTTATTATCCGCAATCATCCCTGGCTGACTCGCTCTTGTTCATTGGCCAAGATTTAACCATGACTGATTTCTCAGGCGCCCCAAAAAAACGCTCAGCCTCTGCGATCGGCGTCCATTACTTGTCCATTTGGGGGCACGAAGGTAGATTGGCGAGAATCTGGACGTGTCGGGCTGTGATTGACCTTGGAAACGCCATCCAACCGCCCAACCGTCTATTGGTTGTGCTGCAAATGCCACGGCGCGAAATCAAGCTCTGTGATTTGTTGACGGTTTTCAATTTGCTTGGCAGAAGCCTCGTCTTGTTCTCAACTGATGAAACTGCTAGTGCTTACATTGTTGCAGCGCCGGAAGAATTACAGGATCATAACGCTCGTATTAAGACGGGGTATCAGTCAAGAAAGAAAAGAAAAAAATTCGCACAGCGTGGGTCAAACATAGATTTGAGTGAGGTTGATTGCCCTCGCCTATATGTACAAATATGTCCTCTCTCATCTGCCGAAATACAATCATTACTAACCTACCATAGGCACATCTATCGTGCTCAGTCCAGCCATTTACTCAAACAAGCCATCGGGTATCTTGCCCATTGGCACAGGCGACGTGTCATTGGCAAAGGTGAAAATGACCCGCTTGTACCTCCGGATAGGATGCGGCCCGGCTGTGTTGGTGACCTGCAGCACGACATGGAAATCCGGCGTCGCCAGCCCCGTCTGCGGGTTCCTCTCCCTCTGCGGCGTCGTCACCTTGA
This sequence comes from Calonectria crousiana, assembly GCA_013406985.1. Lineage (NCBI taxonomy): Eukaryota > Fungi > Ascomycota > Sordariomycetes > Hypocreales > Nectriaceae > Calonectria > Calonectria crousiana. Next base: position 423,918 of record VTGD01000013.1, on the reverse strand, counting down.
CCTTGCGCGCTCGCGTGAAGGTGTCGAAGCCGGCCTCGCTCACAGCCGACTTTGGACCTGCGGGAGACTCCTCGAGGGCTTCGATGGCAACCTCGGGGCCTCGGCCGAAGAAGTGGAACCCGTTGACGCCGCCGTAGAGCATCCACACGTAGTCGAGGTGAGAGGCTTTGTCTGGGGTGCTGTCCGGGTCATATGTGTTGGCGGCGTCCAGGACATATGACTCCTGTGCCTTGGCCTGCAAGATGAGAGGCTCCACGCCCTTGTGACCGTTTACATCAATGACGGGCGGGTGCGCCGCCTCGGCAAAGCTGTCGGTAAGGGTCCAGTGCATGCGTGCGGCAAAGTCGTCCTGCATCGCGTCTCTCCATCGCCAAACACTTGCGCGGTGGTCCGAGTACAACTTTCCGTCGGCGCCGACGACATTGAACTCGGTCGTGTTCAGCAAGTGGTTCGCGTCGATGCCGTCCTCCCAATCGGCCTCGCCCTGGGGCCGCACGTACCGTCCGCCCCAGCCGCCCCAGCTGATGTTGTCGCCGTGGCTGAGGCCGTTCTGGACGAGCCACAGGAACGACGGCGAGTCGCCCTCCATGCCGAACTTGACCCTGGGGTACGCCGCGGCGCCGAACTCGCCGACCCGGATGTGCTTGTCGAGCCACCCGTTCAGCACCTTGGTGCCGTCCGGCCCGGCGCCGGCTCCCGCGTTGACGCCCAGCCAGGTGCCCTGGTGGTAGTCGTTCCACCCGTGGGCGGAGACGATGTAAAAGACATCCGGAAACTTGGCCCGGATCCAAGCTCCGGCGTCGTCCTGGTCCGAGATGGTGTAGACCCTGAGCTTGGCCCGCTGCTTGGCGGCTTCCTCAGGGGATGCCGTCTCGCTCAGGTGCTTCAGGGCTTGGGCAAGCGTGTTGACGCCGCCCCAGACGGGCACGTACAAGGGCTCTTCCGACTCTTTCAGAGCATCGAGGAGACGCTGTGCGCCCTCGCTGAGCGGTTCTTTGAATGCTTTTTTACCATAGACCTACGACAAGGGTTAGTTAGGGACTAATTAATTTACTCTAGACAAAGAAAATATTCTCTTCATCTTCACAACAGTTTCGTGTATGAATATGCATTGGAGTGCAAAAACACTTACAGCGGGTCCGGAAGTGACTAGGCTGAGAAAATTCTCGGCCGGTTGAAACTGAAAGTCGGGATGCACATGCTTGTTCAGACGGTCGACAACTTTGGCATATTCCGCAATGATGCGTCGGAGCTCCTCTGGGTGGGTGCTGGAGCGCAGCCAGGTGGATGTGCTTGCGCAGAGGCCCCGGGTGTCGAACTCATTGGCGTACAGCAAATAGCGTACAAAGGATTGCGAGTCATCTGGCTCGTTGAGCACATCAGTGAGGATGAAGATGCGAGGCTTTGACGAAAACGTCGCGAGCTCGTCCAGCAGAGGAGACATGGCTGATTGACGAAAGTGGTGTGTGAAAAAAAAAATTTAAAAAAAAGGAAGAAATCGGGTAGCAAAAAGAGAATTTTGGGAGAAAAGAGGCCGAGATTTATATCTTTGAATCTCAAACTAGAGGCTCGTCTCAACCTCGCATTGGAGCAATCAACTGCTCATTGCGAAAAGAGTGCGGGGCGCGCTTGAATAAGTTCAAGGCTGCGGCTCTCGGAAATGACGTTTGACCCGAGATTCCCCAGAGATTCCCCGGACTTTGCCAGTCGAGTTGACGGGGGGCTCCTCGTCGCACGCGCCTTTTTCTGCCCCCCGTTGGCGTGACGTCGAAGCGAAAAGAGGAATTCTAACCGCCGAATAGCGGGGCATCCCATCATGATGGCGGCCAAAACGAGGAAAGCCGAACCATCCATCGTCTTGGGCCCCGCTATTCTGTCGCGACGGAAAATCCGAGAGTCATGTTAGCCTCAGCTTGGGGCCGATAGATTGAGCCGCCGGGTTACCCGTTGCTGAGACACGGCAGTATCAGGCAACGTGCTTCTATGGCATGTCGACCAATGCTATAATTATCCTTCAGTCACATCGGAAGTTGGTTCCACACCAGGTGTTACCAAGCAACACTCGCTCATGTCCCAAAAGCACAGCACATGATCAGGTTCGCAAGAAATCGCAGGAGTATTGCTTTCATTTTGGCATGACTTGATTCTTTTCTATTTTTCGCCTTTCTATTTGCAAGTGCCCTCAGTTATTGGTTGCCTATCGATTCTAAGTTGTGTATTTCTAACATATCCGCTGGCATACGTGCAGCGGCACAATCCTGAATCTCTTTTTTTGCAAAACAGCGTCTATGCTAGATGGATTTTCCGCTGCGGGTTTTCGTTCAAGTCTATGGGAAGATAACGGACACCGAATTTCATGTCGACCCTAGTAGATCGCTCAATATCTATACTGCCTCAACTCTAAAAGAAGAAGAAAAGTCTTTCAGCAATTCTGCTTGTATGTCCGCATCAAGCTTTGCTAGCAATGTTGTAGATGCTGTAAAAATGATTAGCTCTCTTCGCTCCAAATTGAATCACGACCGGTGATGATTTACTTCACATCCTCTTGGTTGGCCGGGGAGTTCACATCCCTGGGGGCCTCAGCCACATTCACAGGGCCACCGCTGGCGACCCTGACCACGGCCTTCTGCCTTTCCTCTGCTTCTGAAATCGCCACCGCTTTTCTCTTCTTGTTGCTCTTGATGCGCCTCAGGTTTTCAAAGTAGGATTCTGGCACTGGTGTTGTGTACTGGCCGCAAAAGACGCCAACTTCGAAGTCCGTGATTGTGCACGAGCCGTTGGAGGCTTCCAGACAAGCATCCTTCAGGTCTTGTAGGCTTTGGTAAATAAGGTCGTCAGCACCGATCGCCTCGGCTACTTCGTGTCGGGTTTTTCCATAGGCAATGAGTTCTTATTCTAAGAGTTAATATTGTCCAAACTGACCGAACGGCGCAGCAGGAGGATGCTCTCGCTATACTTACCAGACGAATCGGCCAGATCAATACCGTGCTGTAGAAGAATCGTCAATACAAGTCTAGGTGTCGAAAGAGGCACAAGACCTACAACGTGGGGATGTGTGATTTCAGGTGAGCAAGAAGCGAATATCACCTTGGTAGCGCCAGACTCCCTGGCCATTTGGACCTATCGCGGAAGAGATCAATAGCATGCTCGTATGCTGCGGGTTGGGCTGCTAAAACATACAATTTCGCGTGAGGTGTTTCCTCTCACCACACTGTCGTCAGTCAAGCAAACGACCTTGCCCTTGAACTCGGAGGTGATAGGAGACAACTTTCGTCGAATACCCTTGCGTCGCGCCTGTTGGCCGGGCACTAGGGGGTTTGGTTAGCAGCGTGATGACACTCTTTGATTCATTGAAACTCACAAACTACCAAATGTTAGCCAACTGTCATGTCTTTTCGGGTGAGGGGACAAAGGGGGAATTACTAAAGGTTCTGTAAACATAACGGTTCTTGACTAGTCAAGCGTTAGTAGCTACCATTCCGGATCGCTCGACAGGCAAACCATACCACTAGACGAATAATTAGCATAAGGCCTGTGAAGTTGCAACTTGTCAGAACTTACAAAGCGCTTGAGAGGGGCTTGTTCAGCTCCTTAGCCAGTGCGGCTGCAGCGGTGTTGCTGGTCTAGTTGCGAAAGTCTAGTAAGTAACCGAAGCGAGTTTAGTTTCAGACAGTGCTGGAGTCGCTTACTTCTGGGACTGGGATAACTGGGTGACAAGTTAGCTTTGGCAGTCGTAGTGGCGAGAATAATTACTTACTAACGTCAATCTCATCCATCGCCTCCTGGGTAAGAGTCTCGCGCATCTTTTGGGCCAATTTGATACCCATGTTCTCGCGGCTGCGGTGCACAGAAATGCCATCCATGGTAGTGTCAGGACGAGCAAAGTAAACCATTTCAACTAAAATAGTCAGCCTCATGCCAAAAGACATGGCACAACACAAAAAACTCACAAACATCCAATGAGTATGATTTGGGCTCGACGATCTGGTGGAATTCGGGCTTGCCGCCCTTTCCGATAAAGACGGCCTGACCGGGAGCGATATCGACAAGGTCGGTAAATCCAAGTTGAGTGAGCGCAACGGACTCGGAGGCCAAAAAGTAGTCTTTGGCGCCCTCAAGGGTTTCAGATGGTCGAGATCCGAGGCAAAGAGGTCGAATGCCATTAGCATCGCTGCAAGAGAAATAAGCTCCAAAGTTTTCAATATGGTCATAGTTCAGCCCTACCGGAAACCCAGAATACCGAAACCCGCAACCATGGCAGTGCAGGCAAAGGCACCATGACACTTGGCGTAAACCGCGCGCAGCGCAGTGAAGAGGTCATCGACGTTGGCACGGGATTTTCGGAGTTCGCTCAAAGCGTGGGCGAAGACGTTGAGGCTAAAAAGAAGGGTGTTAGTATTTCTCCGATTCCGCATATGGACAAGTTCGGCCTACAGGAGCTCGGAGTCGGAGTCGGTGTTGACATGGCGGTGGGCCTCTGAATCGAGGAAGTCGCTAATCTCGGCGGGGTTGGTCAGGTTTCCGTTGACGGAAACGGACAGACCAAAGGGGCTGTTGACGTAAAGAGGTTGAGCCTAATGACCGCGTTTGTCAGTCCAAAAGTTGCAGAACAGGGGACCGCTCCGTTGTACCTCGGATGGGCTTGAGCTACCGGCCGTGGGATAGCGAAGGTGGGCAATGCTTTGTTGAAATGTTAGCCCGGATCCCTGGGCGGTGGTTGCGGCAGTGGTCAATGTTTACCCCATGAAGCCGGGCAGGTCTACGATGCGGCGTCCGTCGTTGAATTGGGCGGCGGCCATGCCGTTGCCCTTGCACTGGTAGACTCTTCCGCCTTGGCACACGGCAATTCCGGCGGCATCCTGGCCGCGCTGCATGCGACGTCAGCCGTGGGTTTTCATCGCGAATGGGGATCGGATCGGGCACGGACGTGCTGCAAGTAGAACAGACTCTCGTACAGGTCGACGGCGGCCGTGGTGGCTTTCGCATCGCCAAGCTGGTGCTGCAGTTTAGCATATCAAGGTCGCGCAAGGAGGGGTTTCGCGGGGGAGGGGCAGCGAGGGCGAGGGCGACGCACCATGAGACCCGCAACACCACACATTGTGTCGCGACGACGTCGGTCCGGGGGCAGAAAAGGCGGGAGTTGGCGTTGGCGGCGCAGCCGAGTGCTGTGCAAAGGAATTGGACTTGTTGACGATGATCGACACGTTTAGTCGTGGGAGTCGCAAAAATCAAGATGTTTTTGCGCAGAGCTTTTTTTTTTTTCTTGCTCTAGTCGCACCCGTGACCCGCCAGCTCCACTCCAAAACTCTGTCTCACCTGCTGACTACGCTCCGTCATCACTACCACACGTCAATCTTGGATTTCTAGCAGCCAATCATTTCTTAAGCGTGCCTTCACCTTAGGCCGGCAATGGAAAAAAATCTGCATCCTTTTAATCAACCGTGGTGCATCATGAGTTGAGCATGTTGGCATGTGGATACTCCCATATCACTCATGCAATCACAGCCCTAAATCACTGAACTGATTACCGAGGATAGCAGAATAATATTCATATTTGTTGCCATCCGTCAGAAAATAGACAGTTTTTTGGGGCCTTTTTTTTTTGGATTGATATCCACTAAATAGGTATCATGATTTCTTGTTCCAGCGATAGCAAGCACCATAAGCCGCGTGAAGCCTGCCCCTCCGAGATCGTAAACCTTACCCCATACATCTCCGCTAATCAGACTGTCCACATTCAAAAGTCCATGGACGCTTCGAAAAACTCCATGACCAAAACACGCCCACCACGACACCCAAGCGCCCCTCGCAGCCCAACCATCCTGAAGGATTCTTCAGTCCCTGCTCGATACTCAGAAGGCAGCCATATGATCTTCTTCCCATCTTTCATGATCCAAACCCCAGCGTCATCGACACCATAATGGACCTTGCGGGCGTATTCTGGAGTTATCGATGATACGATAGGAGGATCTTGCGGTGCACCAAGATCCAAATTGCCCAAGTTGGTGTATAGGTGGGAATCATCTGCTACGCTGAAGCAGATGCTGTTTACTGGTCTCGAAAGCCCTACCTTTCTCAAATTTTGACCGGTAGCTGTATCCCATATTTCAACAGACCCTTCGCCATATCCAGCAGCAAATGTTTTGTCATTGGTTGAGAATGCCATGCATCTCAAACCGCTACTAGTCGCGGATAAGAAATGAATCTTGGAGCCATCTGTCGCATCCCAAAGGTGCACCTGGTCGCCAAGCCTACCAGTTGCGAGTTGCTGCCCACTATGAGAAAACTCCATCAATTTGATGCCACCTCGGCGTCCCAGCCTCATGGGTTGAATATTCGCAATGCGTTCTTTCGAAGCTACATCCCACACTTTTGCTTCCCCGTCCAAACCGCCTGATGCGAGCAGTTGGCCGTTTGGTGACAAAGCAACGCTTCGGACCTGGTTGTTGTGACCCAGCATTGCACGCCTAGATTCGCCAGAGATGGGATTCCAAAACTTCATGTCAAAATCTTCAGAACCAGACACAAGCTGTGTCCCGTCCGCGGACAGTGAGATACCCCAGACGCTGCCAGTGTGTTTCTCAATGCTCTCTTCACTATCAGCTGGAGCAGTAACGGCCGCGTCCCAAACTTCAACAGTTCCTCCGTGCGATCCAGACACAAGGCTCCGGCAGTCTGCCGAAAAGTTAATCGAGAATATATAGCTCCCTGTTCCAGCTATAGTGCGAATGCAGTCCCCTGTGGAAACATCCCAAAGGTTGGTTGATTTGCCGCCACGCGCGCACGTGGCTAAGATCCGGCCATCCGGTGAAAACGAAATATTACCTTGCTCGGCTGGAAAGACTTTGAGGCAACTGGAGTCAGAAAGAGACCAGATCATAGCCTCTCCATCATTACACCCCGATGCCAACAATTGTGCATCGTTTGCAATAGTCAGTTCCCAAACAGGATGAGTATGGCCTTTGAGGACCCGTAGGCATGCGCCATGGCCGGTATCCCATATCCTAATCGTACAATCATCGGAGCCTGAGGCGAGCCAATCACCACCGTTTGAGAAGACTGCTGACCGTACAAAACCACTATGTCCCTCAAATGTGAGGATAGGGGTGCCCGCTGAGACATCCCAAGTTTTGACGTTCGAATCTTTGTCAGAAGCCCATGCCATACACTTGCCATCTATAGAGAAACATAGAGGCCACAAGGTACTAGTTCCTTCATTGATGGCTTTTAGGGTATTGCCCGAGTCAATATCGCGGATTTTGATCGACTTGCCAATTCTTCGAGCCAGTATCCGACCTCCCAAATGCAATATTGGCGAGTAGCCCAGCTCATGCCCTTGAAATTGTTTTAGGCAGGTCCCAGATGCTGAGTCCCAAGTTATTATTGAACCCTGGTCTGTCACCGCGATAATATGTTTGTCGTTGTTTGCAAAAGTAACATGGTGTATGATTTCGTCAACGTCGAAGGTCTGGTGACAGGTGCTCCAGTTGGCTGGCAGGCCCGGGACAGAAATCCATTCTGGCGCTTCCTCAGCAAAAAGCCCCTTCACTATGCTCCTAGACGGGCCCAAGATAAACGGTGAAATGTAAACCTGTAAGGGGGCAATTTCTATCCCTTGTCGATAACTCAGCGTGAACCGACGGGCGTCATCGATAAGTTCTGAAAGTTTGAGGGTGTTATATCCAGCCTATAAGATGTTAGTCACCCTAGCTTCTTCAATGGTGCTTTTGTGAAACCAACAACGAGAGCCTCCAGCTTGTGAATGGCCATTACTCCTTCGTGCATGCTTCGCAACAGGCTGAGCGCTTCCAACCAGTAGAGATAAAATTTTGAGATAAAATGATAGACTGCACCTTCATCAGAGATCTCGCCAATAGTTATCTCGCCTCTGCTCAACGAAGTACAATCAACCAAGTGCTGTACCCAATGGATGCACGAATATTTTGCTGCTTCCAGTGGGTCAAGTTCGGGATTGCATATAGAATCAATCGTGATGCCAGGGTGGTTTAATTCGTAAATATTTCGTTTCAAAGTTCTTTCCATAATTTGCAACGATTTTGAGAATATTTTGTAATGCACCGCCTGTGGTCCATTCGGGAACAACATGTCAGCAACCTCATTCACAAGGAAGTCCTTGACGGATTGGTGGATGAAATAAACAAAATCATTCTTGATCGTAAAAAATGAGCCGCACATTTGAACTATATCCCTGAAAGATTGAATATTGTGAGTGGCAGGCTCAGGCAAGTCAGACAAGGTACCAAACTCGAGCAGGTGAAGCGGGCGGTAAACAACAGTTGCCGTTGAGAGAAAAATCCGGCACAAGTCACTGTCCTCGGGCTGCAATCTCTGGATATGTTGCATCATACTCCGGTACAACGGAAATAAGCCAACAGGTGTCTGGTCGAGGACGTCCACGATATCCTCATACCGAGCTTCCTGTAACTGCTCCATCACAAGAGCCACCCAAAGAAAAGTTCCATCTGCCTTTTGCCGGAGTTTATGAGCCACTTCATCTTTCAGCTCATTATTGTTTCCAAAATATGGTATTTGGCCGAGTTTACGCTCGATATACAAATTGATTGCGTCGTTGACGTAAGCTGCGTTTAGCTCAAGGCTTAACCGAGAATCCTTTGTGGCACAAGCCAAATGCTGCTCGATTCCATATTCGTTACGACTCGACAAAATCCATTTTATGCGTGGGTTGTACACAGTGCTCTGGGCCACAAAGTCCAAGAGCTCTTGTAAACCCTCTTTGCATTCATCGAGGGCGTCGATGAGCATGTAGCAGCCATCCACCAGAGGATCTGAAAGTATGGCAGTGAGGGCTTGAGATAGGACAGAAAAGGCGTTTCCATCCTCGAAAATCTCCTTCCCAGATCGGTTATATTTCTCTTCGACATGATAAATAAGATCGGGTTTTTGGCAGATTAAGAGGTACATGAGGCCTCTCAGGACAGCGACCCCTCTGTTGAGACGAGAGTCGGTGCCCTGGCAGAAGAAATACGACAGCAGGTTGGATCTTAGTGCCGATGAAGAAGCGTCCGAGGTAGAAATTTTAGGTTGGAGATCTGAAAGCTCATCGATAATACCGCAAAGCAACATAGTCTTACCCTTGCCAGCATCGCCTTTGATCCACAACAATCGACTGCTCTCGTCAAACCGCAACTTCTGAAAATCTTCATGTTCGAGTATCCATTTGTAGGAATCTCTAATTATGCCACCCTTTGTTTGTTGGATACGGATTTTATCATCCTCTGGATCGGTTAATCGGAGATCAGCAAGACACCGGTTGGAACTGGGCGTCTCGTAATGGTAAACTCGGTTGTGGTTGTGGTTGTTCCCCGCATGGGCTCTTTCGTTGCTGTCGGCTTCCGCGGTTTGCATGGAATCCATGTTCAACACTTGTTATATTTTTTACAATCCCGTCAATGGCTTTGATGTTTTGATGCGTGAGAATTTCATCTGAAAAAAGGACATCGGGGATTAGAGGGTTGTCTGCCTGCTGGGCTGAAGTGTGTGGCGCTAGGCACGATCTTTTACGGTAAAAAGTGGACCCATTCCGTTTTTAACGGCGATCCAGGATGGATGACTAACGGTGGGAATCACGTGAGCTAAAAGTCCAGTCTCTTTTTTATTCACTGGGCAGCGGTGGGTAGGACGTGGATAAGCGGTGCTGCGACCATCCAGCTTGACGTCCTCAATGGCATCGCAACCTCCCGCCTCGTATTCACTGGCCAATGAGCTGTGGAGCAATGTTCTCCAAAACCTTGCCTTACATCCGCTGGAGCTAGGCCATGCTCGCCCGACCGGAGCCTTCTGCTCAAATCGCGCAGCATTGCGGCAGCTATGCCTCACCTCGCGTCGATTTTTGGCCATGGCGAGACCTTATCTTTACGAGCATGTTGTCTTGTTCGCCGACGGGGACGTGCGACGCCGTGGCGCGGGTGCAGACTCCCTGGTGCTACTAGTGCGGACTCTGATGCAAAACCACGAGCTGAGGCCCCTCATAAAGAATCTCGCTTTACCAATAACGCTGTCAACCGAGATTCCGCGCTCCAAAGCTGCTTGTCTAGCAATAACACAAAAGTGGCTTGATAACTCGGCTGCTTTTACCAGCCTCAAGCCATGCGACAAAGAGATCCTAGATGTCAGTGGCTTCGCCAAGGTTGGGGAGAAGGATTCGAAAAATACAGGGACGACCTTGCATCAATCTCGGATACCTGCTGGAGAAGTAGACAACTTGGTCCAGAAAATCGCGGCAGCTTTGCTCTGCTTAACCCCCAAGATCGAAAAACTTTTGTTGCAAGGTCTACTTACTGGACCGTCACATGTGTTTGACCAGGCACTGTGGAATTTGACATCACACACTGAGATCGGCAAAACATTTCTTCCCTCTCTGAAAACTTTGCAAATCCAATTAGATCCTCTTATACCCGCGGATGAAAATTACGACCTGGAGCAGGGGTTGACAGAAGCCAAATTGTCTTCGCCTCTCTTTAACCAACCCGAATTAAATCGCGTGGAAATACGGTATGGTTGGGTAAACGAGTTGCAGATTTCACCAAAAATCCAGGATGGCATAGCACGGCTGAAGGATATCAACTTGATGGTCGCCGCTGAGCCGACCGCCGTCGATACTCTTGTTCAGCAAGCGACGGGCGTTAAATCTTTGTCTCTTGGAATTTTCGCGATACCGAACTTCCCAGATCAAGAAGGAGATATGAATACAGCCATTCTGAGGCGCTCAAAGACGCTTGAGAATCTCGCTCTGGATACATCTCACTGCTCCTCGGAGCATGCCGCCAATCAGCTCGGCCCATTGGGTAGATTTACTTGCCTACCCCAACTCGACCAGCTGAAACGCCTGGCAGTGGAACCACATCTCCTGCTGGACTGGCTGAATGCGAATACGTGGTCTCGATTCTTCAACACGCTCCCACGCAATCTCGAGGAGCTCACTTTGCGGTTTGTCCCAGAAAATGGCGAGGACCTGCTGCGTATTTGGGCACGCAGCGGTGTTGGTGTTGTGCTCCGAGCCTCCCCTGAGAAATGGCAAAGTAAGATGCCGCATCTGAAGCGAGTCCATCTTCAACCGCTCCCCTACGGCTTAAAAGCTGCCGAGGCGCTCAAGGAGGATTTGCAGGCAGCAAATATTCTCTTAACCTGGCAGGACCCAGATCTTTCATTAGACTTTGCAGGATTGAGCCTAAATTAATATAGACTATTGTACTCGACCCTTCATAGTTGTCACATCCTATAGACTTCCCATTCCAAACGGCAGGTTTTTTCATCAGATTTCCCTAGCTCGATATGACTTCTTCTTAGAAACAACGGCACTAAAAATACATTTTACAGACAGCCTCTGGGTGAGAGGTGTGTATAGGGTAGCTATAAGGGTCTGACTCAAATTCAGATCGCGTGGGGCAGAATCGTAATAAGGTGCCGTAAGAACTCAACAAATTGGCCGTCCTTAGTGCGCCTCGCCTGGCATAGCGCTTTTTATAAGTAACCAATCATCCTCTCTAATTATGACCTTGCTTCCTTTCCGGATATTCCTTGATGATGATTATTCCCGATTACTAACTGCATGGGGAAGATATCTATGTTAAAGTGATATTTAAATCACGCTAAGGACGGCCAATTTATTGAGTTTTTACGATACTCGCGCTCACATAATCGCCAGTATTTTATTTTGGAAAAAAAATTGATTACTCAAGTTGTCTTCTCTATGAATGTCTTCGTCTAGGATAAAATGGTTCTAGCATATTCGACTTGAAAAGACGAGGCAACATTGCCCATAGTTTTCATGCCAGAAATTTCCAGCCACCAACCGTTTTGAAACATTGGTAAATGCTTTTTTGTGGGACCGACAATGTGCAATGATTTCCCTCTAAGAGTCCTGCGCAATAATAACAGCAGCCTGTTCCGCAAGAGCATAGGTTGCAACTTGTAGATTTGCTGTTATGGTGACGGGGTACACCGACGTGTCTGCGACGCGAAGGTTGGCGACTCCCTTGACGCGAAGGCTAGTGTCGACCACCTTGCCCATTGCGGCGGTTCCCATCGGGTGATAGCAGCCACTATGGATGATCAATATCGTGTCGCATGGTATTAATAATTTCCTGGTTTACTCACCCTGTGGACGCGCGGATTCGCGCATCAATTTCGTCGTCTGACGAGCTCTGAGTGAGAGGGCTCGCGTTTGCCTCGCCTGAGATGATCTCCCGGCCAACAACGGTCTTATTGCTAGTCAGTAGCTCAATGTCGTGTCGGATGCCCTCTCGCAGAGCGTATCGATCGACTGCAGTGCCCAAGAAGTTGGGGTCAATGACGGGATCGTCGTCAATACTGGATGAGGAGATGATCACGGAGCCGGTGGCGCGACTGCCGAGGAGGAGTGTCAACAGCATGACTGCCGAACCATCAGAAGAGGCCTGTGAGTACTGTACCGTGTGCGAGACGAGAGTTCGGTTGTTTTTGAGAAGAGGGTGGGTCTCGTCGGGGATGGCGCCCTCATCCTCCGCAATAGCCTCAGCAAGGCCCTCCTTGGATGCGGGAAGCGTGGTGATGAAATCGATATCGAGGCCGAGACCATATTGGGGCTGGTCCCAAAACGCAGTGCCAGATTCCCGAGCATACCCGGCAGAAGGATCCTTGAGTGTCCAGAAGGTCGCGGTGAGGGGATGATCGTGCAGGTTTTGGCCGATTTCAGGTTGGTCAAGGACCACAGGGATGTTGTACTTTTCCAGAGTCTCGACAGGCCCGATTCCGGAAAGCATGAGAATTTGCGGCGTGCGGTAGGCGCCTGCGGTAAGGATAATCTCCTTGCCGGATATCTCTGTGCCGTTTGACAATGCAACACCCGTGGCCTGAAGGGTACCATCGAGGGCCTTGCTGGTGGTGACTTTGGAGACCATGGTTTCGGTGAGAACAGTAATGCCATCGAGGGAGTAGACCTTTGAGGCTTGCTGCCTTCGCCCATTGTCGCGGTTTTCTTGTGCTTCTGCAATGCCAATGGGGCATCCAGCATTGCCGTCCAGCCTAGGAGTCTGGTTTATTCCTAGGGCAGCCCAGGATTGGAGGAGAGGCTCCCGCATGGGAAAGGTTCGGTTGGTGGAGGTTCTTGATTGGATCTTGACATTTCCATCTAGACCGTGCTGCTCCAGATCTGTGTTATTTGTGAAGAAGGCCTCCGTCTTGCGCATGTATGGTAGTAGCCCCTCATAGCTCCATCGCTGGTCACCAACGATTTCGGCCCATTCGTCAAACTCATAAGTATCACCACGAACCCAAAAAGCTACAATTTGTTAGACAATGCCGTTTTATCAAATTTGAGATCCCAGGAATTAATTATCACCTCCATTGATTAGCGTACTCCCACCAAGGCCCTTTCCAGAGTTGGACGCAATGGACCGGTTGTCAAGGTGAACCTGGGGCGTGGAGTAGTACACCCAGTCAAAATCCCCAAACTGGCCATTTGTCGAGTTGGCCCAGACAATATCCTCTCGATCATTGGCATTGATGCCACCTTCGATGAGAAGAATGTTCAAGGACGAGTTTTGCTCGAGGAGGCGGTTGGAAATGACAGATCCCGCGAGGCCGCCTCCAACGACAATATAATCCCAAAGTGTCATGATGCAGAAAAAAAGCCAAGGCCGACCATAGACTAATTGACAAAGAGAATTGCTCAGGTAGTAGCGAGTGGTTGGTACAGGCACGAGGACAGAAATGTTGTCTGCCTTATACATGTAACGTTTACACTGCGCTTGTCCTGTAATCTCGTGAGTGGGGCTTTCGGAGGTGGGACGAAGTTCGGAGTGCAGTTGGTTGCGCGTTCGGTTGTGATGGAGCCCCGAAGGAATGGCAAGGGTACACGGAATAGTAAAAATTAGCAAGGGCATTCAGGTAAATCTAGAAAGGGCCTGCCCTCGCCGGATGGAACATCATTGGCGAATCTGGGTAGCTTGTTGCCTCGTGACTTCAGCTGTTCCTCCGCCCCGGTCCAGCAACACTTGGCAGATCCTCCCGTCTAGTCAACTTTGAATCATGCCTGTCGAGTTAAAATGTCATATTATCCGGTTTGTTGCGTGATCATGGAACGACCAACCGCCGGTGTAAATGCGGCATGAAATTCCAATCTCTATATTCCCTACCTAAATATAACCCACAAGATTGATCTTCAGATCCTGGGCTCTCACCTGAGCCGCGAGCCCGTTGATGAAGCACTTAAGCAAGTGAGCTATTCTACAAGGAACACTAGGAGCGATTTCATTTTTAATACCCGATACAACTCAAGACGCCGCCAAGAGTCACCACGCTCCTTTTAGCGAGGATCCTTACCACACGCTTTGCGGGGAAGCTCGGAGCCGAGGACAGCGCACTTGCCGTCTTAAGCCGCTGTTTTATGGATTCGCCACTCCCCTCTGGTATGCGATATGTTGAGATACCAAAGGACTGAATTTGCTGCCCGCCATGCAACGTTTGTGTGCGGGATGTTGCTCCTGTGCCGCTGACGTGCGCCAACGGGGAACCCGCGGAATCCATTTTAGAGTCGGCAATCTGCGAACTGTCAGCAAATCTTTAAAATGCTGTAGCTAAATTTTGTTATCAATCAAGATCCTTTTGGTGTTTTCTCCATCCTCAAATCCACCCCAGCCTGTACTCATTTGATTTTGGGCTTTTTTCGTTCAATTCCCTCTCGACGGTGGAGCTTTTGTGGATCAATCAAACTACTGAACAGGTGAGTAGCGGGGATAGACGATGATGCTGTTAGAAGAGCGGCTAAAGTAAGCTTAAGGGAGCGATTTTGACCCTAACCCTTGTCTATAGCATCGGGTGTGGCAAGGGTCGTCGCCCCGGTGCCAGGGTTCATGACACGGGAATGGCACCCAAAGCGTCGAAGCACCGTGAGCCAACATGCTGGCATTTGCTCTCCCGGGAACGATTTTCCCCCTACAATTCGCGGTTGTCTTCCGAAAAAGGAGTTCGTATTGCTAAGGTAGCGGTTGATTCGCTTGTAAACTCATGAAGGCGCTTGCTGGAGGCCATTTTTAGTGTCACTTGAGCTAACCCTTGGGTTTAACTATCTGAACGTGTCCAAGCCAAGACCAGCCATGTTGAACAACTCCCTCGGCATTACCTATGCAGGACAGCCATTCTGGCTTGTGAAGGCCTGTTTTAGAGGGAGTTGCTAAAACGAGTCGGGTAAATCTCGACCTGACAGCCGACTCTGGGGGGAGCCTACCTGCAATTCATTTACTCTGTACGCCCCGGACATTTCGTAGACCCCGATACTTTCAGAAATCTGCCTTCATATTAATGAGAAAACAATGCATCTATACTACGAAGTCGCTGCTCGCGCAACAGCCGGCACGGATGTTGAGCCAATCACTGAGAAGTTTCCTCCGCCTAGCCAGTCTGGCAACTCCTTGATCGCTGCCTCGGTTATCATGGCAATTTTGGCAACTTCCTGGACCGTAATGCGCATGGCCTCGAGAGAGATTAGGAAGACGCATTACTATTTAGAAGATTACTTTTACTTTGTTGGTCAGGTTTGTCATCGTCTAAAAGCCCAAACACAGCCCTCATCTCATAACTCTTCTCAGATTCTGTACTATGGAGTAGTCACTTGTTTCATTCTAGGTGAGGTTGGCCGAGCAAGAGACCTTGGATCCTTTGACGCTAACATGTTACAGCTGTTGTTCTGGGTGGGGCAGGAACAGACATTGGCCGCCTCAGTGCAGAGCACACCAGCCACTACTTCCGCATCGCTCTCGCGACTCAAGTCCTCTACGGTCTCTGCCTTGGGTTCATCAAGGTCACTGTCATAACTATGATTCGCAGAATATTCCGAACGACTGGTCGATACTTCGTGGCTGTGACGTGGATTCTCACAGCGTTTTGCATCATATGGTCACTATACACAACGCTGCTTGGTTTCTTTATTTGCTTGCCGGTTGCGAGCGCTTGGGGTGGCGCGACCCCTGAGAGGTGTGGCAATCAAATCGCTGCCTATGCTCTGGTCGCCATCTTGGACATCGCATCTGAGGTTATCATGGTTGCTCTCCCCATGAAGCTTGTTTATGACTTGCAGATGAAAAAGGCACACAAGATTGCTTTGTTGTTCGTCTTTGGAGCGGGCTGTGTGTATGTGATGACACGTTTCTAACTATGAGATTATGTCACTGACGATGTCCAGTACTATCGTGTTCTCCTGCGTACGCCTGTACTATGTCTACCACATCGATTTTAACAATATTACGAGAAGTTATGCCGAAGCATCAATCAGCAGTGTTCTGCAAGGAGGAATCGCTGTTATTGTGGCCTCCAGCCCAAAGATTCGTCCGGTATTCGACCTTGTTGCATCGAGAATATTCGGCATGAGCCTTCGAAGTTCACAAAAGGAAAGCTCTGCGAAAGGGGGGCAATCTGGCGGTGGGGGATCAGGCAGAATAGGCATGAGTGGATCGCGGCCGCATTCGCACTTTCGCTCACCAGCCTACAGACCAATGTCTGATAGCGAGGAGCATTTGGCGTGGGAAATGTGCAGCATGGAGGGCAAGCCTATCCAGCGAAAAGCAAGTCTCCAAACCGGAAAGGCGTCTTATAATGGCGGCGATTCAAGGCAAGCTGTGGAAGATGGGCATATTTTGGTAACTAGTGAGACGATCATTGAGCGAAAAAGCATTCCACAGTAGCTCCTATAGGCACTCCTATGGGGGCATTCTTTTAGCGGTTCAAGATTTGCTGTATGGCTCTAATTTACTATTTATCCTGTGATGAGATGACTGGCAGGTCTATTGTAGCAACTAAATATCAGCAAATTCCTTGGGTAGTGATCCCAACATCTGTTTCGTTTCTCGGCAATTCGCGAGTTGTGATTGAAAAGGGGGTGTTCGGTATAAAAGGCCAGTAGGATGCAATAGATTCATGTCACGGCTGAACGAGATAATTGTTGAACTTGATGCATAACGCTTGACTCCAAATCTGTTTTTTTTTCATAAGGAAAATGAAAAAAAGAGTAAATCATTTAGTATGATTTGCACTACCCATCTCAAAACCATCCTTTGTAGAACTGACCAATGCTATGTGGTTATCTGTGTGGACACCATCCATAACCGGTAAACCCGTGGTGTTGCTCATGCCGCGACTGAAGCGGTTGTACGCGATGAATGTGCCCTCATCACCGTTTACGGCATTGGAAGGCGCGGGAACTTGCATGGAGATACGACGCATCTCCTTGGCATCATCCCTAATCGGCTTGACTCCCATGTACGAATAAATGACGTTCAGCAGAGGGATAGACAAGCCGTGGACTATGATGGAGAACAATACCAGCCAATAAACAACCGGTCTCATGGCTCTTATCAAGTTAGTTTCTTCCTCATCGCCCTCTCCAAGCTCTGGAAAGAGGTGCATGGCGTGCTCCACATAGAAGACAGCGCCGGCGCCGATGGGGCCAAAGTAGCCCATGAATAGGGCTTCCTTGAAGCTAGTGCAGACATTTGGCATCAGCTTGTACGTGACCAGGATTGACGGGATCCTTCTAAAGAGAATCACAAGGATACCGAGGCCTATCAGACGACCATAGGTGAGTCCAGTGGTGTCTGGGTCGTGGAAGTCGGCCCACGGCAAGATGGCACCAATGTACATGAAACCACCAAAATTTAGAAGCACGTCCACACAAGAGTTTACTTCGTCATGTCGCTGCTCTGTCTCCCTTAGGTAGTGGCCATCCCAGTTGAGAGCGCATCCGGCGACGAAACAAGCGAGGAGGTCATCGGTTCCAATAGCGCCACAGGTGCCTACGAGGAACAAGCCGAGAGCGGTGGGGAAAAGCAGATAGGATTCGTTGTCGACCCATTTTCTGTAAAGTTATTGTATTAGTTGGTGGTCTTAGGGGCACCTTTTTTTCCTCTCCGTGTGTGCATCATCTTTTGTGGAGGGATGGAAGACTAACCTTCGGAGAGCGAAGCGAATCAGCTTGCATGCGCCATACCCAACAACTCCACCATAGACTACCGATAGGAGGACAATATAAAGCCACGTCTCCAAGATCCAATTCTTCATGGCCTCACCTACACCGCCGCCCAGACGACCAACGTCTTCAGCTCGGGTCATCAGAGCGTGCGTGGCACCGCCATGCTCGGCTGCCGCAGCAGCTTCGCTTGAATGCCTGATGAGATAGGTAGCTAACATGAGAAACGGGAACCCAAAGCCATCATTTGCACCCGCCTCTGCCGAAATGATTTCTCGCAGAGGCCTGGCTACGTACATGTCGGCAAAGGGCCCTTTGGCAATAGCCTGGGACAAGATGGGGTCGGTGCAAGTCACGCAGGAGCCAATGACAAGAGCAGCGAGAAATGTGAGTTTGGGAACCGTAGCCATGATGCAGCCCGTTGTGCAGAGCCACATTATGGTCATGATGGGCAAAAGGCATAGGGCCATGTCTTTCCAGCGCGTCCACACATACTTTTCAGGAAGTTGATATCCGGCAATGACTAGCTGGACTCCAATCATGACTCGGGCGACGCCCTAGTGGAATGGTTAATCGCGCGATTCAACGGTTTCGCGGTAAAGGATGAACGGACTAGTGTGATGGCGCCGGTTTGCCCGGGCTCAGCGGAGCCCCATCTCTCACTGTCAACGAACTTGGCTGCAATCGGTCCAAGTAGAATGCCGATTGCCACAGCTGGCACTGTCGAAGAAAAATATGGTTTAGAATCAAAGAGTTTTGAGGGATAGATATTATCATCGCGAAGGGGACTAACGAGCTTCTCCGAGGTACCAAGCCTGCTTGATCTTCGCGGATATGATGCCATAGAGGACGGTAAAAGTGCCTGCAGTCAGGGTGAGCCTTGTCTCAGAACGCTGGTACCTGCGTGTGCTGAAATACCCAAGACGCTGAGCACAATGTTAAGCTCGCTAAGACTGAGAGTCGGCATGCTTGCAGACAAAATAGCACCAAAAGGAGTTGATGTAAGGTATGGACGACGGCGGGCAGTGAGCGATATGATTATGGAGCCACCGGGACCTCAAAGGCTGTGCCGGCACAAACAGAGGAGGGAATCTAGATTATGATCGACGACATGGGTCTCGACAAAAAAAAGCGCCAAGAGTTGAAGAAGCGTGTGGTGGCTATGCAAGACCAGTCCTGCATACAACCCTACCGAACGATGCTGGAAGAAAAGAATAGAATAGAATGAGCCAGAAAGGATAAGCTTGGTGATTTATAGGAAATTTCAAAAAGGTCGAGTTCCTTCTCGAGTCTCAAAAGCACCGCTTTGAACCACAGCTGGATGGCTGCCCTCTTGCCACCGGGTTAGCACCGGCTTGGCAGCCTCCCGTTTTCCAATGAGACAACGGTGGCACTTCAAATCCCACTCAAGTGGCTTGGTACACGTTCCCTGCTGTATCTCTCTGCCACAAGTTTCACTTGGCGCAATGGAAGATCCCAATTACAGGTTATGCAATTGAAGCCAACATTATTTTTGGACGCGTACCACCAATGAGTGAGCTGCTGTCTGAGCAGCAAACACGGCTGCTAGCCTCCACATCTTGGCTGTTGCCCAAGGTGATGCAGGCATTCAATCTTTCTTTTTTAAGCGTGTTCTCTCCCACGCGTTTATTGTCGGAGTTGGGTTTGATCATCAGCTTTGATTACCCGTCATGGTTGGCGCAGGGCCGTCTGACAGGACGATTGCGTAATCGGCACGGGATGAAAATAAAGATAAGATTAGAGCTCCGACAATGATCGCAATAGCTAAACTAAACTAGATGCTGGGCCGCCCGGTGGCCTTGCCCGCGCTCCGCCCCTCTCCACTCTCCGCTCCACCAAAGGGGCAGAATCACACTAGAGTTTGGTGTGATGTACTATCATTTAGCGCCCACCGACCTAACAAATCGTCGTCTGCTTGGCATTGCAAGGTGAAGCAATGGCTGAACACATTGCTGTCGCGCGCCATCACTGATTCTCGCTATCCACGCCTGAAGAGGGTAGCAGGGCCACCATGATCGCCAGGAGAAGTGCTATTTTCACGCAAAAGGTTTTACTCAATGTCATCAAACGTCATCAAGCGCCTGTAGACTCTTCTTAGCGCCTTAAGGAGCATCTTCCCCAGGCCATCTGTCCTTCAAATTCCTTCGCCCGGGCGGATCCCGAGAAACAAGGGCTGAGCTTCACGTCCAGAGCATACCCAAAAACCGCCTCCCCGTCGATCAGATCAAAAATATCTGACAGCCTTTGTCTTATCTGTCTGACATCGTGTTTTGGTCTCCTTGTTTGACGTTGCTGAGCCATGTGTGCTGAAACCTTATCAATGGATGACCTGGCGGAAGCGAGGTGTCTGAAGAGCGACCACTGGCCGGCGCTGATCTTTGTCTTGCACGCGCCGATGGATCCAGTGACGCCCCCAAAATTCCCATCGTAGAGCTTCCAGTCTGATCATAATACGACGCATGTAGAAATATAGACTGATGACACAACATCATCAATTCCTGTTCTCGATGGGGGAATTATCCACTACGCACCTATCAACTGTATGTCAAAATAAAGTCATGTGAATTTACACTCTAAATAACGAGCTCAGTCAGTTTTCTCTGAAATCAAGCACTAAACAATGGTCCTCATCTCACTCACTTCCCAAAATTGATTTAACAAATTCGTCAACAACCTTTGTAAGACTTTGATGACCTGGCTTTTCTATCTTCTGAATGATACTGATTGGCCACTGGCCGTGAAAGGCTCGCCTCTCTGGCTCTATTGTATCATTGGCATCTTCCGCGCTACCAAGCAGAATTGCCATCAGGTTAGGTTGCAAATGGTATAAATTTGCTGTCCATGACACGTAATTCGCTCCATGTGTCCATAGTCCCAAGTAGAAAAAGCAATTCATAGGTTTTCCCTTTGATCTAACTTTTCCTACCGTTCATCCTTTCTCAAAATTGCTTAGTGTACGGATGATAAGCATCTCCAAAAGGTGATAATCGAATCGACGCTGGACAAATTGAAAATAACATCACGTACATTAAATTCACAATCACGTCTTGTCATCCAGAGTGGCGTACCTGGACCTTGTGCTGTACTGCCATCAATAGAAAAAAGAGGTTTCCTTTTGGGGTAGAAATTATGGCGTGGGTACATCAAAGACAAGCTACCAGAGAGGAATAGGTTGGGATCTTCTGTGCCTGGAACAGCCTGCGCGATTGTCTCAACAGGTTTCTTTTCACGTATCTACCGTAAGAACTCACGAAATTCATCCACGATGTGGAGCCACGGGTCTGCAAATACCCGAAATATGCTAACTCAACCAGGTTAGAACTAGAAGCCTCCTCTCAACTGGGAGACTGTGATTTGATAATTACGGGAAAATGATGTTGTATCTTTTCTTCAATAGGCTGATGTAGGCAAGCTTCTTCGAGCCACAGCTCCACACCATGGACGAATTTCGTGAGTTCTTACGATAGTATCCCTTTCAAACTGTAACGCTGTACTAAATCCATACCTTTATTGACTAATACTAGTACACTACACCACTTCTCGGCCCTTTTGGTGGCTTGCTAGCTGCCATGTTGCATTGCCTAAAGATCCGCACCTCATCATCCTTGAAGGAACCAACAATAGAGTGCATCACGCCATGGTTGTTGAAGAGAACAAGGTCCCCTTCCGTCCAATCATGCGCATAGATCCGGCTCGGCTCGATAGCTCGTCGCTGTAACTTGTAAAGCATGTCCCGGATCGTGCCAAGATCCTCCAACACCTCACCGCTCTGCAGGTGGATCTTGCGCACACAGGTAGGGTAGACCATGACGGCCAACTTTCCAGTGACGGGATTCTCCCAGGCCATGGGATATACCTTGATTTTGGAGCTCTCTACTGGGGGAAGATGTTGTTCGGGAATTTCCAGTCCCTCAGACACGATTCCAAGTCCGTTTGAGCGAGACTTGGCCTTGCTCATCCAGATGTAGGGGTGGGGGGCATATTCAACCTTGCTTGTGCGCACAAATTCCTGCTCCTCCTCTGATAGCAGATCGTACAACTTGTATCCACTGAAAAACGCCGTCGTTCCAAGAGACACGTCCAAGGTGGTTCCAGACTCGTCATCGTAACGGCAAATCTGACGGCGTCCCTTGGGCACCTGAACCGCTAACAGTGAAGTCACCAAAGGAGGATCCAAGTTATACATGGCTGAGTCAATGTGCCAGCGATAGAAGTGAGTGAAGTTTTCGTCATCCTCTTCAGAGATTGGAGTCTTGTGGAAGGTCTTGTGATGAGGGTGCTTCAATTGGATACCAGACAGTCCTTCAAATTCCTCGACGTAGCCATGGCCAATGACCTGGACCTGGGGCTGCGTGGGGATTGTCTTGAGATCAGCGTGCAGAACACTACGCTTGTCAATCGATTTGCCATGGCTGTAAATGTCTGAGTTTGGATCAAAGCGCCGGGTGAGCTCGTACTGGGCTCGTGGTGAAAGATGGGATTGGTTCTTGATGACGACAACCTGATTCTCGTAGAGGAGATTGCGCAAGCTTTCAAAAGTTTCATCTATCCACGACCAGTTAGCTGTGATAGGACCGAACAGGAAATGCAGTGCTTACCGGTCAAGTTCTCAAGATCAAGCCCTTCGACCTGCGCGCCGAAATTCACTTCTGAATCGGCGGCTCGCTGAAGAGGTTTTGATTGAAATGATAGTGACATGATGTGTTTGTGAAGTATGATGAAATGAATTTCCCAGGAATGATTGATCCTGTCGGCAAATAGGGCCTTTCTGTGATTAAATATTTGAAGAATCCTCCTCCATTATGGAGATATGGTAATTGAATGGATGTGTAATTTGTTTCCCGTGTGGCAGCATCTCGGACAAAGCCTTCAAACTCGCCCGCCCAGCCAATCATTTCCAGATGATTACTTAAAAAAGCCACTTTGAGGATCTTGATTTGTTCATTTTGATGGATTCTCCAGGTTTCGGGTGAGATCAGAGGACTCATCCGTGCCAAATCTTGCTTATCGCCTCCCCACAAGTTCGATCTTGATGGTGAAGTGGGGACAAACACGGGTGAGTTTGTAAACTCGCCCGTGTTGTGGATACAGTGGCTGGAAGATAACCAATACAACAAGTCCGATTGGCTCAATGTAAATCAAGACTGAAACACAATTACCATGCTCAGCGGAAGAGTTGTCATGACTCCTCCGGGCTCGCCGGCGTTCAAATATGCCTTCGGTTTCATTTACTTTTGTCTTTAAGATCAAACAGCACAACAGCTGATCCCAATTCAATCTTTTACTGAAAATCTCTTTCAAAAATGCCGAGCGCCGAGGGAGTAAACTTTTCTCCTCTGTCCTCCGAAGAGAGGCAGTCTTCTGCCATTGGCGCGGAAGTCAAACTCCCCTCTAGCATGCCCATCCTTGACTTGGAGCGCCTCACTGAGTCAGACAAGGATGTGTTAAGGCAAGCTCTTTTTGAGAACCAGGTCATTGTCATCCGCAACCAAAAGGGCATCGACCCAGTCACTATTCCCAAGCTTGCCAAAATATTCGATCCGAGCGCTACAGACATTCACTCTGCCGGCACCAAGGCCGTCAGCGATCCAAAGAACATCTTGTCCGCCTACAAGGCTGGTCGTGTGCCGCGAGCGCCTCAAGTGGGCATCATTGGTTCGGGAAAATTCACCGACTATGAAGGAATTGACGAGCTAGAGGTTGTCCACTTGGTAGGTTGCATACCCCCACCCGTCGACACCCACTAACATCATCAGGATCACACCTTGTTCCATGAAGCACCGTTGAGCGAGAAGGAGATCGAACAGGGATACACCCGCCCGTACAGGTGGCACATGGATACTCCCTTTTACGAGCGGCTACCAGGCGAAGTCACAGTTCTTCACTCTATTCGCATACCAAATCTTGAGGACCAGAAGATTAAATTCCCCGATGGAAAAGAGAAGTCTGTTGCAGCTGGGGCGACAGCTTGTAAGCCTACCATTTACGAATTCGATACTCATCCACTAACCAATTGTCTCAGTCTTTTCTGGCGCTCGTACATTCGACCTGTTAACTCCAGAGGAGCAGGAATTTGCCCTCAACACCACAGTGACATATGCCCCACAAGCATACGAGTACATCCGGCAATGCAAATCATCAGACGATGGGCTCACGATTCCCACCATGGGCCGAGAAGTCAAGATCGAGAGCCTATCCGAATGGTCATGGCCCCAGGTTGCTGAGCACCCTGTAAGTTTTGCGGGTCCAGGGTCTTGAAGTCTTGCTAATCTGGAAAATCGACAGATGGTTTGGCGCAATCCGCTCAACGAAGATCGACCATTCTTTCAGGTCCACGGATGCTGCGTTTACAAATTGACTACGCGCGATCCCAAGACTGGTGAGGTCACCGTCATTGATGATGTTGAAAAGGTTCGAAACATTGTATATGGCATGCAGAAGAAGGTGTATGCGGCTGAGAACATCTACGCTCACCGGTGGGTCGAGGGAGACTTGGTCATTTTCCACAACCGGGGTGTCATGCACAGCATCACAGGACAGCTTCAGAACCGCACAGATGACCTCGGGAAGAGATTGCTCTGGCAGTGCACCATGACAAGCACAACTCCTCCCCAGCCATTTAGATCGTATCCTGGTGTCAATGATACGGGGTTTGCAAAGGCATAAAGTATTATTTAATGAAGATTACCAAACATATCGTTGAACCAATTGCTAAAATCCATCAAACTTTCTGCTCCTTCAATATCCACATCGTGCACCAGGTTGTCTCCGTTCCCGCACATGTCAAAAAATTCAGCATGTTTAAAGGCGTCAAATGCAATTCTGGTCTCTTGAACCTCTGTCCTTGTAGCCCCAAGAGAGTTAAACAAGTGAAGAACACGGGGAACGATGTTTGCCAGATCTTGTCGTGGCAGTTCATCCAACAAGATGTTGATCAGCATTGCGCCCCTCTGTGCCAAAACATCGTCCCTTCGAAGCTCTAGGCGCTTCACCGCTGCAAGCAAAGTTTCTTTGTCCCGCTCCAAGTTTGAGATATCCTTCTCCCTCGAGTCATAGATTGCGAAGCAGAGAATGACGGCTGCGGTGATGCAAAATGCGGTGTGCGTCCAGATCGATATATCATCGGCCGTGATCAGTGCCTCGTGTTCTCGCAGGATGGTTGATGCCGCTGCTGTACATGTTCGCCTTGTGTGGTCATACAACGGAGAGTGAAATGAGCGAAACAAAAATGGGCGATGGATCATGATGATCTTCTCAGCCGCAGTGATTGCGAGGCTTTTCCGAGCGATGCTCAGCCATGGCAGTCTCGACTCTTTCTCAAGGTCCTGCCTTAGGAAGAAGACTGGAAAGGTTTTTACCGTCTCTCGCATCTGCTGATCCATGTTCAGAACATGCTGGTATTGGATATTCAGGGGCTTCGAGTTATCTCCACCTCCAAGACCATCCAAGAAGCGCGGCATTAATTTGGCAATTTCCAAGAGCGCAAGTCCGTAGCTGCTAACAGTAGGAACGTCGCCTGGCATGTCCCGAAGGTCCGCGTCATCTGAATTGAAAGGAGGCGGGGTTAATACGCGTCCAGGTGAGATGTTGTATGAATTGGAGAAAAAGATGGCAAAATGATCTTGAATCATCATTTGGCACCATACTCGTTTGCCAACTTCGACCTTTATCCGAGTCTCCAGTGTGTTTTCAATGGCGTCAGTGGATGTTCCAATCTGGTGAAGCCCAAGGCTCTCCGCAATCCTGACCACAGAGCTGAAGAGCCTTGCATTCAATTTGCTCTGGCCTAGGACGTGTGAGACTTCAGTTGATATCACGATTGCTTGAACTGCATTCATGGACGTGTTCTGCATGAAATGACAGCTGTACAGCACATTTATCATGCCGACGAACAATTCGCTTGCTGATGGGATCGTATTGAGATCAATCCCAACCAACCCTTTGGCTTTATCGCTTGACTGTATGGCAAATACTGTCGCGCTGAGGACCGATAGATACAGGGCAAACCATATCGGATCTTTGCAGGTTCCGGTTTGCCAAAACTGTTCGCATTCTGCCCGAAAAGTCGGTGAATGCAAACAGTTATGATGCCATGCGACATGGTTTGCATGAAAGTGCACCAGATTCCTTGCATTGTGAGGGGGAATATGTTGAGAAATGCCATGGTCTGGAGATGAGCTACCCCAAAATGGCGGATCTATCTGAACAGCCCGATCGATATTGCAAGAGCACGCCGTATGAGGAAAACAATGGCCAGGAGTGCGATCCCAAGCGATGTGTTCCAGAGTAGTAGGCAAAAACGGATCGTATACATGATGGAATACGTTTTCTGGGCGCTGCATAGACTTGTCCTGATGCGATGGCGCGCCTTGATCATCAGGCAAACCCTCCCCGAATTGTAAATACTGTGTTCTTTTTTTCATCTTGTCGATAATTGACTGGATATCGCTGCCGATTGTTGCGACCTCTAGGTCACTGATTATTAACTGCAAGAATTCAACCTCGGCTGCATTTTGGACAACGTGGTGTTTGATTTTGACAATTTCTCGTGCGCATTGCACGCCCAGGCGAACGCATCTCGCGCAGGGAAGCTTCTTGTCGCATTTCACCTTTTTTTTGGTACATTCTGGACATGATTAGCGACCATATGACTTTAATTGTGGATGGTGTCTGGGTGAAAATGCCTTGACAAGCCAATGGCCGGCGTTGCGAGGTTCGAATTCTGCTTGAGAGACCATCTGTCATTGCATTGGGTATTATTTGGTAGTTAATAGCAGGGAACTAGCTTGGCGCAGAGGCCCCTGCGTTTTCGCGTTCTATATTAGGCATTAGGCGGTATTTCGCGGCAAAATCTTTTCGCAGTGATAAGTCGAGCCTAAAATATTCTTGTCGGGATATTCCACGCTGTATGCCTACCCTACAGGTCAAAACGCACTCAAACGCTTACCTCGGGGAGGTGAACCGTGAAAATAGGTGCTAATCGCAAGTCTTAAAGAGCATAGTTTCAGATTTAGGTGGATGACTAAAAAATGATAAAAGTCAAATAATAATTATAACAATTCTTCGTTTATCTAGCCGCACTTAGTCAATTGCTGCTCTCAACATGCAAGTGAGCTCACGTCAAGCTCCTCCTTCCTCCTTCGCATGATCAGGGTGGCTGTTGGGTCGGGAATCATGCTCATGCCATAAAAGATTGGCTGCGGCTTAAAATTATCTGGCAGCTTCCATTCATACTTCAGAAGCAGATGGCACAGGGCGATTTTGATCTCATTCGCAGCAAAAAATCTCCCCGGACAAGAATGCTGCCCGTGGCCAAAGCCCAAATGCCCAGCACTGGTGCTGACCAAATGAGACTGCTTATCCTGACCGGGGATGTCGCGCATTTTGAGAAAGCGATAGCCATCATACTTCTCTGCATCTTCATAGTATGAACTGTCCCACATGTGGAGATTGTCCACAAGCACCTTGGTTCCTTTTTTAATTGTGAACCCATCAGAGAGTCGAATATCTTCGGTGGCAAGACGGCGAAATGTTCCCAGGAGAACTGGCTTGAGCCTTTGGGACTCTTTGATGATGCTATCCATCAGCTTCAAGTTGTACAGCGCCGTCTTCTTCAAGCCCTGGGTCTGCAGCACCTGGACAACCTCTTGTCTCAAGGGTTAGAAGAGTTCCGGATGCATTGCAAGGTCGAACATGGTTTGCTGCAGCAGATCGGTGGTTGTGTGGATTGCGACAAGGGAAAGAGAAATCTGGTTGACTACCGGGTCGGCGCCCTTGCGAAACTCTTTCTCAAACCACTCAATGGAATCATCAAACGCTAAGGTCTCGCCCCTCGCTAGCGCCTCGGCCTTGAGTTTGTTTCGACGCTCAATGTGCGGCCGCAGAACTTGCCGCGCATGATTCAGCTTCTTGCGGACATCCCAGCATGAGGGAAGAAACCGGTGGACGAATGGCCGCATCCAGCGTGGGTAACACCGAATGATATCCCTGGTAGCAAAGGATGCCGCTGTGTAGTCGCTGGAAGCTTTGATCCACTCGGCGTCTTTGCACAATTCTTCTCCCATAAACACACGGGAAGACATTCGAGAGACCACATGTAGGATGTCGCGTTTTGGATCAATCTCGTGCCAATCTACCTGCCCATCAGTCTCAAAGCTTCAAAAGATGACCGAGGTGGCCTACCTGGTGAATTTGTCAAGATGCTTTCACAGGCAATGGCAGCCTCAGTTGATATAGGGCCCGTCAATTTCGCTTTTAAAAAATGTTAGCCATAAGCCTTTGAGTAGGATTCAGGATCCTATGGGATATCCTACTGAGAGCCTTTGTTAGGTACCTGTTTACGAGCTTGGGGAGACTCAGCTCTGCTGCAAACGGCTCGTATCCGGGAATATACGAGTGCGAATCCTAAAAGAAAAAAAGTCAGTATTGTATTTTCCAAATTTGTGGATTTCGAGGCTTCGTACATCTTGTGCTGGTGTGATGAAATCTATCCGAGGGTCATTCCTCAGCTCATCCACGTAGTCCGAGTGGATAATAGTGAGTTTCCCCCAGTCTGTATTGACTTGATAGGGACTTTTTTGATACTTTTGCCGTCGTGAATAAGGATGTCCTTGCCCCGACGAATGAAGTCAGCAACCTGTTTGTTTGCCGTCAACGCCATGCCTTTTGGATTCAATTCAGGCGCATTGCTCTGTCTTTCTCCCTCTCACATAAACCAGGCTATGGCCATGATCAAAGCGGTTAGGGAGTATAAAACAGGTTTATAAAAAAGACCATCGACAAATTCATTGGCCATTAGTGAGCCGGGATCATAATTTTGGCTGCTCATGGTGATAAAATAACGTGGTCCCAAGATATGGTGTTGTCTTTGTGCGGTGAGAATGAATAATCTGCCTGTCGTTGGGGTTTAGCATGTGTGTTCAATGTAATATATATTTCCCATGTACACAGTCGACATTGGATGAAGCCACAAAACCTCAGCACTGTCGCGAATTCGGGTTGAATTAGTGATCCGAGACGCGACATTCGTCCTTGCAATACTTCATCAATGGGGTCAGGTGGAGTAAACGGAGGGCCCCTGGGAATCGTTTCTGCCGACTCGATCAAAATCCATGTGGGCCAGCGCCAGTATTTGCCGAAACGGGAGACTATGCAAACCTGCTACATAACGCTACAGCGATGATCATCTTGGCGATTCAGCTTCAAGCAATTGCACTAATGGCGTCGGGAATCCGGAAACATTTTTGATCCCGAAAGTGATTCATGAAGAATGGCCTCTGGCGAAATGACCCCAGTGGCTAACAGTGCCAAGCTAGCACATTCGTATTAAAGTGTACACCGCTGATTTATTGTTTATTGTTACATTAGCTCCTCAAAGGAATTTTAATTTGAAACCATTCTGGTGAGAATGATGTATACCGCGCTTTCACCTGCATAATTCTATGGTTGTGAAGTATACCAGGACCAAACTAAAGTGGCAGGGGCAAAGCCGGGTGCAACGCGGGCCGCCACTCCGAAGTGGAGCGGTCGGGTGCCACTTCGCGCTCGCATTCGCAAAGCAGAATATTTTCGGGTTGAGAAAAAAAGCGAATCGGCGCATTCGTATTTCCCAAAACTACCCAAGCAACACCTCTGTGTGTGTTTTCACTATTATCTTCCTGGAATACTAGCTGGAAGAACTGCCACTCAGTCTATTGCTTTTGTCCTTGTCTTCTTTCCATACACCTCCTGGATGCGGAAAGCTTGCTGAGTCCGTAAAAGAATGGACATGTCCTGGCCCACCGGAACTTGACTTAGGAAATATGCCAAACAGGTATGAATCATTGAGCTAAAAAGAAAATGGCCAGGGGCTGTGTGGTATTCATCGAGGTGGTGGGATAAGGCCTTGGGCCAACCCGTATCTTCACACCCAATGGCTGAAAAGATTCCCAATTGTGAAGGTTGGGATGTCCAGTTAGTTTCCGGTAGTGATGCACGGCCACTTTTGTTCACCGGCATATTTGCAGAATGTGAGGAGTCTTGCTCCACCGTGACGCCGTAGTGCGTTTCAGTGGCTGTGTTCGTCGGCTTTTAAAGGGAAGAACCTGGACTACTATGGTGCCGAAAAGGAAGCTACCAGACACTGATTCAGTGACACCATAGCTCCACTAATTAGTACCTGTTTATTACTGGGAGAGCAGTAGAATCTGGAAAAGCGCAATGCAGAATCTAATCCTTTGAAAATAAGACCTCAGATTGTCCAAAAGATGCCCCATTTTCTGGACATTGACAAGTGAGGAAAAGACACCAAGCCTGAACAAGAAAGTGGCGTGTTAGTCGGTGCCATTAGGCTGAGAGTTTATGATTCTATTGAATGGTCCAAAAAGAAGAAAATTTGGGGATATTAGGAGGGAAAGAAACAATTTCTTTAAATTTGTCAGATTAGAAAGAAACAGAAGCAAAATATTGACCTCTATCGGCAACTGGCACCTTTACTACCTTGCAAATGTCGCACACCTTTAAAGTCATTCCAGAAGCAGATTCGGAGTTTTAATTAGCTTTGCAAATTTCTTCTGATCTTCTATCGGTTGCTGAAGGTCATAGATTGACCACCGTGTGAAGGTTCAATCCTCCAGGTGCCTGGGGTATGGATCACATCAATTATGTACATCAAATGGTTCGCCCGTACTATTATATCACGTTCTGTTCGACAGTGGCGTGCTCATGGCTCAAAGTCTAGCCCGCCATCATGTATTCAAACAGAGACAAGAGCAATCTGAATCTGGGGCGAGAATGACTCATCACGCGGTCAATCACACTATCGGTCAAACGAATAATCAGACATTCATTAGATTGATTGGTCGGCTGGATAGTCTTGCCGTGCTGTGTGTGATTGATTGTTTATTCCTGTCGTGCCGTGTCGTGTGTGATTCGGGCACATTTGGCTCGCTGAAGACGAATACCGTATCATGCTGTGTGTGTTTGTGCTTGCCAGCTGGCTTAGGGAAACTAGAAAATCTCAGTTCAGCCCAATCCAGGTCCCAGGAAAACAGACCTCTTCAACTTTAGATTTACTCGATTGAAATTGCCGGAGATTGCATGACTGCCATCCCAAGCCTATCTTCTTTTTGCTTTGAAAATAACTTATCAAAATGGCAGCACTATCCCAGACCAAAGTGGCTCTATTTGAGACTACGAAACGGCTTTTAGCGCAGCTGGTCAACGAGGGCCTCTGCTCGGCATTCCTGGATTCGACTGGGGCAAATGAGAAGAACCGATGGCTTTGCATAACTGATTCTAAAGCGAATAATAGGAGAGGAAGCTTAATAAAGGTTCACATTGTTGAAAAAATGGTCAACTCAGATGATGTAGGCCGCGTTACATCGGTGCTTCGGCCACATCATTTGATGCCGCCTGTGCTTCTTCAAGAAGACGGTCACTCCTCTAGATCCGAATTGGACCCTGGTATAATTTTCCAGTTTTTCTGTACATGGTTTGCAGAAACCGGTGCCGTTGATATCAACACCAGAAATGAAATGGTGCAAGAGCTACAGAATTCCGCGGCAAATCAAGGTATGCATACAAACAACCCCGAAAAAATCCAGATGATGAAATGCTTATTATTATTAGATGCCTGGCTAGATATAGCGGCTCAATTACCTCGGTTGGATTTGTTCAGCCCGTTGACAGCGTGGGAGAGATCGTTAATTACGGGCCACCCCACTCATCCAGTCAGTCATTTGAATATCACAACTTCCCGAAAAAGAAACTCACCTGACACTTGAATAGCTCCACAAGACGCTTTTTGCGCAGGCTCCGTTAAGCCAAATTTGCCCTGACGAAATACCGAGCATGTTCTCCCCGGAGATTCTTTTCCTCTCCGTGCCACGGTCTCAGGTCTCCATGTCTGGGCCATACGAAGCAACACTTGACAGCCTCCTCTCCAAGCTCAATATTCCTCGCTGCTCAGAGGATAGGGTGACGGTGCCCTGTTTGTCACAGCAAAAACCCGCAATTCTTTCGCGGTTTTCTGACGTGCAACTCGTGGGCTCTGATCGTGCAACAGCGCAGGCTTCAATGCGCACCGTGACGCTCAGGCCAGAGCTGCAGTTCAATTACCACCTAAAGCTCTCTCTAGCATGTCAAATCACATCCGCGTTACGCACTATTAGTCCGTGGTCCGCGCTGGGCGGGCCTGAAGTTTCCGACTTGCTTCATAAGCTTCTGCCGCCAGATCTTTGGGTTTTCCGAGAGATTGCTGGAGTAACTGGGGCGCAGACCAATTTTGACGATGCCAAGCACTTTTCGTGTATTTTGAGGGAGGACTTGGAAGTCCAAGCTAATCTACAAAATGAGTCGTTGATCGTTGCTGCTGCCCTAGCCCAGCGTCCAATCAACAGCATTGACAAGCCCCAAAATGAATCGCTTGTGCCAATGAAAGAAAGGAAGGAATGGTTTCAGAAGTGAGTTCAAGCTATAAAATCAGCCACTGCAGATCCTTATGGATTTTTTTTAGATATGTATCCTTGCTTCTGAAGCTCATCTTGGTTCCATTGGCGAACCATGGGATAGGCCTGGAAGCCCATGGCCAAAACCTCTGCGTTCGTATTTGTCGAAAAACAAATCAGATCAAGGGATTCGCTATTCGAGATTTCGGTGGCATCGGACTTCACATGCCAACACTCCGAAGCCAGGGCTTTGATTTGCACACCGTCCCAAGCGGGTCCTCTACTATGACGGATGATCTCGACGATGTCTGGAGCAGGGTACACCACGCTCTGTTCCAAAACCACTTGGCCCATCTCATAGTAGGACTCGACTTGGAGGACAAAGGCGGCTGGGAAATTGTCAGAAATGAAGTCAAGGCCCTCTTAAGTCCTACCAATAGTCCTCCTTGCCCCAACATGGCTCGTTTGGTCGATTTTCTGTTGGCAGAGACGATGCACTTCAAGTGTTTTCTCAGAATGAGAATGGCGGGGATTTGCCGTGAGGCGAGTATTCGTTCGAAATTCACTAAATTGTTACTTTTTAAGCTAACTTGACGCTCTAGAACATTATCAGAGATCTTCCAAACGTACTTGTAGAATAAGATTAAGGCAATGTCGGGTACAGAGTGTGTGAGATCTGAGTTGTATCTGATTGGTTTCTTTGTTCCTGATGTTGTGGTCATTCATAAGTTGAGAACACATCCACGGCATGTGATCGGTAGTAAGAATATATTTAGAATTAATACCGACATGAAATTTTTTATTCGCCATTTCGTAATCGTTGACTATGGCCCAAAAGTAGTGAAGTAGTTTTAGGATGAATTCTCCCCGTCCCAAAATATTTCGCATTTGGGCAGCGCAATTATATAGAAGATGAGGCTAGGCTCCTATGCAGTTCTGACATTTGCTGTATTGTAGGATGTGCATTTAGTGCCGGCGTCGGCGGTATTAAGATTGGAAAATGCCAATGAGGCGGACATTCTTATTCCTGCGTCAGTCGGGCAGATAGAATGTCCGCCCCACTTCGGCCCGCTCGGCCACTTCGGCATCCCACCCGCGTCGCACCGGCTTCGGGTGGGATCGGTCCAGATCCAGTGCGACCGGCGCCGAAGCACAGAGCGAACGGATTCAGAGTGGCTGTATTTAAACATGAGTCCAAGCCAACGAGTGAATCC
Source organism: Calonectria crousiana (assembly GCA_013406985.1). Lineage (NCBI taxonomy): Eukaryota > Fungi > Ascomycota > Sordariomycetes > Hypocreales > Nectriaceae > Calonectria > Calonectria crousiana. The sequence goes on along the minus strand of VTGD01000013.1, from coordinate 390,277 downwards.
AGAAATTCAGCCAGACAGACAACACCCAGCCATCATCTCATTACTTTTTTCCCCAAACCAAACCGAGCTCTTTTTACTGTCCAACATGGTAGGACCCAACATTTCTGTCAGTGCCGAGATCGAGATCCTTGCATCGCCGGCTGCAGTCCGAGCAGTGGTACGTACACGAACCAGTTGGAGCAAAAATCAAGACTAACTCACTGCAGTTCCTAGATTTTGCCCGATATGACCAATGGCAGCAAGGATGGGAAGTGACCCTGGGTGATTCCAGCAAGAAGGGATCCGAACTGCAACCGCGCGATACGCTCAAGGTCAAAATGCACGGCATGAAGTTTAGTCCATATGTGGAGGCAAGTCCATCGTGCCTCTTGCAGCATAGTAGTCCCCGTTGCTAACTGCGTACAGAAAAACGCGCCCGAGTGCTTCACATGGACAGGATCGTTGCCTGGCGTCTTTTCCGGCACACATCACTTTCATTTTGCTGAAAGCAAAACAAACCCGGGAGGTACCACATTTATACAGAGCGAAGAATTCCAAGGCCCCTTGACCATCTTCTTCTGGCCATGGAGAAATAAAGAGTGGGCTCCCTCAGAGAACTGGAAAAGTTTCAACAAAGCTCTGAAGACGGAAGTGGAGAAGACTGTGTCGTAAAATTGGAACTTGTGTTGTTTTCTGGCTGTTTTTTTCTTGCTGTTTATGTGTACGCTATTGATGCTGGAATCGCTGTGCTCAGCTTGTAAATGATACCTTGATTAGGCAAAGCGATGCTCATGTTGTCTCAATAAATCCTATTTCTACCAACACGAATCCGCATCGTTTCCTTTCTTGTGAACCGCGTAGTTTCCGTTAGATTTTCAATGACCAACTTTTTGAAGCTGGAATCGCCTCGGGGAATGCATAGTTGGATGTTTGAGGTTGCACAGGTGGGGTTTTGGCTACTACATAGCTTTTGTTTATTAGCCCAAAGGCCACGCATGAAATGGGTGTCACACTTTGGATTTCGTGTATTATCTCCATGACTTAATTTCTCTTGGGCAGTCACGGAGAGAGTAATCCCATTAAACATTCCAATCCATTCAGTTCCAGGTCCTTTTAAGCGTGAAGAAGAACCGGCACGAATTGGAGGGAGAAATGACCCGCCCGCGTGTTGAGCACGAGTCTGCGAGCTTTTGATAATGCATATGAGGTCGCTCGATGGAATAACCTGTCAGGAGCACGTTGCCGTTTTCAAGACAAAGCAGTAAAGGGAATGAGAAGTGACATAATTTTACAGCCCTCATGAGGAAAACAAGCGCACCTTTGAGGATGATAAAGTCGCAAATATAACACTGAGCCCTATGTTAATACTAGCTTAGTATCGGGAATCTCGGCAAAGGCTTCATTTCCTTGGCCTTCTTTGTCGCTATATCGTGACTTTTCCCAAATAACACCCATGCCAAGTCTTTTGTACGCCTTATTCTCGTCCCCTTCGCCCTCATTTCCAACAGGCACGAGGACCAGTACAAAGTGTTCTCCATCATCGGTCTCTGTCTCAGTTGAGCACACAAGAAGACACCAAACGGTAGCCATATCTTGATCAATTGTCAATGGGCTATCCAAGAAGGCTTCTCCTAAAATCTCTTCAGATTCCGGGCCTGCGATGAGGTGATGGCGGAGCTTTTGTGTGAGAGATTGTTTGCCCAATGTTACCTGAATCAGCATCCCGCTAACGGCTATGCGGCAAAATTTGAGCTGTGATGACAAGGGAACACCTTCCCACTGTTGTTCAACATCAAGCAGCTTGATCTTGGTGGGTGTTGGCTGTTTTGAAAAGTCGGAGAACAGCACCGCTCCCTCAACCGAGGCCCAGGACCAAGATGGGATGGTTCCAGCGTGGCGAATTGCGCCGCGGGATGTTACGTTCCACATCAATCCAGCAGCCAGGTCTTCGGCCCACAATCCCGCCACGTATTGGTACCCGCCTTCTTTCGCGAAGATGTCTGCCAAGCCAGCTATAGCTTGAAGTTTGTCATTCTGAAAGGTCAAGGCACGTCGGGAATAGTTTGACGCAAGTCGATACCAATGTCTAAAATAGTTCCTGCCATCATCACCTGGGCCCTGTCGTACGATACCAGCCCATTGATTCAGGCTCTCGTCGCTGAGCTGGGGACGATCCACAAGGCCATCTTCTGTTGCATAACGGCTGGGGCATTTCCAAAGCCACTGCTCGCTACCAAAGCATACCAATCGGGGTGATAGCACAGCCTCCTGCAGTGTCCACCCTCTGGTGTTGAGAGGCTCCGAGGCCTTGTTGACTGTAGTATGTGTTTCCATGCGAATCATGACGGTTTCATCGTGTAGATTGACAGATTCCGCGCTTTGAAAAGGAAGCAAGATGCCATCTTGTGGGCCGCTAGCTGAAGTGGCTGCAAGAGTAAGGAGAGAGTTTGAATACACAGAACTCATTCCGGCGGCCTCGACTTCCCAGTCTTGATCGGAATCTTGGATAATGCATAGAGAATCTATCCATAGATATCGAATGCCCAAGTAAAGAGTGACGAGAATGGCTTCTTTGTGAGTCATTGGAAGGGATCCATAGTCAATGTTGCTCCTATATTTATCCAAATTCTCTCGCGTCAATTTGAAATGGTGTTGTGGATCGGCACCCCAGCAATAGCTCACAGCAACATAGCTGCCCATTTCTTCCATAACAGTCTCGCGTATCTTGATTTTGATCTCGTCTGGGCTCGAAGGTACGTCTGGGCTGCCGGTAAGGTCCAGCACACGAGTTGGGAGCACGGTCTTGCCCTTTCCGGGGACGGACGCTGCACAATCCTCGTGGTCGAAGCATTCAGTGAGCCAGCTCTTCAATATGTTCAGCCTCTCGTGAGGCAGCACATCATCTTTACCATGCTGATGCCAAAACCGCCGAGAGGCGAGATCACCTGGTCCAAGTATGAGATAGGTCAAACTTCATATAGTTTGCGCAACTTACCAAGGCGAGAAACTGTGGAGCTATTCAATGGAACCCCGCTGTCAGCAAAGTGGCCTCGAGCGCCGACGACGGGGATCATTCGAGTGAAATTTGAATGGTTTAACACTGTAACTGTTATCCCTGCTGCGGTACTGTTTGGATCACACAAGGCAGGGTCGCCCGCGTGGTAGCGCGAGGCAAGCTGAGGCGATCCCCGAACTATGCTCACTTGAAGCCAGCCACAAACCGAGCACTTGTCACTGGATGTTATCAAGCTCTGGACATTTGGTTGGTGGACTGTGACTTTGGGCGCATTGGGGTGCAGCATTAGCTGGCAATATTTGCAGGTTCCGTCTTCGTTTGCACTTGTTATGCCCCATTCGTCGGGCGAGACGGGCGTTTCCTCTTCGATGGGTGCCCAAACATTCTGAATGTCGCTCCCTCGAAGGCCAAAGATGCGGACTTCCTCGGGAGGCTTTTGGCTGTAGACCAAGATGGTCTTGGGCTTGGTCTTGGGCGAACTGGACGAGTCTTCTGAAGCCATTGTTGCCGCGCTTTGAAAGGCTGGTGGCTTGCATGCAGCACCAAACAATAGGGCGGGGTAATTAGCAGTTAGGCTGACAACACTGCTGCCTGTCAGCGTCCAAATAAGCCAGAATGTGACAATTCACGTGCTAATTGCAAGACTCCAATTGTGCCCCACGCCATGAAGGAGTCCAATCAAAAACCGCCCCACCAGCAAAAACGGGAAGGGATGATGTTTATGGCAAAGACATGTTTTACTGGTCTGGCCTTGCATCGCACCCTTTTACACGAACATCCTGACTTTTCCTCTCCAGCCAACAGCCTTCAACCACTGGGCGCCTCTATTACCATCTGGCAATTCTAGTCAAACCCAAAGCCCTGCAGCTGCTCCACTACAACACTAAATCAGAATAAACGCAAATCAACCCATGGCTGCTTGATAATTATCTACACCAGCTTCGTGCTGAACAGATGCCCATATTTCTTGGATTCCATCAACTGCCTTCTTACTCAAAGGCCCGCCATTGCAGAACTGCAAGGTTTCCTCCAATTGATCCAGAGAACTTGACCCAATAACCAACCCGTCACCATATTCCGGTTTGAGAGAACTGTGATGCAGGACCCAGCGATAGGCCATCTCAGCCTTTGATATGCCCTCATCCTTTGCAATAGCCCCCCACTTTTCCAGCCCGGCCAGAAAAGAATCTTTGACATATAATTTGTGATAGATACCGTACATCTGGTCTGGACTGAATCGATTGCCACCGGCCTCTATCTCTTGTCTCGTCTTTGCTAGAAAGCCGCCAGCAATTGGTGAGTAGGCGTAGAAGGAAACTCCCAGTTTTCGAAGTGTGGGGAATAAATCATCCTCTTGCTTCCGCGCAACAGCCGAGTAGTTCCCTTGATATACTGTAGGAAGAACGTACCCATTTTCCTTGCAAATGTCGTAGACGCTTTGCACCTCGACAGGCGAGAAGTTGGATAAGCCAAATCGCTGAAACATTCCCGCCACGTATGCGTCGTTGACGCCGGCAAGGGCGTGCTCGATTGGGGTATTGCGAATCGGGGAGTGAAGGTAAAATACATCAACCTTGGGGACGCCAAGGGTCTCTAGACTTTCTTTGGCTTTGTCAAACATGTACTTTCGGGTATTTGCGCCTTCTGCGAAATCATAGCCGGCGAGCCACTTTGTGTCCAAATCCAGGCCATAATTGACGCCAGGTTTGAGACTTCCCAATTTAGCCTCGGACCCTCGGTACGCCTTTGCAGTATCCAGCTTTTTAGACCCATATTTCTTCATCAAGTCGAATGCTCGAATGAGGTGATCCTCAGATTGGCCCCAGAAGTTGTCAGGATAGCCAAAGTTGGCTGTGCCAACGACTATGTTGATTCTGTCAACTAGGGACATGGTGTGAACACGGGTTAGTTAATCCACGTTAATAAAGAAAAATCAGGATGTGATGAACGATTTGGAACGAGGACAAGACAGGCGGTCATGCTATTTATGCATCTTGTGGCAGTATTCCGAATGGCGAGCTGCGCCCCAAGTACGTCCACAAGTGCTTTTAAGTTTTTCCGGTGGTTCTAGTCACCCCATTTACGCCGTCATCATACATTCTCATCCGCAGTCACAAACTAGGTCTGAAAGAAGGGCTCATGCATCCTTGAACGAAACATGGACACATCGGGTATTAGGCGTTAAGTCCGCGATTGACAGGGACGTCGTTGGTAGCCAATCCACAATTTTGCCTCATTCACAGGGCGCTAAAAATATTCGCCTGATCCCTCCTACGAACCAATCAAGGCGTTACTGGGCGGCCCAAAAAGGTAAACGTTCGCCGCAAGTCGACGCAACTATATCACGGACTTATCATGCAACGGGAAATGGAGCCAGGATGATATAGGGAAGTTCGTTGTTGTCATAACATAACGTAATCTCGGTGCAGCACATACAAAAATATCTTAATTCCTACCATGGATTGGGTCCAGCTCATCTTGCTTTGCCAACACTTTGTCTGCCGCCCTTATTTCCCCCCGGTACCTCCTCAATTCTTGCACATCATCGTTTCAACAAGTCTTGCTGCGCCATTTGAATCATCATGTCTGCATCAACAACTGTGCGTAAGACACCCAAAATCGTGTTTGGGACAATGACAATCGGAAAACCAAGTATGTATACTCTCATCTTACGACTGATGTATTAACATCGGTTGGATACCCTCTCGGCTCGAATTCACACCACAGAGGAGGCTGCCGATGTGCTTGACGTCTTTCAAAGACGCGGATACAACGAAGTAGATACAGCGCGCGGCTACGGCAACGGTACAACGGAATAAATGCTGGCGGCCTTGAACTGGCAAGGGCGTAACCTTGTCATGGGCACTAAGCTGTACCCCGCTGCTGTTGCGTACCCGGATAACCCAAATAGTTACAGTCATCGTGCGCCTGACGTCCGTCGGGGGCTGTTCGACAGCCTCAGAGCCTTGGGTACCGAGCATGTTGAAATATTCTATCTCCATGGCCCCGACCGCAAGACCCCTTTTGAGGAAACCTTGCGTGAGGTGAACCTTTTACACCAAGAAGGTCGTTTCAGTCGTTTCGGCCTCAGCAACTTCATGTCCTGGAAGGTAGCAGAAATGTGCCAAATTTGCGACCGAAATGGTTGGATCAAGCCAACCGTGTACCAGGGGGTCTACCACGTCCTCCAAAGGATCATTGAGCCTGAGCTGATACCGTGTTTGCGCCGATACAACATGAGTCTTTACGCCTATCAACCGCTTGCTGGAGGCTTTCTCACATGCCGCTACAAGCGAGATGAAATTGACGTACCCCCCGGTTCGCACTTCGATGTTGCTTCGGCTCAGGGAAGGTCATCGAGAGATCGGTATTGGAATGATGAATACTTTGATGCCCTCGACATCATAAGCGAAGCAGCACAAAAGCACGGGCCAGCCGTTGCGGAGACGAGCCTTTGCTGGCTGATGCACCATTCAGATTTGAGCGGAGATCTTGGCGACGCTGTTATAGTTGGAGCTAGCAACCGCGGGCATTTGGAAAGTAACCTGAGAGACTTGGAGGCCAGTCCTCTTCCTGAGCATGTTGTGTCGGAACTGGAGAGAGCTTGGACAAGCGTGAAAGGCGCAGCACCGAAATACTGGCATTGAACCCGGACGGGCATGCTCTGGTTTTATCTTGCCATACGCTTCTGAGTCTGAGATAAAGGGGCTATCCTGGAAGCCGATTGGGCTGAAGTATTCAGCTTGCTTCGCAGTAGTGAAAATTTCGGGGCCAATACGTTGGTCACAACCGAAGCGGTGATTAAATACCCGGTAATGCAGTTGCAACTCCAATGCCTAATCGCATTTCCGAAACCCTCTTTTTAAAAGTTTAATTGCGGATGCTTTTCAGGCTCGTCCATATGTCTTGGCTTTTGTAGCGTGTAGAATTTCTCATGCTATTGAGATTATGGAAGGCAAGCTCCTCATACTATATACTCAACGGCGAATCTTTACGAAGCCAAAGTTTGATGATAAAAAATAAAATAAAAATATTTTCTACTTTTTCTATATGCCCAAAGGGCTACCCAAAAGGCTCCCAAGTATGAATGCGGATCGCTCTGGGTCAAGAAAACAGGGTCTGGCTCCATACTATGTCCTCGCTCACGCCCTAGGGGACATATCCAGGTCATTAGGGCTCGATCCGGACCGGTTCTTCCTGTTCATCTGGCCAGGTCCAGCCGGCATCCTGAAGCCTACAAATCCCAAGACGTCCTTGCTCAGGCGGCGCCGTCAGAACTTGCTCAAGGCTCACCTCCTCCAAGACACTTAAGTCTTGAGTCAGACCCAGTACTGTCTCGTACCATTTTTTAATTTCGTCCCTGGGTGCGGGATCAAAATAGTCCACGTGATCGAAAAGTAAGGCAATGATGGCATCAAGTGGACGTTGGTCTATGACACGGAAATAAGCTTCTCTATCAGAATGTCGGGTAGCAATGAAACGTAGACAAATAGTTGGGGTGGGGAAATTGTCTTGGACTTCTTGCCACTTTGTAGCCATGTCTCCTTTGAAGTTTTTTTGAAAACGAAGTCCCAGTTCGAGCCAATAAATATGCCACGTCTATCTCAAAGATGGGACAGACCATATTTGACCGATGAGAACAAAATACATTGCCGCCTTGGCTATAGTAGATATTAAAATCGCCATTTGATCTGATGTTGTGAACCAAAACAATCCCCTTGTCTGATGCGGAGTGGACAGCAAGCATGGCTATTGCCATTTCCATAAAACTCGAAGCATATCGGTGCGAATTTAGACCAAGCGATCGGATTGCAAGTTCCCACAAGGCTGTCGTTCGGCATGCATAGCGCTTCTGTTCAGTGTCATCGTAAACATGTGCATGGGCATAAACGGCACCCGGATCAGCACCCCAAGAAAGCAGTTCCTGCACCATGTCGAGCGGGGGTGTGAACCAATATGCTTGCATCAAGTCTCTCAACACATCAGTTGCAAAAGTAGCTTCTGGTTGCTCAACCAACAACCTGGCGGCACCCCAAAGGTCTGCAAAACATCCCACCTGACTCAGAAATTGCGGGGGCGGAAACCGAAAAGGTGGTTTTAGGATTCGTTTTTCATACAAGTTTTGCGTTTCAGCCAGCAGCTTGGCCACCTGGTGAGTCATGCTGCCATGGTCAAGACCCGCCCTGGTTGGGACAGTTGCCCATTTGTGAAAATGTGCCACCATGCGAATGACGTCAAAACGTTCGTATCCAGCACCCAATACATGCGCCGCTCGTGTCCGTTCCAAGACGCTTCTTATGATTGCGAATCCAATATCCGTCTCAGAAGAATTCGCGTAGCCGAGGATGCGTTTTCCGGCCTCTGTATCTACCAGGAAATCGTGTGCCGTGCGATGTACAAACTCGACTCGCCGTACCATTGGCTCCCACTCAGGCACTCTGCAGGATTCGTCATGTGGAACACTGTCTCCTAGTTCCTGTTTTATTACCAAAAGCCCGGCACACCGCGTAATGATCTCCTTCTCCATCCTCTTACACAAAGCCCCTATTTCATCGCGAGTCATGTCTGGGACCTCCTCGGTTCCTCCTTTGCTCATGTATGCAGCATCCACAAGGGTTTGCGTGGCGAACTGGTATGAATCGACCGCAGACGGCACGTCTTCGTTCCTAAAATTATGACCTATGATAACAAACTGAAATAGCATAGCTGCAGACTCCCTATAGATGGCCTGATCCTGGTTAAGCCGCTTCCACATGTCCTCATAGAGGTTCTCAAGCTCGCCAGGGAGCTTTTCTAGTCGTGAAATGAGCTCGCTTTCAGAATTCTCGTCTTGGATACCACCTATGATACTTTTCATTGCAAGTTGCAGCCAAAGGAATACTCCCTCTGCTTTCTGTATGAGATTTTCGGCTAGTTCCTCCAGTGTTTCGACAGATAATTGCCCGGGTTTTTGGTATGGATCCAGTTCTCTGTATATGTGTGTCTCCATGTCCGGCCTTGTTAGATCATGGAGTTTGAGGCCAGGTTCCTTGTCAAGCCTTTCTTTAAGCCGTCGTTCCGCCCGACTGGCCACACATAACTTGACTCTTCCAGGTGTCGTGGCCTCTTTTATCCGCTTCACAAGACCTTCTTGTCCGTCATTTCCACAATACTCATCAAGGCCATCGATAAAAATGCAAAGTGGCCACTTATTTGCGCTTGATGTCAAGGCCGCCAAGAACACACGTCGGAGCTCACCAGCCGACCAGTCGCCGCAGTATTCCTTTGCTGCCATGAATTGGAATTCATCCATCAAAACACCAATCAACTCTTCTTGGTCTTCTAGCAACTGGTGCAGCAAAGAGCAGTACAGGCCCCGCATATCATTCTGCATTGCTGATCCGATCTTCCAGAAGAAGTGTGATAGGATCTTGGTATTGGGCTGCCATTCGTTTGCAAGGTTTTCGGTATGCTTGTGGTTGATTATATATTTTGTGAGCGTGCTTTTTCCTGACCCTGGCTTTCCTTGAATCCAGAACAAGGAATCCCCTGATCGGAGCCAATCTTTGAAGGTTTGCCAAGCCAAGTCAATTTGTGAGTCAATGGAATCCCCTTCACTTACAACACTAGAAATACCGGATTCATCAGAACGAATACCGGTCTCACTAGTGTTTTCGTAAGATCGAAATATACGTTTAAATGTAGCGTCTTGAGGGTCCATGACATCTTGACGCCGTATATTCATGACATCAGATTTCAAGCTCTTCAGTAAGCGCTCCTGATTTTTGCGGATATCAGCGCCCATGAAGCCAGCGTTTGCCACATTCGTGACATGGGCCATGACAGACTTCTCAGTCTGTCTCGCTTCCGTGGTGATATGACTCCGAGTTTGGACAGCTTTCTTTTTTACCAAGTCCTCCATCTTGGTGTGTCCATCTGCAAGCTTTGAAAACGACTGGAGCTCTTGGTTCAAATTTTGGAAGTCTAAAGAATTCCTCAAATGCATGGCTCTTGTTCTGTCGCTATAACCTCTTAGTTACTGGCTCAAACACCCTGCGCGGTGTATAAAACTCACCAGATGCGTTTCATATGTATCGTCTCCATCGCTTCATTGTAGTCGCGTAGAGTAGTGTCAAGTTCTTCCATCCTTTTTTTTCTAAAAGAGACTTTGTTCGAACGTAAACCATAGCCCAGATACCACCTTTTTTGTGGTGCTTCAGAATTTTGTCCACCTCGGACTTGAGCTGCTCGGCAGTGCTAATACAGTTCTTTGCGATAGCTTGTAGACTCTTTTTATCTTCTGGGTTCATGCCCTCGCATCTTTCTTCAATTTCCTTCGCAGCTATAATCATGACAGTCGCCTTGGCTCCAAGGCTAGCAGCTGGGGGCTCCTGTCCGCGATAGATGGCTTTGCAAATTGCAACGGTTTCGAGAGTGAAGCTGATGGTCTGAAATATGGCGCAAGCTGCACCCAGAGCCTCCAAACCAGACATTGTGAAAAGGTCTTAGGTCCACATGGGACTATCCCGCGAGTCGATGGAGCTGGTAAGTCCAGGCGGAGGGTTGGTGAATGGTATGTTGAATTTGCAATTTCAGTGCAAGGCGGAAATCCTTTTTCTGAAAGCGGGGAACGGGCGATTGGCTTTGTTTTGCACATTTGCAACCAATCCTCGGCGACCATGTGGCGCGCAAGGCACAATGATTCTCACATGGTGCGCCTCGGGCTAAGCAGTTGCGATAGAAGCTGATTGGATCAAATTGGTCCGTCTGCCTCACAGCAGTGAAAATATCACATGCATTCGCCCAACTTCAGGCAAGTGTTTGCGTGTAGGAAAATACAACCCACCTGTCACATAGCAACAGAACTGTTTCACGGATTCTCAAGACCAGTAGGCGCGCTTTCACAGCGGAATTCAGTCACGTCAAAACTCTACCGCCCTGGTTCATGTGGACAGCACACAGAGGATTGCCAAAACAGCACGCCACTTGCAGAGAAAATTGGATACCAGAACATAGTTGTAGATTTCCTCAAAGCCAGGTAAAGGGACCAGGTATGCTGGCAGCTAATCTCAATTGCTTAATTCTATTTGCTGAAATCGACAAACGAAACCCCATTTCCCATGTCATTAATTTCGTTACTGTTTCTAAAATATCCCCCAAATCATAAAAAGGCTGAAATCATTTTTCCCAGAATTATATCCCAATATTTGCAGTGATAGATTAACAAAAAGAAAAAGAAAAAGCAGTCGATGCTCAGAAACGCAGCTTGAGTTCGATCATCATTCCCACCCAATACCAGCCATTCAATCTTTTATTTTATTTTATTTTTGGATAGCCACGCGGTCAAGCTCGGCCAAGTTGCTTCAGGGAGAAGGACACGGCGAATCCAGCTTCTGCGAGGCCATGAACAGTTCAACAATACCCTGGTGACCCTGCGCCATGGCGTGCGAGAGCGCCGTGTGGCCGCCGTGGTCCTGGTGATCCATGTCAACCTCGCCCGTGACCAGCATCAGCTTGAAGATTCCCTCGTGGCCGTTGCGAGCGGCAAGAATCAGCGGCGTGTTGCCGCTGTCGTCCTGCAGGTTCAGGCGAACCTTGTTCGTGGCCAGGAGCACCTTGACAATGTCTTCGTAGCCAAGGCCGGCGGCAAACAGCACCGCCGTCCGGCCGAGGTCGTCCTGAAAGTTCACATTCACCCTGTTCGTGGCCAAGAGGAGCTTTACCACGCCCAGGTATCCCCTGCGAGCGGCGTTGATGAGCGGCGTCTGGCCGTTGTTGTCCTGGCAATCCAAGTTCACCCTCTTTGCGGCCAAGAGCTGCTTAACCATGCCCTCGTCGCCGGCAGAAGCCGCAAGCGTGAGGGGAGTGGAGCCTCGCTTGTCTGCTTTGTTAAGGCCCTTCGGAGCCGCATTAACCCACGATCTGAGCGCCCCACGGAATGAATGGCGTTCCGAGTCGAGCAAAAACACCACCTCGTCTTGGTGCTTGCCCATGACGGCGTACAGGAGCGGCGTCCTGCCCCAGGTGTCCTTGACAGAAAGCCTCGACGATATTTTGCGGTTAGCCCGGAGCACCTTGGTGATGCCGTAGAAGGCAGCCAGGTGCTGAATCGAGACCTTTGCCGGGACGTCAAACGATACTCGCCACGAGTAGTCGGTGGCGCGGGCGATGATCATGGCCATGCCGGCAAATTCCCTCAGCTTCTCTGACTTCAAAAAGTCGACAACCTCCTGCGGCAGCGGCGAGGCCGCGCGGGTGTGCAGGCCCCAGTAGCGCACGGCGTAGTCGAACAGGGGGTTCAGCTCGAGAAGCCTCCAAAACTCGTCAACCGATTCGTCGTCGCGACATTTTCTGTAGTCGGAGATGGTGTCGGAGATGTAGCAGGTGCAGACTCTCGAAATCATGCGCTCGGCGTCGGGAAAGTGAGCCCGGTTCTGGTCGAAATACTGTTTCGCCGTGTCGTGGACAAGGCGGATGATGGAGCTTTCCTCCTCCACTGTGACCAGCCCCGCGCAAGCCGTCACCAAGTCTTCAATCTTGGGGAACTCAAACTTGTTGGGTCGGGGGGTCCCTGGTTTTACGGTCAAGGCGTATTGAAGCTCTCGTATCTTTAATGGTCTTTTGGCGTTTACGATCCACGAAAGTGCTCTTTCAGCAAGCTGTCGAGGCCCATCTTCCTGGTTCTCGATCCTTCTCATCGTCTCCGAGTACGCGTACTCGTAGGCCTTGGATCCTGTGGGGAGACAGTCAAGAATCTGTTTGAACTCATCGATTGAGTCACCCTTGTTTGTCTCGGCCAGATTAAATAGTAGTCGCGCCAGAAGAAATCTAAGTTTTCAGTTAGTCAACTGCGATAACAGGTCGATTTGGGTATTTCCATACATTCCGTCAGCAATCTCGATAATCTTTGGAATAAGCTCTGCGCCATGAGTCTCGAGAATCTCGGAGCCGGACTTGGCGATTCTATCCTCCAGATAAACTCGCATGTCGTCATCGTGCGTGCGAATCTCAAGCCGAGGGCTACCGTCAAACTCCATAGTCATTTCGGCAATGTCTCTTGAAGTAGCAAAGATGTTTACACCGATCGTATCTTGGAATTCCAGCAGTTTTGAAATAAACCTGAATCGGGTGCCATTGCTGGCATCAAGTTCATCGAGGGCATCCACCACGATGAAAACCTTTGAGTATAGCCTCGCAGTATCCTTGAGAGCGCTCCAAATTTCTTCCCACGATGGTCTAGATCCATCCCGATTGTGCTGCTGGTAGATCTTCTTGATCGGCTCCGGGAGCGTCGTTCGCTTTCGAGACAGCTGCTTGAGCAAGCTCGAAAACAGATGGTCAAGGTCCTGTTCCGATGACTTATTAAAGTTGCAATAAATGTAAGCAATGCCGACGCTCGAGTCCTCCCTGAACTCGTCCTGGAGATGCTCGATTATGCATGAAGAGAGTACTGTTTTCCCTGCTCCTGCAATGCCTGTGCAGAACAAAGTTGCACTCCGGTCGTTCAGCCAGCTTTGGAACTCGGGCGACTCGCTGAGCCAGTTTCCAGTGCCAGGTTGACGGCGGCCCATCTGGTAGTTGTGCACGGAGCCGTAGTTGACCGAGGTGATCCATTCAAGCATCGCATCATCCACCAGTGTAAGACGGCGTTGAAGCATCTGCTCTGTTTTTCTCCGTGTAAATGAGGAAATCTCGCTATTGATTTCGCTGCGGATTTTGACGGCTACAGCTTGTCAGTATATCATGATGTCGTCATAGTGTGTGTGTATGTGTGTGTGTGTGTGTGTGTGATGAAGCAAGATGTATCCAATGGATTCATTCACTCATAGCAAATATTAGAAATCATGTCACTCACATTGTTTAATGGGAGGCATTGCATTTATGCTGGAGGGCTTCAGCAGATGAAGCAGCTCCCTTGTGTAGGCGGCAGCCGCAAGAGCAGCATATTTGTGCCAATCGGTATTCCTGTGAGAGTCGGAGTAGTCGCAGATGCCTCGAATCATCAGGCTTGGAACATTGTTTCTCAGGCCCGAGGCTTCCGTCTCAAAGCACAAAATCTTCAATTCGGAGTCCCCGGAGTAGACGTCCCTCACAGTGACATCACCCATGACGGAATCGGAAGAAGCAATCGTTCCGTAGTGGACAGCAACTTGGCGACCCGCTGGACACTCCGCTCGCTCCACCAAGCCGTCAGTTCTGCAGCCCTCGCAGCTGTCTCCGATTTTTTCGTGAATGCAATCGGCGCGGTAGAGTCTATCCTCTTGCGGGCGTTGATAGTCTGGCAGGTTGTCCATTCTTTTCACATGATCCAAGATCATGTCAGGCCTCTTGGGGTCGTCGTGTAGCCGCTTCATTTTCACCAGAGCAGCCCGTACCGATTTTGGCGGAGGGTTCATCATGCCGGTGCGCTGGTGTTTGCCGTCGTCCAACTTTTTCAGAAAATCATACTGCAGCACACCACCGTGCTGGGTCTGCGGCATGCTCACGACGACATCGCCAAGCCGGATGTCTCTGTCTTCGGTGGGCGCGCCCCCTCCAATTCCTACCATCAATGCAAATCTCAAATTGGGGAACGCCCAGGTCATGTCTTTCGCGATGGCTGCAGTGGAGCTGATGCCGTGCTGCCCCGCGGGCAAGCACCCAATAACTACATGATGGTCGTGGACGCGGCCATATGCGTAGGTGTTGCTGTCCCTGAAATTGGAAGCATCCGGACCATCCAATTCCTCATCCAGCATGCGGCGGGCGCTTTCAAACTCTTCCTTGATGGCACATATCCATGCAATCGTGTAGATCTCGGGATCCATGGGAATATCACGGGGCCGGGACGGCAAGAAATGAGCTGTGGGTCATGGGAAGGGGGAGCGTTACAGCGTCGGCTGCGTTCCGAGCATCTGAACAAAAGGAGCAGGCAGAGGGAAGATCTATTAAATGACGATAAGGTTGAGATAAATGAAAAAAAAAAGAAAGAGAGAGCAATTGGCCAAGAGATGCAGGAAGCAGCTGCAGCAAGAGAAAAAAAAACACGTCAGCGAGGGCAGCGGGGCTTTTGGCCGGGACGTGGCGTTGAATCCATGTTCTCTCTGCCGCTTTGGCAGATGACGACCCAATGAAATTTGGTGATGGTTCCTCCTGCTGAAATGCACGCCTCCAGCTCGCTGGGCCGAATGCCCAATCGCAACTGGTGCCAAGCGCTGGTGGACCCAAAGTTGCTCGGTGAACAATCCCGTTTGTCGATGGCGAGCGTCAGCACCAACCGAAACGACCCTTGACTCCATTTTAGCCATGGCAAGGAATATTCCACAGGGTTTCGGATGTGCTCAATGCTACCTCAGCATGGGGTCAGACGTGGTCTTGGCGATGCGATGGGGAGACAGCTGAACGTGGAGGTGTGTGTCGCTCTCCCCGTACCAAGTGAACATCGTATCGACCAACATCGGGCATTTTGCAACCCGAGATTGCGATGACGCAAGGTGCCCTGACCATGAAGCCCTTAGCACGGCGCTCCCAAAACAAAATGAAACCACACACACAGCCCAGCCCGTCCAGCCCGTTTTATGCGCGCCATGCTCAGGCCCCAAAGACCCGCAGGTAGATTATTTCCGGTGCTGACGCTGACAACAAGCAACACAATTAACCGGGCCGCGACCAGTTCCAATCGAGCAGATGCTGCATCAACACGCGAGGGCGACTTTCCCGAAACAGGCTCTTGCGCCGTTGTCTTGGGCCGTTGGTTTCACCAGCATCGTTCCACGGGGGCGGCCCAGGTTTTCCATTGAGTGCGGCGGTGCTTCAGGGCACAGAAACGGCTGAGCCGCGCCGCTTTGGGTAAATTAAAACCTAATCTACGGGAATTAGTCATTTTTTCCTTCTTTTTTTTTTAGTTGTGCACCCGCGTACCGCACCCGCCCCGTGCATAACCTTTTTTTTCCGGTGGCGCACATCGCCAGCCGGTTCGGCGCAACACTAAGCAACTAAAGTTGCGAACCATCAAGCCACGATTTGACGAACCAGCGCCAGCACTCAACTTTGACCATGCATTAGCTCTGCTCGATCGATCGATCCCGTGGCTCGTTCGCTGTTCCATTGCACCACACTGGCGGTCAAGTTTTCTTTCAAAAATTCCTATAATTGAGACGTATTATGCATGAATGTTATCATTTGCTTGCATCTTGAAATAGAAGGTGTTTTTAACGCCTTCCTTGAAGCCGGCTATGGAATGCACGTCTCCTAGATCTGGTGCACATACCTGATAGCATGTGCTTTACCCTCCAGGAACCTAATTAACCTATCTTTGCGATCTTCAAGACGGCCAGGTACCATCTCGTGGAGGCAGGGTTTAAACAAGTCCTCTTCAAGGCCAAGAGCAATGTATCCAAAGAAGTAGTCAAAGTCATTATAAAACCCATGTAAAGAACGCGCAGCCGTCCGAAAGGCCCCAACAACTTTCGGCACTCCCTCTAAAGGAGGCAGTACGAATCATTCTAGGAATGTAACATCCAGCGTTTTAGGGATTTTTGTTCCATTCTCTAGCAGCACCCAAGTCAGTCTCGAAGTGTTGGGTTCAAAAGCAGCCCCAAGCGCCTTATCGTTTCTATGATCCACGATCGCGTCAAACACATGCAGTAGCGGCCTGCCGTTTAATGCGTTTTTAATCTCTTGCGCCACATGTTCGTGTCCGAGGCAGCACTCAATTGACCGTGTCGTCCTTCATGCGGCTGATAAGGGTCTCGACGTGGGCCTGTGAGCCCAGGCCCTGCCGGCAAGTTGCCAACCGTCGACCGTTACCAAAAGACTCGGGAGTCTCAGGTCCCGACAAAGTCCGACCGTGGCTGTCTTGCTCACTAGCAGCATGGTAGCGGCCTCCTCAAACAAGTGGCATCTGGAAGGCGGCACGTCCAACTTGACCCACGTAATGGCGTATTCTGCAAAAGGGTCGTGGGGTGTAAATATTTCCTGAAAGCAGCCACGCCGTTGCCCAGCCTGAACTCGTGGGTGCCCAGGCCGACGGACTCAACATAGTCGGCAATACCATAGCCAAAGTTTTCTAGAGTATGTAGAAGAATGATTTGACGTCTTTCGAATTAGAGTCAATGATTATGGCGTGAATGACTTGTCCCTTTGTTAGCACTGAGATGAGAGACTCGACTGTCTCAACGCGGTGTCTTACAAATATCAGGAAAGTTCCGTCACCCATGGTTGATGGTATCCCCACCAAATGAAATAATTTCTTCCTTCATTTTTACAGTGCAGGTGAGTAACAAAATAAGATGATGAACTTATAAAATGGTTCTAGGTTGGGCTACTCTTCTTGCACGTCTCTTCTTTATTGCCATGGTGCATTTGCAAGCCACATTGACAAAACTACTTGCATTTTTACATCTTCAGATACATATCTAGAGTTGTTCGAGTCGATTTGGGGCCGATTGGGGCGATACGTGTGTGTTAGGCTGGTTCGATGGAGATAATTGGCGTGGAGTTGATCATCAGAGATATATCGAGCATCCCAGCAAAGCTTAATTATGGCATGTTCAAGATGCGAGCTTAAGAGGCTGGTTTGCATGGGGCAGATGTTCGTTTGCAGGGAGGATGCCTGATTTTTGGAAACTCACATGTGCCTGGGTTTGTGAAAACAATATTGGTAATCAACCGTTTGGCCAATGCTTCTACCAGACAGAGATGGAGGTTTTACAATGTGATGGCTACTTGAGCTCCAAAAATAAAAGCAAGTTGATAATTTTAACATGCAAAAAAAGGGAGACAAATAAATACTCATGTTCAATTCTGAGGAGCATAACTCAGTCTCAACAGCCAACTAACTCCTTCGGCTGTTTACAGGGTAGCCAGCCAGCTCAAGACAACCCACCAAAGTCCGTAAGGTGTTTCGCTAGGCTGTTGGAATGGATGGGCCAATATAATCCTCCAGGTTTACCACGAGCTGTCCTACTGTACAAACTGGCTGGCCTGGTTGGACCAGGCTCCCTGCATTGGCTTCCACAGCCTTCCTTCTCACCGTTGCCTGGGCAGGCAGCAGGCGGCTGAGAATTTTTTAAGTGGGGCGCTTGCTGATTTCTGCCCACTTAGACCGCCCAGACTGGCAGAGATCTCGGGTATAAATTCGAGTCGCCCTCCCGCTCTTTGCTTGTTTTCCTCTTTTCTTCTTCATACTTACCTTATCTAGAGGCTTGCCGCTCAAGACTGGCGAGCCTCAGTATGGAGGGCCTGCATTGCACATCGCGGAGTCACTCCTTACTCCATTGTCCTTCGGGGCCATGGTGGGTGCAATTTTTGATTTACCACTCTTTCATTGTGCTTCTGCTATCCCATGGCGGACACGAAGAAGGAGTCTTACGTAGCTCCATCTACAACCCTCGTCTCACTCTGAGTTCGACTATTTTACCCCATGGTCGTGTTCTATTTTTGTTCGAGGAAGATTTACGTCGACCCTATACTCACCGCGGCATTCGGGCACTTTTGCCCCAATGTATGCCGAGGTCCATTTTCACGGCCTACATATCTTCCTCTATCGTAGTTTTTCGCAGCGCCCGCCGCTCGGGCACCGTCACTTTCACGTGCTGCCACAGGGCTGTCGTAGAGATCGCCATTATATGCGTGCTACGCTGAGGTAGTAGCCGTAGCATTCGTCCCCTGTGCTGCAGCCTCCTCAATGCGTTGTCAGCACGCCCAAAATCTTCGTGTTGGAGTCTCGTTTTTCTGCAGTCAGCTTCGTGGTCAAAGCGCCAAGCCCTGTCGCGTAACCTCGTGTCGCGTCGTGTCACGGCACGCGTCTACGAGTTGCTGCCTCAATTTGATCATCAAAACATTCGGCAAGTCCAGCCATGAGGTAGCATTGGGTCGCGAGAAAGGGCGGCACCAAGATGGTTTTTAGGCTTGCAAAGTGAAAGTGAGGCGCGCATTATTAATTCCACTACCTCCTCGGGCGTGGCAAAGCTGCAACCTGTACCCTGCTCCATATTGCACGTGCACAATTGAGGGTACATGGGGGAACATTTTGAGAACAGAAAACGCCTCGTTAGAACTGCCAACAGTCCAATGCACATCTTTGTCGATCGGGAAATTGCTGGTACTTCTATCGCCTTACAATTTAGCCAGTAATCAAGGTGTCGTAAAGTTAGTGCCCTGTGATTGGGTCAACCTCGCTTAGTAATTGAACTGGAGCTTTATCACGTCCAAGGAGAATAGGGTAGGCAGTCACATCGGGTACAATACTGGAGGCATGGTTCCCGATCGTTCCATCGCAACCAATCAATGGTTTGTTGGTCTAGTTTCACAATTAGACCCTTTGGATGGTTATATCGTATTTTTATTTTGTATCTGTGTTGGAGCTGCGAATTTACGAGAAAAAAAAGAAATATCGAACCAGACAAACCTTTGGTGTTTCTCAACACAAATTGCAGAAGCGGCAGATAGTGATGAAAGTGGGGAATAAGAATTTGGTCATGTATCAGTGAAACTTTCCTTCGTTCCAATCTGAATTGCCAGTTTTACAACATTTGGGGGAATTCCCCCCCCCCTATTATCAAGGACAATTATAACCTTCGCAGCAAGTTTCATCGCAATGTGTTTCTCATGCAATCTGCCAAGTGGGATCTTCGTCTATTTAATTACAAAGCAGGTCATTTCTTACCCTGGGTGCACCAAAGTGGCCTGACTTTCACGTCGCCGTTCAATATCATCCCACTCAGCAGCGACATTTAATGTTGCGGCATCCGTAGATGGGGTTTGCCTCGTTTCCAAATTGTTTCGGTATGACGGCCCGGACCCGATTGTTTCGGGTACCTGCAAATGACTGCACTCTCCGCCCGCATCATTCTCATCCCGCAGCTTGAAATATGGCCGTAAAGATGGTAAGCAGGCAATGACGAGGCCTAAATGGCATTCTATCATAGACCACAGCACTAAATAAATGATGACGGTATTGGTTAGAATTAACGTTCTTTGGATAATGAGAAAGGTTTGTACTTACGGACCGTGCTCATTGGAACCGAACTATGGTGTTCCGATTTCATTGTCAGAGAAAAGCGCAAAAAAGAAAATAGCAGTGTAATGATGCCAAGAAGAAAGGTACAGTACACCCCTATCTTAAGTTTTCTCCGAACGTTCAATCCTCCTATGACGAGCCATGGCAGAAAGAATACTACTTTGAGGTAAGCCTTCTGTGTACTCTTGAGTTTCGAGCTTTGGATAATATTACCTAGCAAATCTCCTGCAATATGAAGGCTCCATGTTACTATGAAGAGCTGCTTTCCTCTAATTGAAGGGCAAGGCTTTCTCCCTGGAACCCTGTATCTCTCACCGTTAGCTTTAGCCGAACATGGTAATGTTGGAGGGAATCCTTTCTGGCTCACCAAAACGCGATGCAGAATAGAAAAATCGAAAGCATACTGGCGACGTAAGAGACGGCAACATAGACGATAGATGTCCAAAGGCAGATTCTCCTCTTCACCATGAATACCGGGAATATCTCCAAATACGCAGAAAGGAGCGTCCCTTTGCAGAGATACAGTGTTGTGGTAATGGGCACCGTAGTTGCCCAAAATAACTGACAATATTTCCAGTTAACATGCCCGTGGCAGTGGACCCGGTGTGTAAAACATGTACTTACGCTGCCTGACTTTTGAAACTCATCCATGGTGCCTGTAAACCCCTGTAGATCACTCATTACTCGTGGACCAAGAGCGCCCAGCTTGGCTAAGGCAACGCATAACCCCATGTTTGCGCACGCGGGAGTCCAGGATGCCATCATGAGATAGTCGCTGACGAGGATTCGGCGACGCTGAATCTTGAGGCGCAGGTAGAGGCGGGCAGCAATGAGACTAGCGGCTATTGCTAGAAGAAGAAACCCTACAATCTGGATTTGGTCATGGGTTGAATTAGCAAAGTGAAGAGAGATCTTTTTTTTTTGAGCAAAAATACCAGCAGGGGCAGTGGCCCAGGGCCGCCACCCATGACTCAGCTTTGGTAATGCTGAGGTCTGAAATCTAAATTATGATCTCGTTATCGTGGGCGATGTCGAAGTTCCAGCAGGCCCATTGGCGTAGCATTCAAGCAGTCAGGCGCCTTCACACAGCCTTGAGAACACCCAATTTTTCCGCTGGCGCGACTCGATGCGGGGTTTGTTGGATAATGTTACAGCTGGCTGCTGTCCCGATTGTTTTTCCGAGAGTGTGCTGCTTTTTAACATTTCCGGCGATTCCACTAGGTTGTTTGGCTGATCAGCCGCAGAACTCTGATTGTGTCTACTGCGATCTGGCCGAGGCTGAATGTGGGTGGGCATAATTAGTGCCACACTGCGGGGATTGATCACATCGAGCTGATAGCTTGAAAATTGAAAGAGTCTTGTTTTTATGTGAAATAAGGAGCGGTTAATAGGGGTTTTTATTGCTCCATGAAGCTCGCTTCCATGGTGGCGTCGCGCTATACATTCAGCCGCCTACCAGCCTCGACGATCATTAGGCCTACTGAGTGTAAGAAACCCGTGTTTTTTTTTAGTCATGATTGATGTTTGCTGGGGCGGATAAAATGATGCTATTAATTATACTGCTTGGTGTTGGTAATCTCTAAACTGTAACATTAGCCTATAATTATCACTGTTATATGGTGAGAACTACAATCCTAGTGGCCACTCATGTCCAGAATATTCTAACTTGGACAATATTTTTTTTCCTTTGAAAAGGTCTTCTTTGTGCTATTGAGGCCTATTTCTTCTGTATGATCTGGGAATAATTTATCCATGTACGAAGCGCATCCAAGAAATTTTAACTCTATCGACCTTTATTCCTCGAAAGCAGGCTGGGTGGGATAGGTCAATTCTCGGGATATTTTTCAAACTGATGCCGGCGGGAAGACCTGAGTGTAGGATGAGATAGTATCAATTGGCGTGGGAGCGAGGTGTTCGCCTGGCAACTGGGGACATTTCGTTCGGGGCAGCCGAAACATTAGTCCAACATCCTTGAGATGCTGGGGAGGGTCGCTCTTTGGCGCTCCGCAACGGAATGCATTCCAAACGATTTTTGTCGACGGAATATTGAGACAAACCAAACCCAACAGCGAATCATTGCCTTGAAATTTCCAGAAAAGAAGGGAGGGAAATTAACGTGGCGGAATGCAGCGCAACAAGGCGGCAACAGAATCTCATGCTGGACTGAGCAAAGGGAATAAAAAACCCCTCTGTCCCAGCACTTGTTCGGTCTCTAATATTATTTCAATCTATTTTGCAATTAGAACCATCCCTTGTATTGTTAACAATGCGCGTCTTTTCCATCAGTCTCGGTCTCATTACTGCGAGTTCACTCGCCTTCGGCGCCCGCCCCTGCGTGCCCCTTAGCAGCAGCAGCAGCCTCATCAGCAACTCCGTTTCATCGACATCTGCGGGCACAACCAGTACAGTGTCCACAACATCAAGTGTGCAAACTAGTTCGACTCTGTCAGCACCTTCACAAGTGGTAACCTAGTGCCCTCTATCTTGGTCAGTCACGCTAGCTTAACTGACTACTTTGCCAAGACCGCACCGTAACAATCATAAGCAGGATAAATAATTCGCCCTTTAACCGTGGCCATAATTTTGGCTATGGAGCTTGATCTATCTGCCTCGGTAAATCTACCAACTACTCGATGGGATCAGCTATATAACGTGGTTATTTGAAATGGTGGCAGTGCCGGATATTTATGGAGAGTTGTCCGAAAAGAAATATTTGTTATATTAGAATTACCCGATATCCTCTGCAGTTTTCTACAGAACTTTGACCGCCTGTACTCTAAATGTCCGCTGGATATTTAAATCCTCACTCGCGTCATTCACAATTAAACACAAGCATCATTGCCACCGCTACTCTGCTCCGGCCTGAAACCACGTGCAAACACGCTCAATTCAGCCGCATTGCGCACTTGGGTAGTGTAACTAGCCATGATACATAGCTACTGGCTGAACTGGTGTCTTACTTGGCCAATGTCAATTTGCTGGATCACAAGTGAAGCAGAGTAGCGGACAAATTTCCTGGAACCTTGAACCTTGATCATAAAAGTGACATGGCACTCTTGCACCGTGCCCGCCTGCAGAGTGAACATGAAATGATGTCTGGCCTTCTTCTCAATACACCAGATCTGACGCTCGTCAATAACATGGATGGCTGACCAACAGGCAACTTTGATATTTTGCTTTTCTTGGCCTTCTGAAAACTCAACCGGAACTCTCATGAAAACTTTCGTGTCATGCATGTCCCAATTCTTTTGATGACATGCTTAAACAATTTTGTATTGTAAACAAAGATTGCTAAATACTAGACGCTTGGGTTCCCAGACGTGGCCGGCTGTATACCCACAAAGGTGCGTGACAGGTCGAGAAGATGCTGCATCCTATGGAGGGTTTGCATTGAACTCTCCTTTAACGATTCCAGGCAACATTTGGTTTGCGGATGTTATTTGGAAACTTGTGGATATCCTAGTGGTTGGTTGACTTTGCCAAGTGGGCTGAAAATAAGCCCATTGCTTAAATTTAATTGCTCATAGATTTCTTTCATCTACTTTGTCCACTATTAATGATGATGTATTTCTTGAATTTCTCGTTTAGTAGGTGTGGAAAGGGTGGATTTAATCTAAGGTTCTTATTGCATGTTTCAAGATTGTGAAGAGGTCTCCGTATTCCTATCACATTCAGACACATCAAACTATCCGAATCAGCGGGTGCACTTATAGCGTCCGAGGCCTGTCGTTGTTTCCATCTTCATATGGGCCGTACTGGGCAACACTTGGAATCTGGCGGATGCTCCACATTGTGAGCTTCATAGAACAAGAATTAACTGCGACCATCCAAATTGAGCTGTTCGTCGCCAAATCGATCAAGGCGCACACGTAATTGTTGTGCAGGGTGGTGGTTCAAGGCGTGCTTGGCATTTGCAGCCATAATTTCGCCAGAACCATTTTAGTACACCCATACGAGTGCACAGCCAATATTGTGGAGATGAGCGCGCTGAGTGGCTGAGATGTCTTGGGGCTTTCTTTGGATCTGATGGGTTAGATTTTTCCGAGGCGAGGCCGCCTCGTGGTAACAAATGGAGATGACATCCGGGTTGATGGATACACAACTCGGGAAAAAGTAGAAGCATAGGGACCAATCGGAATAAATGTAAGACAACTCATGACTTTCCCGCGAAATAATTCAATAAACCTTTTTGCTCCTATTATTGTTGTTCTCGTGATGGGTTTGGTGGACGGATGGTGCCGACCAACCGTGCCAAGCAATTGCAACCCATACACAGGGCACCAATTTGGGCCCAAAGAAGGGCTAAGATGCATCCCACAAGCCACCAACGCAACTCCAAGAAGAAGATGGGAGACATGCTGACCAGATTAATTCTCAATGAGAATATTCAGAGCACATTAAATGCAGCGGGATTCTCACGGGAAGTGCAGGTGGCTTGACGGGAAATCGACCGTACTTTTAAAAAGGCGTGCTCAGTTGAGCCTCAAGCCTTGTGTGCGCCACCCAAGCCATGTGCCGCCTCATTAGCGCATGAAACAATAAAAGTAAACTATGTGGGCTGTCTGCCTGGGATGCTGCCGTGTTGTTGGTTCAGCCCTCCAACACCACCCACTAATCCAAGACACGGTGGCATCCGATTTTCCGCCACGTCTACACAACAGCACTCCTTGCATATATGCTTAATCCCCTCTCTGTCCCGCAGAAAGGAATAGTTGCCTCTTTCATCTCTTGAAAATTCTTCTTCTGCTTTTTTTCTCCCACCAACAACGATGGCATCCTTCCAACCACTCCCCCGTTCTGAAAAGGCACGGTTTGCTCGCAGACCAACCATCCGCTTGCATGATGACGAATTTGAAGAGATGATGACCAAACTTAACCACGGCACAGATTTCCCGGCATCTTGGTTTGTGGCAGCGGTCGTCTCGGGAGTGGCTACCGTGAGCCTTTTGTTTGGGAGGAACTGGATGGCAAGTGTTGGCAAGGAGGGATTTGGGTTTGGCGATTGGAACATGGAATGGTTCCAGCTTCGTATTTTGTGGCCGGTAAGTCAAGAATCTAGTCGAAATTCCGCCCCCGTGCATTCTGACAAGGGTGCAGACTGTCCTGTCTAGCGTCTTTGCCGTCGCCAACCTTACCCTCGTCAACTGCTTCAAAAGAGCCATCCCCGCGCCCCTCGTTCTTCTAAACGCGGGTGCTCTAGCATTGGGCTCGTACGCCATCATGTCTTCCTTATATGTTACACTTCTCGTACAGGAGAAATCCACAATGCATTGCCCTCTTGGGCCAGAGCATGGCCAGCTGTATAGCGATTGTATTGTATGGAACCAAGAGTATCGTGCTTACCTTGGGATCTATTTGCTGTGCGCCGCGATTCATGGGTTAGTGCTCCCTTCTCCGTGATATAACTTTGAACCCGTCTGGCTTCAGGGTCGTGGTGTGCATTGCAATACTAACTTCATGGATATTTAGTGTTGTATGCGCCTATTTATGCTTCATGCAGCTCTTGACCATCTTCCTGACTACAGTTCGTCTTCTTATTCCCAGATCATCTAGTGTTTTTTTGGGTTTGGCGCAGGCATAGACATCGTCTTGATCCCTCGGTTTGAGCGAAAGCATCACAGAAATGAGCATACGCATATATCAATACTGTAATAACTAAGTCGCTGATCCATCAACGGACTGTACAGGTAGTTAGAATGGATATATTAATACAGAGAATGTCGACTATGACAATTGGAATCCCTGGGCCAATCCAACGCAAAAGGATACGGCCGCCTAGACCACGGCTCTAACTTCCTCCACCATTCTGAACACTGCCACATGGTCCATTGCTCACGGTGAAAGGATTACACTGGGAGTGAGTACTGTAGAATGTAGCGACGCCGTATTGGCC
The DNA here is from genome assembly GCA_013406985.1 of Calonectria crousiana. Classification (NCBI taxonomy): domain Eukaryota; kingdom Fungi; phylum Ascomycota; class Sordariomycetes; order Hypocreales; family Nectriaceae; genus Calonectria; species Calonectria crousiana. Next base: position 364,408 of record VTGD01000013.1, on the reverse strand, counting down.
GGGCGTGCATGTCCCAGCTCCATTCATAACCCAGCAGGTGTTGAGAAGCCAAAACGAGCCCACGCAATTCGCCGTGTTCATGCACATTACGCAACAGTCATAAGGGGTCTGGGTGGTGGAAGTTGCAGCGCCCCGGTAGGAAATGCCGCAAATGTTGCCACCGCCGTTGGCAGTGGTGACCCGGTTTTGCGGACCGCACGCCGCGTAGTAAGGAGTTGGAGCGACGCTTACACTTGAAACAGTACCTAGGCAGCGCGTGAGTCGTTTTTCTTGTATCCGGGCGAGCCACAAATACGGAAAGGCAGCTTACTTGTTACAGTTTCAGTATCAGTCTCGAAAATGTAATTGGTGCTGGTTTCAGTAACGGTGGCTGAAGCGGTTATTGTGATTGAAACGTCGGGGGGGTAGTAGGTCGTGGTTTGCGTATTTGTGACGGTGACCTCGATGGTGTTTATCTGGGGCGGCGGTGCCGTGGCTGATTGTGTCACAGTAGTCGTGGAAGTTTGGATGGTGGTCGTGATAACGACTTGAACGCAATTGACCGACTGAACGAACTGAAGAGGCAGATACTGCAGCAGATTTGTGCCCGCGCTGACGCTGACTTTGACAGTAGTACCCAGGCCCAGAAGCTGTTTACGGACGTGTTGACTATCCCGCTGCCGTATCCTGGGAACGTAGCCAGGCTCCAAGGATATTGGGGTAAACGAGGACGGAGGTGGCAATGTACTGGTTGAGGTCGAGTAGATGGTCGTCGTGGAGGTCTGCGATACAGTTATAGTGGCTGTCGCATCAAATGTGACTGTGATGGTATCTGATCCATGTGAGCAAAAGAATACGACTTGCACCGGAAATGGGGTTCCCACCTGAAATTGTGACAGTTGCTGTATCAGTGGTTGTTGAAGCTGTAAAAGTAGAGGTGATTATGTCGGTGTTGGACACGGTCACATTCACCACCAGAGGAGGAGGAGTCACATAGTTGGTCTTGGAAACAATAGTGGTCGTGGTGACGGTCTGAGTACTGGTTGAGGTCTTTGTAGCAGGAAACAATACAGGCAGTGGCCCCATTGCAGTGGAACAGGTGACTGAGCTGGAAGCAGCGGAAACTAAGGTTATTGACCTGAGGGCCACAAGGATAAGACACCCTTTGAGCGATGCCATTTTGTATGAAGTGTATTGAGAATAGGCGAAAAGTGTCCAAATGCGAATAGATATGTTGGTAAGAATATTGCTGCGTTTCATAAAGGATCCATCTCAACTTTATAGTAGTTTCTCTGATGGGACTCAGCTGGAGGTTATCGTTCACATTGTGTTGGAAATCTAGAGCGGGTCTCTGGAGCCCAGATTGCAACCTCACTCAAGATGCTGGAATGCACAGAAAATCTAGAGAAAGCGACTTGAAGAAAACCGCCATTTCAAACATTTCGATACTTTTCAGCTCGCAATCCTTCGTTGCCATCAGCCCTACCCAAGGTGAAGGCTAGCTTCGTTGACGACGATGAGCTCTGGTGGGTCCAGTTTATTGATTTTTGGCTAGATCTCAGTTCTGGAAAGTTTCGCATCAAGCTAACCATGTTCCACTCAATGTACATACTAGTTAGCTGGTATGGGGAATAAAATGCTACGCTCAGGTTAGGTAAGCTCAGTGGGTAAGTTCATGCTTATGCCAACATGGTATAAGGTGCCTGGACCATGGATGTTTTAGGATGACCCAGTGAATGACTAAACTGGGGGAAAGCAAATCTTGAAACATGTGACCATGAGCCACAATAGCTGCTGCAGGTCCGGCTCTTTGGCTGAGTTTTGCTACTATGATAGCTGAGACCAAGCCTTGGCTAGTAATATGGTCAAGCGAATGGCCGGAAGGATGATGCCGTAGGAGCTGTCACAGGCTTCGCTCAGGCCGTCACTGCCGCAAATATTTTAACCCCCCTCCTCTTCATACTCAAATAACATCCGGTGTGCTGTGAGTCGGATTGAACCTAATCCTTTGGTGCTTTTCTGACGCTATCATTGCTAATCGGCTGGATTGACCGCCTGCAAAGTTAGGAATGGAGGGATTTATCCTGGTTGAGATTTGGGTTACTTTGCGGGATAATGCTCATGCTTTCTACTTATTCTAACGTCCTCCGATGCATCGTCCTTTTTCGGGACGTTTCAAGGGAAGGCCAGGGGAAACTGTCAGCTTTTTGAATGTAAGCCGTGACTATTCGTGAGAGGAGCAGGGAGTGATGGGGAGAGAAATCGATAAGAATGAGCAAGAAGAATGAATAAATGACCATAGATTTCCTGATATCTGGTGAGAATGTGTACGCATGCGGCATTGGGACACTGAGTCCTGATTCACTCGGGATCGGTCGAAATTTGCCTGAACTTCAGTTCTCGCACAAGAAATGAAGTTCTCAAAAACGACATTGGGGTGCAATGTAAATCTCAAACAATCTGACGGCACTTTCTGTGGTGGGCTTCACTTGGCAAGACATAAGTACTCTCTATTCGTTCGCTGAAATTAAACTTGACTCTTACTGGAAGTGCTCCATCCTGACACTGCACAGGGGTTTCAGATTAGTCGGGTTCTTTCTGGGAGCTATAAACGGGAACGAAAAAGTTTATTGTGGATTGGAACAGGGGAAGCAACGGGCTTGTGGGGTCATGATTAAAGCCATGACGTCGCGATGTTCACGATGTCTACGCTGACCTCAGTTGTACAAATTCGAATCATGACCTCACAATCTGGAATGGCATTTCCATTTTGTGGCATCAATGCGGTGGGCATTCAGTAGAAAGGCACGCCGGTGATGGGATTTGAAACTGGAAAACGAGCGGCCACGCGTCGTTGACTCAGGATACTCCGTGCACCTGTATCTTCGGCTGGACAGGGTTGTGGCAGAACGAATTCTAACAGTGCTTCATCCATGACATCCGAAGGGGGTGGAGACGACGACGACGACGAGAATGAGGCTAGCCCAATGCACTCTGCAGGGGTGAGACGTTTTGTCGCCAATAAAACGCTGGCATCGTGTCACTGAGCCCTGGCAAGTTGTGATTTAACCTTATTCAAATTACCCGTGCGGGTAGGTTACGAGGTGTGCTTGGCGTCCGGTTTAAAATGACTGGGATCAGCATGATGCTCCGTCCCGGTCCACTTGGCGAGCAAGACTCTGAAAACCTTGGAATCTGAGATTCCTTAGTGCGCTACCTCGGAATAGAAACGGCGTCGGGATGGGGTTGCAGGTTGGGCAACGGGCCTGGAGCAGCCTGCCGCGTCAATGGCTCGTTTGACGCGCAATGGGGGCACCGTTGAATCGTCGGCATAAGGGCCACCCTGGTTTTTATTACCTGATAAATGGGTCCGTGTTCCTGGAAAGTGAGGCTGTGTCGTGGGCCTCCGGAGCAAATGCTGGAACCCGCGGCCACCAGCGGGCTCGCCGGCCCACCAGCTATCCACTCGTCGTCTTGTCCCTGAAACCTGAATACGTAGGCCCACTGACACGGCAGTTGATGATCCCACAAATACGTGGCTCAATGCCGCGCGAGGAGGCAACTCGACCGCTCCCGGCTCCTCAGTCTTGCCATATTCATCATGGCGACGTCCTCCAGCCATTCCATCAACTCCAGCTGCACCGCCATGTCGGAACCAAGGCCCGAGCCCAGGCTCGTGACGGGCCCCGAAGCCGCCGCCGCCGCCGATGCTTCCGACGACATCCAGCGCCTCGCCGTGCCGCCCCGAAAGACGTTCTCGTCGCCGCTGTCGCCCACCGTCAAGCCGCCTCCGCCCATATTCCAAAGCCAGCCGCCGGTTCCCGAGTTTGAGCATTACTTCTCGGGGCCTCGCGATATTTCCAGACACTCGAAATGGCCTCTTATTCTGAGGATACACGGCAGCATCCTCCCGAGACTGATTTTGCCGCTCATTAGCATTGGCGCTTGGGCCACGGCCATGACGGTGGTTCACAAGAAGGTCCACGATATCAGCATCGACTCGCTTCTTCTCAACATTTTGGGTATTGTCGTTGGTCTCGGTTTGACGTTTCGCGGCTCCACCGCCTACGAGCGATACGCCGAGGGCCGTCGCTGCTGGGGTCAGCTTGTCCTAGCATCGCAGGCTCTCGGCCGCCTCATCTGGTTCCACGTCAACGATGAGGGCCGCGAGGATTCGCACGAGCTCGTCATCAGGAAGCTGACGTCGATGAATCTCGTTGTCGCCTTTTCCGTCGCCCTCAAGCACTCCCTGCGCTTTGAACCGTACAGCAACTACACCGATCTCCATCCGCTGATTGGACACCTCCACGTGCTGTCTGAGGAATCGCTGACGGACGAGGATGACCCGAATGGCGTCACTCTCAAGCGCAAGGGCTTCTTCAAGTCGGTGGGCGAGCACCTCGGCGTTTCCTTTGCAGAGAGCAACCCCCGGAAAGCTCTCAAAAGAGCAACTCGACCGCTGGGCAACCTTCCGCTTGAAATTCTCAATTACCTATTCATGAGCATTGATTCCTTTCATGCAAACAAGCAAATCCGCGTCTTTAACCACGAATCAATCGCATACACCCAGCTTACCATAATGAACGACATCATGGTGAGCTGCAACCGCGTTCTCGACACTCCTCTTCCCATTGCCTACAGCATCGCAATCAGCCAGAGCACTTTTGTCTACGTTGTCCTGCTCCCTTTCCAAATTCTGGAGCAGCTCGGCTGGATCACCATCCCTGCCACCATCGCCGCTGCCTACATCATCCTGGGCCTTCTCTTCATTGGCCAGGAGATTGAGAACCCCTTCGGACACGACGTCAACGACTTGCCGCTCGAGGCCTTCTGCGACGAAATCACCGAAGGCATGGACGTCATCGGCACACTCGACAAGAGCGAATCCAGGACGACTCACCTCAGCACCACCAACATGCCCTTGTTCCCCCTGAGCAAGGCTCCGGCGAGCGTGTGGGCTCAGCGAAATGCCGGAAAGCTGGAAGAGGCCATCCACCGCAAGCCCAAGGCCATGTTCGAGCTGCGTCAGCAGAACGCAGCCAAGAGTCAAACCTCTGCCTCAAAGTAGCGGGCAGACCTGAAACAATCAGAAATGTAAAATTGTACATATAGAGCGGGAGTGGAATTTTCGGCGCACCATTTTACAGGATAAAAAGAATGATCATCCAGCAGGATATATCACAGGTGTATAAAAGGTAGATTGATTTCACACGTCAACAAATTTGGTCTTTCTTGATATTGTCTTTAAAGGAATATAGAAAACATACAACATAGGAAGGTAGCGATATTATTTGCAAATATTGATTCATCACAATTACGGATCCGCTGGTGCGGTATCAGCTTGTGTCAATTTAAACGGGTCTGCTATAGCAATTGCTGGATTCCCTCCATTCTACCATTCATTTTTATATTTCCAATTAACGAACCTATCGGTCTTGTTCTCTCCATATACAAAAAACCATTCTTTTTGGTCTTGTTAACAATTTTCATGTTCTTGTTACCTACCTTACCCTACAGGGTAGCTGTTCTAGTTTGTTGCCATTGACGTCTTAAGAACCTCATCAAAAGGTCGACATAATTAAATATTTATATTGTTTTCTGATATTAAATGAACTATGTAATGTACCTCTTGGCTTGAGAATGAAAAGGAAATTCGAAAATAATATTGTTTCTTGTGTATTGACACGCCTCACGCCGCCCTTAGTGATATTCTTGTATACAAACAGGTTAAGGAAAAGTTGCGCACTGCTAGTGCTGGTTGATTCCATCCACATCACCTATTGTGATTGGCGGAAATTTCAGTCAGGTTTCCATGCGAAGTCCATTCTCCCAGCTCTGGCATATTTCCCTCCGTGTCCCGACTTCCATACTTTTCTCTGGCTCCCCCTGAGCTGAAAGAACCATGCAATTCTCTCTCATCCTCGGACCGTTCGGTCGAATTTGTTACCAAGCTGAAAACCTTGGAACAGAAGGTCGCTATGGGTGGAAGGACAGGTCTCAGCGCCGGGATGGCACACACGACAATCTGGCTGACAGTTTCCGCCGATGCAACCACGGCTGTTCTATTAGCGCGGTAAAAGTGTAAATGAGCAGCTTGCTTACTTGTGTTGAAGCTAAAAACGGACATGACACCAAAGACGAATCGGCAGATGCTTATCACAACAGACACGATTCCAATGCTGAATAGACAAACCAGAGCAATTTTCTCGCTCCTTGGCGTTGCCTTTAGTCTTTGCAGCATCCCGAAAGGCAGAATAAATACTATGGCGAATCCATGAATAAGTTTGAGCAAATTGAAAGATGGGAGGCAAGTGAAATTTACCAAGTATTTCACATAAAATGTTCATAGGCCAGGTGATTTTGTAAATCTGCATGGTGAGGAACAGAGAACATTTTTCAGGATGAAGCCTTTACCGTAGTGGGTCAGATTAGCAGCCGGTTTAGCAAGAAAGGAAGCAAGAGGCAAGTTTTGGACATACCAACTCGTGGATATGGGCAATCCACACCAGAACAGGTTGGTGCACAGAGCGGCGATGAAGCAAAGAGCATTCAACGCCATGACTGCGTACAGGCATTTTCTGAGCTTTTCTTCAGATATTGGAAAGAGCTCATTGTAAAACGCAAGAAGACTGAACCTCGGAAAATAAAATTCGATTTCAGAAATAAAAATCACAGCCCAAGACCACTGTCGACATATTGGTACGATTTCCGGGCAAGATGAATGCATGCACATACCTTGTTGTATTCCACGCTGTCGGTGCTACCAAACGCGTATGGCCCCGTGACCCAGTAATAGTGTGTGCCGATGACAAGGGAAGTGAAGCACGCGACAGCCAGCCCGAGCCATACCTCGGAGATCCAAAAGGCCCACATCCTTTTCCATGTGCGCACGGCGATCCGAGCGATGAAGAAGAAGATGCAGATGCCTGCAAGGATCCATTCTACAATCTAGTCGACGCTGTTGGTCAGTGACTGGTCTGCGTCTCGTCGGGATGGCTTTGGCTCACGATGAACTGCAGATAAGTGAGGTCCTTCATGGTGTATGAGATGAAGATGGCGTTCGCATTTGCCAACACCCAAGGGAAAAAAGGACGGGCTGGTCAAAATAGCCAGGCCCGACGTCCGCTAAAACGGATGCCAAGGAGTATGGGACCAAGATCTTGACATCGAGGGCATCCAGTCTGCCGGGGAGCCGGGTTCTTATGGGGTGCATCGCATTAGGCTAATGCCCGATTGAGTGAGACATGCGTGGGCGCTAGCGTTGAGCTTGTCGGCCCTTTCAACAGAAGCAACATGATCTCTTGGGTGTAGAGGTGCTTTTGGAGGACCAGTCGCCAGCACTGCTCCTCGCGGAATGGTGTTGCATCTATGATGGCATTATTTCACACCAGAAACTTTCATCGCCGACATCCACCCAGTTCGTTTCCCATCTGCCTTCTCCAACATGCGAAGCCGGCAGTGGGTTCAATGCCATGACGCTAGGTCGTGGTCATGATGCCGCGCTGAGCTCGTAAGCGAAGCGCCACAACAATCTCGGCTGCAGCATTTTGGGCAGATGACTCGTTGCGGATGAACCCGCTGGGGAAGTCGAGACGTAATCGGGCTGCACTTTGGTCTCGATTCGGCCGCAGAGTTTAAATCTAGTCTGGATGCTTCGGATGATCCCGTGTTTGCTTCCCTGTGCCTGTCATTTTGATCACAAGGGCTCGTCTCGTCACGAATTCGTGAAATGAGAAGTCGTACTGATATTGATGGCTTCCCAACCAAGGAGCGGGAAGGTCTTGGCTCTCACTTCATTTCGCTCCCTCAGCGTGTTTCCCAATTCCTCCAACCGAGCCGATGGCACTCTCCGCGACCCGGCCGAACTGGGGTGCCACCACGAATTGTGGAGTCGATGCTCGGAACAAACCGAAAGGCGAGGAATGGAATGCATGCCGAAATGCGAGAGAGTCTAATGGTATTTTGTTATGCGCTTTGATTGGCCAGCAACCGCGGTTTTGCTTCTCCTCTTTTTTTTATCAACAAAAGCATTCCCGTCCACGATTGAAGCTCTTTGGAGGATACATCTTTGAGGTTTGTACAGCGCCAGGTCGTTTATGGGGAAGAAACAGGGGCGGACTTGGTCCAATAAATACAACCAGGAAAGCCTGTCATGATGCACTTATCTGCGCCTCCGGCTGGCCATCATTCTGCGAGGCAGCTGGAATTTTCCAGATATTTTTCGACCAAGTCCTTCCAGATTAGATAAAGCGGCGTTGAGCGAGTATTGTATGCATGCCCGTACGAATGTTTTGGAATTTTTATGCATTCTGTGCCCGTGTCATCGATGGATACCAAGTCGCCCCGCTCTGACGGCGAGTTTTATATTGTCTCGGGGACATCCGTGAGGTACATTTCAACATACCACCTCCGAAATCTTTTCTGGCAGGAATTCCAGGATCAGGCCCTGGTTGTCGACTTTGGAAAATCAACATGCCTTAAATCCCTTGGTGACGAGCCATAACAGGCCTGATCACAAGCTGGGTCTGGACGAGGTTATTTTGACCTTATGGAAATGCTTACGGCTGATTGGATACTGTAACTTATACAAGGTAGAATTAATTTAGTTGCTGTCTTTTTCGATCCAGCGAAGAGTGTGGAAGAATACTGTTTGAGTGGTATAATCTCCTTGCCACCACAGAAAACGCTTGTAACCAGTCAAACAACTAAGCAGTCATTTCGAGATCCTCCAGCAAGTTGTAGGTGGCGACCCTGCTTGCATCATAGGTACCCAAAGGTGCTTGGCCATCGAAGCGATGGCGGGCAGCCTTGTACTGGGTGTACCAGAGCGCGTAATCGCAGACGGCTCGCCAGTCCAGTTGGCAGGTTTCGAAAATGCGTCCGCAAAACGACTGATCACATTGGAGCATCTCCAAGGCCTCCTTCACCCAGCAAACGCAGTTCCAGCCTGGAGTGTTTCCTCGCACAGGGATTTGTCTGAGAATATCTTCGAGACGTTCGGTTTTCTTGATTTTGCCCACGAGGATGCGGTCTAGGATCATGGCGGTCGGGGCCATGGAAATGTCGCGTTCCTCAAATTGCCAGGATTGGTACAAATGCCCATCAACAACCTCCGTCTTTATCTTAGCGTGGAACCGCTTGCCGCGAGAATGTTCGTTTTCGACCTTTGGGCCTGTTAGGATAGCCCAGTGGTATCTGGAGGATTAGCGAAACACCCTGCTAGTTGCTCCTGGTCCATTACTTACCGATCTTCGCCTCCGGGCATCGTAGCAACACCACCGCGTGCGTAAATCGCAACATACAAACAGTCCCTGGAAGGAGACGGCATGGCCCCAGGAAAAAGTTGAGATTCTCTGGATGGTCGAAATTGACAGTAAGATGACAGAAAGCCAAAACTGAACTTGAGAATGATCATAAATGAGGAAATGGCGAGGTCATTTTCGCCAGTAATTAAATGAGAACTGTGTATGCATCTAACCCATTTGTTTGCGCTGAATGGCGAGGATGTCGAATGGAAACCGTCTATGAATCAAATGACAACCTGAATGAGCAAACAACTTGCGCTGGTCACCATGGCGTTGGGCGAACATTAAGCTGCATTTTATATCTCGAAACATGCAGGGGCTATTCGAGTCGTTTGTGTGTTTGCCGGATTCAGGAAGAAGGATGACTTAAAATATGGCGTCGCAGGTAGGCATATTGACAGCGTTTGGCTGTACACGACAAAAATAATATCGTGCAAGTAGGATTCTAAATTGGCATCACGGATGCTCTGGATTGTCTTTTGTCTACAAAATCCATCATCGCTGGAAATGTCTCTCCGCACGAACTTGGTGTTGACATCAGTGAATGTTTTAACGGAAAGAAGCGCCTGGTGTCTCATTTCATTCATTGCTTTCCATTATTGTCGCACGAATCAAACAGTGACTCATTGTAGGGCGCCAATTCCAGTCTTTTTCTTTGTTATTCATGTTTGTTTGTTCGCGCGCAATTCGGAAATGAAAGCCTGATAGGTTTCTTTGCACTGAGAGAGCTTCAGGAGCCACTCGAGAGATCTCGTCGGATTAATCATTGGTGCCCGCTGTCTGATCCGTGGATCCGTGTCTCACCCACTCGTACAATTAAAACCCTCTCGATCGTATGCCATGAGCGGCGGCTGCAGGCTGGGTTTCCAAAAGTGATCAAAAGGCTGCAGCGAGATGTGGCATTGATGGCAACGAGAGAGACAGAAGCGAGTGCAGGCTTCTTATAAGCTATTGGGCGATATGGGGTGGAGAGGCAAGGCCCCAACCAAGGACCGCCCACCCCCACTAGTTCCTGTGAGTCTAGGTGTGCATAAAGGCGGCATATAAATAGGCTTTAACAATAGTTGACCAGCTGCAAAGATGGAAAAGTAGTGAGATGGCTTTCTGAACGGGTTCCATGCATTCAACTGTTTCGACGTGATGCTGCGCCGCATGATAATAGTCGCACAAGTGTTGTCGACGCGGACAAACTCAAAGTTGGCGGCAATCTTGACATGGGTGGGCTTGGGCGTTTGGATACCGGCACAGTGAGAGTAAGAGTAACCTTGGGATGGGCTTGCCAGTTGTGTTAAACTTGCCAACGGCAGTAGTCTTCTTTGTCTCCACGGGAAGGGCTTGGGCTCATCCTCGACCTCGACACAGTAGCTCGTCATGAATGCGAGCGCTCGACTCCGTAATTGTCATAAGCACTAGATAAATCCAACGCATTTATTGAGAATTAATAAAAAAAGAAAAGAAAAGAATTATTGCGCTAGAAATAAAAGGTTATAACCCTTTGCGTATAGGCTGCTATGTACCTATTCATGAGCGCCCCCGCCACACTTCGCCGCACTTATCACATGCTTGCCTCGTAACCCGTATAAAGTAGTTGAAACATAAAAAATCACACAGCAACGAGAGTTATAATTCTTCTACGAGTTCAAGGGATAATCCAGGGATAATCATCACGTGCACAGTTAAATGGCGCAAAATCTGACTTAACGCATCCAGCGCATCCAGCGCATCCAGGGTTTTTATTGGATGCCTCTTTTCAGCTCAAATCCTTAGCTTCGAATCGCCTCCCCACACAGCCACACAGGGCACGTGGCAGGCATTGTGTCGGAAGCGCAGCCAGATGAACGAATAACTGTCTTGCAACCACTTGAGCTGCTGTAGCGGTCAAAGGCGCGACCGTGCTGCAGGTCGCCAAGAGGCTCTGTAACATGGGCCGAAGAACGGACAAGTTCAAGGGCTTCTTCAAGTCCAGCGAGTCACTGCAGTTGCCCCCGCCCAGCCCATCCAGCGCAGGACCCCCGCATCAACCTTCAACGTCAGGAACCAACCCTGATAGGCTCTCATACACGGGTTATTTGGGGCCTGATACATATCTCAGACCCAATCAGCATGTTCAAAACCCTTACGATCAACCCGGTCCTCAGGTGTCTCACCGGCCTGTCTCCCAGTCGTCATACCAGGACCAGAATCGACCGTTTCATGAACCAAGCCATCACTTCCCACAAGCACCAACGGAGCCGCCATACAGTCAACCCGTGTACCAAACAGCCCATCCCAGCTCCTACAGCCCTGAGCAACAGTCGGCCTTTCAACCTGAATATCGCCTCTCGAACTCCACCGGCTACCTGCCAACCTACCCCTCTACGGGTGAAGCACCATATCCACAAGATCATCCAGTCGCCACCCAGCCCGTCACCCAGCCCATCACCCAGCCACCTTATCAGCCCGAGTACCAGCCAATCCTCCAGCCAGCTGGCCAAGTACCGCACTTACCAAACCACCCACTGCATGGCCAACTTGAAGGCCAACAGTCATTTCATTCTGGGCACACGCCTCCTACTCAATCCAACTTTCAGCCATCCAACCAGCCAGTATACAATCAACCGGAGTACCAACCATCTTCAACATCCTTTCCACAGCCAAATACCCAGATATTTAATACTGCAGACCAACTAGCTCCATACCGACCGTCCAGCAACAATGGGAAGTCAGTGTACCGACCAAGAATTACATCGAGTCTGTGGGAAAAAGCATGGAATAGTCTTTCTGAGCAGGATAGAACACTTCTCGAGCCCCTTCAAGGTACTTCCTCACCTCAGGTATTCCGTGAGCAGATCCAGCAGCTTGCTTCTGTAAAGAAACAAGCAGCCGAGGCGAACGCGTGGAAGTTTCGTTTCAGAGGGCGAGATATTATCCTCCGAGATGTCATCGGCAAGATCATCACCTGGCTTAACAAGTTCAAGGACATTGGAGATATCGCCGTGAACTTTGACCCTGGTCACGCTGCCTTGCCCTGGGCCGTTGTTCGCTTCATCTTACTGGTAACCGCCTCTTTCTATTGGGATCGGGAAAGACGTTCTCGTGCTAACCTTTTGACCAGGCGGCTACCGCAGACAGCCAACAGCATGCCCAGCTGCTGATAGGTATGGAAATCGTAACCTACCTAATGTTACGCTGTAACATATATGAGACATTATACGTCCACACAGACGTACCGCTTGACCCCAGTGCAATATACAACGCGGAAAACTCAATGGTTCATCTTTACGGGAAGATACTCTCCTTTTTGGCCATATACGTTCGATTGCTCGATTCATCATCGGCGCGCCGCGCTATGCATGCACTATTTAATCCTGACGAACTGGCAGAGCATATTTCAGGCTTGGAAAGTATGGAAAGCAGAGTTGAGCTTGAGATTAACAACCTGGAACGAATATATGGTCGGGTGGTACAACAGCGCCTTGGGGAGCGATATGATACCCTTCAGCACATGCTATCCAGAGTACTGGTTCGAATGCATTCGCAGGTGGATGACCTCTGGATAAGGCAGAGCGAGCAAATGACCAGTAATATTTTACAATGGCTATCAAACATCTCATTCGAGAGCGATCACCTCAGTGCGAGGAGCGACCGAGTCGAGGGCACTGGAGATTGGTTAATTCAGCACAAGACGTTCGTGGACTGGCACAATACTAGTGCTTCTATGATTCTCTGGCTACATGGCATTCGTGAGTAACTCTTTCTCTTGGCATAGACATTTCGACGTTTATGTTCAGTTGCTGGATAGTCGCCTGGTGACTGATATTCGTGCGCAGCCGGTTCAGGAAAAACAAAACTCAGTACCAAGGTAGTGGACCATATGTCGGGCCTGTTGTCAACTGGTGAAAGTAGCGAGGCTCTGGCGTATTTTTATTGTGATCGCAACCGGGAGGATCACAATCAGCCGCTGCCTCTCTTACAGAGCATTGTCCGCCAAATATCAACCAACCCCAACGGTTCAATAGCCTCCTTTCTCAGAGACACATACCAAAAGCGTGAGCTGTCTGGATTCTCCATGAGCGAACTCACATTATCGGAATGCCAGGAGTTCATTATGCGAATGGTCAATACCTACTCTCAGACCACCCTTGTTGTAGACGGACTGGATGAGTGCAACCCAGACACGCGACATATTATAATGGACACATTGGACGACATGGTCACGAAATCAACGCACCCAGTAAAGGTTTTCATTGCCAGTCGCAACGATGCCGATCTTAAACTCCGTTACGAACAAGGCCGACACCTGGAGATTACTGCAGCCGATAACCAGCAAGACATTGAAACCTACGTCATGAACAAAATTAAATCAGTTCCTCTCTTTAGCGCAAAGGTGTCGCTACAAACTCAAGAAGTCGTCATTTCTGAATTTAAACAAAAGAGCCAGGGAATGTAAGTACCTCTAACCCTGCACGCTCATGCGGAAGAAATAAGATCAAGAATGGTTTCTAACATTTGACTCATTTTAGGTTTCAATGGGCCGTGCTGCACATGAATGATCTGTTAAAGCTTAGGCGTGATCAAGACGTACTGCACTACCTCAAGGAGCTTCCCAAAGGCCTGAAGAATGCATACGACAAAATATATTCTGACCTGGCAGCTCGTGAGGGCAGCTGGAAGCGCGTTGCTGATGCGGCTTTCCAATGGTTAATCTGCTCCTACAGACCACTCAGCCCAGATGAGCTCGTATTTGCTGTCTGCCAAGACCCTGGCACATTGGGCATTGACAACACTGATATCGACATTGATTTTGTGCTTGAAGCCTGCCACAACCTCGTCATTGTTTCCAAAGGTGACACAGATATATGTCGATTTTCTCACTTGTCAGTTCAAGAATATTTCGAAAAGAGCCGGTTTTCCAAAGAGCAAGCCCACGCGCTGGTAGCTTCGGTCTGTCTCAGGATTATTATCTCACAATACGAACTGCAAACTTCGGACCATCTGTTGACAGACTACATACATGGGTGGTTTTACCACCTACGAGCATCGGAATGCGGTGTCGCAAGCTTATACCAATCAGACTGCACTCTTGCGGAGTTGGTGAAAGCTTTTTTCCCTTCCCCAACTACATTCAGCGATGAGTGTTGGTGGTGGTGGATGACACGAGACGAAGAGTCGTCGGAACTCATTACCGTTCCAGGAGTTCAATCAGATCACGACGGCATAAATCTAGCCGAAATCAAATACATCTGCGAACTTGAAGACTGTTCCGTGGTTCTCCTGTGCGTGAGTCTGGGACTTGGAGGGCTGTTAAAATACTGGGAGGATCAAGACAAACCCGTACTTGATGCACAACTTGACAAGGCCAAAGCCGCGCTTCATGCCGCATCGATGTTTGGCTATGTGGGAATTGCGAAAATGCTCATTGACTCAGGCGAGCTTTATATCAACAGCGTTTATGAGACGCTTGGCACTGCCCTCTGCACTGCGGCGTTCAACGGCCACGTAGACATCGCCCGGATGCTACTGCAAGGAGGCGCGAACCCAAACATCACCGGAGGCTACAACACAGCCCCTCTACACGCTGCTGTCTCCCGAAGCGGCCAAAAAGAAATGATAAAGCTCCTTCTGGAGGCTGGTGCCGACGTGAACTGGTCTACTCCCGAAACGGGGCCAGCTCTCACCTGTGCGCTTCTCAACACTACTGACATAGAATCGGTCGAGGTGCTCTTAAAGCATGGGGCAGACCCAAATTCCGAAGGAGGATTTTACGGGTCTCCGCTTCAAACGCTCGTGATGATGTTTGAACAGGGATCTCCGCTTCGAATGGATGCTATGACGAAGAGTGGGGACGCAGTATCGCCTGGCCGGTCCGATGCATCTGCCGTGTCCTACGTGGAACTTTTGCTAAATTACGGTGCTGATCCCAACAGGGTCTCTGGCGCGTACGGCACGGTACTACAAGCTGCTGCCATGATGTCGAGGCACGAGATAGTTGAGGTGCTGCTCAGCAGAGGGGCTGACCCCAACATTCGAGGCGGCTTTTACGGGAGCCCCTTGGAGGCAGCAAGCTGGGTGCGCTCGAGGTATGACTATGATATGCACGCGCTTTTCATAAGTTCAAGGAACCTCCATGTCCTGAGGAACTTGTTGTCCAGGGGTGCCAGAGTAGAGCGGGAGGATGCTAATTATGGCCCGCTACTCTACTACTTCCTGGTGAGCCAGGGAGAGGTGGACGAGAATGATCAATACGCGCGCGATCAACTCCTGGGTGCCGACAGCGGAGAGAGGTTCAGCCCCTTTTATTACGAACGTATTCTTGAAGAAATATGTTATATCGGGGCAACTTCATTACGCCCGCTGTTGAATTCAAAATACAACCTAGTCAATTTGCAGTGGGAGGAAGATGAACCGAAGGAACAACACCAAAGAGTTGTGTGGAATAATTCTAAGAAGGCCATTCATGTGTTTTCTAATTATCAGATATAAAAGGCCTCCATCTAACAGTTGACTATAAAGATATCTCACATATACTCTCTCCTGATTGCAAAATTCCCTACATCTCACAGACACAAATCAATGGCAATGATCGATGGGTAATCTCAAGTCAGTTTGCAATTATTTTAGCTCTATCTCTAGCCACAAACACCGTAAAGGCAGGTCCACGTGAAAGCGCCACCGCCCATGTTTTGGTCACTAATGAGTTTAGTTCCTTCGCCAGGCCCGCAGTTAATGTTGCCAACGTATGCATCCTGGCCTGCACCGTTCCAGGCCCATAGCGAATCAGGCACAATGGTAGATAGGCCACAGGCACTGACACAACCGTTCTTAACTGAACAAAATATACTGGCGTGGACAGCACTAAGAGAGCCAAGGATAATGGTGAAGGTTGATGTAGCCTTCATTTCGGGAGCAAGTTGGAACGAGTTTGAACTGCCAACATATTAGTACACATCTTGATGGGACCTGGAAAACATACCTAGCTTACCAGTTTGCGTGGGTTGGGGCGCGGGTTGTGAATATGTGAATTGAATTGGATTCGTAAGATGTAATAGCACAAAGGATTTGGGAAGGACTGACATGCCACGGCCTTAAATATACCACCTGCTGTGGACTCCTTACGTATCCATCACAGCAAATAATGGCTCAGTAAAATCTAATCAAGATAAGGTCAATGCACAATCTCCATTCTTGAGCATGGAAGACTTCTCATTTCTGTCAATTGAGTCATGTCCGGCTGCGTTGAGCAAATTGTGGCTGGCTGATCAATTGTGGCAAACGATGGATGGCTCTGCGAACGCCTGTGACGTGTGACTGTGTACAGGCGCATGTATTTGGCCATGATAACAAATTTGATGACAGGGATTGTGGTTGATGGATGCTGTGCGTTGGAGCCGACTGATTTTGGCAACGGAAGGCATCTTCGGTAGTGAGGTCTAACTTTATCTTGAATTCGCGAGGGCGAAATTTGTGTGAGAAGATTGAGCTATTTATCCTTTCAGTAAAGGAAAAACAATTCTCATAAACAACCATTCTACTTATATGTTGAGCTGGGACCTCATTCAAAAGGACTTCAGGAATATCACGGGCGGAAATGAACGTTTATTCTCGTTGAACCTCACAATCTAAAAAATAACCCAGAGCGCTCTCCGACCTTTCTATCGTTTTCTGTATTTTAACCAATCTCCATAGTATCGAGTTCCTCAGTCTGGAGCTCCTCCACGCTAGAAAGCTCGTTCCCTACCCAATCCAGGGGTTCAATGAGAGGTAAAGATAGATCATTCCAGTATGAATGGCCATGATGCATTGGTTCAATTGGATCTCTATATTTTTAATGAAACTCATTCTCATGACTGGCGAGAATTTGTCCCTCTTGAGTCTAGACGTGTTCTTGTGGGGACATGGTTATTGCTTCATCTTCAGACTCGCTGTCGTATTCCGACTGTGAATCCTCGGTACTCGTGCTGCCCTCACTCATATAGCCATTGAAACGTTCCCGAAGGAGATTCTCGTCTTGCACAAGATACTTGTCCTCTTCAGTCCATGCGCGGTGTGCCTTCAGAAACTTGGCAACAGTGTGATGGCTCTCCCTTTCAGCAAACCCAATTGCGCGAAGATATTGATTTTGGCCCTTGCCAGTTGTTTCAACGCCTGAAGCAAGAAGAAACCCAATCATATCCAGTCTACCATGCTCTGCTGCGGCTTCTAGTGCTGTGCGGCCTCGATACAGACCACCAGGAGCGTCAATATCAGGGCCTGCATTTATCAGTCTCTTAGCTATACCCAAACGACCGTAAGCTACTGCAGCCTGCAGGCTCGTAGCTCCAAAATGATCGGCAGCTGGAGCACAAGGATCTATTCCTCTTTTCAGAAGCAATTCGAAAATTTCCAGGCTTCCAATCTTAATAGCGATGGTAAGTGGACTTTCAATATGACCTGTGATTTTTTGTATGTCGTTTAGGTTTCTAGAATGCTGCAATACTACTTCGAGTAGGCTCGGATCTCGTCTGAGAATAATTTTCTCCAATGCCTTTATCGGTTTTGAGCGTGCATGAAGATATATTTTCCGGCCTTGCAATGCGCTCAAAATCAGACTTGAGTCTTCAATATCTGAGATTATCGTAAGGAATTCCCAATCAATCCGATAGCCAAAGCTGAATAGCCGATCCATTATGTTGCCCTCGCAATCTGGAATAAAGCCTAAAACTGAGCCCAGGTCGAAATCATCTTGTTGGCGCCAGAATGGTTTGGCATTAGGCGATAAGCCCCTTTCAATATTTTTTTCGTAGAAGCTCCCTACCAATTAGGCCGTCTATATTGGTCATTTTTTTATTCGGTACGACTTTGAAAGGAAGTCTAGCAGTGGTCGATAGTAGCAATCGTGAGAGGAGATACTCAAGTAAATCCCAATTTCTATAAAAAGCGGCGATCCCGATCGCTGATCTTTCTAATTCTATACTATGAGATGAAACTGTGGTCTTTTTTCGATTCTCTAGAAGCAGAAAAACCAAACTGGGACCCAGTTCGCCGCGTGAGACGCGGATTGTTGCAGCACAAAGTGCTCCAGCAGTGTACACCTTTGAGTCAAGCTCTAGAACTGCGTTGATTTGCAAGGGACTTCCGATCAGAATTGCTGCCTCTAACAAATGAGTTTCATAAGAATCTTCTGAGAGCACTAACGAAATGGTTTGGAGGTCAGTTTTGACAATGCTTTCCACTAACTCCCAATTCTGTAGATACATTGCTTGAACTGCATTGCCACTATGCACTTCTGCACCTCATTCAAGCAACAGCCTAGTCATACTGATACAAACCTCACGATCATAATGGAGACTCCTTTGATTTAATGCTATAGACAGTGGAGAAAGCCCTTGATGATCGAACGCGTTTGGATTTGCGCCAGATTTCAAGACCAAGGAAAGCAAGTCTTTTTGATGGGAAGTAGCAGCATAGTGGGCTGCGAATGTGGGGAGCCTTGCGCCATGATCTAATAGATAAGATACCACATTGAATAAGTCCGCCGATTGTAGGTAGAATGGCGGTCCGTAGTCAGATCTGGTTATCATGGCTGTTTTTTTATTGCCGATAATCAGTGCAGCACCCATTGGTGTTTGAATACCCTCAAGTACCAAACTTGGACAGCGAAAATGTTTCTTGAGAAAAAAGTACGGATCGAAAACAGTCCGAAGATACTCTTCGGTGATCTGAATTGACCTTTGTAAAGAGGATCTGGCCTCATGCAAAAGTTTAACCACATCAGCTTGTTTCCTGAAGCAAGCCACATGAAGTGGTGATGGATAGTGCGGGTGGCAAGGATCAATTTCAATCCCATGCTCAATCAACATCTGACAACATTCTATATTTCCAGCAGATGCTGCTGCGTGAAGCGCTGTGAGCCCAAACTTGTTAGGTTGGCAAATCTTCACGCCTTTATTGTGCAGTAGCTCAAGAACTTGCAAATTTCCCTGTAAAGCCGCAGATATAACAACATCGGGAGTAAGATATGACGTTATTTCAGTATCCTCGGTCGGATATAAAAGGTCTTCTACGAGCATTAATGCAAACTCTTCATCAATATGTCCTGCTGCAACTGTGAAGATGGTTTCTTCAAAAATATGCCCGCCATTGGGGTTAAATACCGTATTGATCGTTGCCGCAGATTTTAAAAGTAGGGTGATATTTTCGATGTCTTCCGTACCTTCCGCAAAAAAAACGGCGATGAATAATGGCGGCCATTTCCAACAGTATAAATAATCATCTTCCTCTGGATATTCAAACCCGTCTTCCTGCACAGGTAAGACTTTTGGGGAGGATAGATTGGGATTTGCCCCCTTTTCAATGAGAAAGCGCTGTAGTTCAAAGTCTCTTACTCGGCTTGCAATTTGCATTGGGGTTGCTCTGAATTCGTCAAAATCGATAAGAGTATCTGGAGATTGACCGGATTCAACAAGCCAGTGAATAAGCTGAATGAGATCAGGGACCCGAGGCAGATCTCTGATACTGTAATATATGAACCCAATTGCACGGATTTCCATTACTTGAAAAGCCATTTGAAAAAGCTTTTCGCAGATGGCAGAGAGTGTTGTGGTCGGGGCATTGTTCAAATCTAGTGGAGTTGACAAAATTCCTGAAGATTTCAACAAAAGTAGAATGTGTTTCAAATGGTAATAGCTTTGCGGAATTTTGTTTGAAATGTTGAATAGGAGGAACATTAACTGTTCTTGTAAAGATTGGTTCATTGGCCCATTCAAAATGAGATCTGCTCGATGATGTAATTCTCCGGGATATAACTCGGGAGTTGAAGCGCCCATTATATGCGCTAGCTGAGAAGTGGATAAAGTCTGCGAAGTGGGAAGTTCAAATGGGTAAATGCGCGGCATCTCTGTAATGCATGCGTCATTTCCAAGATGTGGACTATTGCCATTGACTTGTCGATGAGTAATCTCTTCAAGAGGCCCTGGATGGTTGTTAACTTTGCTTGAGTAGATAGAGTATTGCTCTTACGAGTTCCAGGGAGTGACTGAAATTGCAGCCATGGGATGTCAGTGGGCCAAAAAGAACCTGATGGTGAAGGAGACGGTGTTCGGATGGAAAGCTGAAACCCATCCGGGCATTGCGGACTTGTAGCTAAGTCGCGGATGTTGAAATCAGATTCAGAACAGGTCCAACGAGCATTGATTTACAACTTACGATGCCCATATATGAACTTTCGGTGTCGATTGGTCTCTTTACGGACAGTTTGTTCATCTATGACCTCTCCCGAAAGATAGACTTTGGTCTGCTTGCCTTGGCTCTTGCGTTTGTTAATTTGATGATCGATGTATTGCCAACCAGCGGCACCCGCATTCTTAGGGATCCTTTTGCGAAATCCCCACATTTTCAGCTTGTACTCGAGCTGGGATTTTCTGCTCCGTATTTAGAATCATGATGCGGCATGATAGAAACGACAGCATACGTAACGTAAAATGTTTCTGATCTTAAACTCTGAAGCATGTCATCAAGCGACAACCTCTCCTTCAAGTACATATCTCGAATGGAGATCTTGCGACTCAACCACTCTGTCTCTGAGATGCGTTTCGCCGATGAAGACATGATGGGCAGCTGGAAAAGGTGCGTTTCATGGATTCAGGAAAGTAGAGAAAGTTGAAATTGGGACATAGTCACCGGAGGGCGCGTCTGTTTTAAATTTCTTTCCCACGTGTAGCCAAGAGATGATGTAAGCGCCAGAAACCCCGAATTCGGCAGAAATGGCAGGCAAGCGCACGAGGCGGTTTGATTAGACAAACCTCAGTGCACTCACTGGCTGATTGGCGGCATCCAGAATCTGAAATGCAGACCGCGATTTAAATGTGGGGCAGTGGAACAAGGCAGCGATGTTTTATTTGACGAAGCCAATATCAGAAAGCCTCCCCTTGCTAAGGTCGAGCAGAGAACCTCTCTTATTGGACAGGGCCGGTATCTGAATTGCTGAAGCGGTGTCGCTTAGCCCAAGTGGCGTCGCTCAGCCTGAATCCTGAACCGACAAGGCAACGAAGCCACATCAAGCAATCATCATTGCATCACGTGAGGGGTAGGTAAGCAAACTCTGGTTCGCGGAGGTGAGTTGACCAAGCAATACCAAACACAAGACGGTCCGAACTTTCTGTTCAAATCACGTCCATAATCCTGCGCTGTCAGCGCTATAGAAGATGGGCGATTTCGATTTTTTCCCTTCGCTCCCCCCCGAGCTCCGCCTAGAGATTTACCTCTGGGCTACACCGCCACGCGTGGTCGAGGTCAAGGAATTGATTGATCAAGAATTCGAGGACTTCCGAGATGAGACATTTCATTTGCCAGATCGCTTGAAAATAGATCCTTCTCTGGCGCATTTTGCCTTCAACTGGCGCCGTCATATTCCTACTGATCGCCGCCAACGCCAGCGCCGGCTGACCTCTTTCGGATTCACAAGCAACAAGCCCCCGCACCAGCCTTGGCCTCCTTCTCTTGCCACACCCGAGATTCCCCTCGGCTGCTTGGAGGGAAAGCTCGAGTTGGCTTGGGAGATGGCTAGATATAGTCACCTGTACAGCAATGCTCCCATTCCTCCTCTGCTACACACATGTCGCGAGTCCCGGATGATGCTGATGAACCACGGTTATCGACTCGCTTTTCGGACGCGATCAAGTGAGCCACGCACCTGGTTTAATTTTGACCATGACGTCTTATTTTTGAAACGCGTTAGTTGGAACTACGAAGAGCCCCATTGGATTCTGAGTGGTTGCATATGGGATCTCGGCCAGTTTCACCCAGAAGAAATGCGAATGGTTCGAAATTTGGCACTGGATCGATCATACTTTATGAGCAGCCTGACCCCTGTAACCCCTGATACCGACGCTCTCGATCAATGCTCTTCTGTCCTTCGACTTTTTCCAAAACTGGGAGAGCTTGTACTCATCGAATGGATCGACGAAACCATGAAGGACTGGCTTTTGATCCCTCATTCGAAGCCTCCCAAAGAAGAGCATCCACTTCAACAAGAGTCCAAGATGAACCTTTGGATCCGCGCTCCTGTCGAAGAAATTGACTGCGCTTTCCATATATTCTCCACGCCACCACATTGGCAAAACCAGTTGGGCTCAGCTGGGCATTTTGGGAGCTCTTTTGTTTCCTACAAGCAAAACAATGGGTCCGGGGCCATGTTTTTGAAATATCTCACGGAGTGTATAGAAAAGTCTCTCACTGAAGACATGAATCGCCTGATCAAAACAACAAACACCGGCCCAATCTCCCCATGGAATATTCCCAGAGTGACAGTGGAGCATGTTTTGTCGCCGCATACATACCAAATTCTCTGCAAAGAACGAATTTTGATCGCGGAAGAGGTGTACAAGCTACAGAAAGAATGGTCGTCTATTCGAAGGCTGCCATCGGGAACACAAGGTCAATCCTCACAGGAACAGGATGCTGAAAGGAAATTTAGCGAGTTGCACTGGTCCGACCCATCACTTGACAACTGCAGTCATGAATGGTGTTACGGTTGGTGCCATGAGCAGAGACTGGCGAACAACGCCAAGAAATGGTGGATTCAACAATGGCAAAAAACGTAATGTTAGGGACCCTTACGAATAATGTCGGGTTGAACAGCGGGTTTTATGTTGGAAAAGTGCTTCTAGATGATCCAATCAATTACAAACACTAAAAGAAAATACAATTTTAGTTTGTGTTTTCTGTCAATCATAGCCTCCAACTCTACAGTCGCCAACTCATAACAGCCCTTTATAACTACTTTTCCCCAAGATCAATTCTATTCCCAAAATATATCAATAACGCTTTTAGAGTTTATTTGGCCTGAAATGCGCGTGAGTTGGTGCAAATACTGGTTGACTTTTGAGTTCTCAAAGACGGAGAGGAGAAGCAATCCACCGAGGTGTTTTGGCCATCTCAAAGTCAGATCTGACAGCGAACCTCGCAATAAAGTATAGTAAAGAAATTCTTTTGCCATGACAAGCTAGCTGGACCAGCCAGATGTGGATAGGTAATTGGTTAAATTAATAGGCTTCCCCCTGGGTGTTATTTTGACAGAAAAAGACAACCCTCAAGACCGTATGCGCCATTGAGCTACTGCTTGGGCGTCAGCGCAATATTTCTCTGCCTCACAGCCTCGAACCTGCCTCGTATGCAATCCAACATTCCATATAGCAAAGATAGTATGCAATGCGGTTGGGAAAAATTGTAGAGCGCAAGAATCTAGCGCAGTACCAATCTCTACACGGACGTGAGGACGTTATGTATCCCGTTTTGAGGAACGAGGCGGGATTCTCTTGGCAACCATGTCGCGGTTGCTTTTGACCGAGAGCGCCTTCTATCTACAGGGCTGACCCATTTAATAAGGGGAAGATCTGTGATGACGATGCAGATTTTCTCGAGAGGGTGCAAGCGAGGGTTCAAGAATTTAACTGTTTTGTGGGTGATGGCTGATGTGTACGTCGATGGGCGGATTAATTGGAGGAGCCATTGGTTTCGAAAGTGGGCGTATACGGAGGGCCTAGGAGTACTTAGATTGATATTGATATAATCTTCAAATTTGAACTACCTGTAGCAGAGGGTCTAGCGGCCTTTTTAGCTCACAGTGCAATAACCACTGGCCACAACACAGATCCTTGACGAATTTGAGTGCGGGGCCGACAACATCGGCTCCGCAACGTCAAACCACAACGGTACAGCTTTCAGCTTCATTTTCTTGAATCGAGAGGTTTGCAGACATAGGATTCAGCCGTTACAAATTTCGAATAGATAAACATCAGAAAACTCTTCATATGACCTTTACCATCGCCAACCAGGCATATTTGAATTGAGATTTATCGCTATTCAAAAATTCTATTGTGCGATATCGATCACAGGCAAGACGTCTTTTAATTCATTAATTATTTAATTTCAGGGTTCTTTTTAAATAGAGCAGGTGCTATGGCTATACAAAAAATCTTACAATCTTCAATGGTTTCAATACACCGCCATTTGATTTTATAGCATGAAATTGCACTTGAGAAGCGGCCGAGATGAAATGAACAGGCGTCCGCGTCTGGCGCAGCAAAGCAGCAGTTGCTCACTAAAAAAAAAAAAAAAGAAACTCGAGCAAATTGAAAAGAGCTCTTGTGAGCGAACGCTGTTTGCCGTGAGAGCCGGAGACGTCTGTAAACTTCCCAATTATGTCAGCGAACACGGACAACTCCACCTTCGACTATGGCGATGGGCATGCGGCCCCGCAACACACACCTCAGAACAAGGCCCCCCATGCAAAGAAAGATTTCGTCAGACTCCAAAAACTGTCCACCACCATTGCGGCAATGGAAGAAGGTGGTGTTGAGTCATCGTCGTCGCCCGCAGAGGTCATTGCGCCTCATTGCCCGGTATGCGGAAAGGTGTTTCAGCGCCAGGACCACCTGAAGAGGCACCTTCAACTTCATGAAGGCCAACGACGCTTTGCTTGCATAAAGTGCACTCGGCGGTTTTCTAGAAGGTATGCAGTCCTATCTGGGGTTCCTGCAAGATACGGACGGTAAATTGTTAACTGAGGTGGATGTGCACAGAGACACGCTCCACCGGCACATGTTGACCCACGAGCCGGATCCAGATCTGCATCAAGCTTATGTCAAGTCGCTAAGCAGTCGTTGCGATAGAGCCTGTTTCTCATGTCGCTCTGCAAAACAACGGTGCAACGGCACGCTCCCCTGCTCACGCTGCGAACAAAAGGATAGGCCTTGTCACTACTTGCCACGACGCGTTCGACAGGTAAGAGCATGACTCGTAACGGTCCTCAATATGTTGTCAACTTACAACTGCAGGGATCGCAAGTGAAACATACCTCTCATCAAGGATTTTGGGCAAACTCGGTCTCCTCTATGGATGAGGAGACTGAAATGTTGACAGGTGCACAGCTATCAAGTAGCCAAGAGATGGTGGGCCGCAATGTGGTCCGGTCCAACGATGAGAGTGCTGGTTTGCCAGTTGAGCTGATGGGACAGATTGATGAGATTCAGCAAGGCGGGTTTGCGGATCTATCTCCAGAAGTCCAAGTCGCAAACGCGTCTGAAGACGAGCTATCTTGGCTATTTTGCGCGCCAAATCTGATTTGGCTGGACCCGCCTGACAGCTTGATGAATTGGCAACCTTGCCAAGGTCTCCCGACCACAGAGACCATAACATCGGGCACAAACACTCGGTTGCCAAATATACCGTCCGTTGCGGCATCAGTTGGGTGCAGCCCAATACTGCCCATGACGACGGACGACAGATTACTAAGCTTTTCAATCTCTAGCACGCAAACTCAGCCAGAGTTGGGTTCAGGGGCAGCATTTCGAAACATAGATGCAGATATGGAGGACTTTGGCCATGTGCCCTCACTTTCATCGTCTGGTTACAAGAATCTGCTTCTTTGGCTTGCACTGCGCGGTAGCGAGGACGAGGTCATTTTCAGTACCAAGCTCCCCCCACAAGAGGTGCTCAACGCCTTTATTCAACTTTATTTCGAGAGGCAGCACGAAATAATGCCGATAATCCACCAACCGACATTTGACCCCAACGCGGCCCCAGGGTTGCTGGTCCTTGCCGTGGCTGAGAACGGGCACCGCTTCTCAACTCTTCCTGGAGTCGCTGCTCACGGAGCATCATTGCGAAAAATAGTCGATCGTTCCGTCTCAAAATATGTTGGTATTTTCCCTCTTGATCAAATTTGCTGTCATTCTAACTTTACGGAGATCGCCGACGAGGCATCGACTTTTGAGCCATGGCTAGCACAGGCTACGATTCTAAGACACATCGCCTTGTCCTTCGTCAACGACAAATCAATGATTGAAAGCGCCAAAAGCACCAGAAGTGCATTGAACTATGTGTACACCAAATTTCAGCTGTGTTGGGAAGCACCCGACATTCAATTTACGGAAATGGGCCATGGCCTTGACAGTGAAGAGCTGTGGAAAAGGTGGATAGATTGCGAACTTCTCCGTCGCATATCACACGGAACTTGGGTGAGTTAATATGAACATGATGGAAAGTGTCCTTGGTTGCCATTCGAAGAGGGACTAATCTACTCGCCCAGCTACTCGATAGCCAGTACTCTTTGCTATTTGATCTGACACCTGTAGTGCCTACGGACTCTCTTCAATCGCCTCTTCCTTGCCATGACAAACTCTGGGGTGCACCTGATGCGGATTCATGGAAACAGCTTTGGGAGAGTAAGTCACATGATTATTTAAAATTGGAACCTTTCATATGTGCATGCTGATTCCTTTCCCAGGTGCCCCGGCTCCCACAACACTCAGGCATGAAATGGAATCGCTCTACGACTTGAAGCCCATATCAAATGAACTCGATGGATTTTCATTCTTGCTGTTTCTCTTTTGCCTTTATCGCGATCGAATGTTTCTCAAACAAGCACAAGACTTTGGTTTGCTTGGTGTCATTAACGCTAAAGACATGCCTCTTGCATACCAAAAGACTGTTGAGCCGAAGCTTTTGGAGCTCTTGAACCCTGAGCGTCGACCGAGTATGGGCGCCATCGATTTGGTTGCATTCCAGTATTATCACATCATTAACCTTCTCGAGAACGTCTCTTTGCGCGACTTGTTTGCTTTTGCGGGCTGGCAGGCCACCAAATCCAAAATGGAGAACACGCGACGTCGGCTCTCCGACTGGGTATTGACAAATGGAGATGAAGCCAGGATGGCCACACTCCATGCAGCCAGGTTATTCAGCCACTTGCGCAAAAATTCTTCGTATGGCTACCAGGAACCATGTGCAATCTTGTTTGCAACTCTTGCGCTCTGGGTGTACTGCAGCCCCCTCGTACGGACCTCTCAGACCGGGCCATTCGGAAGATGCTCATCAGAATGTAATGATTGTGACGGGGAAATGGAATTACAAACAGTTCGTCTGGGCAAGGACCTTGGTCCAAGTAAGCAAGAGGCTTGGATCAAATGCGGATGTCACCTGAGACCCTTCATAAGCAACATTGGGAGTCTTCACAGTCCAAAGACCTATCAAAAGATTGTAAATCAGGGTGCAGAAATGCTGTCCTTGCAAATTCAGTGGTCCATCTCGCAGTTATTTCGTAACGGGCTTTCCAGGTTCTTCAAGGCATTTGAAGATGAGAGCGCAGGGTCAACTAGTTAGCACTGTAAAAGAAATGTACCCAACGAGCCGAGGCTCTGGTGGCCTTCTATCCTGTCACCTTGGCCTGATCCTTGATAATCTAATAGAATCAATGAACAACAATTAATCGAAATCTTACTCTCCATACTATAGATATCTGTTAAAGAAAGGACGGCGGAAGGGCTGTGTTGTGTCTTCTGTAAAGTTGAACTTAACTCGATGGATGCCATTTGTCCAGCCGTAGATAGTTGCATTTGGCGTCGATCAAAGAATTAAGAAGCACTAAACGAGCATGATTCCACAGACTGGATAGCTAAGAGATGCTATAAAAAATTATAATTTCTTCGGGATACACAGGGGAGGCAGAGCAAGGTCTCGATTGGATGACATCAAATCCAACCCTAACCCTAACTCTATATCGAACCCTTACGCGGCTATAACTACAAAATCTTGCCGGGGGGGGGGGGGGGGGGGGGGGGGGGGGGGTGGTGAACCACAATCCACAGACTTATTTGCTTAGAAAATTGTATGTTTATACCCTAATTTTAGGCGAGGCGGCCAGGTTTCTGTTAGATATACAAATACTTCTTAAGCTGAAAGAACATAGAGGCTGTTGCGGCACAAATCTTGCAATCAACTCGGGATTTTAGCGCGTTACATTTAGTCACGCTTTTGGACGTGAATTGGAAGGCCACCTTCAAGCTCCACAGTAAAATAGTCCAGCCTATGAGGAGGAGTAAATCCCGGGGGGTAGCTAAGCGTGTATCTCCGAAAGATGGACGCGAGGACAAGTGTCATTTCGACCGGTACAAGGCTTTTCATGTTATATCAGCAATAGGCCCTGTATTACGGGTAGGTAACTCACTTTTGACCGATGCACATTCTGGCCCCCTTGGAGAAAGACACCTGGTACTGCTCTAGATTCTTTGCGTTGGGCGCAAGCCACCGGCTGGGGTTAAAGGAGCGGGCGTCTGGGCCCCAGATATCCGTGCTGTTATGCATCGTGTGTGCCGACATTGAAACGACCGTCTTCATTCCAGAATAAGTGTCAGTTCGAACATTTCAACAGGTATCACAGGTTGGAGATACATACGCCTGGCGGGACAACATGCCCGTCCACAATAAGAGGCTGTGGGTCGTCGGCTGGAACGACTCGAGGAATGCGCCCAGGGACAGCCATTGCATACCGAATTCCTTCTTTGACACAAGCCGTCTTGAATCGTCAGAAGATGTCTCAGAATAAAAATGCGAACATGAGGCGTACCAAAAATTCAATCTTCTCCAACCTCTCGAATGAGGGCATATTGTTCTTGTCTGGAATAGCGGCGTCGAGGTCGCTAACAAGCCTCTTTGTCAACTCAGGATTGCCCAAAATTTCGCATATGGCAACGGTGAGCGAAATAGCAGTCGTATCAGAGCCAGCTACAAGGAGATCGACGGATTCCGACATCATGGCTGAATCAGAAAGAGAGGAGATGGTGTCATACAGCAGTGGATGGCTGAAGGTTGCTGTCTTTTCTGATTTGCGCAACGCCCGCCATTTCTTTCCCGAGTCATCTGCAAACTGTTGTCGTTAGCCCAGCCTCAATCACCGTCGGAGCATACCTGCCAGCCGTGGGGAATTTGGGCATCGAGATGAGCAGTACCTTGATCAAGTCCAACACTCCGCCCATTTCTGGCATCGCAATTCGGGCCAGCGCTGTGGGAACGATCTTGACTGCATTTCTCAAGATTGGATACTGCTGAAACGCACTGAGCCCATGCGCTGCAAAGTCAAACGCTTCAAGGAACCGGGCCCCGAAGCCGTTGGGCTGCTCTTCTATCATCCCAACGGTGTCGCCGCAAGCGAACTGAAGAATGACATCAGTGGTCAAGAGTCTGCCAAGAATATCAGATGTGCCACATTTCCTCGGTATCAAGGTTGTATATATTCCAGATCATACCTGAATGCACCGTAAAAATCAATGTCTTGCTCCTGGTGGAGTCTGTCGATTTTAGCCTCAAGAATTGTCATTTTTTCGCGTATCAGAGACTCGAGCTTGAGCACACCAGCGCGGGAAAACATGGGGTTCAGCATGCGTCTTCTTTCCTTGTGCTTGGTCTCGTCCACCTCGGTGAATAGTGTCGGAGACGCGGCGTTGAAACCAAGGTAGAAGGGCTCATGCTTGGCGAAAGGCTTCGATTGCCTGTAGATGACCTTGTATAAGTCCGTGTCCGTGATGTGCAATTCATTGGGACCAATTCGAAGAGCCTTGGTATCTTTGTGGTGTCAGCCATTTGGTAGTTCACACATTCGCCATCACGAGAAACCATTTCTTACTGTATTTCTTGTGCAGCCTCTCAAAGGTTTCCTCAGGGTACGCTTTGCGAGATTCGGCAAAGACCCATGCATCGGATTTTGCAGCCGCTGGCGGACCGGGAAACTTGCTGAGAGGGTGGAAATGGAGGCGATATAGGCCTTGAAGGTACGAAAAGGCGAAGTATGCTGTGGTAATGCTAATTATTGCTGCTAAGCCCACCTTAGGTTCTTGGACTAACTCGAAACGGGGATTCCATATGAGGTTGAGAGACTCCATGGTAGAGAATTTGAAGTGATTGGGGCCAAAGTGACTGATTCGAACCTCTTCAAAAAAGGAAGAGAGATGATGGGATGAATTGTTAGATTTAATGTCTCCAGGCTCCAGGTAACCTTTTATATTACAGTGCCTGAACACACTGATGTCAACCCTTGCATCTAACATGCATCATAGGGCGAGCGATACATCCAATAACCAGTTGACAAAAGGTCATTATACGGCCTTGAAACCATGGTATTTTCGGTTCCTCCGCAATAATCGGATCACGCCCACATGCTTTTACTCCACATTTTGAGGGGCCAAGATGCGAAAAAGGGTTTCGGCTCCTCGATTTGTGGGTCAGCATCGGCATCTCTCAAAGATGGTATCAGCTTCATCACGTGAGGGTGTGACATGCTTAGATGTTTGATATTGGTATTTATTATGGTGTGTGGAGCTAAACAAGAGCGACTATACACGACCGCATATGTTATGCAGCATCTGGACTGTTTAGTCAGTATCCTCCTGGGGTTTAAAGTTATATCTCGCGTTGCTGTTTCGACCAGTAATCTGAACCCCGTCCTTAACATTGTTTTGATCGCCTGTTCCATTGTGTTGAAATTGATTGCCTGTTCCGTAATTGATCATTGTTCTTTGACCATGATGATCATTGTCTATGGACGGGGGTAAACCTTTCACTGCGGTAGAGGCTTCGTGCAATTTATTAATTTGCTCCTGGCTGACCAGGGGCTCTTCGGCGGCGTCAATAAGCTCATCAAGAATTTCTTCCATGAAGTTCTCGATTGTGGATCCTCCAAGCATCCGCACAGCCGCATGATAACAAGCTGCGTATGGCAACAAAGGTGCCATAGGAGTATGAATGGACTTGTCCGCAACCAGATACAGCAGACATGTCTGTGCTATCTTCAGGTCAGGGTTATCAAGCATCATGTGCGGTTTTCTCGATTTCAATTGTTCCTTGACGAACTCATGAACGAGCTTGAGAGTACCAGTTTCCTCATCTTCTATAACCAATCCGGCACAGGACTTTATTAATGTCTCTTTATCAGGCTGGTGCTTATCGTATTCTGCTCCGCCGCTGTCTTGAATGGCAAAGCTATCCAGGACCTCTTCAACAGTAAGATTCCTCTTCGCATATACTATCCACGTTAAGACATGTTTGGCAAGTGAAGCCTTATATGGGTTCTTTTGTTCAAGTATTTCCTTCTCCCAGCTATCAATTATCCTGTTAGCATCCGTTGGGAGTGATGCCAGCGCAGATGTTATGCCTGCAAGATGGATGCGATTGCTGAGCTCCTTCATGCGTAAAGCTGCTAATAGAAAACTGTGATTTAGTTAGAATGATTATATCAGTCAATAATGAGGAGCTTACATTTTACTATTATATGCGATGTCTGTAACCACCTTCGTCACATTTGCCCTCTCTGCTGAATCTCTTAATCGAGTATTCCCGCTCCTTTCGATTCTCCACGTAACATATGACTCAATGTCCTCCTTTCTAGGTGTTATCACTATTTCTTCATTATATTTCATGGTGCAGTACTCCCAGTTACTTCTCGATGTGAAAAGAATTCTGGTATTTATTGGTGACGTATTAAGTGCCTGTTGCAGAGTTTCGGCACTCAAGTCATCAACGTCCGGTAAATTATCTAGTGCGTCGATGAGAAGATAGATTGTTTTGAACTTTTTGGCTTCTTTCTTGAAACTTTGGAAATAGTCTCGCGAGGTTGAGCGAGAGATCAAAATTTTCAGCGGGGATTGAATATCATCATCTTCATCACCATCCCGGCATTTGATGAGATTGTATAACAGTGTTTGCCAAAAATGTGAAATAGATAGCGGGCGTTTTTCTTCTTTGCAGAAGCAGAAATGCAGGCATGCCACGTCATCCCGCCTTTCAAATTCTTTACTCATTCTGTCTATGATGAGAGACCTTGGGAGAGAACATCAGTACCTACCCTAACATTTCTAAAGGCCAGTCAGAGAAGGAACTTTGAACATACAGAATGGTCGTTTTCTCACTACCCACTAAAGTAAGTGTTAATATCCAAAATTCGCAATATTGTTACATAGGTTGCACTATTTCACTCACAATTCCCATGCATCCATAAAACACGAGACTGACTCGATGCGTCTTTCCAAGATTGGAATTGACTTTCCCTAAAGACCCACTCTCCAGTATTTGGTGCCATTCCACCAGAGAAATAAATATTGTGATGGCAATACAATTCAGCTGGAGGTTGAGACTGTTCGTGGTGCAGTTGAGCGTCTTCAAAAACGAGTAAGATTTTCCATGTGACACAATTTCGCAATGGGTAAAGACTCACCACAATTTGCACTGAGCAGGTAGTCGATAGTTGAATTGTTTATTGGGTCTGAAGTCACAAATGGTGACATGGGAGTCGCAGAAAATTGCAGTACTACACGAATTAGACGCAGTGTGGAAGAGGAGTTTCCACTTACTATTGACATCTCTGGAGCCATGGTACATGGCACCACCAGTCATGTGGTGTTGATCCCCATTTCCATATGCGAAGTTTTGGCTGCCTTCCCCTCTATTGAATGCAGTAATATCATCATGTTCATGGTCTGACCTTGGTGAGGACATCTTGAAAAGCTACAATCCACGCTGTGATCGTCCAGTATGACCAGTACAGGGCTCTCATCGATACTGACAATTTGAAAATGAATGGAAGCCCCAATTTTGGTAATAGGGAAGAATAAAACGTGTTTGACAATCAAGATGTGTCTATTCCCCTCTAGAGCCTGATTTCAATCTAACGCCACGTCGAACCTCGCTCCCGATCAAACAGGCGGCAAATACCAACGACCCAGCAAAGCAACCCAAACGATACCTAATCAGGATCTTCTTGCATAAAGCTGAAAATTGTCTTATCTAATACGAATAGAAAAAGTCCACGTGTCTACGGCTCAGCCTGCCTGTTTTGCACCAGTATGCAGTGACTGCATATCACGCAAACTGCATGCAGCTACTTGCGTGTATTAGCCAACCCTTGAATGATTAATACCATAGCGTGCGATCTCACGTAAGACTAAAGAAAAGTGCAGATCGAAGAGCCTTCAGTCCCAGAATTCACACCCTGTTCAAGGTAGGCTGCACTTCTGTCATCCGGAAGCCCGTCTGCTAATAAGGAAACTCCGACACGTACCATACCGCTCCTCAATTCTCCACAAAGCACATTTTATCAGCACCTTCATTCTTTGAGAGCCAAGCTTAGGGATATCTGAGTTTCTCACAAAATCTGCCGCCAAAATGGGAGACTCGTACTCTGGGCGACGCCGTGAATCCCTCGAGACGTCAGTCCCCGGCCAATCGCATTCGAAATCATATATGAATAAGCCAAAACACACACCTAAAGGGTCCCATGATAGGCCCGTATCCAGCTCGACAGAAAGATTCGGGCCTCTCACGGATCATCCTGCGCATGAAGAACGCACATCCACAACCCACTTCACGCCAATTCATCCAGGACTCATGCGAAATGAGAGGGACCGCGATCCCATGATGTATGACCTCACAGTTTTCCCTTTTATATTACATAAAAATGATTCTAATGACGCGGACCCCGATATTAGGATCGAACGTCAAATAATGCAGTCCCAATTGAACCAAATAAGAGATGGGGCTAGGCCATCATCATCTTATAGCTTTGATAAAGACGCAGATTATCCAAAGTCACCGCCAAACATTTCGAGAACCTATGAAAGGCCTGATGAACATACCACAATAACGACAGAGCATTTCTCAACCAGCCGCCCGCGACGACTCCCATCCAGGTCGGATCCCAGACACACCAGACAGACTCTACCTGGGCTCACATCATCTACAATCAACGAAGACGATTCGTGGTATTCCGATAGTGGTGAAGTGAAATTTAATGCGTTCCAAAAAGCCGTAGAATGGATGAGAGAGCAGGAAACTAGAGTTCGAAAGGACGCAGAACAACTTTTTGAACAAAAGGAACAAGCGGTGGCTAAAGCCCGAGAGGATGTGAAAAAGGAAATGGAAGAACAAAAAAAACAGGCAGACCTGGACGCGAAAAAAAGTCTTCAAATCCAAATACATGGAGAGGATGAAAGAAACCGGTTTGTGGGTGAACAGGCAAAGCTCATCGCAACGGAAGTAGGTAAAATCTTGATTGGGGAGGTTATGGGAGAGATAGCAAATCTGCGATCCCAAATTCATGAATTGCAAGATAATAAACTCTTCTGGAGGCAAGAAAACACGAACAGGATACAATATCATCCTGGGGTTCAAAGGAGGCCTCGGAAGCGGAATTATCAGAAAGGCACACATCATCACAACAGGCATTTAGGATACAGGTCATCCTCAGAGCAATCCCAATCGGATAGTGATGGATCATTGACAAAAGTACATCCTCCAGTACCAACTCCCCCGTCGGGAGGCCCTCTATTTCCGAGCAGAAGGCGTGTAGACGACGAGACGGGCGAGAAGAGTTCACGTTATGGTATTGAGGCACATACTCGAAGTCTCTCAAAACAGGCTTATGGCCAAATGGGCCATTTTGCTAAAAGAAGAGTCAAACGCGGAGAGAATTATGGAAAATCCAGATCTAAGGAGGCATTTAATATGGACACAGCTATTTTCAGTGATCAACTGCACGAAAGTCCACGTCAACAAGACTCTGGACCAAACGAAGAGTTTGATTATCGGAAAGGAGCACCAGAATTGCCCCCGAAAATCGAAAATTCAACAACAGGGTTCTTACAGAAGGTCTCTGAAGAGGACGAAACAACTTCAAAGATTATAAAAGAAACATCGCATGTGCCACAGGATGAAGCAATCGCCCCACGGCATCTTATCCCCAGGTTTACCATGACGAGCACCGCGGCAGGCCTCTTACCAACACTCAATGATGACAACACGGATGAAGCCACTGCCTGCAAAGACCTAATCAGTGCCCATATAAAAGATACAGGCCTTAAAAAGAATAATATCCCAATCAAAACTGCCCCGTTAATGACGGACAGCGACGTATCTGATGAGCAAACCAAAAGCCCCACCGCGGAGATGTTTTTCGATGCTTTAATGAACCAGCCTTTCGATACACTACTAAAAGGTCCAGAATACCATGAGCCGGTAAATTTGCCTGCCAGCGGAGAATTGTTGCTCTTGGCTCCGGCAGTTGACAGTGACCCGGGGCATGCTGCACCAGAAACAAATGACTTTCAAAATTATACATTCCCAGAGCCTGGCTTTTATTTCAACGATATTTTGGTGGAGTCATTCATTCTTCTTTTGATTATGCTAACGACCATATTCTTGATTTTTTAGTTTCTTCTCAAGATCGCTGTTTCTATTTATTTCTATGATTTTATTTGATATTTTCGCAGCAGGTCAGCATAGCTCAAGAGATCAGTTCTATTTGGGACAAAGTTCATTCCCGCAGTATATGAATTTAGCATAAAATTATAATAACCGTGCTTTAATCCAGTCTCTTTAACCGCAGATACATGCCATTTTCTGGCTTAATAGTAATAACCCCCCTTGGCACCACTCTAGAGTCGTCCATAGCCAAATCCCACGAGAAGGATCTCACCATGGCAGCAAGCAGACAACGCATCTCAGCCTTGGCAAAGCCCTGACCAATGCAACTTCTTGGCCCATGCAAAAAAGTAAGGAAGTCATAGTTGCTCCCGGTACCTGCATTTTGCTTAGGCTTCCCGTCATTCGTCATCCAGCGCTCAGGGCGAAATTCTGCCGCGTCTAGGCCCCAGATAGAGGGAGAACGGTTGATCATCCAGATGGAGG
This sequence comes from Calonectria crousiana, assembly GCA_013406985.1. Taxonomy (NCBI): domain Eukaryota; kingdom Fungi; phylum Ascomycota; class Sordariomycetes; order Hypocreales; family Nectriaceae; genus Calonectria; species Calonectria crousiana. Next base: position 328,655 of record VTGD01000013.1, on the reverse strand, counting down.
CTACTATTTTCGTACCTTTAGGGATAAACTGCCCGCCAATCTCAGAGTCATGAATGGCTTGTCTTATAGTCATTGGCACTGTTGGGAAGAGCCGCAGAGTCTCCTGGATGATTCCGTTCAGATACGGCAATTGCTCTAGGATATTGGCGAGGTCTGACACCTGGTCACTCGAAGATAAACCCCCAGTCACCTCTTCTCGTAGCTTCTCTTGTATCTCTGGGTGCTTGGCAAGCAAGTAACACGACCATGTAAGAGCGGATGCAGTCGTTTCATGTCTTGGCAAAAAATTAGTCCAAAAACTCGTCACCATGTAATTCAACTTACCCTGCAGCTAAAAACGTCAACAGTTGGTCCTTCAACGTCTCATCGGAGAAATTGTTCGACTTGATGAGGAGCGACAAGATGTCAAAATGATCGTCTCCTTTCTCAATTATTGCCTCTCTTTTGGATTGAATCATGGATGTGCAGATGGAATCCAATGAACCGGTCAAATGAGCAAACAGGCCGTTCATCCTCCAAGGCAGAAGCTTGACAACCGAAGACCCAAGTGCGAACGAGAGCATGGAAAAGATGATTTTCTCGCGTGATGGCTCCAGAAGCTCCTCGTAGACGTCTTGAAGCGGGTCGCTCTGCTTCTCAACCACGTTCAATTTGTGACCCAGACCAGCGATTCCAATAATGTCAAGAGTCACCTTGCCCGCCCATGAGCTTAGCTCTATAACGGGGGCACCGGTATCGACGCTTCGTTGCAAAGTACTTGTTAGTGTTTCAGCCTTGTTCCACATCATGGGATAAAGATCCTTGATGTGTCGGAAAGCAAATGCAGGCATCGTGTTCTTGCGTAGAAACTTGTGCTGGTCACCCTCGACAATGATTAGGCCGTCGCCGAGAATTTGACGCAAAAAGGAACTAATGTTGGGAGGTTTCACGAAGTCATAGCATTTGTGAACGAGGAGATCGGCGAACAGGCGAGGGCTTGTTGCGAGCAGTTCGTCTCCCCGAGCGTTGATGGCGATCAACTCTTGATCGGGATACTGCTTTGCGATTCCCACAAAGACATCCCCAGAAGGTCCTTCCTTCACCATCAGAGATTTGTGAACGGGGCTGATCCAGGACTGTTAACGAGTAAGCATGAATATATAGAACTCGGATGAAGACGGTTAATTACCCTGGGACCAGGAATGTGACGGAGGGGACTAAAAAGAAACGGGTATAAAAACACTCGAAAGAAGAGACCAAAACCATAGTTGCCTAGGAAAATGAGAAAAACAAAGGTGTAGCGATTTTCAATACTGTACGAGTTTGGCAAAAGCTTCATGACCAGCAACGATTGCGTGGTCGCGGCAAGCGTCAGGCCTGGAGGACTGAACAGCTGCGACACAGCGCCCATGATGAAAATCGACAGAAGAGATAGCTGAAAATATAAAGCAAAGAAAATGAGATAATGCACTATGCAAAAAAAGCCTCTGGAAAATTGATGTGTTCGCAGATAGGGCTGATGTGCGGGGAATCAAGGCATGCGACTTGAACGCATTTATCTATCGTGCAATGACAGCCAGGCCAGCCAGACGGATGCGAGTCAAAGGCCGTGTACGGCTTCACGCGGATGCAATAGTGCTAGCGGGCAAGACAGACGGCGCAACGTCCGATTCTGGAAAATGGAGTAGCCGGATTTTCTCGAAGACTCCGTCCCAGCACCATCAGCACGGGTTGAGACGATGACGCACGGATCGCAAGGGCAATGCCAATGCGGTTTAGCCTGCGAGCTCGCTAAGAGGGGGGGGAGCTGATCAACCGAGAATTGCGCCGGGTTAGCTTAGCTTCCGAGCCCGCAAGGCGAGATTGAGATGGCACTTGCCGTGAATGACAGCCCGAGTGCTGCAGCGGGAGATTTGGCCCTGAAATTCGATCTCAGAATGATTGACACTGGCCCATCATACAATCATGACGGGTTGAATTTCACATGTTGGTGGCCGATGCAATATACATAACCCTTGCTCTGCTATTGGCGAGTCTCGCAATCAGGGTCCCGGAAAAGGATAGTTTCATGCGTAATCATTCAGCCGCCCGGTTGGTAGATTGCTGGTTGATGAGGGTTCGGTTGTATTCCAGATAACGATCTACTGGTGCATCATACTTGAAATCACGTTGGCCACAACAGGATGGTATTCTCGTTCTAGAAATCTTAGAGTTACATCAAAATGTCATCGCCTTCGAAAATTATACTTTTTTTTGTTTTGAGCTGTGCTCTCCTCGGTGGATATGCTGGCATGTTCACCTCCTATCACCATGGCTTTCTCGACGCACTGCGTGTTTGTGTCACCGAGTCTGAGAAATGTGTGCTGGAGATGACACATTCTCCACTCTCGCCCGAGAACACTTACACTAGCATCGCCCGCATAGACACTTTGATCAATGTTCTGATCGAGTTCTTTGCCCAGGGTTTGATGACCGATAACCAAGGCCTCAATCTGGACGCTGTGCTTGCATCCTCCTATCTAGCTGCCCAGTTTGGCGGCGCTTGGTTTTTAATGGCACTTGAAGGGTTGCGAGTCGGAAATGCTGACACCATCCTGAGCTGGTAAGTATCCAAAGTCTTGGGCAGATTTTGTCTGACAATAACAAGGACCGGAACCTTTGGCATTGTATTCCAGGTTGCAACCATCACCATCATCGCGCCAATATACTTAACGCTGCAACTTCTACTTTCTCCGGAAGAACCAGAAAATTTGCTGGTTGAATTATCGGATCTAGAAGCTTTGTCACTGTCCACATTTACGGCATACTTTTTACCCACAATTGCTCTGGGTTTCCCTTTGCTGAACCTGCTTTCGCGACAATGGAAATATTTCTTAATCGGCCTCTGGCAACCATTTCCACTGTACCAAACTATAATTCACGCGATCCTTCGGCGTTGCTCCAAACATCAGCGGAATACAGCCAGCTATCCAACCCAAAACCTCGACCAATATAGAATCGCTTTCGGGACGGTATACAGATTCATTCTATGTTTGACAATGGGCGTCCACCTGTTGACCCTCGGCACTATTATCATATCAGCCATGACAGATACAGTCCGGCCGACTTCCGCCACCGCCATCATGGGGCTGACATCCCTGGTCGATCCCCCAACTCTCGCCGTCCTGACCCCGCCTGTATCGGCCGCAGATTCCAGGGCGGTTGTCACGTCGTTTTTGCGCTGGGATGTGTACTGCACTTGCGCTTCATTGGTCATCTGGGCTGCCTATGCGCTGCACCGAGCCGAGGCCGAAAAGTCCGGCATAATGGTTAAATTGCGGAAAGTTATTTTCTGGGCTGTTCTGGGGGGCCCTGTTACTCCGGCAGTCATGCTGCTCGGAGAGCGGGATGCATTGATACTGGATCGGCTAGACCATTCTGGGAGAACTGAAAAGGTCAAATGACGTTGGTAGCCCCAGCCAAATCCGGGGAAGCTTCTTGACGAAGTCATGCACAATGGGAATATTGAATATGCCAATTTTATCAACTCAAACTAAGTCCAGGAGACAATCTATACATTATTTACTACTCTACACTCTGATCCTGATTAAAGTTAAACATTACACCGCAACGGTAAAATCCAACGAGCGAAGAAGGTTTTGCTCCTCGGCCCATTTGGGAACAGGCTCGTTTTCAGCCCATCCAATTGCTGATTTGATGCCGATGACGGTATTGAGCCGCATAAGAATGTCTTTTGCCTTCTGAAGCTGCGCAGGGGTGATGTATGCGCAATACATGACCAACTTGATGGAGTTGACAATGACAATGGCGCTGGCGCCGTCGTGCTGCATGGACGTGGGTTGGCCGTTTGGATCCACATCGCCAAGAGCATACGGTACGCTAGCTAGGATATCATCAATCGTCTTTCCAACGTCGCTTTTCAGGAAGGGAATGAACTCGACCCAGGCATCACTATTGCCCGGCATTTCCTCCCCGATGAGCTCCATGGTCCCATTGTACAATAAGATGCTAATCAACAAAATAAGCCGCGCAGATCGAACTAATATAATGGTACAGGCAGTCTCGGCGTCATAGTAAGTTGTTCCCGAGACCACTTCACCCAAAGTAGTGGGCACAGCACGACCCTCAAACGTGCTCTGCCAGTACTCGGCGGCCTCTGTGTCCCAGACATAGAATTCGTTCAGCATTTCAACGCACTGCTGAATAATAGGAGCTCCCTCCTCTGAATCGTTGTTCGGTATTTCCGTAGCAACGGCGGCGTTTTTGTACACTCCCGAGGACATGTGCCTCGACAGGGCCTGACGCAATGCCAGGGTTTTCGACATCATCGAAAGGGCTCGAAGAAGCGGGTCGAAGAGACCCAACACGGTGGCTATGGCCCCGGGGTCAGTATACGTATTGTCATCGTGTAAAAATGAGTAAATTTGCTAGCAAATGTTAGATATATAGGATTGCACCAGGCGTGCAAGGAAGGTGTACGTACCAACCGGAGAAGAGACAAGAAGAAGAGTTCTGCTCCGGTTCTTGTCCCAATCTGGCCTGGACCTCTTTTCTCCAAGAGATAAAACAGGCCTGGCGCGTGCTCGTTGGGATCACCATGACCCTCGCCGCTAATCTCCTGCACCGGCCACCGTTAGATCATGCGGCTGATTGTTAAAGGAACGACGACCTTACCTTGAAGGTACAAAATAGAAGGACAGTTGCAATTACTTTGTCATCGGTGACATCAATGTCGGAATTGATCAAATCCTTCATCATGCCAATGGCACGGCCATAGCTCTTGTAGGCCTCCACGCCAAACTTGTTATCCCCAAACTGATTGTAGGCTGCCATCTGCGCGACGCTCAGCGTAGCCATCTCGAGCATACCAGGATTATGTGAATCGTAAAGGCACGGCAGAAACGTTAGATGGCCCGGAAACCCATCTGGTCCGTCGGGTGACACAAAGCGACGGACGAAGTAGCAGAGAGAAACGTCATTATGCGAATTTGCAGGGGGCGGGATGATGGGAGCCTGAAAAACTTCAATGGCGAGCTCGCTCTGTGCCTCGCTCTGCATAGACGCCTGGCTGTCTCTCCTCTGGGTAGTATCAGATGGCGTTGTTGCGGAGACTCTTTCAAAATCCTTTCTGCGCGTGTATCGAAAGTGAAACTGGTCGGTATATCCCGGGCACGGCTTTCCATAAATGTAGCAGCGACGGCATGATGGTTTCGCTTCGTCACACTTTGGCGTTTTTGATGTCAGCCTTTGGTGTCGTGGCTGAGCCGGGGGACCCGAATCTAAGACACGGCATGCATGCAGCTAACCAACACTCACCTTTACTTTGCGCTGTCGACAGCGCGAGCACCCTGTGCTGAAGTGACCCGGGAAAACCATGCTAACTCGAAGCGGATCTCTTGCCAGCAAGCAACAAGAGGAGGGTGTTACACACACAAAAAAAAAAAATAAGGTGAACTGATTAAAGCGGGCAAAAAAAAAAGAAAATTGGGATGGGCCCGAAAGCATTGGGAATGGTGGAAGAGACGAGAGGAAAGATCAGGATGAGATCGACGCCCACGTCTGCCAGGTTGCCATGTGCACATGATTTCTTTGGTCCTAGCGAGTGCCCGCACGGAACCATCGGCGCGATCAGACTGCCGGTGGAGATGGGGGAAGGGAGGACTAACGATCGACTTACTTGCAACAGCCTAGCTTGCGATATCCCTGTCACGACGACGAACCTCTAACTGCAAGCGAGGATAGAGGCGATTTGCTTTCCAAAAATGCTCAGCCGAGGCAGTTTGTAATGAAGATAGGAGAATGCAGAGGATGAATTGCATCACAAACCTTTTTTTTTTTTTGCAGCTGAAGACGTAGATTCAACCTTTACATTGACTTATATCCCCCGCGTGAGACGGACGAGACGTTCCCACATCTACGACTTAGCAGAGCCATCGCTATTGTAGTTTTAACGCCATCAGTTTCTACCTACCAGCCCCAGCATGTCGTCACTTCTCTACTCTCCCGCCATAGGCGTATTTGCATCTGCTTGCCACCTAATACTTTCGCCCCTCCTGTCGGGGCCTCTCCTCCTCTTTACCATGCAAGCACCCGATGTCGTGACGCAGGTGCTCGAAGTCGCTGCCGACATTCTCCCTCGGCAGCTGGGAGTCCCACTCACTCTCTCAGTTGTGCGGACCACGCTGTGGACGCTGGTCATCCTGGGGCTCCTCTACGACTTCAACAAGGCTCTGAACGTGTTCGCATCCAATTCCTGGACCATGACGGCAGGCACGGGGTGGGACTGGCCCAGCGAGATCGCCGTCGTGACCGGCGGCTCCAGTGGGATCGGAAAGGGGATAGCCGAGGGGCTCGCGGCGCTGGGGGTGCGGGTTGCGGTCCTCGACGTCCAGGAGATGCCCAAGGAGATGGAGGCCAATGGGCGCATCCGCTTCTACCGGTGCGACGTGACGTCGGTCGAGTCGGTCGGGGCGGCCGCGGACGCGGTGCGGCGCGAGCTGGGCCACCCGTCCATCCTCGTCAACAACGCGGGCATCACGGCGCCGGCGCCGATCCTGAGCATGGGGGAGCCGTTCCTGCGCAACATCTTTGGCGTCAACGTCATGTCGCTGTGGTTCACGACGCAGCAGTTCCTGCCGCGCATGATCCAGCTCAACAAGGGCCACGTCGTGACCGTGGCCAGCATCGCCTCCTTTGTGGCGCTGGCCTCGGGCGCAGACTACTCGGCGACCAAGGCCGGCGCCCTGGCCTTCCACGAGGCCCTCGCCTGCGAGATCAAGCACATCTACAAGTCGCCCAACATCCTGACCACCGTGGTTCATCCCAACTTTGTGGATACGCCCCTGGTCCGGGACATCTCGGACCACCTCAGGAGCTCCGGGGTGCGCCTGCTCACCAGCGACCAGATCTCCAGCCGGGTTGTCCGGCAGATTGAGCGGAGGAGGGGCGGCCAGCTCATCGTCCCGGGGTCCGCGTCGATCATCTCCGGAATCAGAGGCTGGCCAACCTGGCTGCAAGAGCTTCTGCGGGATACCATTGGCAAGAACGCGCCGGGGCAGTCATATTGATGGGGGGGGGGGGGGACGGTGTCAGTCTTCGTCTGGTTGGTCTGGTCAGCAACCATGTTCGGTTTTTTTGTAGCGTCAAAAATAGAGGCCACCATGACTTTTTGCGGGCAAATCTTCTTGGCAAATTCCTTTAGACACAACGATTCACGTTTTTAAACGCGCAAAGACATGATGCCATTCCGTGCGCTTGAATAAAGGGGCCCGTCGTTCTTCCAGAATATATACCTTGTTTGCTTGTGCCGTACGCGGCGCAGCACGCACCCACACTCCACTAAGCCTAATTCAGTACCAAGCTGCGAAGAGGATCACAGCCCATTGTCTAATAAGACCGGTTCCCGTTAAAATTCCTCAATCACGGTAAATCACTTTGGCTGTTTTACATCTGAGTTTTTAACTGGTCTTGAGACTTAAATTGCAAAAGCGCTGCAGTTGAACCCCGCTCTGCCGAGGCTCCGCGTGTGTCCGAGCTGCCATAAGCTGCCATAAGAACCGGCGATTACTCCAACTGTTCAGGCTTCTTCGGTCCTCGTCGGTAGACGATTAAAAGCTCAAGATTTTCGACCTTGATCTGGGAGAAACCCAAATCCACATCCCTATCGCAATGTCGGCCACCACTCCCCTCTATGCCTTCTTCACCTATCTCTACGTCCTGGCACTCACGCCATGGATCCTCACCCAGTTTACGTTTGAGGTAGTGCTATGTATACTACCCTGGACCCGACCGACTAAGGAGTGGTCGGCAGACAAAGCCGTGCGTGTTCGCATCGTCGCACTGCTTCTGCGCTATTGGTCTCTGGCCGAGTCTGGGGACCGAAGCACCCTCCAGGAAGGGCCTGAAGGAAACAGGTTCGAAGTGGTTCGCCCAAAGTCTGCCAAACTGTACACAGGTCCGTTGCAAGATGCCTTTATTCAGCCAGACCTGCTGGGCATGACCTGGACCCCATCACGCCCCCCAGCTCCCGAACTGGTGCGGCCAGATGTGATTGTCGCTCTGCACTTTCACGGCGGCGCATACGTCATTGGCAACGGACGCGACAAGGACACGGGATATCTCGCCAATACGCTGATCCAGAAAATGGGCTGCACCCACGTCTGCACGCCCCAATACCGCATCTCCAGTCGCCAAAACGGACGCTTCCCGGCACCTCTTCAAGATGCCCTCACAGCCTATCTCTGTCTGATCCGTGAGAAAGGCATCCCAGCTGCCCAAATTGTCATTTCTGGAGACTCGGCTGGTGCAAACCTCGCTCTTGGGCTGCTCAGATACCTCCACCATCACGGAAAGGAATTGGATATTCCGCTCCCAGGCGCAGTCACCCTCTGGTCGCCGTGGGTTGACATTGGCGGAGCGTTACATCAGAACATTAAAATGTCACCCAACTACAAGACAGACTACCTCAACGGATACTTTTCCAAATGGGGCGCCAATAGCGTTTCCGGATATGGCATTATTGATGCATCAGGTCCCTACCTGTCACCCTTGCATCACCCTTTCCAGTTTGACAGCAGCATCCCGGTGTTTGTGCACGCCGGGGAAGCGGAAGTCCTCTGCCACGATATTAAGGCCTTTTGCCGAAGCTACCGAGAGGCTGGGTGGCACATCAAACTGGCCACCTCACCAGGTTGCCCTCACGACGTTCTGCTGCTGGGTCCGAAAATGGGATTCGACAAGGAAGCCAAGGCGGCAGCGCAGGAGGCAAGGAAATTCCTGTCCAGCAGCATTCCGCTTCGCGCCGAGGCCGTTGGGACGGATCTTGGCCCCCAATCTAGAATCAATTAGCCCATAATATTAATTTTTTTTGCCAAACTTGAAACCAGCTGATCTTCGCTTGTCCCTGAAGTCGATCCTCCTGAAAAATTAAGGCCGCGTGGATCCCTTGGGCCGTTTCAAGCGTCCAGCCCCTGCGGGACCCGTCCATGCTGTAGGCTCCACTGAACGCTGCGGCCTTGCTGGGCTGGTGCTGTGGGCTAATTAATTACGCGAGCTCAAGTGCCGCTCCGCCAAGGCAAGAAAAAGACCAAGTGTCGATCAATTGCTGTTTCTGGTTGGTGCGGTTTCCGTTCCCGGTCGCTCGCTCGTTTTGGTCTAGCTTGCGAGTGCCGCAGAGCAGCTCGCGGCAGTGACAGCTGCCATGATGGAACTGATATGTCATCCCGATCTGCTTTTCTTCTTCTTCTCTATTCCGAAAGGGTGGGTGTTTGCGAGATGTGCCAGGCTATTTTACATGTGAAATCATCCGAGGTCAGTCCGTCACTAGGTCCCTTTATTGGTTCCGAGCGCCCATTGGTCAATTGCTTGTGTTTGAATGCTACGCAACTCTCACATGCTGCAGCATCATGGCGATCTCGACGGAGGAGAATATTTTCCGAGCAATGCTAGATACCATAGGGTCCGAGATATGATTACCGCCCCGCTCGAAGTTATCTAGTACCAGAGATTAGCAAACAGTAGCCTCGGTCAGTACCTAAAACCTTTCATGACTTTTTATATACTTTTAAATCAGAAATACCCATTCATTTTGACCCTGTGCCAACTTAATTAACTTGTTCAACATCCTCTTCTATCTCATGGCTACCGATGCAGAAAACAGAGCCATTCTTGGCGAACAAGTAAATGACGTATACTTTGACATCATCATCATCGGAGCAGGCATATCGGGGATCAACGCCGCCTACCGCATCCAAACCGAAGCCCCCTCTGATTTGACCTATGCTATTCTAGAAGGACGAGATTCAGTTGGAGGAACGTGGGATTTGTTCAAGTATCCCGGAATTCGATCAGACTCTGACATTTTTACATTTGGCTTCCCGTGGAGTCCTTGGAAGCACAAAGATGTCCTTGCCAAAGGTGGAATGATCAAGGACTATATCCAAAGTTCGGCAAGGTCCGCAGGCATTGACAACCATATTCTTTATCAGCACAGCGTTTCTGCAGCAGATTGGTCCTCAACAAAGCGCAAGTGGGAGCTCACCGTGACTAGGCCTGGAAGCAGCGAGCCCGTTACCTTTCGCTCGCGATTCGTTCTTTTGGGCACGGGATATTACGACTACCAGACACCTCTTCAGACAATTATCCCGGGGATTGAGAACTTCAAAGGCAAAGTCATCCATCCTCAGTTCTGGCCCGAGGACTACGATTACACCAACAAGGACGTCGTCATCATCGGCAGCGGCGCCACGGCCATCACTATCCTGCCGTCCATGGCCTCCAGCGCCAAGCGCGTCACCATGCTGCAGAGGAGCCCCGGCTACATCTTCTCCCTGCCGTCTACCAGCACGCTGGCGACCTTCCTGTTCGCCCTGCTGCCCGCGAGCCTCGCCTACTTCCTCAACAGCTTCATCTGGGTGGCCAAGAGCTACGTCACGACGCTGTTCTGCAGGGCGTGCCCCGAGCTCGCCAAGATCGTCATCAAGCGGGCCACTGTCAGGCAGCTGCCGCCGGGAGTGAGCTGGGACCCGCACTTTAAACCGCGGTACAACCCGTGGGAGCAGCGGCTGTGCGCCTGTCTGAACGGCGACTTTTTCGCCGCCATCCGATCGGGCAAGGCCGCGGTCGTCACGGACAGCATCAGGACAGTGAGGGAAACCAGCATCGAGCTCGAGTCCGGGGCAACCCTGCACCCGGACGTCATTGTCACCGCGACCGGGCTCAAGCTCAGGTTTGGCGGGGGCATCAGGTTCACGCTGGACGGGCAAGAGTTCCAGGTTTCCGACAAGTTCGCGTGGAAGTCGGTCATGCTGCAGGATGTGCCGAATCTTGTCTTCATCACGGGCTATGAGAATGCGTCGTGGACGCTGGGCGCCGACGTGAGCGCGCGTCTCTTCGTTCGCGTACTCAAGACGATGAGGGACAAGCAGGCGTCTGTGGCGATACCACGGGTGCCCGCGTCCGAAAGCATGCCAGAAGGAGCCATGATGACTCTGTCATCGACATACCTCAAAACGGCGCGAGATGTTTTACCAAAGGCTGGTGAGGGGCAGTGGAGTGCAAAGTCCAATTACTTTGCGGACATGGCTGGGGCGAAGTGGGGAGATGTCTCTACTGATCTGGAGTTGCTGTAAAGTAGAATGTAAAACTGTCTACAATAATATTATTCGGTACAATTTTGAACATGCTTGGCATATTATCGCCTCGGTATGAGACTTTTTTTGCTCTTTCTCTTTTGGCTTAGGTGTTGAACTTGAAGCCGAGGGGCAAATGACTGATGTCCTCTTGTCGAAGCGGTGTGTAATTTGCGTCTGCATGGAGCGATACCACAAATCTAGGAATGACAGAATCGACAAAAACATCAAGTAAAACTGTTTAACAGCTGCCTTGATTTTTTTTCTTTTTTGAATTGTTGTTTGTTTTACTAAAAATTAGAAAATGTCGCTGTGCTATGTCCTATAGGGTAGACTGCAACAGTGGGATGCCAGAAAGCATGTCTTTGCACCAACATGCACAAATCAGACATCGAGGAATCACATTTGCCATTCCTGATTATCATCTTAACTCCGAGATGGATTACTCCATCACCCCCAGGATCGCTATCTCGGCAAGCATCTGTTTCCCCGCTGTCCATCCTTACCCCACCTGTGATTTCAACCGTCCGGGGTGCATTAGCTCGCCAGCTACGCCACACGACCTCGGCTATGAAGACTGTTTCAGCTAGTCAGCGAAGATCACCAAAATGTTCATGGCGTCCTCGTGAGCGCTACTGCAGATCTTGACTGGCAGTCTTTCATGCCCTGATTTGGGACCACTTTCCGAGCTTGCCCACGCGATCAGATGGCTCTAGACTGTCTGCCGCGTCTATCTCGTCATGGTCGGATATGGCTTTGACAGGAGTGAAACACGGGAGAATGAGTGTCGTTTCTTAACAACACGTCAAATAAGTGTCAATATGTAGGCAATTAACCCAAGTCGGCGCTGAATGTCCAGCACCACTATTTCTCAGCATCTTGATTCTCGTTACATTGTGAACCATGTCAGCCACAACCACCACTACCACCACAATTCACCTGGAAATGACCAAGGCCATTGAGCCTGGCTCCCTGGGCAACTTGACGGTTGACCAGAATCGCATACTCCAGGAGTCATGGGCTCATCTTCTTCGCCTCTGTAGAGATGAAAACACGCCCGACTTCAGGCAGGGTCTGTGGAACTTCATGACTTCCGAGCACCCTGATGCTACTCTCCTTCGTTTTCTTCGTGCTCGAAAGTGGGACAAGGATTTAGCCATGGATATGCTTAAATCCGCACTTGATTGGCGCAAGGAGCGGCAAATCTCAAGCATCATCCAGATGGGCGAGAATGTCGGATTGAGCTCTTCGCCTTCGATTGATGAGCAGGGCTTCATGATGCAGTATCGATCTGGCAAGAGCTACGTCAGAGGGATGGACAAGGAAGACCGTCCAATCTACATCATCAAGGTTCGATTGCATGATCCTAATTTGCAATCTGCTGCGTCTATGGAGATGTTTGTGCTGCACAATATCGAAAGCCTCAGGATGATGGTCAAAGCGCCAAGCGACAAATGCTGCTTGATATTTGATCTCACAGGCTTTGGCCTGCGAAACATGGACTTTCACGTCGTCAGGTTTCTTGTCCAGGTATTTGAGGCAAGGTACCCAGAGACGCTGGGGGTAGTGCTTATCCACAACGCACCATTCGTGTTCTGGGGTACGTATCCAAAATCTATATATATATATTTTTCGCAACTAACTTTGATATAGGTATCTGGAATGTCATCAAGAGGTGGCTGGACCCCGTGATTGCTTCCAAGATCAATTTTACCAACAGCACCAAAGACCTTGCGCACTTCATTTCCAAGGCGGATTTGCAAAGGTGTTATGGTGGGCAAGATGATTGGGAGTACAAGTATGTAGAACCGGTGCCAGGAGACGAGCAAGTTATACAATCAGAGCAGGCAGTCAAGATCAAGGACGAGAGAAACGAGCTCATCGATCAATTTGAGCAGTTAACTGCTGAGTGGACGGATCTCGTGCCCGGATCTGCTGCGGCGATTGAGAAGGAGAGCGAGAGGTGTAACTTGGCCCAGAAGCTCCATGACAATTACTGGAAGCTGGACACTTACACCAGAGCTAAAACGTTCTACCACCGGGTGGGCGTAGTTGATGCTGCTGGCAATGTGGACTTTAGCGCAGCAAAATAGTGTGTTACATAGAGAGTGGATGTAGTTGGTCTTGGCCGTCATAGCAATAATTTGTATTCCGCTGCTTAAAATCGTATTATTTTTTGTAAACCTCGACGCATCACTATGCTCCTGGCAACCGAAACGCATAGACACTAATGGCGTTGAGCCCACGCGCGTTTCTCGTGGTAAATTCCCGAGACGAGAAAGTTTTTCTCCACTTGACATGTTTCTGGACCCGGTCCATGGGCCATGGTTCCCGATAATCCATCCACCAAACAAAGTCTCCACTGAAGGAAGCTCTGGCCATTTCGGGCTTACGACGGTTGAAAATCGAAGGTCTCACCAACGGCGTCGCTTAAGAGGGGATCAGACCAGATGAGGCGCACTGGGCGCGACTGACTCGGTTTTGCGGCGCCATCCAATCTGTCAGCGGAATAAAACCTTGGCCCAAGGGTCAACTTTTTTAGCCGAGTTACTTCACCAGTACCTAGCCAGTCTGTGTACCCCGCGACTGCGATGCCTAGTTTGTGATAGTTTGCGAGCCGTGCCCGACCCTTTGATTTAGAGCGGCAGGGATCGACGGCGGAATCGGGCCTAGCTGAAGTGAAATATCCCCGCCCGCTGGTAGGTCCGAGGCCGACGGTGCGCCTTGCCCGATCGAGAAGGCTTGCTGTCAGTTGCCAAAGCTATCGTGTTTATCGATGCTACCTTGAATGGGGGCGGCTTTGGGAGGCTAGACAATTGGTTAAAAGAACTGCTTGAGAACTTCAAAAAGTTGGAAAAATCTCTGTCCACTTTTCGTGACACACCAAACCATAGACTTTCGATTGTGTTTGTTTGACCTCTTTTGGTCAGTTTTGTTGCAATGAGACCCTTGAACTTCTTTCTTGCCTCATTGGCTCCGGCCTGCGTTTTCGCTGTCGACACACCCCTGACAGTATCGCCGGCAGAAGAGCACTTAGTAACGCTCTTGGAAAAGCACAACTTAGCTCTCGTTCCTCGATCAGAGTTGACAGATGCCCTTACGGAGCTTAACCTCCTGCTCAAAGATACGCGTCGCATGCAGCGGAGCTTTCTGCTCAAAAGAGACAATTCCAGCTCTGTCAAGACTGACAGCGCCGGTAGCAGCGGCGGTAGTGGCAGCAGCAGTAGCGGAAGCAGCAGCAGCAGCAGTTCTGGCGGTCTTCTGGATGGTCTTCTGGGTGGTGTGACCGGCGGCCTTGGAGACTTGACAGGCATCCTAGGAAACCTGGAGGGTGTTCTCAAGGCAGTCTCAAGTCTCCTTACGGAAGAATTCCTGCAGGCGCTTCACGATGCTATGGTGTACCTGGCTGCGACTTTGAAACCACCAGTACCAGACACTGTCAGAAACCTCCTTGCTCAAGCATTACCGCTTGTTGAGCTTTTGGGAGAATTAGACCTCAAGAGTTTAGTCAACGAGATCAAAGATGTCGACATTGCGGGCGTCATTGGCACTGTCATGAAGCTGTTGAGCAAGGACAACCTGGGCAATATCGAGACACTGCTCACAAACGGCGCGGCACTTCTCACACCTTCATTTGTCAACGGAACCCAATCGCTTATTGGCGACGTATCACCGTTGCTGAGTGAGGTTTCACCCTTGCTCAAGAAACTTACTAGCTTGGATCTAGAAGGCATTCTTACCGCGTTGGATCCCCTCCTTACAAAGGAATCTATTCAAGGCATCACAGGACTCTTGAAGAATGCAGAGTCTTTGCTCACGCCAAATTTCGTCAACCAGACCCAGTCTCTCATCGGCGACGTCTCACCACTGCTCAGCGAGCTCTCTCCGTTGTTGAAGAAACTCACAGATCTCGACCTCGCAGGCCTTCTTGATGCTTTGGATCCACTCCTCACCAAGGATTCAATCAAAGGAATCACCAGCCTGTTGAGCAATGCGGAATCCTTGCTCACACCGAAATTCGTCAACGAAACGCAGTCACTCATTGGTGATATCTCACCACTATTGAATGAGCTGTCCCCCTTACTAAAGAAGATTACGGATCTTGATCTGGCTGGAATCATCACTGCGTTGGATCCACTGCTTACTAAGGATTCGATCGGGGGCATTGTCACTCTGTTGAGCAATGCGGAATCCCTGCTCACTCCCAAGTTTGTCAAGCAAACGCAGGCTCTAATTGGCGATGTTTCGCCATTGCTGACTGAGCTGTCGCCCTTGCTCAAGAAGATTACTGATCTCGATCTTGCTGGCATTATTACCGCATTGGACCCACTGCTCACAAAGGAATCGATTCAGGGCATTGGTAGTCTTTTGAACAATGCCGAGTCATTGCTCACCCCGAAGTTTGTCAATGAGACTCAAGGCCTTATTGGGGATGTTGGTCCGTTACTTGGTAACATCTCACCTCTGCTCAAGATGTTGACGAATTTGGATCTTGAGGGCATTCTCAATGCCCTTGATCCTCTCCTCACAAAAGACTCTGTCCAGGGAATTGTGACCCTCCTGCAGAATGCCGAATCCCTTTTGACCGCTGACGTCGTGAAGAGCATCAAGTCGCTGTTGACGAGCGCGAGTCCACTGATAACGAGCCTCTCCAAGATTGATCTCAAGGGATTACTCGATTCACTGGCACCACTACTTACCAAGGATTCAATGAACGGCATCGTTCAGCTTCTTGGTAATGCTGAGAGTCTGCTCACCAAGACATTTGTTTCTCAAACGAAGGACCTCATATCCAAGGCTGCGCCTCTGCTGGATAGCTTGGCCAAGGCTGATCTACAAGGACTATTGGATCAAGTTGGCCCATTACTGAAGGAGATCAGCAGCCTCGATCTTGCTGGCCTGCTCAAGTCGATTGCTCCTCTCCTCACATCAGACTCGATCAAGGGAATAACTGGACTCCTGGGCAACGCCGAGGACCTCCTCACAGGCAAGTTTGTCAATGAAACACAGACTCTGATCACTGGCGCAGTACCATTGGTATCTGTTCTTGGAAAAGCGGACCTTGCTGGTTTGCTGAGCCAACTTTCGCCCTTGCTTTCTGAGCTCGGCAAGATTGACCTTGCGAAACTTGTGAAGCAACTCGGGCCCATCCTTGATGAAATTGGCGATCTCGATCTCAAGGGTCTGTTCAACGCCCTGAACCCTCTGCTCACTGCCGATAGCATCAAGGGGATCGTTGGATTGGTTGGAAATGCCGAAGACCTGCTGTCACCCAAGTTTGTGAACCAAACCCAGGAGCTGATAGACGGTGCTCTTCCGCTGGTCTCTGCACTGGGTGATATCGATTTAAAAGGGCTTATTAAACAACTTTCACCACTTCTGGATGCCTTGGCTCAAATTGATTTCAAGGATCTCATTGATAAGGTCAAGCCATTGCTCAACGCTCTGCTTAAGATTGATCTTGCAGGCCTGGTCAACAAGATTGTTCCCATTCTAGATGCCCTGGGCTCGATTGATCTCAAGGCCCTCTTTGACGTGCTGGAACCGTACCTGACGCCCCAGACTCTCAAGGGCGTGTTTGGCCTTGTTGACAACGCAGAAAATCTCCTCACAGCCAAGTTTGTCAACCAAACTCAAACGCTCATCGGCGGCGCCGTGCCTTTGGTCATGGCATTGAGCAAGATTGACATTGAAGGCTTGGTCAAATTGATCGAACCTCTTCTCAAGGAGCTGGAAGGAATTGACCTCTCTGGGTTGGTTGATGCGGTGATGCCTCTTCTGATGGCCCTCAAGAAGATTGACTTCAAGGGCATCGTTGACCAGGCGCTGCCACTCATCACGCCATCCAGCATCAAGGGCATCTTGAAGCTGCTGACCAATGCTGAGTCGCTTTTGTCGACCAAGTTCGTGTCACAGGCATCAGAACTCATTGGAGACGCCACACCAGTAAGCATAATTTGATCTCTTATTCATGAATATCGCTAACGAAAATAGCTTGTTGCGACGGTCGCGGACCTTGTCCACGCTGTTCTAAAGGAACTAATGGGTAATACGAAGTAATTTGGGATTGAGTTTGGGGTGGAGCGGTAGTTTGTTTGTACTTTGAGCGTAATGTGTGCTGTGATGTATCTCTTGGCGTTGATTTGCGGGGTAATAATAGGGCTGGATTGGTAATACGTTTTGATGAAAGAATGCGTTACGGTTACTACCTTGATGAAAACTAAAACGTGCCGTAGTTTCTTAATCCTAAAAGTCTAATAAAGTTTAGAATTGGGTTACCCAACGTACTCGGAATAATTTGGCTGTAAGGCGATTGTCGTCATTGGACTGCAATAAAGAAAAGTTTGTCGAAATCTGGGGCTATCATCTTACCTTTCCGTTTCTTCGACTCACAGATTGTTGAAAATTCCAAATCCGTGTGTATTTGTTTTGAGATCGCCGAGTTTCGCTCTGTTCTCGACTCCATCGGGAGAAATCGACTGAGTATCCACTGTTTACAACAGCAAGCGCCATCGCTTAAGTGGTCTTCTGACAGGAAGTACGGCTCGGTCCCGGCACAATCAACCCATTCTTCATCTGGTAGGTGTCTTTACCCGAACAAGAGGGTGGTAATTGGCCCGTTCCCTATGTCAATCGCTCTCAGACCCCCTCTCATTAAATTTGCTGCCCTGTTTAGCTCGCAAACTAAAACCAAACAGGCCTGGATGATCAGCCACTACCCCGCATCACGTATTAAGAGCCGTGCAATAACCTTGGTATTTGTTTGGTAGCTCGGCTCGACGGACGATTCGCGGAGTAATCTACGGCGACTATCCAACTGTAATATTATATAGGCCCTGGTTCCCATGCCGCCTGGCCAGCCATTGCCTTTTGTAGCGGGGTCAGCTAGCTATCGCCATGGCTTCGAAAAGCGGCTGGGATTCCGACAAAGACGAGCCCCAGGCGGAACGGACGTCTGTTGAGCAGGTCCCGAAAAAGGAGCCCGAAAATGTCACCAAAAAAGAGAAAGTGAAGCGCCACTGTGCGCGGTTCAAGTGGTGGTACGTGGTGGGAACCATTCTGCTGCTCGCAATCCTGTTACCGCTCTTGTAGGTGTTTTCCCTCTGCGAAAAGAAGAAATGAGGTTATTTACTAATTTATTTAGGTTCGAAGTAATTGTGCCGGCCATTATCCAAGCTGTGGTCAACGGCCAAAATCTACCGGTGTATGGTGGCGCTTTGATAGTTCTTTCGCCCACACAGTTGAACATGTCTCTGGAAACCTCTCTGAACACCCCACTTGGTGTCAAGATAGACCCTTTGACTCTCAATTTGTACAACAAAAACACGACAGAATATACGCCATTTTTGAAGTTGCCACTGCCGGAGTTGCACATTCACCACAAAACAAACGTCACAGTCACAAATGAGACGGTCCCTGTGGAAAACGAACCGGAGTTGACTACCTGGTTCGACGCATTCTTTAACCAGCCAAGTGTCAAGCTATCTGTAAAAGCCGACACGAAAGTTCATCTGGGTGCATTGAAATATTCGCCAAAGATTCACAAGACTATTGAGATACCATCGCTCAACTATCTCGACGGCATCGCCGCTGAGGATCTGGAGTTCATGATCCCAGCAGATAAAAATGGACATAACTTGAAGGGCCATCTGAACTTGCCCAATTCCGGCGTGCTTACACTGGGGTTTGGAAACCTAAGTCTCAACCTTATGTCTGGCAATGTCAGGCTCGGCATTGTTCATCTTAACGATGTTGTGCTTAAGCCCGGAAACAACTCGCAAGCGTTCGAAGGCAACTTCTTCTTCGACACCCTCGTTCCGAATCTTTCCACCATCCTCAACGACCAGCAGGCGGCGCTCAGCCAGGGGAAAATACAGTTGAATGCAACAGGAAATGCAACAGTAGTTAATGGCCAGCACATCAAGTATGTTGAAACGATACTTGCCAAGAAACGCCTCACAGTAGAGGTATCCGTGATCACTCTACTGGGAGATGTGCTCAGTGGTCTCGCAGGCGATGGATCAGGTTCATTGCTAAGTGTTTTCGGCGAGGCTTTTGGAAATACAACTCTCCTCACGCAGATGCTAGACAATTGGGATTCGGATACCCAATCTAGTAATCAGAAGAGAGACCTAAATAGTCCAAAGAAAAGTTCTTTTAAGAAGCGGTGGATGTTGAATTTGCTTCGGTTAGGTATCAGAACGAAGAGATGGTAGCCTGACTGGGCGACGCGACATTCTAGGTGATGCTAGTGAAACCTTAGGTTTTGATATGAGATAATTTTAATAGCGACTATGTTTTTTGGACAAGCACAAAATACAAAGGTGACAGCATTTCATGCCGTATATTTTTGTTTTTAACTGAAATTTCTTATTGTGCGGTTGAGCGTATTTACGTAATAACAATGTCTGTTGAGTACTATCTGTAAGCCACCTCAAACTCCTAGACCAACGCTACTGCTTATTTTCTGACTCGAGATAGAGATACAAATCGGTGCAAGGGATCGTCAAAAGCCATCATTGGATTTTGCTCCCTCATCAACATTAGCTTTAGCCGTGTGCGGAAATCCCGCTGATCAGAGAGCAACGAACTTGGATCAGACAGGTAACCCTTCATAGACCCCAGAGATTGTATGGGGCCTGGGTACCTTGTAGAAAGTTTTGATAAAGAACGCACCGCTTTTGAACTCGCTTTTGTTCTTTTTCCACCCCAATCTATTAACATAGCAATCAGCTCATAGCTACGTCTGCTCTTGCTTGCCCTTAATGCGTAGTCCAGAGGCGTCAGACCAATTGAATCTAAGGTATTCACCTGAGCACCTTTCCTCAACAATAGCTGCCCTAGCTGTGACCCCACAAAATGCAGGGGTGTGCAATATAATACTTGGTGACCTTTGAACGGGCTCCGAATCCGATAGCGAGGATTCGAGCACACAGGATGGGGAGATGCTCCTGAATCGAGAAGGAGCTTCACCCAGTCCTCAGCGAAGAAGGTCAGTTCTTGGTTAGAATCATGAAATGAACCAACCAGAGTAATTACTTCCGGTAGTATCATTGGTTCTCGGTTTAATTGGTAGCCGTTTTCCAAAAGAAACCGAAACGTTTTCAGATATTCCTCTTCTTTGTCCCAAGATCCCATGAATGTTATTAGATAGCCATTGGTGATTAAACTAAGAATTTTGTCCGTAGAATATCGTAGTGAGTTTTCATCTTCTGTCAATGATTCGGTCATGTACAAACGAAGATTGAAAAACGCAGCAAAACCAAGTGGGGTTGAAATTTCATGCCGCAAGTGTTTGAAAGATATTTTCATCATATTTCGGGGCAAAGTGTCCAAGAGCCTCTTCATGCTGCGCCCTGTTGTCTTCTCAGCAGCTTGAGCGCATTGCGCAATGCTGTACAAAGGCTGGAGTGAGTCGGCTCTGGGTTCTGAAACCACTGAATCCAGAATGAAGTATTTTGCCAGGAAGGAATACCCATTGTCGAATGTTAGATTGCTTCGATCCTCGAGAACAAGCTTCTTAAATTCGAAATCGTTTACAAAATCTTTCACAGTCTGGTGTAGGACCTGTACGCGTTGTCTCTCAATAGGGCCCACAAACTCAATTAGTCCACCACAATCCCACATTGATTGAGATTTTACGTTGTTTGCGACATATCTATTCTGAAAAGCTTTGGCCTTTTTGAAATTTTGAAAGCCCTCCTCGTAAGTTATACACTCAGAGCATTGCACGATGCTCATGAACGTGCCAGGATCGAGACCTTTCTCTGATCTGACTGCCGTCTCTAACATCGCGTATGTTCTCCAGCGGTCGTTATGCGGAATGCGCCCGATTATTTGTGCATAATAATCATGGAGCTCTGCGGGAAGGATTTCTAAGAGGTTATCCATTTCTCTTTCGCTTTTGTTGGCATGGAATGCGGTAGCTAGATCTTTTACTACCAGCTTCACCCACAGAAAAACGCCTTCAGCACGAGTCGTGACTTTGGGAACCAGATTTTCGAACTTGTCTTCAGGAACACCTTCAGCTTTCATAGCTCCGATACAATAGTCTTTGATGTCATTGGTTGTAAAATCCTGGATTGTAAACCCAGCACAATTGCTGAAATGGCGGTCAAAAATCTCCCAGGATCGACTTGAGAAGCATATCTTAATCTTCTTGGTCGGGGTATTTGGAATGCGTACAATTTTGTCAATGAACTCACAAATAAATTCTTTTGGGCCGTCGTATTCATCAAGGGCATCCAGAAATAAATTCAGATATAGAGGCTGTTCCGTCTGAGTTAGGATGCCGTGGAAAGCTGCCTTTAGCCTCGACAACGTCCAATCATCGGAGATTAGTAATTTTTCATGACCGATTTGCTTGTTTAAGATGATTTCGTCTCGTTCGAATTGTTCTCGAATCACGGAGCAAAATGAGCGTTGTTTGTCGATGATCTGTACTAGTATGCTTCGTAAAAGGCCCTCAAACGATTTCTGTAATATTGTGCCGCGATGATGGAAGAAAAATCCACATAAGAGACCGTCAGTCTTCCAATCAGAAAGTAAATCTGAGGTTCTTGAGTCTTTGAAAATGAACTTCATCAATGTTGACTTCCCTGACCCAGGTTTGCCATTGATCCAAAATATGCCAGATCCATGCTGGAGCCAGTTTTTAAGTCGGGCCCCTGGATCATCAAAGGCCCACTCAAAAGTGTTCCGAAAATTTTCCTCAATCTCATTTAATCGCCAGTTCTCCTCCGTGGCCTGTAAAGACTCTCGAATCACTATTGATGATGTGAGTTTTGAAGCATTTCAAATTGTGTATAACTACGTGGACTGAGTTTCAACTCACTGGAGTATTCTAGTCTTTTCTTAGCCGCAGTCCCCAATTTAGAAATGCTCATGCTCGTATCTTGTCGCCGTATTGATGATGGTGACCTCCAGTTTGTTATCTCAATTTGTTCAAGAATGAAACGTAGTTTTTGTACAATCAAAGAGTAATTAGGATCGCCCTCGGTGAATTTTACCATATTGGAATGATCTTCGTTGATTGGGAAAAAGGAATCTGATGTTGTATCAGGTTTGTATTCTCCCCTCGTTGCCGAGCTTGGTGTCACCACCTGTTGCCGAGGGCCAGTTCTAGACCACTTTCCATTTAGCAATTTCTATTTCATGTTCAGCATCATGATATTCAATCAAAAATTGAAATATGACTAACCACAACACTCGGTGACTCTTGTAACTCATAGGCCCAATACAAAATGATATTTTGGACATGTGACAGTCCAATGAATTGTTTGTCAAGGTTTACAAGGTAGTCGGAGTTGGATGCGAGGTCCATCACAATTGTTTTGTTTGGTTGCCCATCGACCATAGTCAATAAAGCAGATTGCTGCATGCCAAAATTGGGCACCCCAAAGTTTATTGCCCCAGCGAAAGCATGTCGGAGTGGAACATCATATTCGCCCCGACCAGCCAATAAAACAATTGCTTGCTTTAAAATGAGACCACCCATGCTGTGTGCAAGGAAGATAAGTGGTTTGGTTGTGCTCAGATTCCAACCCTTCGACTTTAGGTGCTCTATGAGGGCAACGGCAAGGTCAAAGATAGACTGGAACGAATTGCTTTCAGCCAATTTCGTGTCATATCCGTATAAGATTGGTCTGAGATTGGGTAGGGACTTTGGCAAACTGTCGCGGATCCACATGAAATCCTTCGGTCCTTTAGGCTGCCATGAGCCAAACGGATGGCTCGCTAGACCGGATATGGCAATACAGCTACCGTTGTCAGTATTCCGTGCCATCACGGCTCTAATAGGAATTATTACTCTGCAGTATGATTTTCTGGGTCGTGTAAAGGTGTGAAGCCAAGGAAATGTGTGTCAAAAATGAGGGCGTTGTCAAGGTTTGTGACATGAATCTTCCACTCGTCGTTTCTGGTAGAGCTTGTTGATCCATTTTTCAGAATGGCTCGAATCGCAGAGGAATCGTGAAACATGACTGTGGCCGTTTTACTGTCCCCGTATTGGTTGACGCTTCTAGCTAAGGAGTAGATCATGACATCAGAAAACCCGATTTTCAAAACATCCATGAGGACCTGGACTGTCCGAAGACGGTCAAAGCGAGCTGGCAATTTGCGCAGCCTGAACACTTCGGAAGCCATGCTAGTGAGCCTTAAGGATGAGTGAATAATTTCAGAATATGGAATAGTGGATGCTAGCGCATAGTTTGTTTTAAAAACGGAAGTGACGCCGCTGCATGATGGTGAAGGAATGAAAACAAGGGGAAATCCCAAATGAGGGGAACTGGCGTACAACTACCGCATACACCAATGGAAACGGGCCACGCGTCTACGTTGCAATTTGTTTAGCCTGATGGATGAGTCGAGATTGAAAAGTCACCTCATCGCATCACGTGATCGCCTCTTCTAAGTCGTTTCTGTGTGTGCTGATGAGGATAAGATTCTGCACAAGCCATCCTAGTTTTGTATTTGCGAAAGGATAGCTCTCCTGATAGTTGCTGTCGAGTGGGGAAATCTTAAAATCCTTTCATCCTATTTTGATCTATTGTATCAATCTGTGGATAGGGCTTCAGTCCTACATTCACGTCGGATATTTTGTGCAACATGTCAGTCATGTGATTAAAATACTTAAGAGAATCCCCCTGGCCGAGCGTTTCGTCCAAGAGAGGTATGGGGCAGCCAGGCGGTCCCATAGACCTAGAGGTTTTGGCCGGCAAGAAACATACTGCATCAATTTGGTTTCCGTTGCTTCTTCGAAGCCTGCTTCTGAACTCTTGGAGGAATACCACTCAACAGAAGCCTGTTTTGCTATTATTATACGCTAAACGTTTTGTTTTTGTCTCAAAATTGTGGGCTAACCAATATGGTAGTATTCTTGGTTGCAAAGTGTGGAAATGATGGCTAAAACCAAAATGTCTCCTATGACGAAATCGTTCGCCTGGACCTATTTTTCTCATCATTACGTAGTCATAATTGAAGGGAACTGTTATATACAACTTATTTTACTAGCTGTGTTGCACTGTCACTATTAGAATCTTACTTACCAAACAGGCCCTCGTTGATTGATGACTACTCAGAGAGGAATGGGAAAACGTCCTTTTGTCACCAGTTGTGAAGGGCTGGTCCTGGGTTTGTTCAACCTGAAGGGTGCTCTGTATTGGTCTATCTAAAGCTAGAGAGGAGAGAAGGAAAGGGAGCCAGAAGGGCTGCCCTTCTGGCTTTATATCTAGGCTTTCACAACCTTGATGGGCTCTAGCTACCCTGGTAGCTGGAGAAGGGTTTTACTCTCAGCCAACCTTGATGGATACGGCACAGCCGTATCCCCACTTCAGGCTTCAGCCTGTGACACCAGTCACGTCCTCCTTCTTTATGTTGCCAGGCAATTCGGATAATAAAATTTTCTACAATATTCAAGTGAGCAAAGTAATTCTGCTTGACACCTATCGTAACACGGAAAGATGACCACTAAAGATTTGATAGCTCAAGGAACTTCCCGTGCTAGATTGTCAGAATTTGTACAAGATTTGTAAGAGAAATGGCACGTGCCTAGTATATCGATTATAGATATTGATAGCAAAGATAGCTAGACAGAGGTACACACTCCAGAGCCCGTCAGGCCTCAAAGAGAGCAAATACGCGATTTCTCAGGCTCTCTTGAAAATCTTTCAAATTATCTTGTTTTGTTGTTTTTTTGAATTTTCCCAATCTTAATCTTAGGCTTTTGGGTTACTTTGTTCCCATCTACCCGCTTTGGGCCGGACACGCAGTCATATACTGGTAGCAAAACAGAAGCACGCATTACCGTGCTGTTTGCGCTTCTCATAGATATCAAACCTTAACGGGGCATTGGCTTGGTGATGCTCTTCAAACATGGCTCTGGAAGCGTCTTGGGATTGAACAGACATACTTTGACTGGATCAAGCAGTGATCTCTGGTTCCCACATAACCAGAGCCAGTTGTGGGCCTCCGAAATGCAAGAATACCATCCATTTGAACGAATACCCAACGAGGAGACAAGTAGCTCTGGGACACTCATAACATCACCGACCAACTTGGCTGAAGGGCTCCGATGTTAGATCTCAGAGCAAGCCCTGTTCTCTACGGCCGTTGATAAAATCCGAACCACCCATGTAATCAACCTATCAGTTTTGTGGTCAATAAAAATATCAATATTAATCTCATGAATAAGAACCCAATCCCAAAGCAGGAAGAAGAATGCAACTCGGTCAAAAGCGCCCGCGCTGTACAAATTGGTCTGAGTAACCAGCTTTTTCAATGGCCAGGTAAACTCGCACATAACCCTATTTAGATTATTCTGATGAAGAGAGAGACTAGCTTAAACACTGTGCATACGTACTCCCAATTTCAAGAGATTGGGGTTGGATCAAATCGCTTACCAAATTCCTGTGCACCCATATGAATTCCCATACAATGGGTATTTCGCCTGGCAATGCCTGTCTGTGATTGGTGGTAAATAAGTGGCCTCGGCCCGGCCGGCACGGCGCTATCCAAATTCTCAGTTAGTGGGCCAGTGTCGCCTCCCCGTTTGAAATTTCAGGGCCGCATGGTTACCCGTTTGGGATCGGAATCGGTTTGGCAAGTGGCCTGTGTGCAACATGGGTTCGGAAAGAGTGCCGCTGAGGAACTGAAACTCACGTCGCTTGTCTTGTCCTTTGCTCAACACAAGGATTTGCTTAAGCTTCAAATTCTCTTCCGTCAGAACCGATCCTTGCGGTCTAGATGGCAGACGTCTTACGCGGATTCGACCGACCATTGAATGGGTTGGAAGCGATTGGTGGAGAAAGTCGCAGGACTAGGCCGGTGATCGGTGTCTTTGTATGCGCTCAGGGAGGCCGAAAACAACGTAACGACTCGAGAGGTTGGTGGCGTTACATGCATTGAAATATATATAACGATGCGATGACCTCGTTTTTGAACTTCTATTGAGCCATTCTATATTGACCACAATTGAACAACAATACGTACCTATCACTCACTTCACAATGAATCTTTGGAACCTTTTTGCGGTTGCTCTCCTTTCAGGAAATGCTCTCGCGAGCCCTGCTGCACCCGCAGTCACCCAGGCTCCCGACATTAACAAGAGAGCTACCACTTGTACGTTCACTGGTTCCAATGGTGCCGCAAGCGCCAGTGCATCTCAGAAATCCTGCTCGACCATTGTCCTGTCCAACGTTGCGGTCCCCTCTGGTGTGACCCTCGACCTCAGCGACCTGTCAGATGGCACTCATGTAAGTTGTCCTTTGATATCAACCGTCGACATCAAGCTAACTGTTCATAGGTTATTTTTGAAGGCGAAACCACTTGGGGATACAAAGAGTGGTCCGGCCCACTCCTCCAAATCTCCGGCACTGATATCACTGTTACAGGTGCCTCTGGTGCCACTTTGAATCCTGATGGAGCTAGATGGTGGGATGGAAAGGGCACCAGCGGTACTACCAAGCCCAAGTTCTTCTATGCCCACGATCTGACCTCCTCGTCCATCACCAATTTGCACATTCTGAACACTCCGCTTATGGCCGTCAGCATCAACGGCTGTGATGGGTTGACCATTACAGATATGATCATCGATGACAGTGCCGGCGACAGTGCTGGAGGTCATAACACCGATGGATTTGACATTGGCGATAGCAACAATGTGGTAATCAGCGGAGCAAAGGTCTACAATCAAGATGATTGTGTTGCCGTCAATTCTGGAACCGTGAGTCCAATATCCCAATTATTGAATATCACCGAAGCTGACATCCAAATTAGGACATTACCTTCACCGGTGGCCTATGCTCAGGCGGTCACGGTCTGTCCATTGGTAGCGTTGGTGGCCGGTCCAACAATGTCGTCAAAACTGTCAAGTTTCTCAGCAGCACAGTACAAAACTCCGTCCAAGGTAGGTGGCACCAAGTTGATCCAGAAAGTAGTGTGCTCTAACAAAGAAAATAGCTATTCGCATCAAAACTGTATCTGGAGCTACCGGTTCCGTTTCCGGTGTCACTTATTCCGATATCACCATGAAGTCAATCTCCAGGTACGCAACTTCGTAAAGATCCCAGCATCGTATACTAACGCTTTGCAGTTACGGCATCATCATCGAGCAGAACTACGATGGAGGGGACCTGAAGGGAACTGCTACAAGTGGTGTCCCCATTACCGGATTGACCCTTAGCAACATTGTTGGTACGAGCTCCGTCTCTTCCAGCGGATACAACATCGTCATCGTGTGCGGAAGCACTGGGTGCTCCAACTGGACGTGGTCCAAGGTTGCAGTCACGGGAGGCAAGGATTATGGTAGCTGCAGCGGTGTTCCCAGTGTTGCCTCTTGCTCTACCTAGAGTGAGGTGGTCATTCAACTCATTCCCAGCGAATTCCATTATTAACAAAGCTTCAAGATGGGGTTCAAACGTCTAACTCATTGTTTCATGTATATATAACTTAGAATCCAAAATATAGTACATAAGCTTTGATTTTCTAACTTGGAAAGCGATTAAAAGCAGAAGCCTCATCCCAATGTTTCACAGCCGTATATAACCATGCTTAAACAAACCAGTAGGTTCCCTTCTTTCAATGCCAGGTTTCTAAATCTTTTCGATCATAAATGATTTTTGTTCCGAAGTTTTAAACATGGGTAGCCTGACCCGTGTCTTGACGGATGTTGACTCTCTTGGGGTTCTTCCGATTCGCTATGATCATCTTCATCATCTTCGTCTTCCCACTCGTCCACAATCTCGACATCTTCACGCCCGACTCGCAGGATCATCTCAATGATCTCCGGATGCCCATCCCTGCTGCTCGCCTTTGAGTAGAAGCACACGGCCTTTGCGTACTCCTCTGGTTCACCCACTCTGGCTTCCCATAAGTCCTCTTCGATGGACTCCATGACGGTTTTATCTTGACACTTGCATATCCCCGGGATAACATCGTTCTGCAATACATCCCCTCCTATATGGTAGCGCGACCATATAGCATCACCATACCTTCCCTCATTTATGGCGTCAACATATGCGCTAGCCCAAGGTTCGACCACTGCGATACCAGCAGTTTTGTTGAGGACGTCTTGGGGAGACAAATCCAGGAACAGCTGCTCTGGGGGTGACGATGTCATACCTGTGATGATAATAGCGGCGGCCGTGATAAATAGAAATCAAATTACCAGGCGATTCCCGTGACAGCATAAAATGGGAAAGGTGAAACAAGGGAGATGTAGAGGATGACAAAAATCAGCGTAGATTGCGATTAGGCAGTCTTTATTTTTCATCTAAAATAATGCAAAATATTACTCAAATAGATTTTCGGATTCAAAATAACGCCGACATGGAGAAGTTGCTGTGGAGCTCTAGGGTATCGGGAGAAGGTAGTATCCAGAAATCGTGTCATGTTCGTAATTACCATGCGCTCTGCGAGGGCACATAAATGCTATCGCGAGAGATAAAAATTCTTAAGCTAGGGTTTCAATACGTTCTAGGTTGCTAAAAAAAATGGTTCTCGGTGTAGAATGTGTGATATTGTGTGGCGAAAATGAAGGAATGGTATTTCCAAACACTAGGCTTTTTTTTCTATGGTGGATGGAGATGACGAGTGCCGTTTTCGGGTCAAATTGATGTCATAATTCTGACAGAGCCACATTACAGATGTGCTCTCGCCTTAACTTCACTAAAAGGTGAGATGTGACTTGAGCTTGAAAGGTTCACGACGATTGTTGGATGAGGCTACCGGAAGATGCTGCCGGAAAATGATGCCGGAGAATCTGTTTCAATACAAACCCGCCATCTAGGGTCAAAAAAAACTGAAACCTTTTAATGTTAAATAAACGTACTGGACTGTTGAAATAATCGCCCATTGGAAAGCGTATAACTCCATCAGGTTAATGAGGTCACAATGCCAACCTTTGGCGAGGTCGCAGCTCACAACTCAAAATCTTCTTGTTGGGTGGTCATTTCTGGTCATGTATATGACGTAACGGATGTTATTGACAATCATCCGGGTGGCGCCGATGCCATTTTGAGACTTGCTGGAAAGGCAAATATCCCCATTTTGGATCTTACTACTCGTGCTAATGAGAAACCCAGGATGGAACTGAAGAATACGAAGAATTTCATGCGCCTATGACCCTTGAGAATAACCCGGCTCTAGGTAGGTAGCTTATATTTTTGCATGAAACACATATCTAAATATGACAGTGCAACATCTCGGTCCAGTAACTGGAGCGCCCGTAGATCGAACAAGCTCTACAAAAGCGGAAGTCAAGAAAATTAATTTGCCAGATTCTTCCTCGCTCACGTCGTCAGAATCTCTCTTACCGTTTACGGCTTGTAAGTCTCTATCGGACTTTGAGCGCATGAGCCGGAAATCTCTCTCGCCTAGGGCCGCAGCTTATTTCGATAGTGGAGCGGAGACATTATCCGCTCTGCACCGCAACAGAAGCGACTGGGCCCGCATCGGCTTCCGGCCGCGAGTTCTCCGGAATGTCACTGCGGTTTCCATGAGATGCGCAATAATGGGCGCGGAAAGTAGTATGCCCGTCTTCATCTCTCCAGCCGCCGCGGTACGTCTTGGGCATGAGGATGGAGAGCTTTGCCTCGCTGCAGGAGCGGCACGAATGGCCATTCCACAGTGTGTCTGCACCTACTCATCAGTTCCACCAAAAGATGTAATGAAGCATTTTCGAAATGAACCCAGGCGACGAGGTGGTGCTCTCTTCTTTCAACTATATGTGCCCAAGCATAAAGCGGACGTTGAAAAACTGATCCATCAAGCCAAAGAAATAGGCTTCGAAGCTCTTGTAATTACAGTTGACTCTCCCATCATAGGAAAGCGGGATGATGATGATCGATTCAAAGCTTTGCAAACTCAAACATCCGATTTTGAGGGGAGTGCCTCAATTGTTGACCCTCAGTTACCGGGAGAAGAAGCTGAGACGTTGCGTGGTGTTCACTGCTCCACACTGGAATGGACTGATTTGCCTTGGATTAGAAAACTCTGGGGTCCAAAGCCCATTATTTTAAAAGGTATCCAAACTGTCGATGATGCCGTCGAGTCAACCCGATATGATATTGACGGGATATTCCTGAGCAATCACGGCGGTAGACAGCTCGATTACGCTCCAAGCCCTGTAGAAATGCTTCTAGAAATGCGGCGGGAGCACCCCGGCATTTCCGACAAAACAGAAGTTTACGTTGATGGTGGAATCATGCGGGGAACGGATGTCATCAAAGCACTTTGCCTCGGAGCACGTGCTGTTGGCGTTGGCCGTGGATTTCTATACGCCTTGAGTGCTTACGGAACAGACGGAGTACTTAGGGCGATTGAAAGTAAGCGAATATTTTCCAATGACGTGGGCTTAACGCTAACCCGAGGCTCTCACTGTCTAGTTTTGAGCGATGAGATACAGACCACGATGAGACTTCTTGGAGTCACAGAACTCAGCCAATTGAACATGTCTTACTTGAATTTGTTGGATATTCAAGCCGTTGGTTTGAGGGGATGGGGCCACGCTAAAATGTAAAAGTTTGAGAGTCACTAGCTGTTTAGAGTGTTTTTATTTGAAGGACGGGGTTGTAAGTATCTGCTTGTTTCTTATTGGATCCATGTTCTTTACAAAGATGCTCGAGCTGTTGCAATTACTTCCCTCGCTCTAATGAGCTCGTTGGTGAAACCTTGTGTGAGAACGCTAGAATCAACCGCCACCACAAGAAAATCCATTCTCTGAAACACTGCGTTTCTAAAGGCTCCTTCTCCAATGCTGACTGATCCAACAATTTTATTGTGCTTTTTCGCAACTTCATAAATATTCTCTATAGCCGAAATGTAAGGTGTCTCAACACCATTCGCTCCTGTCAGGCCAAGCGAAAGGCGCAAGTCAATGGGACCGATGAAGACTCCAGAAACACCCGGCACAGAAAGAATTTCGTCGGCATTTTCAACACCCTCAACTGACTCGATCATGGGAAACATGGCCACTTCCTCATTCATAGCCTTTTCGAAATACTGGTCCACCCCTCCCTGTGGTCCGTCTGGCAGCCCCCAGGGAGCCTTGGACGGACCAAAGCTGCGTTGGCCTCGAGGAGGGAAAAGGGAGCACTGAATAATATTCTCCATTTGGACTCTATTGTTGACCATGGGGATAATTATTCCTGCAGCACCGCTGTCCAGTGCCCATTTGATCCACTCAACACCTTGTGAGGGCACTCGGACAATAGGAAAGCATGATCCTCTGGAAGAAGCAACAATGGTATGAACCATTTGCGTCATCGACTCTGCAGAGATAGGGCTATGCTCCATGTCTATGAGAACAAAGTCACACTTTATCTGACCCATTATCTGAGCCACAGTGGTAGAAGCTATTGTGAGGGCTGTCCCAAGACAAGGGGATTTTTGTGTGGCTATAATCTCAAAAAAATTGCGAGCGTGCATTGGTTGTTTAGAGGAAATTGATGGACTATCTTTGATAGCAGCCTCTTTTGTTTGGTACATTTTGTGTGTTCGGACGATTAAAATATGGGCTGGAAATGTTGAATGAAAGAAGATACCAATTGATTCACAAACACGCTCAGATGGATCACTTCAGCTTATATTGGACTATTTGCAACTCCACATATCGTGTATAAATGTGAGGCTCCAAAAAGAACAGTTGACATAAAACTGGCAACCGGAAAGATTATCCGAGCACAAACTACAAACTACCCTGCCGATGTTGTCGAATCCAACCACCCACATCCTTGCATAAAATATTTCTTGTTACTTGTATCCGCCAAAAGGTCACTTCAGTTTGTTAAACCAGCCTGCCAATTGCAGTTTTCTCCATTCTCACCCCATCCAAACTTGCCACCGTCTTTCACCGTCGTCCTCCTCATGTCACGCCTGAACTTCCCGTCATACGTGCCAGTCTCAGTCGCTCGGTGGAGTACGGCCCGGTTATCCCACATAATCAAGTCTCCATCATTTTCATACTTGACCGTGAGCATGTATTTAGGCTGGGATACCCAAGCGAGTAGCTCTTCCAGTAATGGTTTACTTTGCTCCATAGTGGATCCATCAAAATGGTGCGCGTAGGAAGTCACGTAAAGATTCTTGCGGCCCGAGCCTTCATGAAGCTGTACAAGTTTGTGACGCGACATGGGAAACTTCAGTGGTTCAATATCCTTAAAGATATCAGGGGCCGCCAACTTCCTATTGTGGAAGAGGGAGTTGTTCGTGACCAGGTTCTCAATGCGATCCTTCATCTCTTGCGGCATGTCTTCGTATGCCGTTCGGGAGTCAAGATATTGAGTCTCACCTCCGGTGCCCTGAGGCGGAAGTTCAACAGCTCGAAGCAAAGAATACGCGCAACGATTGGGATTGTATGCCATATCAGCATGCCAGAGCGTGTTCCCTTTGTTATTTCCCTTGCGTACCGGATCGGCATCAGTTAGAACTCGACCGTGCTCGTCCAAATTTGACACGTCGAATATTTCCGGCTGATTCGGGAATCGCATGGCCCTTCCGGCTTTGATGTGAGCTTTCACGTCGTCCAGATCACCGAACTGACTGGAAAAGGCGATATGCTGGTCGTTGTTTAGGTTCGCTCTTCTGAATACTAGAACGCCATACTTGTGAACGGCATCTAGGGTTTGCTGAAGCTTGTCTTGTGGAGTCGGAAGATCCCATGTCATTCCCTCCACCAATGCTCCGTAGCTTGGGTGAAGCTCTGTAATGTGAAGGTGTTGAGCCGCTGAAGGCATTGTGATGAGGTACGAATAATTGAGGATTGAAATTTCTGGACCTTCACTTTGTTGAAAACGTAATTATCTTGGAAAGGAATTTGATTGTATTTCATCTGAATTTCACCAGGCCATCAATGCATTCAAGCTCTATAAGAATGCCTGCTGTTGCTCCACATGCTCAGACTATCAACTCACATTCAATATCTCAACCCACGACCCATTCGGTAGCTGAGGCACCAAATCCAAACCGAAAACATTATCCTCGAGTCCGGAAAAGGTATGTGGCGTGCATGACTTGCCAAATGCCGTATCCCGGTCAGCGGCAATCCGGCTATATTTTCCGCGCCAGCTAATCGCCACTCCATTTCCTACCCACGAACATCATTGCGCTTTATTAATATGACGCAAATGGTCAGGTGCAACCCCTGCTCACTGGTTCCCATGTCGCATCTCTCACGCGACCATAAGCCCACTCAACAGACACCATCAATCACAGATTCGATCGTTCAACCACAACTATCATCATGGGCATATGCACTGCTTCTTCTCAATCCTTGCTTCCGTATACTCAGGATCAAGTCTATGACTTTGTCACCAATCCACACAACTGGCCGCTCACTTATAAGGGCAGTGGTGGCATCCAGCAAAAGCTCAGCATGCCGCTAAAACTTGGCGATAAGTGGACAGAGAAGGTCTCTTTAGCGGAAAACACTTACTACTCTGCGTGGACACTTATAACCGCTGTCCGACCCTGGAAATGGGCTTTCTTACAAGTTAATGGCATTGGGGCAACAGATGAGAAGATCAGTGACGGTGTTGAAGGGACCACTAAGATAGAGTATTTGTTTGAAGATGCTGATATTGAAGTTGATGGTAAGACAATAAGAGGTTGTATTTTTAAGCGCTCTCTTACCATTGACCAACCGCGAGGAGGACAGATTCCCGAGGACCTGTTGGTCGTGTGCATGAGAACTGCTGGGATCGAAGGATATCATGATGCAGTCGCTGGAGAATTGAGCAAGATTCATGGGAAATCAAGTGGATGAGGGTAAAAGCTTGGATTAGTAGCTATAATAGTTTTATTCAGTAAACCAAGACATGGAATAATGCCTCCTGCCACTTATTTACTCCTGCCTACTACAATTCGACTGAACGATCGCGCTCTCAGGCACAAGAGCCGTCACAAAGGCCGTGAAGCACGGCTGAAACATGAATCAACAATCAATTCCAATCGATGGGATTATTGGCTAATTTAATATTGCTTCATTCCCACATCACGGTCGCAAATGAGATCGCCCGCACGCAAAGAAAGTTGCAGCAAGCACAAGTTCCGATGTCTTCAATGCGCTTATATTCAAGAACTAAAGCTAGTACTAAAGCCCGCCCTGTCATAACTAAGACCTGATGGTAATAGCTATATAAGGAGAGGTAATTGCCCTATCAATTACAAACTTGGCTACAAGGCTTGTGAGAATGGTCGCTGCGAGCATAGTGATACCGAAACTCGCTAAGCCAAAAATCTCCAGAGCGCCAACGCCCAACTTTCCTTTTGCACCACCCAGCTTCTCCACTCCCGTCTGAGAATCAATATGCGGGACATACTTAAACTCGTATTTGTACCCACCCTTTAGACCGTCCTTGCCCTCGACAATATAGCCCCAGAACAATTCCCTATAAGTCTGAATTGCAATCATTAGAGCTCAGATTTCACAGACACAACCAGGCTTCTTTAGCAGCTTACCTTGATCTGCCACCTATCCAAAGCGGGTATGGAACGGAAAATGTAAGTGATCAACATCAAAGCCCATGACTGTCCTCTGACAACCATATTCCAGTATATACTTGGATGGCCAAGCCCGATCTCATCACAGAGCTTATCGCCATTGATATAACGAGTTCCTGCTTCAAAAAACTCCTTTGGTTCATAGATCGGTGCAACGCCGTCCAGAGCGCTGACAAGGTTCTGGGCTAAAACTTGGGAGTTTTTGCTGGGATCAAGGCAGTCATGAAGCAAAGACTCCATGGCAGCCAATGCTTTCTCTGGAGTTTCAAGGACCCAGTAAGGAGTACCCAAGACGTAGGTGACCCAACGCCATAGGGCAAGGTAGTCAAGCGCCTCTTGCTGGCGGACATGAATTCCTTGGCGTGGAAGCGCAAGCCAGATCAGGTTGGTTGAAAAGGCACAGACGGATTGCATCGAGTCAAGCTCGTTAATCGGCACACCAAACTTTTCGACATCAAAGTACCCTGGACGCTGGGCGTTGAGCTTAAGAATTCGATTTCGCACAGACGCGTGAAGCAGTCGAACCCTTACGGCTGATGCAAACCCCTCGCCACCAGGTTTGATATCGTTCAACGACTTTGTGACTTCCAAGATGAGTTGGAATGTTTCAAAAAGTCGATTTTTAGCCACTCTGGTCGAGTGACCTCCTGTTCGTACCAGGGTTTCTGCTGGACGAAATGAAGCGCCCTGTACCGCTCGTCAGATTATTTCCGGGTTATTAAGCTATATTTCACTTACAGTCGTAGCTAGAAGAGCTTGGAAAGCGAACCCAGCCACGGCCGCCGGAGCATAACGGTAGAACATGTCTTGTCCTCGCTTAATTTGTTCCCAATCAACCCAATCAGGTACAGTGTTGATCTCCTCCCACAACACTTGAAGCTTCTCGTTTTTCTCATGATTGTCGCGTAATAGGGCATAGGTATCCCGATCTGGCTGAGAATCATCTTTCTTTGTCTTGGCATGCCAACCAGCGCGGGGTGGCGGAGGAGGAAACATTTCATCCAGCACAGTCAGTGCTTCAGAGCCGACCTCATCAAATTTGTTCTTTAAAGGTTCAAGCTGCTCCGGCGTCTGGTGGAGGTCTGTCAGGCGAAATTTGTACCCATAGGAATCGAATACATTGGGGTCTTCTCGGCTAAAGATGGACGGCATCTTGTCAATTTTCGAGTACGGAAATGGGGAAAATGGGAGCTGTAGAAAGCTTTGCGAGGCAAACTTTTGTTGTCATGTATCAGTAACCTCGCTTTGTTGCAGCTTTTTGTGTTTAAATAATGAGCTGCGCACTAAGTATATGGCAATTACATGATCCCAAACAAGACGCCTGGCGACCACCAAACCAATTAGTGGTTAACAATCGTGCGGGGCGGGTAACTTCAGGGTGACGAGGAAATTTCTGACACGGCTTGGTGCTACCCGTTGACGTTATAGGGTGCTGCGCCGCTCCAGGGATGAGAACTTGTAACCATCTACACACCAGTCTAAGCAAGTGACGATCACATGCTAACTTTCCATAGACCGCTCGCTGACAAACGCTCAGACAGCGAGACGGATCGCTAAACTGGACACCCAACAGGGCCAATGGAATCGCTGAGGGAATTGTCCGCAGGGCGCCACGCCGAGGTGATCGATCCAAGATATGCGACACGACAGTCATGACAATGCGGGTCTTTTCCGTGGCGGAAGCCGGAAATGCTAAGAGCCGGACAGATGATGGACCAAGACAGTGGAAATTATCCAACAATTGATGCAATATACCACCGTGTAATTGCAACGCACATTAAAAGCATTCAAGTAATGTTTCACTCTAACGCACCAAAATAATTCAATGCATGGGCCTTGGCAATTTTAGAATATCAACAAGATAGCTTATTCATCATGACCCTCCATTTCCCCGGCGTTGCGGTCATCACTGGAGCAGGCTCAGGTACAACTTTCCCCCCAGAACAAAAGGTTTCACTCTGCGAATCGACTCTCATCAGAATACAGGTATTGGTCGCGCGACTACGTTGCTTTTTGCCAAGGAAGGCTGCACCAAAATCGTAATCGCTGATTTAAGCCAAATCAATGTTGACAAGCTGAAGGATGAACTCCAAGCCCAAATGCCCGCCATCGAGATCCTATCTCTGCACCTAGGTCAGTCAGGCCTATCAGAATCCTGAGTGAAAGCTAACAGAGGTCTCAGATCTTGCTTCAGAGCAATCGGTGAATGAAATGGTCGCTGCAGCGGTTCAAAGATTTGGAAGAATAGACTATGCCTGTAATGTAGCGGGCGTACTGATACCTGGACCCACCGACGAGGTCCCTACAGACTCATTTGACCTCCAACTGCGGATAAACCTGCGTGGCACTTGGCTATGCCAGAGAGCTTTCATCAAGCAGATGCTTAAGCAAGACCCTATTAAAGCAGATGACGCCCATGTCCCTGCAAGAGGCGCAATCGCCAATGTCGCATCAATGTGTGCGCTCATGGCGTATGACCACCTTCCGGCTTACTGTGCCAGCAAACATGGGATCCTGGGTTTCACACGCTCGGACGGGCTGAGGTATGCCAAGAATGGAATCCGTGTCAATGCAATCTGCCCTGGTGTGATTAAAACACCCATGTTGGGAGATGTGCCCGAAAGTGATGATGGAATGGATGTTCAAGACATGGTTGGCGAGATGGCGGTTGGCCGGCTCGGCATGGCTGAAGAGGTGGCTGAGTGTCTTTTATGGATCACAAGTGGAAGGTCAAGTCTTGTTACAGGCTCTACTGTCTCTCCGAACGGTGGTGCGCTCGCTCCTTCTTACTTGGAAATTGATTCTAACATTAATACAGGAATGGTTGGAGCATAGTCTGACCAAATTATGCTGGAAATATGTCCTGAAAAGACCCTTAGTAAATGGACTTCAAGTTCGTTGAAAGTTATTATAACTTCCTATTGGCGATACATAAGTTCACACGAGGTTCTGATTAGCTTAGGCATGGAACACGTATATATAAACTGTTGAATTTACAAGATAAACGAATTGTAAAAACTGAATCTAGAGAGGCTAGATTACCTTCCTTGACCTTCAAAAGTCCATCCGATGATTATCCCCAGCGTGGAATGTGCTATCAATCGAACTCGCGGGCCCTCTTGGCACATACGACCATAGCTCTTAGAAAATACGGGATCCCGTCCGCTCTCCCATAGTCAAGCTGAGAAGCGGTGAATTAGTACTCGGGTCGGTGACGACCGGGGAATCCTCGCTGTTGTATGTTTTTTTTTTGCAGGTGGAGGCAGCTTTATTTTGGAATTATGTAATTGGCATCCCACGTTGTGTAATGGTGATTGGAAGCGTGGGCCTGTGGCCCACATAGTGAATAATGGCATCCCGCGTTTCCAGTCGTACGTAACATGCCTATACATGAAATCATCCGCTGGCCGCTGATGTAAAGCCTCTGCCTTTCAACGGATCGCCAAGGGCTGTTCAAAGAAAAGTAGCAACAGCCGCGCGAGCTCTCTGCAGCTGTGCTTTGCATAGCTACTCTAAGCCCGCGCAGCTAGCTAACCTTACAATAACTAAATTGGCTAATTGACCTATTAATTAGCGCGGAAGGATATTAAGCCAATTGTACATGAAATTTATGCGTAATTTATGTGATTTTCTGCAAAGTCTAAAATTTCTAGCTTTTTATATATTACCACCATTGCTACATACTGCCACATACTATTATACGCTCGTGTAAAAGGCTAGGCAGGCTGCGCTAAGAACAGGACACGACGGAGGGCAGTGTCAATAGAACTCTTCTAGAAAAGCAAGCTTTTCTTTGAAGAGCATAGGTGGATACGATGTTGGTTTTGAGAGCTTGGCTGTGGGACCTTTGACATCTTGTAAAGGCTTAGGTGTATCGTCAGAGGACTTGATGGAGACAATATTAACATTCTTGTTACCACGACTCATTTCCCAATAGGTTTGTGTAAACATGGTCACTGGATGTGTCTTGATTCTTCTCTTCAACCGCATGGTATAGGCCGTGGAAGCTATCACTTGAGCCAGGTTGCAGGAATATTATGACGGTAGCTGATTCCGAGAGTCGCAAGTGGACAATACTAGAGACGCAACGATGATGGCAAATGCTTGATCACTGCCAATATCAGTAGATTCACTAGTATCTTAAGTTCATTGAAAACAGCATTTATGTGTCTGTCTATAAATGCCACCGCTCTTTTTCATCGGGATTGTAATAAGACCTCTTTTGCCGCCGTCCTTGCCTTGGCCACACCTCCATCAAACCGTCCTCGACATCAAATAGTGTTCCACCTCTCATTACATACTTCATGTGCATACTTGAATACCAAACCTTGTCAACTGTATCAATTCCAGAAGGATAAATGATCAAATCGGCCAATTTACCAACCTCAATCGAACCAATTGAGGAGGCTAGTCCAAGGGATGTTGCGCCGCCTATGGTAGCATGTTTTAATACTTCGTATGGTGCCTGGCCACCCATTGTCATCATCAGCATCTCACTGTGGAACAGATAGCCGATGGGCTGCTCCCCATGGGCCCCGATATTTGTACGCACGCCACGACTGGCGAGTTTTGCGGTAGACCGAGTCGTGTTGAAGAAGAGATATGAACTATTTGATGCCTGCTTCACCTCATTCAAGCTCTCCAAAATATCGTGCTTTACATAGTGCCTCAGTTTGGTGTCTGAGGGAATGTGAAATGTCTGATGAATCCAGTGTTGGCCGAAAATGCCGCCGTAATTCATGACGGCGATGGGGGTGTATGAGCTTCCACTCGCAGCCACGAGGCTGAAGACATCGTCGTACAGCTCTGGGATGGGAAGCGGGTGCTCTTGAGACGTATAGCCATCCATGAAGTAGGTCAGCCCCCAATCAAACGACCAACCACCCTCAGGCACTACGAGCATGTCCAACTCGGCAGCCTCCAGAAGCAGTCTCTGCCGCGCGGACCTCGCTGACAGCTGGTAGTTTTTGACAGAAAAGGACGCCTCACCACCCTCAGCTTTGATCCGCAGCAGAGCTGCCCTGGCGTCGGCCCGTGAATTGATCTCGGTGTAAACAGGCGGTTGCACGGAACCGTAAAGGACGTCTCCTGTGACATAGACGCGAGGGCCGTACATACGTCCCTTCTCAATCAGATTGCGCTCGATGGGACCGGCGACATTCTTCGACGCGGGGTTGTGTATCGTTGTCACGCCGTAGCCGAGGAATGTCTCCATTTCCCACGAAGGCTGTGGGTATGGTGACAAGAAGCCGCCCCAGTGCCCATGTACATCCACAAATCCTGGAAGAACGGCTCCGCCTTGGGCGTCGAGAATATGCGCATCCGTGGGCACAGAGACATTTGATGCGGTGCCAACTTGGATGATTTCGCCGCGTTGGATAACAACGGTTGCGTTTTCCATAAGCTTTGGCAATGACTGGCTCATGCTGACAAGTGTCGCGTTGACGATTGCGAACGGCCTCCCTCCAGAGATTCTGTTTTGTTGGCTGAGGGCCGTTTCGTACGTTACGTTGAGCTGCTGAACTGATACGTGAGGATGCACACATTCGCCGTCGTCACGGGATTCGAGGGACGCAGTCCTACAAGTTTGGGCCACATTTCGAACGTCTGCCACGCTGAGTTGCGCCCCGAATAGCCAAAAGACTTTGCGACCATCGCCGCTCCACGCCACATCGTGGCCGCCAAACTCGGATAGACGCACGAGGTCAACCGGAGTTTGTGGATCCCCTGGCTTGCTCCAGATGACCGAGTCGGCGGCATTATCCTTTTTCAAGGTGCCGGTCGATAGCCAGACATGTTGGAAGTCCCGAAACGCAACCAGGCCTTGTTCCGCAAGCGAGACTCTCATCTCAACGGATGTTTTTCCAGTGGCTATCTTCTTGGCATGCTTCCTCTCAATGTCGTAGTGAAAAACAGATCCGGGTCCCTCCACTACCAGCTGTCTACGGCCCGCGACTATGACCAGATCAAGTCGGGTTTCCGCATCAAAGGGCAGTTCCGGAACTTGCTGGAGGCCTGTCACACAGGCTATCCCGGATTCTTTTGTGGGAAGGCATATCCTGCCAAGCCAAATGCCATCTCTCAAGGTCTCTTCAACATCGCCAAACATGTAATCCTTGCCTGTGCGAACATAAGCAATGTAAATCCCGTCGCTAACGGGAGAAACATAACGGCCTCGAGGCAAGCCTCCTATGGTAACAGTGGCTCGACTTGGGATGTCTGCAAGGTGAAAACTGGTTAAATTTTGAGTGTCCCAGCAAGCTTGTAGCAAGTATTTGGACTTTTGCACAAAACTTGGAGCGTAACACGACTCAAGGCCCTGGGGCTTTGGAAGACTTTTGAGACTGGCAGACTGCGTGTGAAAGAGGTAGTTATCTCCAGCAGCCTCAAACACCACCTCTTGGCCCTCGAAATCGCTGCGCAGTCCACGAAGTGCATGCTCTCCAGAATAGTTGGCCAATTCATGGTCCCGCAAGTGAGTTTCTGAGTGTCGAGTGGTCCCCAGAGCGATGTTGATGGTCGCCTGGAAAGGAAGCAGCTCAACGTCGCCATCAGAAACTCTTTCACCCAACGAGTTGAAGATGACGGGAACTTTCCAAATCTTTCCCTGGGCCCAGATGATTATTGCTTCGTCACCAGCCGTCCAACCGTAGTTGGGATACGCACCCATGAAGGCTGGGATAGTGCTGACGTCGTACGTCAACTGGTCCCACGCGTAGTGCACCGTGCCGGACCTCATATCTTTGAGAGCAAGAACTTCATTGTCACCGCTGCGCCGCACAAAGGCCAGCGTTTTGCCATCTCGCGACAGACGGGGCATGTTGGCGCCACCAGGGCTCGCAGGCTTGTTGGGTGCGCTGCTGGCTGCCGCGACGAGCTCTACCGTCTGTCCGGTGCTTGTGTTGAGCATAAATGCTGCATTTATCCCCGCGTGTACATCCTTGTTGTACGAGAATTTTCCCGATGCATCGTCCTTCACATTTCTGGAGAAGACGATTCCGTCGCCTGAGGGCGTGTATCGTGCCTGCTCGGCGCCCAACTGGCTTTCGCCATACTTGTCACGAGACCAGGAAGCCGGCAGCTTGCGCTCGATTATTCTCTTGCCTGCAATCTCGGGGAGATGTTGCGTATTTTTTACGAGGGGGAATTCCCAAATCTCACCCGCTCCGTTCGGCCTTCCAGTGAGAAACCATTTGGTTGCCACGATCTTCTCTCCCATTGGATTGAATGCTGGCGAAGAGTAAAAGCGGAAGGTCGAGTTTGTTTGTTGAACGGTCGAAGCCCGAGCCGTTTGCTGTGATTGTGTAGCCATGTCCGCACAGTTCGTGTACGGCATGGTCCAGATATTGTCAACGCCATATCCAGCGTCAGAAACAAACACCAACTGGTCGCCTGAGCTGGAAAATTCAGCTTCCTTGTCATATGGGATACCATCCAATATAACGCGGGCCACTCCGGGTTCTGCACCGCTGTTGCCATTGGCATAACTGTGACTGGCTATGGACATGCAGTAGAGGTCTCCCAACATGTCAAAAACAATCTCCGGTTTGTGTGGATGAGTGGCGATGCGAAGCCACGTACCCTGAGACACATTCGTGGATAGGTTTCTGGGGTACGGAAATGACGTCGAAATATCCCATGGCTCTTTTGCTGGCCTCAATGGAAAGTCAGTGTCTGGGTGAATGTCATAATTCGAGGCAGTAGAGGTTAGTTCAGGTTGAAACCGAAGCATGCCACGAGAATTCCACACAGATGACGCCACATGAGTCAAGCCAACGAAAGCAAAGCCATGCAGGGCAAACGATTCCAGCCTGCTCAACCAAAACCCTCCGCGTCTTGGACTGTGAGCATTGCGGCCGGCGTCCAAAAATATTTTATCGGACTCTTCTTTCATGGTGTTAAGTCTATCCGCTACAGTCAAAGTGGTTCCATGTCGGTTTGAAATGTCCTCGCGGTAATTGTCGCGTTGGTGGTTTGCTTCATGAGCAATTAAACGTAGACCAAGCGTTGACAGGCCTGAGAAATCAGCACAAACCTCTCAAAATTACATACCGTCATGATTCATTCCCGGCATTCAGAAAACCGACTTATCGGGTTTCCGGTGTTTTTTTTTCGGGTCGGATAGGAGCGAAGGGGTCAATCGGGTACTGTCACCCGACGGTCTCAACCCATCCTTGATGGCACCTCTCGGATGTGGGGAACAACATCAAATAAGCCGGACGAGCTTCAAAGTAACTTACTTGCATCCATTCGTGTATGAAATTTACGGCATCTCGCGATAAAGCTCTCTGTGATGCCACTTGGACACCTGACACGGTCGACAGAACAGCACCTTAGTCACAATGAGATCCAACTCAGCCCAGCAGTCTCCTCCAGAGATCATCGAAACCGTTTCTGGCTTTGAGATAGTGACACACGAGAGTTTTCAACAATCCAAAGAAATTACCTTGAGACTTGACACCACCCAGAATTCCCGGGAAGTCAGGCCCGTGAAAACCTTTGCGGAACTGAAGGC
Organism: Calonectria crousiana; assembly: GCA_013406985.1. NCBI lineage: Eukaryota > Fungi > Ascomycota > Sordariomycetes > Hypocreales > Nectriaceae > Calonectria > Calonectria crousiana. The sequence continues at coordinate 285,536 of VTGD01000013.1, read as the reverse complement.
AACAATTTACCCTCCTAATCCGCAGTATGATGTGGCTGAAAAGCCGTGGCTTCCAGGGCCTCAAAAACCATATCTCCTCTATAACGCAAGGCTGGTAGATCCTCGTGCTGGAGTTGTCCGAGAGGGCTTGAGTTTGCATTTGTCTGGAGGAAAAGTGGTCAAAGTAGCTCCAACAACGCCATACGATCTAACGTCGAACTTTCGATGTGCCGGGCAAGACGTCATCAAAATCGACGCCAGCAAATATTATGTTTGCCCAGGGTTAATCGATTGTATGTTCTAGCCTGACTTTATTCTCCTCTAGTTGTCACTGCTTCAATCTTTGAGGGCATATCAGCTAATTGCAACCTTCGCTTGACTATTTCAGGCCACGTTCATTTGATGGCTGTTCATGGAAGCGCGGTACGAGACAACCCAGCTATCCCTCTCATTTTCTATCCACATTTGGTTTAGTCTGTTACAACGAAATATCAAACTAACAAACGCAGTAGACATTGCATGGAGCATTTACTTTTCCTCACGAAACTGCTGTGCTTCGGACAGCAGGTACTCTCAGAGGAATCTTGTCCAATGGCTTTACCACCGTCCGAGATACAGGCGGAGCCACAATTGCTCATGCCCAAGCCACTGAAGAATTCCTCATCCCTGGACCTCGAGTTTTTCAGGGAGGGCGAATGTTGTCCCAAACAGGTGGCCATGGTGATGACACCGAGGTCTGGACCGATAACCACTGCTGTCGAAGTAACGGCATCGCCAACTCAGCCCTCGGGCGAGTCTGTGATGGAGTTCCCGAGTGCCTCCTAGCCGCAAGAGACAATATGCGCAAGGGTGCTCAACACCTAAAAGTGTGCACATCGGGTGGGATTGCTTCGGCAACAGACAAGCTGGAATCGCTGCAGTTTACCGTTGAAGAGCTACAAGCCATCACCACTGTCAACAAGAACATGGGAGGTACACTCGTCACCGCGCACTGCTACACAGCCGAGGGTGTCCGCCATGCAATTGCAGGTGGTGTGCGAGGAATCGAGCATGGAAATATGATTGATCCTGAAACGGCGCAGCTGATGGCTGACAAGGGTGTCTTCTTGACACCCACGCTAGCCCTCCATACATTTGTTACAATGCCTCCCTACGACAGATTTGAGACGCCGGAAGGCCTTCGCAAGAATGCCATTGTGGGAGATGCAGGCATCCGCGGCATACGGTACGCCGAAGAAGCCGGGGTAACGGTCTGCTATGGCACTGATACCACTGGTCCAACCTTGGTGATGCAGACGTACGAGTTTGTCGTGCGGTCAAAAATCCTGCCGAGCCCAGTCGTACTGCGCCAGGCCACCATTAACGGCGCGAAGCAATTGGGCATGGAGGGTAAATTGGGTGAACTAATCGAGGGTTCGTTTGCCGACCTCCTCTTCCTCAACGAAAACCCGCTTGACGATGTCGCGACCCTGGATCTCACTAAAGAAAATATGATGCTCGTCATGAAGGACGGCAGAATCGTTAAGAGTCAGGTTGAAGGACTTCTCCCAGAAAGGAATTGCGAATGGGATTAAAAAGGTACTCCAGGATCGATACTTTGTAATATAAGTAGTGCCTGCTCAATAGTTGACGTATCATAACTTTGCGAGTCGTTCTATTCTTTGCTTTTTTGGAATGAAGACTTTCTTAATGTTCTTGTATATTCGTATTAGTTCAGTTGACTTATTTATGTGTAGACAGGACTATCACATAAATTGTGGCTCTTTAGCACTTTGTGACATTTATGTTGCCTCACTAGTAGATTAAAAAACATGTAGAATTACATGGAGGAACAGCCTAGTTCTCAGCCAAAGGTTCAAGAATGAAACCCAAACATTCGATTACAATTTATCTACTAGCCGCTATCAATATGCATAAACCGGAAAATTTCACTGATTTGTTTGAAAAGATTGTGATGAATTAAGTGATACAGGGTAGTTGCGGCGGGGATTTGCACAATGTGGATTTGTGCATGGTATGCACTAATTGTTGAGTTTTGTGAATTCTCACTGACTCACCGCCTTTAGAATTAGGATGGAAATCCTGGCTAACTATGTGATAAGCTCCATTTTTGTAGTGCGATTCGCCATTATACAGGCATTACCACTGCGATAAGGCTACAATGAAGATATCGGCTGATGGCTTTCTCTCCTTTCTTGATCTTGCCGACTTGGTGTTTCAGTCGATGCCTGCGCCCACCATTGCGGGCAGGCAGAGATAGTGAAATAGCTTGAGGTAACTAGGGAGACCCTGGTGAAATGGAACCGAAATTAAGGACCTTACCTATTTAAGCAAGGCGAGTGGATCGTTTTTGGCCACGCGGCCTGGAAGACCCGCGTTGTTGTTCTGTGCAATCGGGTACACGCACCCGAGTGGCCCGCGCCGACTGGACGCGATTGATGTGTGCTTCAGCGTTTCATGGTGGCAATCTGGACGTGATAATCTGGCCTGAGGTGGAATGTCTGATTGTCTCGAGTCATGCATAAGCATTCTCCTACGGAATACTCCCAATGTGCTTAATCGCCGTGGCTCGTTAGTTGCCCTTGCAACACGTGAATGACTGCTAAAAACATGAAGCTGCAAGTGAATGCTACAGGCAAGCAAAAAATGATCGATTGAATAATTTAATGATATGGTTGAATTTGATAATTGTATGTATAATGTATGAGCTCATGCATTATGTTTTTCGTAGCCCCAAGAGAAAAATTGAGAACCGATAATATTTACATTACAATCTCTTGTCATCAGATAAGATACAACTACCACTTCTGGCTTTTGACTTCCATAATATTTGGAAATATCACTTAAATAAATATTGTCTACTCTAGAGGAAGGACCTAAGCAGCCGCCACGGCCTCCGCTAAATTTTCCTCCTTTTTATTTACGTCGATATTGATGGTGGCTTCCTCCTTGATACCAGATAATTGAACGGAGTCAGCAGAGTCAAAGAATGCAGCCTCAGGATACTGCGCTGCGGTTCGGCGATCCAACTACATAACGAATTAGCACTTTCCGCAACATTTTAACCATCACAGGACCGCTTACCCAATAAACAACACCTAATAGGGGAAGAAGCAACCCAATAACAACAATCATGCTGATGTATCCGTTTCTCCAATATGGCGCTTCGTTGGCAGGATATAGGACAATACCCCACCATGTATAAAGGACCTGAGCGAAAGCATTCATGCTGGTAAGAATAACACTGCGGCGGGCGTCATCGCCACCTCTTTGGCAGATAATATTTGCCCAACCAAAGAGGAGCGGATTGACGATATAAGCAGACCCTGCTAAGTAGAACGCAAACATGATAGCACCCCATGGAGCAGACTCAATGAACAAAATTACCGTGGCTACTAGCTGTAATGCACAAGCAAGAATGCCCATTGGCACGCGCCGTCCTGTTGCGTCGATGTAAATAGCGGCAAGAATATTGGACACTATACCCATGGCCTGAATGCCGAGTGGGTACGTATTCACTTGAGACTGGCTAAAATGACCCGTTGTGGAAAAGTGCTTGAGCCACAGCAAGTACAAATTTTGGACGGTGTACGCTTCCAGAGCCGAACATACCATCGAAAATACACAGAGAATGTAGAATGCGGGCGATCCGAAGACTCTTTTGGCCAGGGACCAAGGATTAATATTATGTCCATCTTCCCTTTTGGGAGGTAGCCGATCGAGGGCCAGTTGACGTTCTGATGGACTGATCCACTTGGCCCGAGTTTGTTCTGGGATATCTGGGAAGTAAAGGAAACCCATGATTGCGATGGGGAGCGTGATAATTCCGTCAATAATGAAGACCCATTGCCATCCGGCCATTCCAGCCTAATAAAATTAGTCGACCAAACACTTCGGAGTCTGTTGAAATAATTCTTACGTAGCCATTCATGCCTTCGTGGATGGCTGTCATCATTACTCCCGCAAACATGCTGCCGGCCTGACCTGAAGCAGTAAAAATGGCCGTACGTTTAGCAATCTCGCGTGGTTTGCTGCGAGCAAGAGTCTATTAGTATTATAAACATGTTCAGTCAAAGAAACCCCACTTACTACCAAGAACCAATGCAGTAGATTGTCCCACAATACGTGGACGCTTCTACAAGCCCTTGGAGGAACCGCACTGCACCCAGCTGCGCGTATGTCTTGCAGGCCGAGCTGCACATTGTCAAGCCTGCCCAAATAATAACCATGGATGGAAACCAAATTCGTGGCGGGATCTTTTGAATCGCGATCCCGTGGGGAATTTGTCCAATGACGTAACTATCCTGGGAGTAAGTGGGAGTTGCAGAGGTGGCACAATAGAAATACCAACCCAGCGGTGGTCAAAGACAGAAGCACATTGTATTGATTCCCTTCAAGTGATAGAGCCTCTTGAAGTCCGGCGACCTATCAGGACAAGTTAGCTTCCAAAGTACACAGCTCTATTTGCAAGGCTACGCACATATGCATTTGCGAAGGCACTGCGGTCGAGGTAATTAAAGAAGAAACTGAAGCAGCAGTAGGTCTAGGCGATTGTTGGTCAGGATGTTGTCTGTATTCGCTTTTCTACCAGCGTTGAAGGCTTACGAGGATGAAGAAATCTATGGTAATCAGCAAGAGCGCAGTGCGCATTTCGGGACGACAAATCACATACCAAGTTTCTGCACGAGCCATCTTTCTTCTTTAGATTTTGCTTCATCACCGAGCACAAGGACTTTTCGAAATAGTTAGACGCAGCCATCTGGGCATTTCTGGTTTGATGACTAATACCTTTGACCTTTTGAAGAAAGTTTGGTTGTCTCGCTTCTGGCTCCATCATGATAATTCATGCGCATTGGCCTTGGAGGCTAATTCTCGATCTGATTGTAAGTTTCTGGTACACTGTTGAAGGGAAACTGGTTTTTGCAACTCAAATCAATATGTGTTTTCGACTTGAGACTGCGACCACCTAATAAATCGAGTGATGATCCAGCTGAGAATTGACCCTATCCCACGCTGTATGAGATCAAAAGAATATATGAGATTTTTCGTTTGAAGGGAAAGGCCAAAATCAATCAATGGTTCAATCCAGTCGGTGCTTCAGTAGAACTCAATCCGCTCGGGTGCTGCAACCCGATGCCCCACCAGCGTTATCGGGAGACCGGGATCTTAGGACCATGCTGATAAGCTACCTTTGAAGGCCGAGAGGACTTCCCGACCCGGTGTGAAACCCCGAGAGCTCATCGTATAGGCCTAGACACATAGAAGAGGTCGAATATCCATAATTTACTGACAAATTATAGAACTGAAGTTAATCGGTTTTATCACAGAAGGGTTTTGTTATTTTATTTTTCTCCGAACTCGCTAAGAATCTTTACCATAAATTTCATCTTTGCTGCTGCATTGGTAGTACTGTGATTTATATCTCTAAAAAGAAGTTTGGGGATCGTCCAACTACAAATCAGACAATGACACTTGACCATGTTACCGAGCAGAGCCCCCTGCTCCAAAATGAAGGAGGAAACAAAAGGAAACAGCTGCTTCAACCGACTGCCAGTATTCTAATCGCCAGCTGTCTCATCTCAATATCACTTAGTTTTACGCAAGTACCGTAAGTAAACACCAGTTGGTACTGGTAAACAGCCACTATCCTGGTCACTGACTGGAACAGAATTCTCTACGCGCTTCGCTTGATGGAGTGTGAGAAATTCTATAGCCGCATTGATACTGATCACAGTAACCATACCGTGGCTCGTTGTGACCGAAACGAAATTGATTCGGGAACCGCACTGCAGGTTTCAATTTTAGGACTGTCGACAACTTTTTGCGGCGTCATAAACCTGTTATTTGCTGGCTGGCAGATCAAAAAACTTGGTACCCGAACATCCTTGGTTTTACAAACAGCATTTCCCGCGCTGAGGGTTGCTATCCAAGCTGTGGGAGTGAACATTGGTGCTCGGGTAGGAATTGTGATTGTTCAATCCAGTCAAATTATTACCCTAATTGGGGGCATGTCCGGGTACTTGCTGGTATTGAACACTGCTGCGGGTGAAGTTGTAGCCCCTTCGGAACGAACTGCCATGTTTGGAATGGTTCAGGGGAGCGTCATGCTCGGTACAGCTGTGGGATATCTTCTCGGTGGTATCGTCGGAGATGCCTGGGGAATTCAGTATCCATTTGAGATTGCCACTGTTTTGTTCTTAACTTCAAGCTTATATGCCGCGTTATTTATCCCCGACATCAAACCTGGCTCACCCAAAGACAGTCGGTGCACGTCTCAAAAATCATTGTGGATCAAGTTAACGGAAGGGCTTGGGGTCCTGGCTCCGAAGACACTGCGCTTGAAAGATGGCCGTCGCATTCACCATTATGGAATTACATTCCTTGCTCTTGGAGTTTTCACAGGTGTCCTAGCCACAGGGTACGCGCCTATTTTGATTCAAATGTACTCCACAGCTGCCTTCAACTTTCTTCCTAGCGAGAACGGATATTTGATGGCAGTCAACTCAGCAATTCGCGGAATATTCCTATGTTTTGGCTTTCCGAAAATCATCGCAACGGGACGTACTTGGTTTGCCGCCACGTCCAAATGCTCATTGCCCTCGACACTAGACCAAGCTTCGGACCTAATTTCAGCAGATGGCCAAGAAGAAAACACTCTTTCTCCAGTTGACGAACCCAGCGGCCAGGAATTTGATCTCTTCTTCCTTCGTTGGAGCCTTGTGGCTGATGGAATAGTCACGGCATCTACTGCCTTCGCAACTCAAAGTTGGCATATATACGCTGGTATGATGCCCATTCCGATATTGAAGTGTTGAGCTTACAGAGTGTGTAGCGGGTTTCCTGCTACCTCTAGCATCGGGTTCTGCACCCGCTAGTAAAGGGGTAATTGTGGAAATGTGCTCACCTTCTGAGCGCGCTGATGCATTGCAAGGAATGACCCTGGTAGAAAATATGGCAATGTTGTCAACATTGGGACTTTTTGGCTTTATTTTTACTGCCTTCTCGAATATTGGAAAGGCCTATCTTACCTTTTATTGCAATGCTGTCCGTAACCTTGAACAATAAGCCTTTTGAAAAAAACTCATTGAACTAACTTGGATGTAGGTGGTGGCATTGGTGGCTGTAGCAATCTTGAGTTTCTCACATCTGCCACCGTCTGATAGTGAGTTGGAGATGGAGGACGGAATCTAACGGAAGTTTGTGATTTGAAAAGTGGGGAAAAAAGTGAAAGGGAATGTGAGAAATATTGCTTTGTCACCCAAAACTCTTCACACTGAAATGAAGTTTCCTGTGTGGTTGGAATTTTTACCTGTTGTCCTTGAGTTATTCGAAGTTTTCATTTTTTTTTTTTGGGAAACCTACTGCATTCATCCTCTCTGTAATCTTGTCCAAGCATGATTAAACAATTATAATTCATTTAACTTCTTGAAAATATTGTAACACCAGGTAGGCTATTGAATTGAATCACGCTGTTGTTATCGTTCTGTATGGGGTAGTGTGGTAACTGCTAGGGATGATTGAGGGGAGATGATTCAGGCCCGTGCAGGAGTGATGAGCTCCACTGCTCATGAGGAACTAATTTCTCGACTGATGGAAGACCCGGTTTATGATACCCGATAACGATAATGCACCAATCAGCGATTTTTGTGTCCTCATTTGGCTTAGATAGAAAGCGGGGAAATGATAACAGAATGAGCATCAAACTACTTATCTATCAATTGAGACGACGATTACGAGTCAGGCGGCGGTTCTTCAAAATTCACTTCAGGTGGCAGTGACGACAACTCATTTTAACTTGGGTGCTCCTCTAGTCCAGTCACCAATTCGATTAGTACTGAGTTTATTTGACAATCATGTCATTTACGTCAACCGCGCATTCGAGGGAAAATATGCTTGCGCTTGATCTGGGGCAGACGACGATACCAGCACGCCAAGAGCTGATGGGTCGTCGGAAACGACCCAGAGTACCTGATGAGCAAAGAAAACGAGTCAAAGTTGCGTAAGTCTAATTCGCATGCGTCTATTACGCGTGATAATGGCTTTGTAGTAAACAGTGCTGATGGCGTTTGGAACCCCAACAGATGTACAGACTGCCGGAGGAACAAATTGCGTTGCAATGGCTGCAATCCTTGCGAGAGGTGTGCAGATGCAGGAAGGGACTGCGAATATCTAGAAACTACAAAAACGACAGAGTCAAGTCCCTCTGTCGTGTTGCAGGACGAGGACCGAGACTCAAGAGATGAGAAATTCCACCTAATGAAGAAGATATTCGAAAAGACGCATCCCAATGTGTCGACAGATATCCAAAGCCTTAGGGATTATTACTCTCACCTACAATCCACCCCATCCGAACCTCACAGTGTCTCGGAGTCTATTCGTGACGAAAGTCTGTTTGACGAAAGTTTCCCTAGTCAAAGGGCCGAAATCACTGTTGTTAACCAGGGGAAAACGTGTCAGTCTCCTTTCTTCTCTCCTTTTCTCTCTTTGAGCTTTGAGTTGTCCCATATCCTCCCTTTTGGCACGATAAAATTGAAATGAAGGTGAATCAAGGTCTAATTGTTTCCGATGTAGACTTCGAAGGAGGATCCTCACTTTGGTACTTTTTCCGATCAGTCAGAAGAGCGTTTTCGGATGAAGCAGAATCAGATGAATCGGCGTCATCGAGTAATGACCACCATGACGTAGTAAGTGAAAAAAGCTCCTGACCTGACTTTACGACAAGAAACAGTAACCAATTTTTATTTTCTCCATTTTACAGGAATATAGTGAAAAGTCCATACATAAGATTTCTGACGGCTTTGGAATTGATTGGGTGACAGGAGCTCTTCACGCTCTTCCTCCCCGCGATGTGGTGACCTTTTTGACAAACACTTTTTTTCAATTCACTCAAGCAAACTATTTCTGCCTTCACCCAGAGATATTCTCACAGAAGCTGAATGCTTTTTACGATGGAAAATATGAATTTCAGTCTCGTGATGCAGTCAACTCGAGGAGGTCCATCGAGTTCATATCACTCCTATTCATGGTGCTTGCCATGGGGAGCCAGTTTGCAGAAGTTGGCGAAGCAGCCAATGGACATATTGGTGGGCATATCGACGAGTTTTCAAGAGAAGACAATATTCCAGACGGCCCAATTTCCTCATCTGACATATCTGGAATCGAGATACCAACACCCAGACAGAATCCAGGTTGGAAGTTTTATGAGGTTTCCAGAAAACTCCTCCCTGACATTATTTCCTCCTCTTCAATGACCAGTATCCAGATATGCCTGCTACAGGGAATTTATCTTCCAAGCACTGCCAGCCAGGATGCTGCATGCAATCTCCTTGGGCTCGCTTTGAGGATGGCCATAAATATGGGGTTACACCGGTCTTTTGTCAGTAGCAGTCTGCATAAACATGTCCGCGAGTTACGAAATAGGCTCTGGTGGAGCATTTATGTGGCAGATAGGCTGTATAATATCGACATGGGGTGGCCACTCGCAATAAGCGATTCAGAGATCGACGCCCCTTTTCCAACCGACATGCCCGGATGGAATGACAACCAAGGCAGACCTGTTCCCATCGATGGGTTGATTTCATTACTGAAACTCTGTCGTGTAATGGGGAAAATTGTCGATGCTGTCTATTGCAAGGCCGCTTCTGATAAGAGATCGACTATTCGACCGAACGAATTTCAGCAGCTGAAACGCGAACTCGCTCATTGGAAGAACAACCTACCGTCTCATATAAATCTAGAAAACGCCAAAACGCGATCAGAAGCCCACCTTGCTTTAACATATCACCAATCTATTATTCTATTGACACGATCCTGCTTGAACCTTGCAGCAGAACCGGTAAATTCTGTGTCCGTTCATGGTGTGGAGGCCTGCAAATTCCTTCAAATCCAGGCTCAAGAATGTATCGACGCGGCAGCTCGCTCTATCAAGGTTATATCTTCACTGAGGAATCGTTCACTGCTTTGTCCATTTTCGTTTCGCGATTCTCTGTACTGCTCGTCGGCTTTGTACGTTCTTATTCTGGCCAGCAGAAAATTGCTTGGCGTAGTGACAGTTCCTGGAAAGATTTTCAGACAGGGCATCCATGCGCTTGTAGAACTATCTGAAGGCAGTGAGATAGCAGCATTGAGCCTCAAGGGTATTGTTCATTCCCTATCTCTTACTCCTACTGACCCGGATAATATTCGATCTGAAATTATCACTACGTCTAAAACAAATTACGAGGCGGTTCAACAAAGAGGGAGAATGGCTTGGAAAGCCTGGAAGACAGCTACAAATCCCACAGCAGATCCAGCTTTACCTACTAGCACAGAAAGCATAATCGAACATAATGTATCAAATATTGATCCAAGAGAGGTAAGTTTTAAGCCAATATCGATTTTACTCATCAACTTGCTAATTTGAGCCTTGTCGTTTCATCAATTTAGGTTGAATACTCCCCAATCTCAGACCGACTATATGATCTGGAGATTCCAAAATATACATTTAACGGACAGCAAACATATGACGATGATAGTGCTATGAAATCACTCATGGGGTTTTCAGCGAATGGCTTTTCGGGCTTGAATCCGGTGATGAGAACTGATAGTGACATGGAAATTTTCCCTGGCATCTCTGAGATAGCCCCATTTTGGATTCCTCAATATCTAGATTTGGAATCTTGAAATAGAGATTATGAGGTTTATGCCGACGGGTAAAGGTACCGGAATTTACCCACACTATTAAACAAAGCCTAGATACTTTTTGGCTTACGGTCCATCTACCTAATCTTTTATACTTAAGAGAAAATTAAGCCTTCAAACAAGGCATTTATTTTTTGTGTAAAAAAAAGTTACCCATTGTGTATGTGTTCCGGGACGATTGAGTCTGACTGCAGCTAAGATCAGGTGTGGCAAAAAGAAAAGGAACGAGGTACGCCCGGCAGACCCAGAGCTTTTCAACTATAGCACATGTTCACACGGATGCGGCTCTGTGGTCGGGTGGCATCAATCGTCTCGTCCCCACAATCGGCGACTTACTATTTGGGGGGCTGTAGTCTCGGAATTTCAGTGCCGCCAGGGCCAGCAGGGGTTATTTTGTTCAATAGCAGGGTTACATGTTTGTAAACTCTTCGGGATCCAAGTCCAACAGCCGTTTGTTGCAGTCTGTATTGCTAGGGTAATATCCGCCAAGGTAGCCTCACCTTTTGGGCCAGTTAAGCGAAAAGGGAACTGTCGCCTTGGTAATGATAACCCTGTAAGCATGTCGAACCATCCCTGCATGGCACATCCGGTTGAGGGATTTTAACCTCCGCTTTAGGAGACGGGTGCATTGGTCGCCGTCTCTACCGATGGTCGTCGTTGTAGCACCTGCAATAGAGAGGGACTGCGCATTAGGCTTGCGATGCCCAAAGGGGTTTGCTAGACGAGCATCTGAGTACAAGTCTCAACAACATCAATCCTATTGTTTATTGATGCAGAAGGATGCGTAATGGAACCCAGCTTAGACAGCTTTTAAAGGAAAGAAACTAAAAAAGTACATTTTTAATAGTCGTAGGATGCAAAATGTTACAATGCGGTTGGCTCATTGGAGCATTCATAGGCTTCCTGTAGTGGTCTGGCGATGCTATTTATTTTTTTGAACTGGGCGATGTTTTCTTGACAAGCTGCACTCTAACATATGAGGGGGAAAAAACACCTTGGCAGGTGGAAAAAGTCACTGAAAGGTGGGCTTGTATCGGTACAGCATGTCGCTCTGTAATAGGTGCTGCTGAAGGAGAAGTTCGTGCTACTCAACTTGGCCTGGTCGCGACCCTCCCACATCCACCCGGGCCTTACTCAAAAGGGACCAGCCGACCTGACCTGAACTGTGCTCCACAGGACAGTGGAGGCCGAACTACACCGATGGATTTCGCCTTGCATCCGAACACCCCGATGACAGTCGCCGAATGAGATGTGGCCTGTCAAATGGTATTGAATGCCTTTAGATCGACTCGATAACCCACCGAGTTTCGATAGCAATTGATGATGTGAGAACTAGACTCTATTGTGGGGTGGTGTGATAGACGCCTGATTATTTATTCAGAGATGGTTCGCGTGAGAAGACACGTTCACTAAAACTTCAACATTAATCTGCTCTCTAATAAAAGGGGCATTGAGTGCAATTATAAGACCGTGGCAAGCACGTCTCCTGATTTCCACTTGCTTCGAATCGCACCGATTTCATCATGACGCTCTCCAAAGAGGGCTCCAATGGCACTAATGGCCATCCTGCCCCGAATGTGGCTCCAAGCTCTTGCCTAGATGGCGATCCCTTATCAGCCATCGCTATTATTGGCGTCTCTGGAAGGTTCGCTGGCGATTGCACAACGCCCAGTCGCCTATGGGACCTACTCAAGGAAGGGAGAAATGCTCTGGGACCGGTGCCAAAGAGCCGGTATAACGTAAATGGCTTCTACCACCCAGATGGAGGCAGAGCGGGAACCTCCAATTCCAAGGGGGGATACTTTTTGACACAAGATGTTGATCACTTCGACGCTGGTTTCTTTTCCATCACTCCTGAAGAGGCGAAGGGCATGGATCCAGTCCAACGAATCTTGCTAGAATTAGCTTACGAAGGTCTCGAGAATGGTAAGAGTGTTTGAAATTAGCGCTGTGCAAAGCGAACATTTGACTGAAATATCTTTAGCTGGCCTTACAATCGATCAAGTTGCCGACCAGAAAATGGCTTGCTACTTGGGATCTTGTCTGCATGATTATTGGGATATACAAGCATACGACATGGACAGTGCTCCGAAATACACGGCCACGGGCACAGGAGACGCGCTACTGTCCAATCGAATTTCGTGGTTCTTCAATCTCAAGGGACCGAGTATCACACTAAACACGGCCTGTTCGTCGTCATTGACTGCATTGCATCTTGCAAGCCAAAGCATCCGACTGGGTGAAAGCGATTCTGTAAGACCATTTCCGATTCTTAGCCTTCCCCCATCGGATTGCTCCACTGTGGTACTGATATTACGGTACTTTAGGCTTTGGTTGGAGGATTTGGGTTGCAACTTCTGCCCAACTTTGGTGTTTTCATGTCTTCCATGTCCTTCCTCAGTGCCGATGACAAGTGTCACTCATTCGACTCTGCAGCAAACGGATACGCCCGAGGCGAAGGAGGCGGATTTGTTATCTTGAAGCGATTGGACAAAGCACTTCAAGACGGCGACACCATTCGCGCCGTCATCCGGGGCACGGGCAGCAACCAAGATGGTCGGACGCTTGGCATCACGCAGCCATCTGCATCTCGACAAGAGGAACTTATACTTTCGACGTATGGTTCGGCTGGCCTGGGGGTGGATGAGACAAATTACTTCGAGGCCCACGGCACGGGGACAAAGGTGGGTGATCCCATCGAGTGCTCCGTGATTGGTTCCGTCTTTGGGCCGACAAGACAGCGCCCCATACATGTTGGCTCCGTGAAGAGCAACATCGGGCATCTTGAAGGTGCAAGTGGTATTGCCGGCCTGGTCAAGACCATATACAGTCTTGAAAGTGGCTTGATCGCGCCAACGTATGGCCTGGAGAATGTTAATCCCAAAATCCAGCTGGACGCCTGGAAGATTGACATTCCAACTACCACGATTAATTGGCCTGCGGGACTCAGACGTGCCAGCATCAACAGTTTTGGGTACGGTGGAGCCAATGCTCACGCTATTCTGGATGATGCCTATCACTTCCTCAAGAATCACAATTTGCAAGGCCATCATAACACTACTATTGAGGTTCAGGGCATTAGCTCAAATGGGTCAAAGAGTGACTTCGAAAATGGACACATCATGTCTAACATAGAAAGAGTCCAACGTCTGTTCCTTCTGTATTCTCACGAAGAATCCGGCATCACAAGGACTAGCCAGAGTCTTCAAAACTACCTCGGTGAGCTTGATGTGACGCACGAGTTTGAGGATGATTTCCTGCACCGTCTGTCTTACACGCTCTCCGAGAAACGATCAAAACTTTCATGGAAGACATGTGTCACTGCTTCTACTATCCAGGAATTGAAAGAAGGTCTTGATAGTGCGCCAGCGAGGGCGATGAGGGTACCGAGGTCGCGGGCTCTCACTTTTATCTTCACGGGCCAGGGTGCGCAATGGTTTGCCATGGGAAGGTCTCTCCAGAAGTATTCCGTCTTCCAGCAATCCCTCCTCGAGTCGAGTGCATACCTCAAATCTTGGGGCTTCACCTGGGACCTCATCACAGAACTGAACCGTAGCGCAGAGGAATCCAAAATCGACCACCCTACCATCAGTCAGCCGGCTTGCACAGCGCTGCAGCTTGGAATCATTGACACCTTTGCCAGTTGGGGAATACGCCCCCAGGTCGTCATAGGCCACTCCAGCGGAGAGATTGCAGCTGCATACGCAAAAGGGGCTTTCGGTAAGGAAGCGGCCATGCGGATTGCCAGCTGCAGAGGTTCCCTAACTGGCCAAATTGACAGGAAGGGCTCAATGGCCGCTGTGGGATTGGGTGCTGAAGCGGCAAGAGAGTACCTGAATCAAATCACCACGGGCAAAGTGGTGGTGGCTTGCATCAACAGCCCGTCAAGTGTGACCTTGTCAGGCGACGTGGAAGGCATTGACGAAGTGTTAACACTTTTGCAAGCGGATGACATATTTGCTAGGAAGCTTCGTGTTACGACAGCGTACCATTCCCATCACATGGAGTACATCTCGGAGGAGTATCTTGCCTCGTTAGAGGGAGCTTGGGAGATTAAGTCAGGTCACTCTGACGTGAAGATGTTTTCGTCGGTCTCGGGCAAGGCCATCGACGGGACCCAGCTTGGACCGTCGTACTGGGCCGCCAACTTAGTCAGCCCAGTTAACTTTTCCGGGGCCGTCACGGCGGCCGCCAAGTCAGGTTGTCTTGGAAAGAAAGGCAAAGCCGCGGGAAAGAAGGGAAGCCAAGATGCCATTGTGGAGATTGGACCTCATGCGGCGCTTCAGGGGCCCTTGAAGCAGATTTTGGACAGTGTTGCAAATGAAATCACGGCTCCTCGATATTTGTCGGCCATCAGGAGAAAGCAAGACGCTATCCAGACAGCTTTGGAAGTGGTGGGAGAATTGCTTATTCTTGGACATCCTGTCAATGTTCCACTGGTGAATGCTTATACCGACACTAAGTCTGATGCGGGAAAAATATCTGCCCTGGTCGATCTGCCTCCTTACGCGTGGAACACGTCTAATCGCTACTGGCACGAGTCTGCTGCATTCTCGAGCTACAAGAATAGAAACCATCCCCGACTGGAGCTGCTCGGCGCCAGAGACGAACGATCCACGGAAGCTGAGCCATCGTGGCGCAACTATCTCCGCGTCTCGGAGCAGCCATGGATCGAGCAACACCAGTTCCAGAAGACCAACATTTACCCCATGGCTGGCATGGTTGTCATGGCCATCGAGGCGACACGTCAAATAGAGACCCGAACGGACGTCTCAGGCTACCAGATTCGCAACGTCAACGTCGGAAATGCCCTTGTCGTTGGGCTCAACGAGACGGTTGAAACAAAACTTCAGCTTTCACCGTGGAGATCTGGACCTAATGCAGCGTCGTCGTCGCATTGGGCCGAATTTAAGGTATCCAGCAGAAACGAGAGCGGGGTGTGGACGGCTAACTGCACTGGCCTCATCACCACCCTGTACAAAGGAGAAGCGAAGAATACCGCGTTTCTAGATGAGGAAGCTGCAGCAAACTGCGAGCTTAAGAGAGAGCATGAACAGATGATCCAAGCAGAATGGCCGAGCTTGGATGCAACCGAATTTTACTCAAAGGTTGACGAGTCGGGATTCACTCTTGGGCCAACATTCCGCGGCATCAAGCAACTTCATACCCACGACTACCAATCCCACTTCGCTGCAGAGGTCCTGGATACGAAACAATGGTGCCCCCAGAAGTGGGAGCCGCCTCACTTCATCCATCCTGCCGTCCTCGATGTCTTCGTTCATGCCTTGATCTCCAGTGCGGGCAGTGTAACGCAGCTCCACGCAAGGGTTCCAGTATCAGCTGCGTCGATCTATATCTCGGCGGACTTTGACTCTTCCCCTGGTACCAAGTACTGTGGATTTACCACTTCGAAAAAGCATGGCGCAGATGGTTTGGTGAGCGATGTCGTTGCTTTTGCCGAACATGGAGAAAAGCCCGTCATCGCTCTCAGGGGATGTGAAACTGTGCCTCTCCGAAGTGCGTCCGCGGCGTTGAGTTCAGACGATCAATATCTTGGCCATGTGCCTATTGTTCCGCACCTATCGCCAGATGTTGAAGTTGCCCATGCACCTGAGCTTCAAAAGCTTTTCCAAGGAAAGGACCTGATGTCAAACCTGGGCCAATATGTATCCCTGCTTGCACACAAACGCCCAGCCCTGGACATTCTGGAATATAACCTATCCCCGACTAGTCTTCTCAAAGAGTCCTTGACCTCGATTTCGACTGAAGAAAAGATTCTTGATCGTATTAAGTCTGTCGTCCTGGCTGGCGAGCTCGACGGGCTGATTGAAGAGAGCCCATCGCCATTTGGCCCATGGAACAGTTTGATCCAGAATCGAAGGCTGAACTTGTTAGAAGACATTGGTTCACAGGGATTTGAAGGTGTTACGTTTGATCTTGTGATTTCCACGTCGATTGGTGAATATGAAGGTGATTATTCTGTCATCCTCGCGGGGTTTAAGAAATTATTGAAACCGTACGTCACCTATGACTTTCTGATAAAGGAATAAATTGTGAATACAGCTAACCGGTACCAGGTGGGGAGTTTTGTTGCTCATAGGTGGCTCGGATAGTCCTGTTGCTGCAGAGGAGACTTTCATGTCTGCAGGTTTCACATTGACTACAATCAATGGTCCCAATGCATCACACCTCGTTATTGTACGCCAGAAACCAGAGCCAGAAAACACAACCCAAAGATTGGTTGTCGTCACGCCACAAGACTCATCATTCGAATTGAGTCAAGCTATTGCAAAGGTCCGCCGTGAGCTGGAAGCGCAGAACTACATTGTCGAGCAGGCAGCACTTGGAACTGTTGCTCAACAGAATTCACCATACTTGGCTCTAATAACCCTGGATGTCGATGACGCTTTCTTGGAGAATCCGGATGATGATTCTTTCTCCAAACTTCGATCGTCAATTCTTGGGTCGTCCGGGACCCTGTGGCTGACTCTAAATACACATTCTAGAGGCCTCGTCAAGGGTTTTGGAAGGACGATCAGAGCCGAATACCCCGAGATACCCTTCGTTACTTTGGCTCTTGATTTGAAAGCTCCTCTTGATTCGGAAGTCAATGTTTGTCTAATCAGTCGACTTCTGCATAATATATCCAACCAGGCGTCGGAGGGGTCCACAGACTCGGAGTATGTAGTTCGTGGCGGCCTGGCGCACATTGAACGTCTGTTGCCCGAACCAAATCTGAAGGCTTTGCTGGATGCATCTAAGTCCGGCCAGATGCTCCCGGCAACCAAAATGCCCCTTCGGCAAGCAACTAAGGCACTTCGACTTTCCTTTAGAGAGCCAGGACTTCTTGATACTTCTGAATATGTCCCTATTCCAAACCTATCCGCCGCCGACCCCATTGCGGATGGTCAGATGGAGATAGAGGTGACATCAGTAGGTCTCAACTTCCGCGACGTCATGGTTGCGATGGGCCAAATGGAAGACTTGACTCTTGGAGTTGAATGCGCAGGCATTGTTTCCAGACTTGGTAAGGGGGTTGAAAAGTTCCAAGTTGGTGACCGTGTGTTCGGGTTGCACGGAGGCTGTTTCCAGACCCGTGTCAGAGTTGATCCTCGGACCTTTGAGAAAACCCTTAACGACTGGAGTGATGAGCAAGCCGCTTCTGTCATGTGCATATATGCTACTGCCGTTCATTCCCTCATTGATGTGGCCCGACTTCAACCAGGTGAATTCGTGTTGATACACTCGGCCGCCGGGGGCGTAGGCCAGGCTGCCATCCAGGTTGCTCAATTCATTGGAGCCGAGATTTTTGTCACCGTCTCCTCAGAAAAGAAGAAGAGATTTCTAATGGAGGAGTACGGAATCCAAGAATCTCATATCTTCAATAGTCGCGACTACTCCTTTGCTGATGGTATTCTTCGACTGACTAATCAACGTGGTGTTGACGTTGTGCTCAACTCGCTCGCGCAGGAGGCGCTGCGGAGAACATGGCTATGTGTTGCCCCTTTTGGCCGGTTCATTGAACTTGGAAAACGTGACATCTATGATAATGCTGGCTTGGAGATGCGTCCATTCCTCAACAACATTACCTTTGCTGGCGTTGACATTTTGTGCCAAGTGACGGATTACCCTGATAGGATCCAGAAGATTGGCAATAAAGTAGTCGAGCTTTTGCAAAAGGGTGCAATTTCTCCATTACGCAACCTAGCGCAATATTCTTTTGGGGAAATCGACAAGGCGTTCCGACTTCTGCAGGGTGGAAGCCATATCGGCAAGATTGTCCTGAGCTCACGAAAAGATGTCATTATCCCAGTAAGCTTTAATACGAACCTACAATCACTCAAAAATGCTAACATTAGTTCAAAGTGTGTCCCCGAAGGTCTGATGAATTTCCATTTATCACACGACAGCACCTATATTCTCGTTGGAGGTCTTGGTGGAATTGGTCGATCTATTGCCAAGATGCTCGTCAACAAGGGTGCAAGGAATCTCGTATTCCTGTCGCGATCTGGAAGCTCTCGCCCCGAAGCGGCTGAGCTACTCAGCCAACTGCAGCGCCAGGGCGTTTCGGCGACAGCAATCTCGGTCGATGTTGCTGATAAACCTCAGCTGGAGGTTGCCCTTAAAGAAGTGGGACAAACATTCCCCCCGATTCAAGGCTTAATTCACTGTGCCATGGATTTGAGAGTGAGTTTATCGTTTTGAGAGACACTGTGTCTCTATGGCAATCAATTTTGGACTAACTGGAAATCGTAGGACGGCATTTACGAAAACATGTCAGCGTCAGATTGGAATCTATCTCTTCGCCCCAAATTGAGAGCTACACGAAATCTGCATGAACTCTTGCCAAAAGATTTGAGTTTCTTTGTGTGCTTGTCTTCCATTGCTGGAATCGTCGGCTCCCGTGGCCAAGCCAACTACAACGCAGGCAACACGTACCAGGATGCTCTGATGCACCACCGCGCAGCTTCTGGGCTGGCCGCGACAAGTATCAACCTTAGTCTTGTGGTCGGTATTGGTGTATCCACGGAACGCGACGAAGTATTCCAACTACTCAAGAACGGTGGCCTGTTGGGCATGGATGAGGCCGATGTCCTCAACGTCGTCGCGGCGGCAGTCTCGGGACGTGCCCCGACACAGGTGGCCATGGGAGCATCGACAGGAGGCCAGCTCGACAAGTCGTCTTCCAGCGACCCGTACTGGTTCATGGATTCCCGCTTTGCTATTCACAGACAGCTTGATGGGCGAAGCAATGGAGCAAACAGCAGCGCCAATGCTGCCCAAGACTTCAAGAAGCTTCTCGCAGCGGCTACATCTGAAGAAGAGTTCTTCGACCTTGCTTTTGCCCATCTTGTGACAGGAATTTGCAAAATCATCAAAATGGATCCTGAAGATATGGACACAAGAAAATCACTGCCGACCCTTGGAATAGACAGCTTGATCGCTATTGAGATCCGAACCTGGCTTTCGAAAGAGTTTCAAGCGGATGTATCCGTGTTTGACATTGTTAGCAACGACCCCGTGCCTAAATTTGCAAGAAAGCTTATTGATAAGTCCTCACTGATCTCGGCAAGTCGCGATTAAAGAGGTTTGAGAGTTTAATAATGGTTTCGTTAGTTATATCTAGCTATAAATGAATTTACTCTCTATTCGTCATTAATTACAGCGAATAGTGTTAATTATACAAAATACATTACTCTACTCCATTGTAGCTTAATTTTTCTCGCCCAACTTGTAGTATTATCCTGACGGATGCTTCTTGTCTCTTTTACGAATTTCGAGTCTGATCGCAGCGTATACCGCATCCCTCTTCCTCGACTTGTCACATGTCTCCTTTCATCGTATCGATATATACATGTGTAGATTGAACGTCAATAACCCTAACCCTAACCCTAACCCTGTTATAGCTACCTCCAAAACAGACTTTTACACGCCCGATTAAACTAAAGTTAGTCAGCAAAGTTGGGGAAAGAAGACACCTGTATTTCTTTCTTCGTCTTCCTCTTTTCAGTCTATGTTCTCTTGCATCTCGTACCCCTGTTGGAGGATCTCATCTCCCCCAAGCCAGTTCCTTTCCACACACCACAGTGAGGACGTGCACGTGTCTGTTCATGCGCGGGATCCGCCCTGGAACGGGTTTCATTCCGCCAACCAACCATCCCATCCCACCTCACTATCCTAATTGATGTTCATGCATAATCTCACTGTCTAATTAGGCAGATTACGGATATTCAGATGTTCTAAGATAGCAACATGTACCAGCAGCGAGCTGCAGAGATGTGTTGATGGTGGACATTGGCTAGCTGACAAGATATTGATAGCAGCTCCATATAGGCTTATTTGTGGACAGCGACTACACTACGACGTAAATCTACCAATTAATCGTGGAGCTTTGCAGATCTGCATTTGTCAAGGGCGTTGACAACATTGGTGTGCCTGGCCAAACTCCCCCATGTAGTCAGCTGCCAGAAAGCCGTATCACTCTACCACATCATGAGCTATCAATAAAATTCATACACGAAGGAAATGTGATTTTTCTCAAGATATTTCATTCGCCTCCCTCAGTCAACTCTAGGCTGAAGTATCTGTTTTATTATTATGTGCCCCGAATCCGTTTGTTGGAACCAGTTCAATCTCATCGTTCTCGCAAAATTCAATGGTAACGGTCTTTTGCATCGTAATAACTCTAGGGTTTCGTCCGAACCCAGAGTCCACATTATTAGCATCATTTATCGATCCAAACTGCACGCTTCTCTTTATGCCCCGTTGACTTTGGCTGCTGCCATTATTGGCATAGTACCGTTGACTTGTTGCGAGCAACTTGGGGAACAATCCAACGAGCAGCAATCTCAATGATGGCATGCATGCGCATATTATACCGATATTCATTTCAATAATCGACCACAGAGACACCTCATAATATTCCCAGGTGGCGTTTTGTGAGTTCGAGGCGAAATGGACCAACGACCGAAGTCGAAGAATGCTGATAATTGTGACACTAAAAGCAGAATTAGAAAGTGTCCGTTATCCTGATTTGGAAGTCAACTCACAAGGTGCCAACCGAGAACATCATGCCGACTCCTATCTTCCTCCTCCAATCTAAATGTAGATCCTTGAGCTGGGATAAAGGGACTGCCAACATCCAAACATCTAGAGCGATGTTGATCCCAGCATGGGCCCATGCAACAGCGTTATGATCCACGCACGTACCCTTATGCTCGCCATCCCACTTTTCCCAAAAGTAGCTGATAGGTCGGCACTGAAAAAAGGCAACGACGACAACAAACGTTGTGCCACAGAGTGCATTGAAAATCACCGTGTACCAGAACAAGCGGCGAACAGGCCGTGAAGGAAAGATGCGAAGGAAAAAGAAGAGCAAAGAAAACTTCAATATCGTCATCTGAAGAAAATATAGTGCTGCCGAAATCAAAAAGTATTTGCCAAAATTTGTTATGAGCCCGAAAGGCAAGGTCCAAATATCACGGCCCACTCCACTGTCTGCTTGCTGGGTGACGCAAATGACAGTGAATGGAACATTTATTACTACGTTAGCAAAAATAAACCAATCATCCATGCCGAGATCAAGCCCGGCGTATACTTTGTACCAGAACCTCTGAATAACAAGGGCTGTGGAAAAAACGGGATGCGCGATGGCAACTCGTTTGTATGTTTCGGCATTACTTCGTACGGGAGCGCCACATAGAGTCATGGTGACATTTTTCGTGGCTTGGAAAGGATCACGGTTAGCCCTCGGAGAAATGCAGATGCGTACTTGGCCAACTCACTGAGTGATTCTTTCTTAGTGCAAGACCCTACCACACACGTGCTCATCTCTTCCTGGAATATGGAATCAAGGCACATGCATGTTGTATTTGTTGTAGAGCAGGACGAATTCGCAATAGCACTTGCGAAACAGTTGGTCTATGAGAACAAGGGTTAGACAAGACCTGTGATGTGGGTGCTAGAGCAGCTGC
Organism: Calonectria crousiana; assembly: GCA_013406985.1. Classification (NCBI taxonomy): domain Eukaryota; kingdom Fungi; phylum Ascomycota; class Sordariomycetes; order Hypocreales; family Nectriaceae; genus Calonectria; species Calonectria crousiana. The sequence continues at coordinate 263,403 of VTGD01000013.1, read as the reverse complement.
CTACTCCGCATGATGGTAGCTCGGCAAGGATAGAGCCGGATGAGGCCATGGCGCCACCGACCGAGGCTAACTCTATGAGCAATAGAATAAATTTAAACCGCATTGTGGTTTTCGATATTGTGGGATATTTGTTCGTTTCGATGATGGGCCCAAGGACATGACTGGAATATATAGTAGAATCGGTAGAATAGTGCATCTAATCTGATCTCGGGCATCTTGTGATCACTGTTTCCTAGGGTGGTAGGGCCTGCTCAGTAGATGGTCAGGATAGAAACCAGTGACTTTTGACCAATATTTCCATTCTCCGTATCACTGGGTAGTAATTGCAACATGCATTTTTGACATTTATAGACGAACCGCCGATGCATGAACTGGCCGGGTCTGTGCTCATCAATGATGGCCCAAAAAGGATAGTGAGGGAAGCCTGGGTTTGAGGCGATCGGTGTCAGTTGGCTGCGAATTCACAGCAGCAGCATGGGAAACTCTTCCGGAACTGTCTCACTACTCATTTCGGGCCTGTTCCAAACATGGATACACGATGCAAGCTATCCTTTTCGGCATCATTAGAAGACCCAAGATGGGTCAAACAAAAATTGTGCCGATATATTTTGCCTCGGGCCAGAAGTCCGAGGATGCGGAAACCCCAAAGTGGGAATGACCCCCGCCTGGGATCTGTCTGACAGGAGGCATCAGACCATTGATGCAGGGGCATCCACGGCGCAGATACACGGATAAGTTCGCCACTAGCCTATTTGGCAAGTTTTTGGTCGAGTTAAGTCGTGGGAGTCAGGTCCTAACCGAAGACTGCCCACCACCTTCTAGACCTGTTCGTGACAAACGTGGAGCAGCTCCCTGATTGCCTTTGTGGGGTGCATACTGCAAACACAAGACTAGTGCGATCAAAGAAGTTGGTCCGAGCTGGCGGGGAGTTGTGATATCCGACACTGCGCCCCAGACAAGCTACATGCCAGGGTCAAGTCGGATAACACTTTATCCTCGCGGGAGTGAGATATCCGTACCAGCGTTGGTAAGTTCATCTCGAATTGAGCGAGTGACACCAGCGAGCTCTTACATAGCGCTAGTCACAGTGTGGTAGTAATTGTTGCAGAGGTCCAAGTCGGGGCACATTCTGTGGCTGGGTGGCCTAAATGAAATCGGTTTGGTGTTATTCCGGGTTTTGTGGCAATTATTGATATCCCACTTTGCTTTCTCTTGCCTATTAGAGGACTTGGCCAAAACACCTCGGTTACTTCTCAAAGTTTACACGGAAGATCTGGCGGCTGTCGATGCACCATAATGAACTAAATTATAAAGAATATGTAGTGAAATTTTGAGATGTGCAAAATAGGAGAGCGTGGATTTTATAAAATAACTTTCAAGTCTTCATTTAACATGTCATTTAACTTACATCAGTGTGAATTTTGTCAAGATCGGGATCCGCGCGTTCCGTTCCTCGCTTGGAGGGTAGCAATTGGACCGCCGCCCCCCACCACCTTTCCAAACAAGAGTAGTCACCCTGACTAGCGGCGGTTTCAGGTGAGTGCTTCTAGAAACAAATTCATGTTTGGCCGGTGATCATACCTCTTACGCAATTTCAGTCACACTCTGCACTTCTACTGTGGTGCGACCCTGTCCTGCCGCACTTCCCATTATATCAATTAGCCGGTTAGGCCAAAAGATAAGTCAATAATCATAATGCTCGTGATTATCGGTGCAGATCATAGCTGCTAGGAGACCTGTGGTGTTCCCAATTAAGCCCAAGCTATCATACATTGCCTTTGTTCCAATGGGCATATTTTTTAGTTCATTATTGGAACTATAGCTATCTTATCCCGGCTAAGGCTAGAATTAGATATAATTTATAAAGGAATATCATATTAATTAATAGAATAGTATATAATTATTATAAGTTTCGGGACACATCTAGAAGCCAACAAGGGAAACTATGAGATTCCAACGGGGCTCTACTAGGAGAACGAAGACTGGGGGTGAGCGAGTTTAAAGCCTAAATTAATACGGCGGGCGCCTGGGGGTGGACCTCTCTTAAACTTATTGTTATACAGAACAAGGTTGATATAGTGAGGCATCTATTAAAGTGGGTGTTGAAAAGAATAAGAGAGATGAGGCTGGCCGGACAGCGCTGTACTTGGCATGCGAAAGGAGGGGATTTTCACAGTTTTGTATTTTAGAGAACCTCTCTAATAGACCAAGTTCTAGGCAATCCAAGCATGAACTGCCCCTTGCCTGCTACCTCCCTTTTCCTACACGAGCTCGGATGCTGTATGGTAATTTTGACTCACGATATGAGCTGTGATCAAAATCAATAATATGATCATAACATTCGCGCGGGTATCGGTGCATTCCGCCTGCTTTGTCAAAGAGATTTTGGGTTAGCTCCCTCAAAACCACAAGGTCCTCGTTCCTCTTAGTCCAGATTGGCTTCATGCCCTCGACCATTGAAAACGGCCTAAAGTTTTCGTGGGTTGAAAAGTATGTAAGAGGGTTAATTCTGCTACACTTGAGGCTGACGCATTCATCTTTTAAGAATGCGAGAAAATCAGACCAGTTTCCGCCTCCCGGGTGAATCTTGACTTCGCCCAACTCGATGGCTTGCAGTTGCGGGGATTTGGTGGACACGGCAGGGCTTAGCCATTTAATCAAGGATGGAACGCTTGCCCAGATTCTTCCTAGGGATAAGAATCGAAGCCCTCTAGAGGTTGGCGACTTTTCCCACAGACAGGTATCCAAATCTAGAAAATGGGTCGCTGTAATGGATAGAGACTCGAGATTTGAGCATGACGCGACAAATTTCCATAGGGCTTGTTGGTGCTGTCGGTTTGGATAAGCCATTTGTACGTTGCTAGCAGGCGTATCTTCAGTGGCAGAGGTTCCATCTTGCCATGAATCATCCATTGCGTTCTTCCAAAGCCATTCGCAGTCATCAAACGCACCATCCCCTGTGTGATCCATGATGCGTATGCAGAGGTGTTTGAGCCGATGGCGAGATTCTTGGTTCATGGTTCCCACAAAGCGTTCCACGTCTCGCGTGCAGGGAATCTCAAGACGCAGATCGACCAAATATTGAAACGCAGGCGAATTTAGGGCATAGCGGATCGTAGTGGCAATCTCGTCGACGCCCTTGATGTCATAGCAATCCGCACTTCCTCGACCAAAGTCGCGATAGGTTGCGCTTGCAACCGGGAAGCAAACCTTGAAGCCTTCGACTTTTTGCAGCAGGTCAAAGAGTTTACAGCAGAGTTCATGTTCCTCAGCTTTGTCCAAGTGATGCTCGGTATGTGTGACCCAATCTTCGTCCTTGAGTTCATCATAGAGCATCTGGTATTCTTCCACTGGCTCGGAGGCATTGAACCCGTCCGGATGCAATCTTTTAAAGGTGCAAAGATGCGTGAGGTTGCGAATTTCCAACATTCTCATCATGTTTGCCGACCTCGGCAGAATTTCGCACCCATTGACGAGTCGCTTTAGCGCCTCTTTATCGTCGAATGACAGGCTCCACCATTGGTGCTCCCGCACCAGAGCCGTGACGGTGTCGCGCCAGTCACGCGAGACGAGGCGCAAAGGAAGCAGATAGTCTGCATCGACGCAAAAGCGGAACAAGGGATTGCTGCAGAATGGGTTTTCCGTCGCGAGCATTTCAAGCTCTAGATTCATCTTGCCGCACGGCAAGCAGGGCTGGAAGCCTTCATCAAACCCCGATAAGTCGCATTGCGCATTCAAGTCGAACCAGTAGCGGGAATACCACGTGTCTGGTTCGATAAACAACAGGTGCGTGGCAATGTCGCGCCTAATCTCGGCAGGGAGATTCATTACCATCTCATCACAGCGGCGATGAAGCGTGAATGACACCTGAAGCAACGCGATGAGATTCTGCAAGGACAGGGAAGCAAATCAGCTGCCACTGTTCCTGTTCTAGCCACGTTTCGTTTTTTTTGTTCTACCGCTTTCACCTTTCCCCGACCATTGGCTCAATCATACCTTTCCCCGACCAACTTCCCGCACCAAACCTACAACACGCGATGCTACACCAAATGCATACACATATCCAAGCCCAGCGACGCCATATGCATGCACCGTCTTTCCCACTCTTTCCACACGCATGCCGCCTGTCCGCGCTAGGCGAAGTCCTACATTGTCCAGAGCTACGTCTTTTCTCAACTCAACCCAGTTCCAGCGCCCGTTTATAATTGTATTGACCCGGGAAAGTATGCGCCCATATCATCGAACTCCAAGCTTTCTTTCCACATCTCATTCTCAACATATTCCGAAGTGCATCTTAAACCTCTCACCATTCCTCCCCACAGAGTCATGTCAAAAGCATCATCCAACGCAATGTTGGGCTCGGGTATCGAGTATCATTGGATTGACGGTGTAGAGCGACTCCACTTGTATGAGCCAGGTGGATATCATCCTATGATTATTGGAGATATTTTGCACAATCGATATCGAGTTGTTGACAAGCTGGGGTATGGAGGCTTTTCTACCATCTGGCTTGCCCAAGACCTCCAGACGAACAGCTATGTCGCTGTCAAGGTTGGAGTTTCCAACTCCTCTGTTCATCAACACGAGACAAGCATTCTGCGATCGCTTTCATCAACACCGATTGTATCTCCGCCATCACGCCCTGGGAAAGACTTCGTCTTGCCTTCATCATTGCGCGTCGACCTGAAATCTCACGGGAAGAGCTCGATCCCTGTGGTCTTGGATGAATTTGATATCAGCGGACCGAACGGAACACACCCTTGCTACACATTAAGTCCAGCACAAGGAGATCTCAAAACAGCCTCATATTCTCGATTATTTCCTATCCGCGTGGCGAGGGCATTGTCGGCCGGCCTGACTCCTGTCCTTGCTCATGTCCATTCTCACGGCTACGTTCATGGAGGTACGTGTAATGCTTTCTCCAACCCTAAACAAGCACTATATTTTGGATTCTTCTAGGTATAAATAAGAACTAACCTATAAGAATTAGATCTTCATGTTCGCAATGTCCTGATCAAACTCCCATGCGATATCAATAGACTCTCCCTGGAGCAATTTCGAGAGAGGTTCGGTCAGCCTGAGAGGCAAAAAATTACTCGAGTTGATGGGAAACCACTCACGCCCAATGTCCCTTCTGAAGCAATTGTTCCTCTCTTTCTTGGAAAGAAGGCTCAGGAATTCACCTCCACAGACGCCCAAGCTCTGCTGCTGAGCGACTTTGGAACAGCATTCGCGCCTGCCAAGACGTCTCGTCTCGGAAAGGACTGCAATACACCTATACCTATGAGAGCTCCAGAGGCCCTGTTCGAGTCTAATTCGCCACTCTCGTATCCCTCAGATATATGGAGCTTGGCTACTTCTATCTGGGATATTGTAGGTATGAAATTTATGTTTGGAGAATCTGAGACCCAGGAAATGGTTGCCGCTCAGCAAATTGATATTCTGGGCTCTGAAGGGTTTCCTTCTGCTTGGTTGAAAGGATGGAAGGACTGTGGGGAATACTTTGTGGTAGAAAACAACAACAGAAGGGAGCCTAAGCTGCTCAAACCAACCGAGGATCGCGATGTGTCGCCTGCGCTTGAACAGTTATTTGAAGAATGTGTACAGAAATACCGCAGGAAGCGCCCAGCAACCGGAGAGTTTGAGGTGTAAGAAACCAAGTCCTTCCTGTATTTGATGCGACAGATGCTTAGATTTCGCCCCGAGGAGCGTTTGACAATAGGTGATATGCTACAATCAGAATGGATGGTCAAGTGGGCACTGCCTGAGTTAGAGCGGAGTATACTTGACCAAGAGCAGATGATTTCTTTATATATTCCAGAGAAGATTTCTTACACCTATCAAACCAACCAATGAAAGTTTCTCATAACAAATGGTCTCCTACGACTAATGTATACATTCTTGCTATGCTTCCTTTAAGTAAAGAATTATAGTTCGTTTGGTTTGTTGGATGTGTACTTCAAAATAACAATAAAATATTGCCATCAATTGGTTCACAGATCAGCCAAAACTTTGACAGTTAGTAATTATCAATAGTCAAAGCCCAGAGAGGCTCATTGATAAATCCTCCGATGAGTAGAATTACGAGTTTTCCTACTTACCTTGCAGGGCATTTATCAAGGTCCCTGTATGTACGTGAATATTTGTAAGCCCCTTCAAGCGATTCCAACTCGACCATCTAACAAAACTGTACTTATCGCCTAATCATTGAGTTTAGGCTAGCAAGGTAGCATATCATCTTCAGTATTTGAGTCTAGGGTTTTGCTAACCTTGAGTCTGCTGGCCCTTATGGTCTTCCGCAGCGCAGTTTGAGAATCATAATATTTGCCAATAGCCTGCGGCCTTCCGCGGTCAAATAAAACCTTGAGATACAAGCTTTCAGTCGCCTTGGTCCACCTTTCTTACAAACCCTACCATGATCGAAGTATAAAAAGACATTTCTCCGTACTAGATCGTAAGAATAATATTTAACCAGATATCATGCTATTTTATCAACTTTTTTGACAAACTCTCAATCTCACCAGTTATATACCACGACCCAAGGCATTGGTTCATAACTAAAATTTCCACTCTGCCACTACACCACGATATGGTCAACATCATGGCTATTGAACACTTCCGGTTTGAGCATCTTCCCATGGAAATACAGGAAGAGATTATTTACTATGCCACGCCTAGACATGTCTTTTTTTCTGGAACACACAAAAACACGAAACCGACAATCGCGAAGAGTGATACAGGCCTGCTATTATCCTGTCGAACCATTTACCGCATGGCGAAATGGCATATGGCAAAGATTGACCATCAACGTCGATACGAAATCAGACCCGTAACTGACTCGTTTTATGACAGGATGGGTGTATCGGTGCATCGGTTCGATCCGGTTCATGATACTTTCTGGCAGATTGGTTCAGCTACACCAAGGAATCTTCTTACTACCCCTAGTCAAAATTCGTCGGAGGTACAAGGTCTGGGTTACGACCCCAGCAATATTCCTCGCACTCATATGAATTTACCCTTCCGACGGGTCATCAAGGAGGTGTCGTTTTCCCAGTGCAAACGGGTAGAAGATATGATACACACCATCAAAGTTCATTGCGCCCATTTTCCTCTGGAAAAGTACCCTGATCTGAAAGAAGCCACTTTAATAGTTCGCAACGCTCCGCCGAGATGGAGAATTGAAGGCCTTCAGAAATTTGAACCTCGAGACTGGAGTCACGACAAATCTATGATGTGGAAGCTTTCCAAACGTCTGAAGCTCCCAAACGAAGCTGACGAGGATGCTCGCCAAAATCCGCCTTACATTAATCGCAGGTGGCATGTGGGAGATCCAACTTCTTACTTCATGAAGGAGGTCATGGAGATTGACAGCAATGTGCGAAAAGAATGCGTCACGCCTCTCTCAGTGGCCATTCAGCCATTCATTGGAAAGCACGGCTACTCAGACAGTTACTTGTCACACAGTGGATTTTGGGCCGGCTTCCGACTTTTCACGAAGACGGGTATTGTTCAGTTCACAGCCCTGGACTGGTGCGACGTCAAAGACGTGTTTGACATTTATGGCAAAATGCGGGCTTACAACAACGAAGCATGGGACTATCCACACTGCTGGGGCTCTCGCTACTGGTGGCAGTCCGTAGAGCACCGGCCTGGTGAAGAACAACAACGCTCCTCGCCCAAATTTGTTGCTAGGTTGTGGATTGACCCACCAGGGAATATCAGGCCTTCGTATGAATGGATTGATGTGCGGACTCCCATTGGCGACGAAGATGTTACCATGCGCGGAATTGCGGGCAAATGGGCGATGTTCAAAAGTCATATGCTCGAGCAGACTGTTGACCCTGGATTTGAGTTTCGGGCGGCCCGTGATTAAATTCAAGGCCTTAAGCTTATGTTTTTATCAATGAAATAACGAATGCGGGTGAATTCACTATCAACGCAAAATATACCTAATTTCGACCTAGCACCAATCAACGTCCATGGAACCTTGTCTGGTGCCTTTGAAGATTGTCTCGTCTTGTAAAGGGTTTTCCACCACACTCACGGCAAATAAAAGATTGTCTTGTCTCACGAGGCATGTGCGTTTTCATGTGCCTCGCAACATCCCTCGGCCCAGATTCTAAAGAAGGGATGTGACCGCAGATCTGGCAACTATTTGTTGAGCTAGTTGGTACCGACTGCATCACTGACGCATCGCTGAGGCAATCACTAGATTGGTGGTTATTTGTACTCGCTAGTGCTCCGCCCATTTCTAGAGCGGGCACCTGGAATTCGAAAGAACCTCCAAAGCCTGAGTTTTGAGTACCTAGGAGTGCCTCCGTATGCAAAAAGGTTGTTAAATCAATGTCAAACTCGAGAAAACTTTCTTCTGATAAACTATGTGATACTTGCATGATCTGCTCCAGTTCATGTTGTTGAAGCTCTACAGGTTGTCCGCTCTATAGAATGGAGTGCTCGCCTTGGGGCTCGTCAACTGAACCATAAGAAAATACATCGTCAATAGAGATATCAGGATGAATTGATCCCGCGTTTGAGAAAGATTGAACCGGGGGCATGAAATCCTCGATGCTTGTACTGTCAAAGTATGTAGGTCCACCGGTGATGTAGTGGGGTGGATGGTGCTGGGCACTTGATATTGGCCATTGGTTGAAATTACTATACACATTGATAGAACTCGTGTTGCCAGCCTGACCACTGGTCAAGGTATCGGTCAAAGTGCCTGTTGCCGCCCGGTCATCGCCATACAAGGCTGGGTCGATAAAGAAGGGATCCAAAAACACTTGAAAGTTTGTTAGCAATTCCATTTGCATGTAAGAGTTTCGATCTATCTGTTATTACCCGTTTCGTCGTGTAACGTGACATCACTTATCGCAATGGGCTGCGTTGAGGGACAGGACCCTTGGTATGACCCTTGGGTCCCATCCCCTTGCGTTGAAGAATGAGGGCCAAAGCTCATAGATTGAAAAGTAGTTTGAACACAATCAATTGCATTTAATTTGATATTTTTAAAGTGGTTGTGTCTTTCACCGTCAAGGCGTCCGCTCTGGCCTCTTATACCTGTTGATGTCTTGTTCAACCTGGACAGTGTCTGGGGGCCTTCCCAACTTCTTGCGTGCCTGGACATGTGAACATGAAAGATATGCAGACAACGCATTTCATTCGCCATGTTGCAGCTCTTTATTTGCTCATTTGGAATTAGTGATGACTAGCAGGCGAGAGAGGCCGGCTAATGCAATGTAACAGATTCGGCGAGTGTGGGGGTGCCCTCATCTCATTTGTGAATTTGGATCCACATAAGAGTGTACCTCAGTTGTGCGCAGTTTTCCAAAGGCTGATTAGTAGTTTTTGGGTGACATTTTCGCTTACTTTTGCATTGGATGGTTGAATCTGTACTGAAATATGCCTGCAGTCGGCGCAGTGAATGCAGTGAGATGCGATGGCCACCAAATCGCTGGAACATTCGGGCATGTAGTATTTCCCTCAAATCCAAGTTGGTCAGCCCAACGTCCGACCCAATCAGCTGATCCTCGCTCGGTTTGCAGCCTTTGCGAGCGATGCCCCAATCCTCCAGGTACCTGACTGCGAGGCAACCGGAATTAAGATCTTTGATTGGGGTGGATCAATACTACAAATTTCACAGTGGCGCACACGCAAGTCGGAAACTCGGCCACCCAAGATGTTAGCCCGCGCAACCCCTTTGTTTCCCATTAATGACGTTGCGCTTGGAATTGACGTGGAGGGGCCCATTGGTGGGTTAGATGATGAAGTTAAAGAGCTGCACCGTCGCAAGTATTTGGGATCGGGTGGTCAATGAGTGTAGAATACCATCTTCAACAAGGTATCGTGAGAAGAGAATCGAAGGGGGAATGGCACCTCTTGTGTGCGGTCACCCACTTTGCCAACAAGGCGATCTAACGGATGAGAAATAAAGAGGTGCAGGATACTAGCGGCAGGATTGCTCATGGGGTACAGAGGAGTTCTCTTATGAGATGATGTGAACGAAACGATGTGCGACAACGACCTTCCTCGAGCAAGAGGGTATGTGCGGGCTCGCTGCTATTGAGTCGCGCGATGGAGCGCTATAGCTAGTGCCAACCTGCAAGCCTATCACATACGACCATAGCTCTTAGAAAATACGGGATCCCGTCCGCTCTCCCATAGTCAAGCTGAGAAGCGGTGAATTAGTACTCGGGTCGGTGACGACCGGGGAATCCTCGCTGTTGTATGTTTTTTTTGAGTCTCTACTCGACTATTTTTTATTTGCGCCGCCAAAACTCTCAATTAAATTGCAACAACGCGGTCATCATTGTTTTAGCAATAAATTCAATCCAATCAAGCTCGGGCACAAGTTTGATGTATCAAAATGAACCTGTGCGCCACGAATAAAATTCACATATTTATTACTCCAATACACCATCTACTTGACTCAATATTCCATGTAACCTTCCTCAGGGGTGTCAAAATACCAAGTCGTGTCCTTGCCCGGATCTTCTTTCGTCGAAAAACCATTGCCAAGATACTGAAATCGATTTTGAGACCAATAAGTGTAGTTCCAGTCCTCGAAACGAACGTTTTGCATCATGTGGAACCAATGAATCCTGCTGCCAGGGTGGAGTGCAACGATGGGCCCATCGATGGTTCCCCTCTTGAACCAACTTCGGCAAGGCGTCGCCCAAGCAGTCCTCTTCATGAATTCGGTGGTGTGTTGGTTGAATTGTTCGACCGCATCAGCTTGAGGTTCAACTGCTTTGATACCTTGTGATTGAATTTTCTTCATCATGTTGATGATGTATTTGGCGGAGTGCTCAATGATTGGAAGAACCGACCCGTGGCCGACAGGTGCATTTGGCCCAAGGAACACTATAAACCATCAGCGTTGCCCATATACGGAGCATGCGTCGGTGCGTACTAAAATAGTTGGGGAAACCAGGAATTGCTACCGAAAGATAGGCCTCTGGCAAATCCTTCCACTTCTCGTGTATATCTTCACCATTCCGCCCGATGAGCGAAAATCTTGGGCAAAATGAGAGATCAAATCCAGTAGCACAGATCAGAGTGTCTACCTCGAGAACTTCAGATGTGGCGAGTTTGATACCTGTTGGGATAATCTCGCCAATCTCATCGCTTACCACTCGCACATTGTCTTCAGTCAGTGCCTCAAGGTATCCATTCCCTGGAGTAGGTCGTCTACAGCCAATTGCAAAGTCTTTCGGCATCAGACGATCAAGCAGCTCTTTGCTTTTTAATTTTGAGGCCATTTCCTTTGAAGAGTATTCTCGAGCTTCCTTCTGCTCATCACTATTGGCAATAATCTTGTACACGTTAATGGAAGGAGCTGATAGCCTCTTCTTGACCACTCACAAATTTAAAACGAGCATTCAGTTCGCCTTCAATCTCTTTCCGATAATTTCGGTATTTTTCTGAATCGTCTCGGAATTCTGCCTTTTGTTCCTCCGTAACTAAGTCCTGTTTAGCGTCTCGCGTCGCAAGTCGTTTAGAATTTTCGCTCACATGCAAAATTAGAGCCTCCTGGTCCAGCATGACTTTGCGCAAATCCCGCCGTTATCCATGTCGGAGATCGTATAAAAGTAACGAGAGATTTCACCTCTGTCCAAATATCAGGTCTGCATCAATCCAATCTTGCAGGGAAGGTGGGACAATGCAATTACCTGGCTGGATAGCGGAAACGATCTGGATTCCAGAGGAACCTGTCCCGATAACAGCGACATTCTTGCCCTTGAGCTGATACTCAGAATCCCATGTCGCGCTGTGGAAAAGATCGCCCTGAAAGGAGTGAAGACCAGGTAATTCGGGCCATTTCCAATTGCTATAGAAATTAGTAAGAGTAAAAGCACAGGTGTGAGGAAATGCGTACTTCAAGATTCCTGTACCATTGATCAAGACATGGCCCCAATCTGAGACAGTTTCTCCAGTCACCAAATTTGAAATGTCCACGTTCCAAATCCCAGCGCTTTCATCCCATTTTGCAGCATCAACCTTGTGATCAAGTTTGATATACTTGTACAGATCGTACTTTTTGGCTATCCCTTTAAAATACTCAAGAATCTCATCCCAGGGAGAATAGCTAAATCCAACTGTTAGAGTCACATTTGATAAATATTGCAAGAGCTCTTACTAGTTTGACCAGTTTGGATTCGGTTCCCATGTGAATTGGTAATTATGTGATGGGATATCACATGCGCAGCCAGGATACCTAATAGTCATTTAGATGAGGATGTGAAGTGTCATTCAGAAAACATACCGGTTTTCAAACCAAGTTCCTCCAACCTCAGAATTCTTTTCATAAATTGCCAGGTCGAAATTTTCCATATGTATTTCCATGTGCCGAGCTAGATTAAGGCCACTCGCACCAGCCCCAACCATCAAAACGCGAAACTGCCTCGCGCTCCCCAGGGGCGATTCTGTGACGATATACTTACCGGGTTGTATAATCTTTTCAGACGAACTCTCCGTGCCATTCGTTCCAGTTAGTGCAGACATTGTGAAAAAATACCTGGCGTTGTTGTCAAGTGATGAAACCGATATCGTAGATGAGTGCTCCAAGACCTTTATCAAACTCGGCTTTCGCCAATAGCAACGTTACTTGAGACTGCTCAAAATATCACCATCGAATGTAAAAGAATCTTTCTCCGTTCATAACCAAATCGATTATGTTCATTCGCGACTTGAGAGACTAGCCATACTGTATGCATGCATGCAATGCTTACCCCACCTTGGGATCGGGCAATGTCGCCGGATCCGGCGGGTGATTGGGTTTACTTGTGACAAGTAGATCTTCCGGAAATGGCATTCAATGGCCTAAAATTTGGACTCGGATATTATTTCCGACCAGTCAAAATGAGACACGCTCACATTCCCCAAGCACTATTGAGCTATGGAAGAACATTCCCGGGCTCAGGCCGTCTAAATACGTATCAATACAATGTAGCATGCTATTCGATCCACCTGAAGCAAATCCTCGCGCAAAATTATCGTGCAACATCCTCTATTGTTTCGTTCTACCTGACTCGAACTCAACATCATGTCCCATCCCGGAAGACTAGAAGGCAAAGTGGCCATTGTAACGGGCGGCGGCGCCGGCTTCGGAATTGGCATTGTGGAGAAATTCATCTTTGAAGGAGCCAAGGTTGTCATTCTCGACATCAATGGTGAAGACGCCAAAAAGGCTGCCGCAGCCCAACCAAAAGGGCTCGCTGTTGCTTTGCAGGGGGATGTTTCTTCTGAAAAAGACTGGAAAGCGGCCTTGAAACTGGCCACAGAAAGCTATGGCAAGCTAGATGTGGTCGTCAATAATGCTGGAGTGGTGTACAAAGCGTGCCCAAGCATCGAAACGACCGAGGAGGACTACGATCGGGTGATGAAAGTGAACCTCAAATCTATCTACTGGAGCTCCAAAGTGATTATTCCTTACTTCTTGGAGAATGAAATTAGCGGTCTTTTCATCAATATATCCAGTATGGCATCTCCTCGTCCCCGCCCCAACTTGGTATGGTACGGAGCCAGCAAAGGTGGCGTCACAAACGCAACCAAAGGGTTGGCCATAGAGTGGGCAAAGCACAACATTAGGTTCAACGTTATTCACCCTGTGGCTGGAGAAACAAACATGTAAGTCCATTAAAATCTCTAGTGCCTTATCAATGTGATAAGTGCTGACATTCACAGGGTTCCTTTCTTCTTGGGTGGCCCCGATTCACCAGAGGCGCGCGTCGGAATGATGAGTACTATACCGCTTGGTCGGTTTGCTGTTCCCGCAGATATTGGAAACGCAGCAGCCTTCCTAGCAAGCGATGAGGCCAGCATGATCACAGGGGCTTGTCTTGATGTTGATGGCGGACGAGGGATTTGAGATTCTAGTTAGGGCTTTCATAATTCAAATCAGGTGGTTTTGGAATCAATTTGCCTATTCTTCACTCACATATCTGATCTATCTTTCAACTTTAAACATCACGCGCTTTTTCTCGTGGCCTTGATTCATGGCATTCTTTCCACTCCATCCAAAACTCTAGCGTAGCCGGCTCTCATACCCTGTCCTCAGCAACCCTCCCGACCCCTCCTTCGGCTGACGGCCCAAATTGGACAACCGGAAATCGATATTCCGAACATATAATAGACAATCATTGCATTCGCATGCGCTGTTCATACTAACCGGATCCTGCTGACATCCGAAAAGTGGAATTCAAATATTCGAATAGTTATCAAAACTCCAGGCCACCAGCAGTTTCGTCATTTCTTTTTTCGTTCTGATACCCTTCTGTCGAATTCAAACGCACAAACAATTTATTTTATCCATAGCTGACGCTTATCGCGGCAAACTTTAACATGGGTTCCAACACCAATATGAAGTCTCCAAATGCAGATCTCGGGATACCTGATCCTGAATGGACAGAGGTGAGATATTCGCGTAAGATCATCGCTGATTGAATTAACTGTATCATAGTTCTATAAATTTCATGTTTCAAAGGTGCCTCAGCTAGTCGGGTCTCCAGAGCACTTGCGAGATATCATGGAGAGTTTGAAGGTTCAAGCGACCGCTCTGGTTCCGCAAATTCCTGATGGGCTCGAGGTCAAAGATATTAAAATCAAAACCTCGGATGGGGCAGCGATATTCCTCAGGATATACACTCCGGCTAATAGAGAGGGTCTAAGCCCCGGGATGCTGTAGTAAGTTGTCAGACAAAATCAGCCTCGAGATATTAATGCATCTAATGCAGCATCCACGGAGGCGGGTGGACACTTGGAGACCTCGAAGGTGAAGATATCGTGTGTCGAGCAATATGTGTTTACAGCAATATTCTTGTTGTCAGCGTCGACTATCGTCTGTAGGTGTACGTCTAAATCAAACTTCATCCCCGGGGCTTAACGATGTGGCGTAGGGCTCCGGAAAACCCTTTCCCAAAAGGGCTTGAAGATTGTTGGGATGCTTTGGTTTGGGTAAGATACTTTCTATTTGGATTCCCGACGAATAAATACTTACTTTGAAGCTCTTTTCAAACACCGAGTCCTTAGGAGTCGATAACGAGTGTATCATAGTAAGCGGTTCTAGTTCCGGTGGCAATGTGGTAGGTCGTACAGTCATTTCCATCAGGGCTTTTTCTTTCTAACATCCGGTCTTGAAGGCAGCAGTCCTTGCTCATCGAGCACGAGATCGAGCTATTCCCCTCAAAGGACAAATCCTGAGAATCCCTGCAACCTGTCATATTGAATGTTACCCACCGGAATTACATTTGCTCAGCTTGGAAGAGCTGAAGGATGCGCCTCTTCTCTCAAAGCGGTCCATGGAACTGTTCTATGGATACTATAATCCACCAGACCCGGCTGACCCAGAGGTTTCACCATTACTCAACCCAAACTTTAATGATCTCGCACCGGCGTACTTACAAGTAGCTGGGATGGATCCTCTACGTGATGAGGGGCTAGCTTATGCAGAAAAGCTAAAGAGCTCCGGGTGAGACCAGTCATCTTTTAATTCATGTCCACAAATCACTGACTTGTTCCAGTGTTCCCACAAAGGTTGACATTTACCCAGGTCTTCCTCACGCCTTTGGATATTTCCCAGAGTTGAAAGCCGCAGCTAAAGTCTCGAACGACTTAATTTTTGCTGTACGCCTGTTGGTCCGTGGTGAACTTAAATAGTCATACAGATTATTCACACTACCAGATCATGCCTAGACTAGTTGAATGAATTGCATGTAGTTATCCTCAATTTACTAGCCACGTCATCCTACCTTAATTCCACCATGATCAGAAGCCGCTGTATTCACATCAGTACTCAATGTTTAAGGCTCTATACGATAAAAATAATTCTTTTGTTTTAGCTCAAATGTAAAAAGGAGTAGCAGGCTATGAGGTCAGGTCATCAGGTAGTCAAGTATGGTAAAGCATACGTATCATTGAAACACATTATCAGAGCTTGACCTTCCGTTCTTCACTTAGGCAATCTACTCGTTGTCACCAACTTTTCAATAATTTATTAGCCACACCTAACACTATGCTGTCATGTCAAATTCCTTCACCAAGGCGTCTGAATAGCTCAAGCATCAACAGAGTTGTATCCAGATCTCCCCTCTGTCTCATAGGTACCGTCATCCCGCTTGGCTTGGTCTGGCTTCGCCTCATTGTATCCCGATCTCCCATCTGTGATGTATACATCATCTCTCTTGGTCTCAAGCTCGTGGTAACCAGACCTTCCCTCTGTCTCATAGACATCGTCGCGCTTGACTTGGTCCGTCGGGACCTCGTTGTACCCAGATCTCCCATCTGTCTTGTAGGAGCCAGAACCCCTCTTGTATTGTTCGATTTGGCCGAAATCATCATGCTCTGGCATGGCAGCCGGAACTGCGAAGGCCATGGCGGCGAAAGCAAGGATGGTATAGGTGTAACGCATGGTGAAGACTGTCGAAGAGCGCTAAAGACGTGGCAATAGAGTATCTAACTGAACACAAATCTGTTGTTCAAAGAGTTTGGCTTGCTTTTCTGTAGAGGATAATAGCGAGGGATTAAATTCACATTTCCTCAGGGGTGCTGTTGTTGGTTGTTAAGTAGTTGGCATGCGAATCCTAACACGTGATTGCAACCAACAAACATTCCAGGATTGTTGGTGATGCGTGTTGGTTGTTGAACAATTTTATTAGCTTCGCCTCAAATGTAATATCAATGACAGGGAACCCTGGCAAATCCTTCTCAAATAGTCAAAACCCTGCGCTCAGCTGAAAATGTGTTCCGATAACGGTCTTAGCATGGGCTTCCCAACAGTCGATGTGCTTCGCTAAACCTGTAATGTGTTACAAAATCCTACAAATCATATTATAAGGACTAAGCCCCGTCCGCAATTTGGAGCATAAAACTTTTAGCAATATTACTAAAAATGGAATAGAGTCTTTTATCCAAGAATTTCTTTATACGAGGATTTCTGACGTACTTTGCCGTACAGTTTACGTATTATGTGTTTGAACCACAAGAACCAGCTTCACTATCCATTCTCAATGACTCATTGTCTGCGCTAGAAAATAGCCAGGGCATTTGGTGGACTGGCAACGCCTCCCGCAACATTCAATGGGCAGCTAGTCACGAAGAAGCTCCAACGCTTATGCTTCTTGCATTGCTCTGCCAATTCTTCGAGGTCCCATAACTCCCCAAGAGGCGTTCCCCAGAGGGCTAAAGCATTATCATGGATCCCTTTCAAAACGGTCAGCACCCTGGAATAGTTCAGTTTGGGCGGGTATCTCACGATATGGTCCATCAGCCGGCCATGCTTCAAAAGCCATGTTGTCGCCAACCAGAGCAGAAAAGTGATGGTTCCAAAGCCACTCAATGCTTTCTTTTGTTCCTTCAACCCCCACATAGTTGTGATAGGTTTTACAACCATCGACCCTTTCCTCGGCTGTCGCTTCATTGTACCACTTAATCCAACCAGTTCGAACCATGAGAATATCACCAACCTGGAGCTCTACACCTTGCTCTCGCGCAATCTGGCCCAACTGCTCGTGGCTGATGCAATGTTTGCTGGCAGCGGAATATTTTATCCCTTCTTTATCCGCCCATGACTTATAGTCAAGAAGAACACCTCGGCCAACGACTCCACCTCGTTCAAGCCACTCTACAGTCCAAACTTAGCGGATTTTCCCAAGTTAGCGCCAAATTACATACTGTGTATTCCATTACGGAGGTTCCGCTTCGGCCCACTAATTTCTTCGTGGGTTAACCCATTATAGTACTTGCCAGTCGGCTGGTATGCCCAGTGACCTTTTACCAATGGCGTCAGTACCAGTCGAAAGTCTAAATTCGCTGTGTTACTCACGCAGACCATCCCATTGACTACTAGTCTGGGTATTTATGTATATTTCATCGTCATGGCCAACCAAATTTGGCTTCAAATCTAGAAATTTGTGCACGATCTTCGTTCGATTATGACCTGGGTCCTCAATCTTTTCCAGGGGCCAGCTGTCATCGAGTAATTAGCCATGCTGAAGGTCAAATTTAAAATGCCTTACTTGAGCGAAACGGATACGCCTGTCTGAATTTCTTTCTTTGCCTCGAGAACATTCTCTGCCGTTAATAAATTGAGGCTGCCGACCTGATCGACTTGGCCATCCTTGTCCCAAAGACCCCATGCGCAGCCATGAGGCATACCAGTGACCGATGGAAGGTCTGAGAGGTTCGGGAGTTCCTTCGATGTCATTATGGAGGTTTCAATAGCTTCTTTTAAAATAATTATTATGATACTTATTTTTTATGTTGCAAAATATTCGTAAGGTCTTGTCTTGTAGCTGTGAGGCATCAACCTTTTAATCATCGCCTTTACATCCAAAATGGAATCGCCGTAGCTCACTACACGCCGGCTTTGTTTTTCCGGCGTTTTATTGACAGTTTCTTGATCAATCTATGGGCCGCAGGGTGGAGACATGTCTCTAGGGTAAGGAATCAAGGGAACCGGATGTCGGAGAAATTATAGCCACTTCCCCTTAGGCACATTCAATAACACCTAAAATACAGTATTGATCATTTTGAAACACTTATTTTTCTATAATAAAATCTTGTAGAGCTTCAAGAGCGGAATTTTAGAACTATTTGTACCCTGTGATACCTTTGGGGTGAACTGATGTTAATAACTAGGCGAAGTTGCAAATCGCCTTAGGCAACCATATGACAACATCCATGAACAAAGACACTCAAAATGAAATCCTAAAAAAAAATATACCATGGAATTCAAATTTATGATGAGCAACTTATTCATTCTTTTACAGTTCGGAGACCAGATACAACCCGCCAGAAGGCGTCACTGAGGAACCTGGTGGGGAAACGCGACTGAAATGGAGCTAAGCCCATTAAGGCAAGGAGAGTCGACAACAACAACACGCTCTGACCAGTTCGTGTCCAACGGTGCAGTCTCCAAATGAGCCAAAGACGAGAGCCTGACCTCGTGTTGAAGTCCTCGTATCGCGGGAAGAATGTTTCCGTATAGAACGAAAACGCGTATCCTGGCCACGACGTGACGTTTTTCCCAAGTTCATTGACAAACCAGTTGGAACATGCCGCCTCATAGACTGACTTCTCCAGCTTGGTGTGAACGCGTCTCACAAAACGCTCCTCTGCGGAATGTTTCACCTCAACGACGCGTAATTTCCCATCCAATATGGGCGCCAGCATCGTCTTGGAGATGAATTCGACGCCCGTCTCAATCGCAAACAAGGCCGAATTGTGCGAAGGAAACGTGTTTGGCCCGAATAGCATCCCAAAGTTTGGGAAATTGTGAACGAAGCATCCGTAGTACGCTTGTGGTCCGCGCGTGTCCTTCCACTGTTCACGAAGGTCACTTCCCCCAACCCCGATAATCTTCATCGGCACCAAGAAGTTGGTGACTTCGAATCCGGTAGCTGTGACGATAATGTCAAATTCGTCCTTGACACCGCTGCTGCTAATAATGCCCTTCTCGTCGAATTCACGGATTCCTTCTGGAACGAGTTGCATATTCTTCTCCCACAGAGCATCGAGATAACCAGGATCCCAGATTCTTCGTTTGCACCCTGTAAAAATGTTAGTTTACAGAATAACCATCCATGATATTTCCAAATCAACCTAGAGGGAAGTCAGGCACGATGTGCTCATGGTACTCAGGAGGCGCATGCCTGTGGATGTACTCGGTAGCCTGAGCCTCCACAGCCTTCCGAGCTTTGGCAGAACCTGCGCCAGATGCGTACAATCCTGCAAGACTGTCGTTGGCTGCAAAGAGCCAAAAGCGGAACAGTCGATTGTAAAATGGGATGTGCTGGAACAACCATCTCTGTGCCGACGAGAATCTTCGGTTTGGACGATCGTGATACCTGGTGCACGCTGTGAGTAACATCTTGATCAGGAAGTATGCGACTGACCATTGAGCCCCGCGGGCGTATTGCTTGAGACGAGCAACATCTCGGACGACGCTTGGGATAAGTTGGGCTGCACTGCATCCATTGCCGATCACTGCCATTCGTTGTCCCCGATAGTCATAGTCCAGATCCCACTCAGCCGTATGCACGATTTTGCCCTTGAAATTTTCCATACCCGGGAACTTGACTTTTTTGGGGTGAGAAATCGCTCCGACGGCGCTGATGAGGATGGTTGATTGGATATTGAATTCTCGACCGGTTTTGATGTCTCGCAGGTGAATTTGCCAATTTTCATTGGCCGTCTCCCACGTTGCCCCGAGGCATTCAATCGCAAAGTTCATATGCTCTCGAAGACTAAACTTGTCTATTGTATCGTTCATGTCTGTTTAAAACTCGTGTCAGACTGTATCTATGGGAATTTCCACTGGACTTTAAACCAACATTGCAAAATTTCTTTTTGTTCAACAAGATCCTCTGACCAATTTGGATTGAGGTTGAAACTGAACGTGTACAGGTGCGCGGGGATGTCGCAACCGCATCCGGGATACTGGTTGGACATCCATGTTCCTCCGGGTGCTGGAAGCTTTTCGTATATCTAAGACCAATGATTAGCTTCTGCCTGATATTCATAGAACACGCGTTGCAACCATAAACTAACCAAAAAATCGTCGAATCCTAACTCGCATTTGAGCTTGTGCGCAGTCGCTATTCCTGAAGGCCCGGCCCCAATGATGACCACGACTGGGGGCGTCATTTTAGGCAATGCTTCATTCGCTAGACACAGCAATAAGCAACTGGCTTGCCATCGGGGCATTGGATATTGATGTCAAGGTTCCTCAACTGATGAAGCGGAGGCACTAGATATGAAGGCTGTTGATGGCCGTGCCTGCTCCTCGGCATCAAGCTGGACATTGATGTGTGCCCGGGTAGTCCGGAATATAGAACAAGACGACACCGGAAAACTTCTCCGGAACTAACTTGGTGTTTTTCTCTTAATAACCTAGTTGAAAGGTAGCAGGTTTATTTTCAGTGCATTGTACCTCGGGCCGTCATGAGTGAAGTGTGCCTGTAACCAACGCTTCATTGGTTAGGTTGACCATAATTCTGTTGCATATCCTGTCACAGTCACAGAGTTAGTTGCTTTACCATTGAGGAACAATACCGGACATCTGGGGATGTGGATCAGTCGGGTCGTGCCGTGCCACGTGTGGAGCAAAATGAATCAATCGCATAACCAGAACCACCTTAAAGAATTCTCTGCAAGATTGTTTTTTAATTTTATACATCAAATACTGAATGAATCGGCCTTATATTTCCTGGTATTTACGTCCCCGCTGAAAGTTCTCTGGACGCCGGGCTTGCATGACTGGTAATGTACATATTTCACAAGCGATCTTGGATGATGTTTTCTATATAACTTCTTTCATTGAACATAGTATGATAAATATCAAATACAAATAGTATTCCTGGCCAAAGTATATTTGAAAATAATGATGTTTTGATGCACATTGCTCAAAACATAACCATTGCATTAGAGTAACTGCCAACGGCACCTGAGTTGGAACATACCCAATCAGCGAAGTAATGCATTAGAAACAATGTCGAGATGTTTCTTACCTTCGACGTTCATAGGGATACTTGCAAAGAAGAAGTCATACTGCCCACGTTTTGCGCAAGCGTCTGAAAGCGCCTCGAGGTCCCACAACTCACCAATAGGTAGACCCCACAGCGGAAGAAGATTTATATGATGGTTCCACTCCTTGATCTGGGGCCAAACCTCGAATGCTGGAGAGTCGGAAGCCACCACGCTAAAATAGTTGTCGTAAAGAAAATCTGCCATGTCCTCGCTCTGATCAACACCAACAAACGTGTGCTGGAATGCAGGAACTTTGGTCAGCTCCACCCTCTGCTCCTGATTCATGCTGTTGTATGTATCGATCCAACCCATTCTAATGAGAAGGATGTCTCCGTAGCGAAATTCTATGCCTTGAGCCTTTGCACATGCCTTGAGATCGTCAGCTGAGATAGCATGGCGAGTGTTGACGTCGTAGGACTTTCCACAAAAGCGCCAATAGTCGAGAAGAACCCCTCTTCCAACTATGGAATCGTTAGTAAATTAGCCAAGCAGCTTCATACAAGCTGAATGCTCTGCTATTACCAACTCCATTGGTTGACCAAGCTTGCACACCACACTTGGTAGTGCATTGGATGTCTTCGGGCGTGGTCTGGAAACTTCGTTTGAGATAGACTGAAGTTAATTGGTCATCAAATTACTCACATTATTATAGAACACCCAGCCATCGCTATGAGGAACGCTGACCTACGACTTTTCAGCTACAGTCACTAAACAATATAACATGATGATTCACGTGTCTAAAACCATCCCACTATCGGAGTTAGCGCACGAACAGATGATGGTGGGTTGAAACGCCATCTTACCTGCGATCCACTTTGAGAGTTCATGCTTAACAATTCATCATTGCCAGCAGGCCCAAGGGACTTGATGGAATGCTTGAAAGGCTCTCGACCAAACATTGGCGGATCGGGCAATTGTGCGGACCAACTATATTATGTGAGTCTCCCGAAAATGATTTGCAGTTCTTTGGGCATATACTTTAAGCTGACAACTTCGCCAGTCTTGATGAGCTTTGCTGCAGCCAATCGGCGTTGCAGAGTGAGAAGGTTAAGCCGGCCAAGCTGGTGGCCAATACGTTAGTTGGGAACATGATTTGCGCCATAGAAATGAACATACTTCGTCCTCATCTCCCCAGAACCAGGCAGCGCCAACCGGTGCGTCCGGAATGACCGGAAGCTCGTTTCTCTTTGGGAGACTCTCGGAGTTGGGGTCGAAGATCATCGTAAATTGTGGTTGATAGGAATATGAATCCTGAGATGACAAAATTGAACATCCAAAACATTGTACAACTAGCTGAACTAAGTACCTATGACTAGTGGGGTGCTGCGAACGGAAATGCCATTACTGCCGGTGGTGAATAAACCCGGATGTATTTTCCGTCCATTGGTCTCTATAAACCGGGCCATATCCCCCAACGCACAACGAGTGATAGCAGCGTTCAATCATTCTTCCTAATAAGGGAATAGGGGACAGTAATTACAAAGAAATTCGCTTTGCTCTTGGTTATTAATTGAGATAACTAAATACCGGCGCCAGGCTTGATAGTGATAGTATAGTGTCACAGCATAATTCATTTCAATTTGAATTGTGCTAATGGCTTAATGGCTGCCTCTCTCAAGGCATAAACTCCAAATTCATGTCTTGAATCCAATTCGAGTCGGGCAACCCGACTCCTGTCTGAAAGTCACCGCCCAAAATGCTACTATGACTAAGGATGAAATCATCATGTACCAGAGCCTCCATTGATCCCCAGGAGCCACCTAGAGGAGGCATTAGCGAGTCCAAAGAAAGCCCCTGTGAACTTTGAGCTAGGGCGTTGGAATTGGAATCAGACCCGAAAGTTCCGGCTAGCGTAGTACTCTCAGTGATCCGCGATAATGTGCGGCGCATCTTTTCTGCGACAGGATAGTGGTCCTGGAGTGCCGTGATTGTCTTTGAAATAATATTCAAGAGTTGAATTGCGTCTGGGAATGACGACTCTGCGGCTTGGTCGGTTGGTGGCTGAATGATTTGGGATATAAGGGTGCTGGCCGCAATGTACATGTTGTCCAGCATGACAGTGATGAAGTTTTCCACCCCAAAAATCTCTCGATAGGCTAATGATAGACGGCATATGCAGGCGGCGTTTTTGTACATTATCTGACGTGAAGTCTCAATCGTTGCAGAATTTGTATCGCTGTTCATTTGCGAATGGATCTTGATGAGCGCGCGGTGTAGAACAATTTGGATGCCGCAGAATTGCATATTTAGTCCATAGGCCGTTACATGCAATTCTGATACGTGTTTTGATGAAAGTCGCGGTGGTAGAGTATCGTGGGCTGTGGAAATCCGCTTTCCAAGATCTGTCAGACGCGTAGCTGCTGTTTGGTCCAGACATGCCCCAAACCCGTTCAAAATATCAGTGACTTCAGATATGTATTTGCATAGGTCAACCCAATATAGCAGAGTGTTCTGGCTGTCCGATTCTTTCAGGAATTCCCTCTGCTGGAGGACACCGGCTGGTACGCAGCTGGGGCGGCCCAGATAAAGGGCCCATAGTCGATCATACACAAACGCTGCGAGAAACAGCTCATCGCGTATTTTGATATCGGAATCGGCCAAAATGCCGTGTTTGACTAACTGTGAGCAGTCTTCATGGAGTCCGAGGTCGAAGATTAGTCGACATGCGATTCCTGGAATTATCCGTTAACTAGAAGCACTATAGCATCGCTCATGGAATATTCGCACCACTATATGTCCAACCGACTCTATCCCTCGCGGCTGTGGCTTCAAAATCGCTCAAGAGTAAAAATCCTTGCAGAGTTGCAATCGTCGGCTGCTCCAATTCATGTGCAAGTGTTTGTTTTGCGCGATCAACGTAGGCCCTCCCTAGTTTTCTCACTGCCTGGGATGTGCTGATTCTCGTTGCGCATGCGAGTAAAGAGGCCTCGAGAAAATTCGAATAGTATTGTGATCGTCGCCCGGAATTACGGTGCTCCATGAAGATGCGTTTGTCAACTACGGTGACGGATCGAGAATAATAGTTCCAGCAGGAATGAATTAAGACCTCACGAAGTTGAGGCGAGTCTATATCTACAATAAAGTCGAATGAGAGGCTGGCATCGATCGGTCCTGGCGTGTTCAAATCAACCGGAGATTGAATATGAAGTTGGGTTGTCGGTCCATAATATCGGACTTGACCGGGGCTAGAATCTGCATCAACACTTGGTGCTTCTGCATCTGGTCTGGAAAGTTGGCGTTCTGACCGCTGGGCATTTGGTGACAAGGGAGCAGTAAATTCACTTTGCGTCTCTGAAGAGGGTTGGTCATTGTTATTTTCGGGAGTGGGTTCGGGAATTTGAATGTCGTTGAATGATTCTTCGTCGTGTACCTCGTCGATTCTAACGTTGTTAGATCATAATCTTGCTAATGATTACAATTAAGCGACGCCAAGAATATTCTCACCCTACTAACTGCGGATCAATATTATCTATTATTTCTTCGTTCTCTTCTGCAACTTGTTCCAAACCCTGTTGGCTAGAGTCTGTGGGGGTAGTGGAAGGTGATTGGAGTGCTAGGTTGTTTGTGTCTGGCTTACGGGCTTCTTGGAAATTGACTCCGCACCTGCTGAAGAAAGGGCATCAGCGGATCTATGCGATTTGAAGTTGAACTTTTGAAGATTTTCTTGACGAAATATTTACCTGATAATTGCTTCGAGAGACTCCATTCGTTCCTGCAATGTAGTGATGTGCTCTCGTGAGCCATGCCTGGGGAAGTGGTGAATTTTGATTAGTCAATGGGCTCCGAAAACAGGTCTTGCCGAGCCACCTCACTTTCTTCTATCACTGTTTCGAATGACCACACATTCAGTATTGGAGTTTTCGCACATAGAACAGCTCTTGCCGGGCTCGAGGTTTTGGGCGTTACACTGAAATCGTCATTAGCATCCGGGGGCTTTCAGATAGATTCTCGCGACAACGTTTACCGACTTTAGTTTTCTTTTGGCGGCAGCTCACACATGCCACTGAAGCTCTCGGTCGGCTGCGGGCGGATGATGATGACTTGGTGGCCCGTCGCCCGGCCAAGACAGAGTGAGCTGGCGACATGGACCTGGCCATAGCAATATGCCGGCTGAAGACGAACCGGATGGAATGTGACTTGGTTTGCTGGCTTTTTGCGATGAACCGTAGAAGAGGCGAGGTTGATTGATGGCTCCGGGACCAATTTCACCGCCATCGCCGCCCATGCAAAACAACAACCTGTTCAGCTGTTGAAAGGTGCTGCACCCCACACGACGAACTTGGCCCTCGGCAGTCAGCTATGCATGCACCCCGCACAAGTTCGGGTTCGGTTACTTGGAATGGACACAGGGATCTCACAGTAATTGCACAGTATCATTGACATACCCACAAAGACTGAGATCACCGAGAGACCCTGTGCGCCTCAGGCACGACAAGGATGATGCTCTTCCCCGCAAATACCCCGGTCGAATTCAGGCTTTTTGATTTAGGCAGGCCATGATTGGTTTGGCAGTGGTGGTGATGGCCCTTTGAACCACCTCCGGCTCCCGGCTCGACATTTTCCGGGACATTTTCCTTTCCCATGACGTCGAGAAGAAGCTTGGAAAATTCATCAATGCCACTCCCTATGCTTACACACCATCTTTTGCACCCATTTATGCGGGTCTCTGAATGAGCCGCATCTGACTGGATTCGTGTATCAAGCGCCAAACCAGCAAGCGTCCACTTAGTCGACGCTCTGGAGGTCTAATACCTTGTCTAGGCGGGGAAATGGACTCAAACTCTGCATCAAGCCCTTCCCAGGGCAGCAGACCCTATACAAGAAAGCGGAAGGTCTCGTCTCATACCTCGGATCAAGCAGCAGAGAGAAAGCGGAGTCAGAATCGCATTTCACAGCAATGTTCGAGAGAAAAGCAGACGGCGTACATTCGTCAAATGGAGGCTGTCATTGATTTGCTCAAGGCCAATGCTGAAGCTGACAGTGAAGAGTCGCGGTACTCAAAGTTGCTCAGTGCTCACCTCAAACTGGTTGAAGAGAAGCGCCAGGTAGATGAATCTCTATTTCGTTTTCGTCAAAAGCTACTCAGCGTGGGAAACCTGGCAACATCCTCCGCAGGTGTGTTTCGTCGTTCTCGTTGACTGTTGGATCACGCTGAATTAATACAACTCTAGATGATCCAATATTCGACTCTATCATGAAGCATGACTCAGAGAGCAAACAGGATGATCTTAGAGGCTCAAACAAAGACAGGTTTTGCATTGAGCAATCAGGTACTGGAGAAAGGTTGCATCAAAACCAAGTACTGGTTGATGAGACAGCGACCGGCTACGACCAGTCCACCAATCCAATGTCATCCAGGCAGTTTTCTGTTACATCGCCAAGCTTGCCTTGGACCGAGTCCCCATTTTTATTGTCCGGTGGAGAATTCGGCATTACAGATCTGCTGGGGACCCTCGCAAACCTCACGCAGCCGTCGGTTCCACCATTATTTCAGCCCTTGCCTCCAAAGAGTGACAGCCTTGTTGTCATCAACAATTCTACTGTATTCGCTGACCAGGTCAAGTCTGCCGCAATGCATGTCATGTTCACATCAGCAGGGGGGTTCGAAGCTGATTCATCACCCACAACCGGCCCTAAGCTAGTCGAAAAGCTGGCATCAGTGGCCGTAGAGGTGATTGGTGCACTCGCCGGACTGCAAACATACATCTACGGAGTTGTGAGTATTTTTTCTTCTTGGTCTTTAAGTTGGATTGAAATTAATAAATGGCAGCACTTTTACAAATACATGGAGTTTGTTATGCGGTGGCGCATCTCCAATCGACTGGAGGACCGCCTGGCTATACCTGTCCCCTTTCGACCAACTCCACTCCAGGCAGCTTCGCCAGATCATGCGATGGTCATTGACTTTATCAACTGGCCATCCATCCGTGACCAAATGATTTTGTACTCGTCTACTCTGAACCTTGACACCATGAGCCGCGACATTGTATTGAATACCGTTGTCGAGATTCCTCAGCAAAAGATTGCCGTCAACATTTATGAACTCTTCTATACCCATATCCTTCCCCGGGTTAGAGGTGGTCGAGAAGAAACGAAGGGCTCAATGCTACACAATCCTGAGTGGGTTTATTTGCAAGTCTCGCCCCCGGCAGCTCAATATCACTTAATCACAGATCCTTCGCCGACGCAAGAGGCGCTTGCAGCTGAGATAGCAACGCGTATGGGCCTGACGGTGCAAGGTTTGTTCCCACGTGGTTCCGCCACTTCGCAAGGTGGCCCTGATTCAATTGAATCGTTCCAGAAGCCCGAGAAAAGAAAGCCAGCGCCTTGTGGGCCACGTGGCATCATGTCGCGTGCATTGTCCACGTTTGGAATCGACAAGCCCTGCAACTGGAGGTTGAGTAGAGACTTTGCAAGGAAATACCCGCATGTAGATTGTTCACTAGGTTTGTGCAATCCTTATTCCGGCACACTACGGTATAGATTACTAATGAGCCGACAGATGTTTCTCAGTATGAGATGGTTCCATGTACAGAGGTCTCTTTTGATAGCACCTATTTACAGTATTAAGTTTTGGTGCCCACCGTAACCTTTCTAATATAAGTTGAGCTTAAACACGTTTTTTGTTTTCATGGGTTTATATTCGCTTCAAAGGATTTTGCAATGGATGTCAAGGACAGATCGTATCTTCACGATGATTTCACACGCCGTAGTATCGCACACGCTCGATCTAGGATAAGATATATCGTTCTTGTTATACTAGACAGTCTTACGAATATCATGGGCCATCGTGCTCAGATTCTTCACTCTTTCATCTTCTGCCTTCTTATCAGGCGAGTAGTTCAGAAAGTCCAAGTCAATGTCATCCGAGGACAGATAAGGGCTCAAATCTCCACCTTCTTTCACCATATCATTTGTGAAACCGAGACCTAAGAATTCCCACATGTTGTGTTTGTTCTGGTACTGAATCTCGAAATCCTCGTATCTCGGCTCTCGAACCAATTCGCAAAATTGCAGACTACCTCCGGGCCAGATTGCATTCACACGGCCGGTCTTGCTGTCCTTGTACCATGAGCGACAATTGGGATCGGACCATGCCGTGTCGCTTATCCAGGCCTGTGCGTGTTGGTTGAAGTCGTTTGTGACTGACTGCTTGGGCGACAGGGACCGGATATGGTCGCGTTGCATCTTCTGGATGATCTTGAAGATGTATTTCCCTACCGCTTGGAGGGGGCCCATAACGCTGCCGTTTGCGATAGGGAATGATGGTCCCATGACAGTAAAATAGTTTGGAATGTCGGGAACACCCACGCTAAGATATCCTTCGGGGATCTTCCTCCATTTCGCTTGGAGAGTGACGCCGTTGCGACCGATGACGGTGTGTCGCGGTCTGAAGCTCACGTCGAAACCGGTGGCGCACACAATGGTGTCGACTTCAACCTCGTCACCATTTGACCCAACAATACTGGTTGGAGTCACTTTCGTAACAGCGCATCGGTGAATGGACACATTTTCCTCTTGGGCGGCTCTCATGTATGGATTTCCTGGTGTCAGACGGCGACATCCAACGGCGAAGTTCGGGAGAAGTTGTTCGAATACATCATCTTTCGGGATGTACTTGCGCATGCGGGCCGTAAAGTGCTCCCGGATCTGTCTTGCCTCTGCGCTGGAGGTCATAAAGGCTTTAAGTCCTGCGGCCGTATTGAGCTTGTCTTCGATGTATTTTGCCTTGTGAACGAGGGCCTCGGGATTGTTCTTCAAAGCCGCTCGGTCTTCTGGAGTATCTGGGAGAGGGTTAGCACTGAGCGTGCACTCGATCGAATGGAGTCGCTTATTACAGTCAAAGTTTTCACCGGCATGATCTGCAAATTCGGCGAACCAGACAGGCGTCCGCACGAAGATGTCCATCTTCTTCACATGCGGCTGCATTGTTGGCACAACCTGCATGCTTGTAGCGCCAGAACCAATAACCGCGATGCGTTCTCCTTTCCATTGCTCTGCGTTGTAATCCTCTGGCCAGCGCGCCGTGTGTATCAGGCGGCCCTCGAAAGACTCCAAGCCTTCAACATCTTCAGGAAACTTCCACGAATTGAGGATCCCGTTGGCACTAATGACAACATCTCCAACGTCCTCTCCAATTTCTCCCGAGATTGAATCTTCGATCTGCACATGCCATTTACCTTCATCTTCATTCCATTCACAAGCCGTCACAGTCGAGTTGAAATTCATGTACTTGCGCAACCCAAAGCAGCTAACAACACGATCCAGGTACCGAAAAATGTCTTCGGATGGACTGAGATATTTGGGCCAGTCGTGATTGAGGGCAAAGGAAAATGCGTATGCATGTGACGGCACATCGCAGGCGCAGCCAGGGTACCTATTCTAGCAAGTTTTGAGAAGACTGCAACGAATGAATTGACACCAACTTACCTCCAACCACGTGCCTCCAATGTCGCCATTCTTCTCATATACAACATGTTCGATATTTTCGCCATATTTTTGTATCATATATGACATCAGAATGCCGCTGATGCCCCCTCCGATGGTAATGACTTTGATCTTGCGCGAGTATGAATTGAGCACAACGTCGGGAATTTCATATTCTCCCAGTTTGTGGCCTAACCGATATCCATATTTGCCGCCAGGAGCATTTTCTGGAATCTGCTCGCCATTGGAATGGCCATTGACTGCAGACGGATCGAATACCATGGTTCGGGAAGGACGCTGCAAAATTAGGATTGCGGATGCTATAAACCAAGAACTCAGTGTTGAGCTGTGGATTCCCACAAAATTCCTCAGAAAACAAAGTTGACCACCAATCAACACGCTTTTATGTAATTCGTGCCTGGGTTCACTGACAACGATCCAGTTTACTTGAGAGATACGTATTCTAGGAATGGGTACGCACCGGGCGATGCGGGGCCGGGGACCGGAACATAGCAGGACATCCTCCGTCTCGGGCAGGGTAATTGCCGTCGGCCTTCTGGAGATGCCTTCGCACTGTGTACCAAGGATTGAACACCAGTCGGAAAAGGCATGGGTTGGGTGGCATCGGTGGCTTTTCGGGCACACCCGAAAATGTCTGACAAGGAAATTTCCTTGTCACGCCGGTCTATTTTCCCCTCAATTTCTAGCTAGCCGATTCGGTAACCGTGTTTCTGCGAAGAGACCGACAGTGGATTTCACAGTCCGTTTCGATAATTGTCTCGGGGAGGAATGCTCGCATTCAACATAGGCGGGGTAAGAGATTCGTATCAACAGGGTTTAATTTGCATATCGTGCACTATTATAATGCATATGTGTTGCATAATTTGATACATTGCTGATTCTGCCGCCATTCCAGAGGACACTTTGCCTAAATTAGAAGCCCCGAAAATGGTGACTAGAGATATTATAATTAATTTCTATGTTCGGTTATGCTTGATAAGCCTAGCAGCCGGATATCGTGCTGGAAAAAGCCTGTTCGTTCCAACATCCCACATGGTACATCTGCCCTTACTCTTGTACGATGTTATCACAAATATCTAGTCACAGAGTTGAACTGGATGATCTGATACAATTTTATAAGATCTCACATATATTGGTTTTTCTCTTTAATCTTCACTTAGAGGGTGCGGTAAGGCCATATTTTTATGTGTTCTGGTGCTTAGCCCTCATTGATCAACGTTTCAAGTCCTCAAGTTTTAATTTTTGGAAATACGAGCGTCGATTATATATCAACGCAAGAGTGTTCTTCTGAACAGTCGAAGGAAGCCGACCAAGAGGATTCATCAATTCAATCATGTTTGCCACATCGTTTATCGCGTAAACTGGATTGGTCCAGACAAGGTTGCTCCGCTCCGTGATAAAGCAGACAACGCAAGTGACTGCCTTAGCGTGGATTTCACGCCTAACTAGTGAACTTTGAATAATGAATATTATGTCTGAGCACTAAGATTTACTGAATCACTCCATTTTTAGCCTAGTTGCACCGCATCAGCTCGGCTAGTGGTGAGCTGAGACAAGGAAACCCCCTTGTCCCGCGAGCTAATAAAAGTGAGTTGTGTTGGTGGCCTTGCATTTACGGCGCGCATTGGCATTGGCTCTGAACCAATCTCCGACACCGCTTTTTCAAATAAATATCTGCCATAGGTTCTGCCCGACAACATCTCTCTGGTTGCGAAACTGCCCCTCATCTGAACCGGCGTCTTTGGCGGATTCAACGACGCGAGCAAGATGCATCTGCGGACAGCTTCGGTGGCGTTCGCCGCGCTCGTGGCCGGTCTCCATGGAACTAACAATGGAGTCGCCGGGGCGGAGACAACAAAAAAGCCAAATATTATTCTCATCATGACAGACGACCAAGACAAGCACATGCAGTCTCTCGATTACCAGCCTGCGGTTAAGAAGCATTTTATAGAGCAGGGCACTACCTTTGACAAGCACTTTTGCACAATGGCTCAATGCTGCCCGTCTCGAGTCTCATTTCTAACAGGCATGGCTGGGCACAATACAAACGTAACCGATGTCAAGCCACCATACGGTAGGTCGAACATATTATTCGCTAGCAAAGCCCCAATCAACTAAATCTGAGCAGGCGGTTATCCAAGATTCGTAGAGCAGGGATTCAACACAAACTATCTCCCTGTTTGGCTGCAAGACAGTGGTTACAATACCTATTACGTGGGAAAATTTATGAACTCCCATGGCGTGTCTAATTATAATAACCCATATCCTGGAGGGTGGAATGGCACAGATTGTATGTGGTTTGATTACCTCCTCTCCTGTCCATTTCTCAACATCTAACTTGTACGTAGTTCTCATTGAACCCAATATTTACTGGTACTACAACGCGACATGGCAGCGCAACAGAGACGCACCATACTACACGCCAGGAGAGTATTCCACTGATTTGGTCGCGAAAAAGGCCTTGGACTACCTTGACGATGCCGTCAATGCCAAGGATGGCCGTCCGTTCTTCATGGCAATCATGCCCATAGGGCCACACACGGAGATTCGAACCAAGGACAACACAGCCGTGGGACAAAATGTATTTTACCCACCCGCCGTTGCTAAGCGCCACGAAAACCTTTACCCCAACGCCAAGATTCCAAGAACCGAAAACTTCAACCCCGACACTCCTGGTTACGCAAGTTACTTGAAGACTCTGCCCAAGCTCAACAGCACCGTCATCGATTACTTGGACGATTTTTATCGAAAGCGCCTCCAAGCTTTGGCTTCCGTCGACGATCTCATCGACGACGTTTTCGCAAGACTTGAGAAGGACAACCTACTTGACAACACATACGTATTTTACACCAGCGACAACGGATATCACATGGGCCACCATCGCATGCAGGCTGGAAAGACGACTTGCTTTGAGGAGGACATCAACATTCCACTCATGATTCGCGGCCCTGGAGTTAAAAAAGGCGTTACTGTTCACTACCCCACCACCCATACGGACCTTGTGCCCACCATGTTCGAGCTGGCCGGCATTCCCCTCCGCGACGAATTCGATGGTGCTCCGATCCCTGTTATTGAGACTATTCAGCCGTCCAAATACGAGCAGGTGAACATTGAGTTCTGGGGAGGGAACCGAGAGGAGGGCGAGTACGGCGGGACTCAAAGCCATCCCAACAATACTTTCAAGGCCCTGCGCCTCGTCGGCCCCAAGTACGACTTGTTGTACACTACGTGGTGCACAAATGAGCACGAGCTCTACGACATGAAGCACGATACTGCCCAGATGAACAACTTGTACGGCGACGAAGCAAAGAGCCTGTTTGGCTACCCCGTCCCCAAAGTCACATCCCGCCTCAATGGCCTGATGATGGTCATGAAATCATGCAAGGGGACCTCGTGCATTCACCCGTGGAAGACTCTGCATCCATTTGGAGATGTAACTGGCATCCTGGATGCCATGGATTCGCGATATGATGAGTTTTATGAAAAGGGAATGCCTCAGGTGAGCTTTGATAAGTGCGCGTCGGGCTATCTAATTGAGGTGGAAGGCCCTCAAGAGCCCGCCACGTGCAAAGCATCCGAACTTAAGAGGGTTGCAGAACAGGACAAGTACAGCTACAAGATGAATGACGACTGGGCAATGTGGGCATAGAAGTACATGATTCAATGATCAGATGTCTTGGAGTATTGGATGGTATAGATTAATAGACGGAAAGGTAGATACCGTAAAAACTCGCCAAATCGGACTATGGAGTGGAGCAGCCTTTTGCTTCTTCTCCCGCATTCTGGCTGCTCATCACAGCTTTGATTGGTTCTTTGTACATTTATGGGAACATTTTGGTCCCCACTCCATAGTCCGATTTGGCGAGCTCTTGCGGTACTTATTACGGACCATCTCCTGTGAGAGCATTGCGTTGTGGCTGAATATCTTGTTGGTTACACCACAGCCTCTCAAGCTTGTTGAAAGATTTGCGTTTAAAATAGCATAGTTTTGAACCCACAATCTTTTCTATTCAACAGGAGAGCCCGAGATGCGCTCATGGGATTTGTGAATGGAATCTGTCGCAAGCTCCAGTACCTTCTCAAACACTTTGCGTCGGGTAGTTTGGGGCGCAACGCGAGCCTGAGACATGAGATGTATCGTGATACGGCTCAACGCCGACCTCGGCCGCAGGTTGCGGCTTCGGATCATGGAGTTGGGAATAACAGGCCATTTTGTTCGCCGGCCGCACATGGTTCCATCTGCCCAGCCCGAGAAGAAGTTTTGCGTCGGATTTATTCGACTCGTACTACGTTTAAGCTTACGGGACTTCTGCATCCTTGGTTCGCGCCTCGCACGAAATTGCGGGTCCACGGCGCGCGTGCACTGAGAGATCACCGTCATCTGCGCCAGCAAGGGCCAAAGTGTAAACAAGGTAACCCAGGCCATTTTTGTGCCTGGCTTCTTGGCAAGAGTGCATATGCTTCAAATGTCACACACATCCCAACTTCACTCAAAAATTACATGGCAAAAGAATAATATTCTCGTAGATTATCTTCATCACAAACTTTATTTAGTTCACGTGTCCAACTAAACAATGATAACATGCGCAACTATTCAAAATCCCTGTTTAAACAAATGGGTATCGGTTCCTTAGGTGATGTGCACCGGCATTCGGCTGCCGTAGGCGTCGCTTTTGCTGACCTGTATGTCCAACTTGTGAAAGTCGTGGAGCTGCAGCCAGCACAGCATGCGGAAGACGAGTGTGCACCAGATCTCGTTAACCTGGAGCGGCGTAATATCATCAGCGGGCTTGTTTTTGGTGTCCTTTGATTCTTCAGCGTCTTCAGTGGCGCGTGTCGCCCGCCTCTGTTTGCTCAACTGGTCCTGCGCACAAACGATGCGAACGACACTTTTTCGCACAAACTTGGTGTACATTTCCATGAGGAGACCTTCCTTGTCACCGGTGAATGCTGAATCAATATCGAGAATGGACATTTTGCCTTCTTTGGCGTCCGCATTCTCTGTCTTGGAGACCTTGGTGTCGGTCTTTTCATTCAAAAAGCCGAGGACCTCCTGAATATGTGCGCGCACCACTTTTCGAACTGTGGTGAAGCTCGTTTCTTGGAAGTAGGCGTCGCACAACTCGATTCCATCGCGGAAGTGGTTGAGGTCGTTTATCAATTTCGCGCCATTGATCTTCTCGCTAGCATCATCCAGCATCGAAGTTGATGCTCGGATGAGCGGGAGTTTGTTGCTGTCTACCCATCTAAGAATCCGTGACAGCTGCGCACTCTCCTTCATGGACGATTCCTTGCAAAGGGTTCTCAAAAACGTGCTAAACTCGAGCAAAAGCGTTGATAGTGAAAAGTTGACGGGATCCCAGTAGAAAACTGTCGGGTTCGGAAGCATGCGGAAAACAGTGTCTTTGACATGGAGCATCTCGCCGACCATTCCAAGCAACTCGAACGGAACTTTCAGTAGTTAGAATACGTGTTTTTTCAATATAGATATCCCTCGCGTTTAGGAGGAGAACTTACTGGGGAAAATGTGGCTGTGACGAGCCTGCTCAACGCCCTTTCGAAAGTAGTTGACTGTTTTGAGATCGCAGCCGAAGAGCACCAGTGTCTGAGCAATCTCTGCCATACTTCCCAACTGGAGACTGCCCAAATCTTTGGCCTCGTCTGCCAAGACCAATTTCTCAGGGCAAAAAATGGTTGGTGCAAAACCAAAGCAAAGCTTTTTGACGCCGTAGCTTGGAACGACGCGATTCTGCTCGAACCAGGTGGGTCCCTGCTTCTGGAAGGTGAAGGTAATTCCCAGCTTATCAACGTAGGAGCCGTAGAGAACGAACCCATTGCCCTGGGCACGGTACTTATCATTGTTCAGATCAAACTGTCGCCAGTGGATGCCCAGCATGCCGGCCATCTCAACCATATGCGAAATGGTGGTTGTGGCATAAGGCTTTCCGAGACCTTCCGGCATGCTATCCCAAGTACGCTTCTTTCGCTGCATGCACACGAGCAAGGTGTGGTTAGCGGTAGGTAGGATAGTCTCCGAAGCAGAAGCATTTGATCCATCGATTTGCAGCTCCTTCGGAGGACCATTGGAGTTCTGCCATTCCGATGTCTTCTTTTCCTGCCAGGCGCGCGATTCCTTCTCCATTCGACAAATGGCCATCAGCAGCTCGTACCAGGTGGCCTTTTCGTTGTCAGCGGTATGAACGACCTGCTGTTTGCTCTTCTTGTACTGTTCATCGAACTCTTGTATGCTCGAGGTGTACTTGAAGTTCTTGTCGCTGCCGTCGAGATGGACGATTTTCCTGTCCTTGTCGACCACATCCTTGTCATCGCCCAGCGGGCCCCTTGTATTGGTTGGCCTCGCGACAAATATGACGGGAACCTCGAATTCCACTTCGAACCGAAACTCGGACCACTTCATGCGCCGCCGAGAGAATTTGGACCATTTCCCTATCACGGCCTCGCTGCACAAGGACCATCCGGTTGCAGAGGCAAAGTACTGCTGAAGCGCTTGGAGGATGGCAATTATAAAGGCCAGCACCGAGATGACCAAGGCCACAATGGCGATGATGAGCTCGACATTGTCGTCGCTTGACGACATGGCGCGTTTTCATCCGATTGCCCAGGCCAAGATTGTCGCGACACACTTCGAAACACGATGTTGGAGGAGACAAATACACCCTGTCAATCCAACATCCAACAGGTCAGCACTAAAACGGGCAGGGGGTGTTGTCACGTGGGCGGCTTGCGCCGGGGTCAGCACCAACAGTCACTAAAGAGGCGGATATTCAGCAACGGCGATTGGCTTCTTGGCAGAGTGGTTGGGCTGCTTCTACGCTGCAAGAGTGCCGATGCATCTGCAATAGGTTGAGGCGTAAGCGCCGTTCTTGGGGGCTGTTCTTGGGGGCCGTTCTGCCTAATCGCTCTCATTTTCTGCCCTACAGCTCCACACATTCTGCAACACAACCTCAGCATGCGCACCACGTCAGCCCGCTTGCTTGCGCCGCGATGATGGGCATTTTTCTACTTCAGCTCTTGGGGCCAAAAGTCCTAAATGCGCCACCTCTGTCGTACTAGCTCAAAAGAGTTCATACTCAGCCACTATCTCCTTTAGTGCCTCTAGCAACGGTTATTCGGCAAGTCAACCAATGGCAGGACCGCATGCAGATCAATGCGCCAACGTGGTGGATTTGTTTGCCATTCATCTAAGAATGAAGGTCAGCAATGGAGATGTAAACACGCTTCGTGTTTTCTAGCGAGGGGCCAACGCGGAGGGAAAGTTGCCGCACAGAGGCGGAAATGACAGTAGGAGTGGCTGCGAACGCCCGCAGCATCAACATAAACACCTGGGTGGTTACCCTATAGAACACCTCTGACGGACGTTTTATGGGCAAAGATGAAAGGAGCTCCTTGGAGCAATTTCATTGAAGGGAAGAAGGAAAAGAAAAGAAAAGAAAAGAAAAGAAAAGAAAAGAAAAGAAAGGGATTTCGAAGCAATTGCTTCCCTTCAAGTCTTGTGAGCCTTAC
Organism: Calonectria crousiana; assembly: GCA_013406985.1. Lineage (NCBI taxonomy): Eukaryota > Fungi > Ascomycota > Sordariomycetes > Hypocreales > Nectriaceae > Calonectria > Calonectria crousiana. The sequence goes on along the minus strand of VTGD01000013.1, from coordinate 225,909 downwards.
GCTCTTAAATCTTGGGACTCAGCCAAGTGAATAAAAATTGGTGTTTTTGATTAAAAACTCCTAAGGCTAGCGTTTTATAGCGTAGGGCCTCTAATATTAATGGTCTCACCTCCCTCAGCCACTGAAGACCACCGAATACCGCCATGGTAACTATTTTATGAAACCCGATGCCAGCAAAGACCGCGACAAGGAGTGATAACTTTGGTTGGGACCAAATAACTAGGGGGCTGAAGGGAGGAACCATCTTATCCCGATCGTGTGTATCGGCGATAAAACCAACAGACACTTGTTGGGGCTTCTGGTTACTGGAGGATAAAACAGCATTCACCATTCCGAGGCTGTCCTCTTCTGACAGGTTATACCTCCTTGCGAGCTGCTCTCCAAGGTTGTCAGTGCCCTTTAAATCTTGTAAGTTTAGACGTAGCGTGGGATGTGTGGGTTCTTGTTTGTGGGTTGATCGACTGATGGTAAAATTGATGTCGACTAATAGGATGTGTTCGTAGTGGCGAACGTCGTCTTCGGCCTTTAACTGGTTTGGTGGTGTAGGTCCCAGGGGCCTCAAGTTCGTCTCTCCACGTGTTCGCTTTAAAATTTGCTTAATATCGTCTTGGGGATTGATTTCAATGTTGTGCATTTCCTCAATCCTTCTATAGACTAATCCGCAGAGGTGGCTTTGCAATTTGTCAGATAATCCCATTTTCTTTTCAGACGGCCTGATTTTGGGCTGATGATAACTTACCACTGCACCTCGTCTGCCGAGAGTCCATGGTCCATGAAGCCGCATGAAGGACATTGCGTTCGTCCTTTATTCAGCCTTCGGAACACCATGTTCATTTGTAAAGCCTGGCCGGGCTACATTCAAACAGTTAGCAATCAGCCGTTTCATTGACTGTCTTCGTTGCAAACCTTGATAACTGCTTGCCAGGGACGTGAAAGATCTAACTGGCGTTTTGTACTTTCATCTTCGAGAAACCATTCCCCTCGATCAATCTTTTTAGTTCCTAAATCTTTAAAACGTTCTCTGAGGATATGAAGAAATACCTTCAGCAAGCATATTAGCTGTGAACTTTTGCACTTGAATTATGCGTCTTACAGATTTTGATGAGATTGTTTCTAAATGAAAAGGAAAAGGACGCCCTCTAGCATCATTCAACAAGACGGGGCTCAGCCAAACTTGAGGATATAACTTTATTTCACTCTGCTCCTGCCTGCTGGTTCTCCATAGTCTAGTGGTAGACTCAGCTTGATTGGCATGAGCTGTCTGGAACCAACTGCCACGATGAGACGAATGGCCCGAACCTATATCCTTTGGGGAGGCAAATTCTAAGAATGCTTTCATTGCCGCAGCAGCAGCTGCTGCAGCGTAGTTTTGCCAGAGCTTGTTTTTATGGCTATCAGCATAGTCACAAACACCTTTAATAATGATACAGGGCATCAAGTCCCAAATACCAGCTCCCTCCATCTCGAAGCCGATGATTTGCTCTTCCCTCGCGATTCTATCTCGGTCTTCTCCTGATTTCATGACCACATCTCCGGAAGCAATGCCTCCAATGTGGATAGATGGGTTTTGCGCTTTGCCGGGGCCCTCTCTCTCCAACCTCCGCTTGAATTCAAAGCCTTCCGATCTCGAAGCGAGACGCACTTTTTCGCATCCGCAGTCGTCACATGTCATTGTCAAGGCAGTCTCACAGGTTACAGTATCACTGCAGCAAGCGAAAGAGCCGCGATGCTGGTGCCGATAGCTTGATTCAAATAGAATATCGTGGGTGGGTCCCGGGTAATCATATTTTCCTGGGCGTGTTTGATCTGTATCGGATTTTGGGTGCGCGCCTTGTAATTCATTCAATATCTGGGACGTCCTCTGACGCAACTCGCTTCGCCCCTGGCTGGTCTCCCGGTAGCGCATAAAAGATCTCATTTCCTTGGTCTGCTTTCCCAGACGATCTTGAGAAGATCTTTTGGGCGAAAAAACCGGACCTGGGTATATTTGGCCAAAATCAAATTGGTAAAGTGAGTTGCTGATGATGACGTCTCCGATGAAAATCTCGTCTCCATCATTAGTCGACAGAGGGACTCCTCCACAAACACCCACCAGCAGAGCAAGCCGCACACTTGTGTAGCTGACTTTGAGCGCCCCAGCGGCTGCCGCAGCTTTCACTTTTCCTATCCCTGGCAAAAGGATGGCGACAATATGGTGCGGACCGATGCGCCCATGGGTGTAATCGTGGTTGAGATCTCCAACCACGCTGGGAAAGAATGCGTCAAATGCGCAACGGACAGCATCTAACTCCAGCGGTAGCGCGCAGAAAATGGCTATCTCAAAGGCATCACGCAGCACAGGTGCTTCGCTCATGGTTGGCCAATCGGATACGCAGATAGATTATTTGCGATTGAAAGATGGTCGAATACGACTCTACAGTACATTAAGATGTTGTGCGAGCTCTCCAGGTGTTTTGTCGACTCTCGACTGAAGAGAGTATGTGTCTGTCCAAGAAAACAATAGAGGTCCCCGGGACCTTTTATAGTTGCTCCTCGTGAACGTACCCGCAAATGCGTGCACCAATTCTCATTGGCTACCCAAGGATGACTCCCATCATCTGGCCCCCAAGGGAGTATGACGAGAGCGGGCTAACATGCATACTCCAATGAGAATCGAGGCCCAGCCGTACGAAGTACTCCCAGTCCATTTTTAATAGGAAAATACATTGGATTTTCAACTTTTCTAAGGCCAGGCTCGTCGGAGACAGAGCAGGGCACACCAATAAGATCACTCACGGGGACCAAGAGAGATCCACTCTTTGCGTGGACAATTGTATTGTCTGCGCAGATTATGGAGCCGGTGGGGCTCCATATCCACCAATGGGGTTAGGGGAAGACAGCAGGGGGACCCGAGGGCAGGGATGGTATAAAGGCAGGGCTTTTCCTACCCATACGCAGCAGCAGCAGAATAGCATTCTTTCTTTCTCTTTTTGTTCTTGGGCTTGGATGGGCATACAGACTGGGCTGGGGATCCATGTGCTAGTAAAGATTAGGAAGTAAATCTTATAATATCTATTAAGATATATTGTTATGACCCAGTCTAAACCTAACCTACAGTCGAATGCAATGCCTTCAACAAAGGTTCGGATCGGCCTCGCCTACTCCCCCACGGCCCTGACCCACAGTTAATCTCTCAGCCAATAGAGACAGGAGCGAAACGCCTTGGCATCAGGGCGCTGTTCGCTCCAAGGGCTCACTTACACAATTGAGTAATTAAGACTTCTAGGAGTTGCGATCATTAGGATCTAACCCAGCTTTCAATACAACTTGGTTACCTTCAATTGCTCGCTTGACAAATTGACCCATTACCAGACGTAACATTTCCTTTTGTTATCTTTTGTATTGCTCAGACCCAACGTGCCTAATCCGTCCTGCAATATAAACCCTATGGTTTACTTTGTTGGATACCTCAGACCAAACTACCCTGTAGTAAGGTTTGGACCAGACCGTTACACCCAAAGCATACGCCATTTCAACAAAATTAGGCATAGAAGATAGATCCATTATAGGAAAAACTAGAATAAGACTCCTTACTTATTTGTCCTTTAAAAATAAACATACCACTACATTATAGCATGATCCGTTACTACGGTAACCATGAAGATCATATGATAACCTAGTAATCCCAATCTCCTCGTGGGGCCCTGGATGCCCCGTGTGGTGGTGCTATATATGCTATCTATGCGTCCAAACCCATTCTTCCCCTCGTAGAAAGAAGAGAAAAGAAGGCCGAGTCTGCTCGGCATGATAAGCCCGACGGGCGGGGGAAAGCACCTGCTTTTATACCTAAGTCTGCCTGTTGCCTACCATGCCCCCAATCCCATTGACTACCCAGAGATGACCCACCTCATCTGCTGATTAATTTGTCCGCGCAAATACTATGGGTCCCTCACGCCGTTCGCGTCCTTTATTAGTGTGCCCTACTCTTCGTCCCTCAAGCCGTGCCTTAGAAAAGTTGAAAATCTAATGTATTTTTCTTACAAATGTAGCCGGGGGATACTTCGTATGCATGTCTGTGCCATGCCCCCGTGTGATACCCATATAAAAAACATATGTGTGCCATGGTCCTTACTATACCAATGTTAGAAGGGGCTGCTTTGTGCCTCCTGGTAAGGACCATGTCCGTGTGGCCTACCAGCCAAGTGACCTCCGGTCACAGAGTGCAATCAAGCAAGACAGGCGCATTGCGCGCAGTTTCTGCGTCTGCTAAGAGAAATGGAATCTGCTTTTTAGGGGTGAAGTTGAACGTCACAAAAGATGAAGCGTGCGCTGTCCTATTTACGGGGACGAAGATATCGCGATTGCCCAACAAGGAAGGAACCCCCCTCATAGAGCTGAAGGGAGTTAGGATTAGGGTTGTTTGGGGCGATCCCTGGTGTTGGCGCCAGTGGTTGTATTTTTTTAATTTTCTTTTGGGAAAGGCTCAGTTGATTTCTAATGTCGCACAAAGGAGGATATTATTCTGGAGCTATATGACTTGAGGGTTTGAAGCAAGAAAATAGAGAGGCAATTGCTTGTGCAACAAGTTCGGCGACCGTAGGCTCTGTCTTGGGCTCGGACTATGCCCGCAGCTCCCCAACCAGATCTTATATCACCTATCAGAGTCCTTTTACAGCATTAAGCATTCGGATAGGCATCATAAGGCATGACCTGTACTCAGCGAGATAGCGCTACGGCTTAGGCTGGTACTATTTGGTGGCCGACATTGCACAAGGAACACAAATTCGGCGACAAGTGTATCCACTATAACTTCAAGAAATAATGAATGAATTCTGACTAAACTCATGGACATCTTGTAACGACAGAAATACATATCCCATTTACCGGATCGGCCAAAATCTGCAACACAACCTCTTGCGCACGCAACTACAAACTGGTGCACAATTCACCGCCTAACTATCCAAATCCTCAAGACCAAATCCCAATTTCATCGTGCAGAAACAACGCAATTTCGTCAATGTTTTCTCAGCCCAATCTGGTAACTCATGATTCATGAACACGCCACCAACAATGCCAGCCCCTTTGTCGATGTGGGCTTACTTCGGCGGTGGGGGGTGGCCATTCTGATGAGGTGGAGGAGGAGGACCATCACCATCTGGAGGAGGAGGAGGAGGTCCACCGTCATGAGGTGGAGGAGGAGGAGGAGGCCCATCATCTGGCGGGGGAGGGGGGCCATTCCCGGGAGGTGGCGGAGGAGGCGCAACTGCAGCCGGCCCCTTTGGTCCTTTGCCAGGAGGCTTGGGGGACCTCGCCGCCTCGCCCGCAGGATGAGTTTGGACCATCAAAAGCAAGGGGGCGATGGCGATAGCAATGTATTTAAGATGCATGGTGATTTTGGGAAAGATAGAATAAGGTAGATAGAACTTGATATGGATGACTTTTAATAAGATGATTTGGTCTGCGACAAAATCAGTGTTGGCTTAGTAGAAGCTGAGGGTTCTATCAGCATCCACCAAGCACGATATTTATACACTGACACAAGCCACATAAATCATTACTCATATTTGAAAAGGCGTCTGTCGTCCGTGGCATTTCACCTATCGCCACGGGATGATGCCTCACTTTTCCAGGTCTGAGGTCATTTTCACGTCAACACCCTGCCACGCAATCCCAGATACTCACCAACATTATGTCTCGAGGAGTAATCGTTTCTTTGTGCATAGGCTTGGCCCTCGTCATGATTGCAATGCTCGCCAGGTTAGAACTCCCAACTGCCTTTGTTTGTACGCGTTCGGTCACTCAGAATAGTAGGGATTGTGTCGATCTGGGACAGAGAGAGCTGAACCACAGCCACTCTTAGAATGAATTGACCCAGTCAATGATGCCCACGGTCCGCGTTTGGGACTAAAACCAGGTCTCGGCATTCCATGATGATCCGATAGTGCCCTTCGCCTCACTTTGCTTATTTAGAGTTGCCAGGTGGTTTGGTGGTACACAGGACGGACCATGGACATGACCAGAAGGTTTCGCGTCCCGTGACCACACGTAGGGGGCCCGACAGGTCCCAAATGTTGTAACGGTGCTCAACTCTAATCCTCCCAACAATTGGTGGAGAGGTCCCGAGGGGTGACTTGGTCGAGCGGTAAACAATTCACACCGCAAACCCAGGCAGCCCAAGTCATCGCTCGGGACCGATCCTCAGACACACTGCCAACCCCCGGCTGTGACCACGTAGACTAGCACAGGGCAGCCGGGGTTGGGGAACAGTGCAAAGAAATATCCAAGGCGAAAGCTGGACGCGCTGTAGTACCACCACCGAAAGAGTGGTAGCAGGGCGTTGAGGATGATTATTCCTCCTTTTTTTGGTTCTCTTTTTTTGGTGTTTGAGGTTCGAACGATACCTGCGTCTCTTTTTTTTTTTTTTACTTCTTCTCCATGGTCACGTTTTCAACCCAATACATAATCTGAATGCTAACATTTGCTTCTGTCAGGAATTCATCCAGGCCAAGGGAAATTGTGAGGCAAAGGTACTGTACGTATACACGAGGCCTCCTAGCAAAATATATTAGGCAACCATGAATCATACGAGGGGGCACCCAGTATCAATACTGCACATGGCAGTGTAGTTCTGGCATTTAGATACACTGTATCTACTACTCGTAAACAAAAGCAATTACCCCGCCACCTTGGACACGCACGAAATTCCGCGGACATTTTGACTTCCCGCAACAACCAATCAACAAGGCTCATCAACTGCCGGTTTCAATACGGATAGAGCATCACAGCATGAATCTGATTAGATTAGTTTGATCGTCACGTATCAAGAGATGAGTCATGTGGACATCAAGAATTCAGGTTCAACTTGCAAAGGCAAGCCAAAAAGTATCGGAAGAGCCGTTCACAAACCTAGGTAGATGGTCAGATCAATTTAATAACAGACATCTCTGTTTTTAAGTTGTTATGAATATTAGACTTTAAGGTGCGAGTACTTTGGTTGGCATCAATTGTCGCATTTCGCATCACCACCACCACACCATCTGGCAACTACTGCGAAACATTAGCTCAAATCTAATTCTCAAGCTTAATTCAAAAGGCCCTCTTGCGCCGATCATTACTCGATATATTAGCACCAACGGCCCCCCCTTTGCACTCGAAATCACATTAACCCAGCTAGCTAACCCATGTTATGTGAAGAGGCAAAATGCCATGGTGTGCTTGAAAATTCACGTGGCAAAGCGGGGACGGGGCAATGGAGCAAAACAGCAACGTAAGGCCCAATAGTCTACTTTCAGCACTCACAGTGAAGGCATCTGATCATTGTTACTGTTGTTCGTGGGTGATTTGGGCTGTCACCTCACAAATGCACGGGGCATCGGCTGCACGGGAGCATCGGAGGTCGCTGGTTAGCGTGCCCGTGAACCGATCGGAAGCGCGTGGTCGTCAACGGAAACGGGGCATCGGCGACTAAAAGCGCCGACCGACCAACACCGTGGCGAGAATTCAACACCAAAACAGATGTTTGTGTTCACATACGATACCAAGAAAAAAGGAGCTTGGGTGTTATGCCAAGCATTCTCGGAGCATCGGCGAGGCATATTCGCCTCTCATAAATACTGCTTCTTCCCACTTGCTGCATCCTCCCATCACCAGCACTCATGTCAGTCATATCCTGGTCATAGATCATCAGCTTCATTTTCATAATGTCGATCAATGTTAAAATTCTCGAAACCGGCACAATTCGAATCCGCCCCTCACACCGCCATCAATCGGCTGATAAGCCAATATGGATGCGACGGCTGTCTGTGTTTCTTGATTCATCATGGACCACCCCACTGCCAATCAACACTTATCTCATCGAGCATCCCGAGGGCTACATTTTATTTGACTCTGGAGAGTCACCGCGTACCATGCAACCAGGCTACTTTCCCACTTGGATGCCCTTTTTCCATCTGGCTGTCGATATTCACATACGAGAGGATGAAGGGATTGGCTCGCGACTCAAAGAACATAATCTCGAGCCACAGGATCTCAAAGCTGTCGTCCTTTCCCATCTGCACCACGACCACGGCGATGGTCTTCCTGATCTCATCCCGGCTCCAGTTTTCGTCACTCAAGAACACTGGAACGCATACAAAAACCCATTTCATGCAACCCTCGAGGGTGCCGTTCCGGGACAATGGCCAAAGGATTTCACGCCTGAAATTCTTCAACCAAACGGGGGGCCGATCGGGCCGTGGAACCGCAGCTATCCAATAACCAACGATGGCAAAGTCGTTGGTGTGGATACTCCTGGTCATGTGCCTGGTCATTTATCCTTGATTGTTTATGGTGACGATGCGACATATCTTCTCCTGGGCGACGCCACTTATGATCAAGAACTGCTCGACAGGGAACTCACAGATGGTGTCAACGGCAATCCTTACCTTGCTATTGAGTCTTTACGAAAAGTAAAGGAGTTTTCGAAACTGGAGCCAGTGGTGCTACTGCCTGCGCATGATCCTGGGGCCGCTTACCGACTGGAAAACAATGTTATCTATAATCCCAGCACAGTGGTGGAAGACCCGGGGCCAGCATCCGGCGGGCTCGGGCTTTTGCTTGTATTTTGTAGTTTCGTCATTTTAGTCGCCACGAAGCTGAAGCGCGGATATTGACGCATTCATCTTGATAAATATAAATTGGTCTCACCATCTTCAGTCAAAGTCGTGAATCCCATTTAGACTGATGATTCTATCTCCGAGGCCTCCAGGAAGGGCAGGATCACCACTGGACAAATCGTCATATTTGGCATCTACGCTTGACATTTGAGACTTCAACTTTAACGTTCAAAACTCTATCCAAATTTTACAGTCAATATGATTTCGGTTTCAAATTGTAACACCTCAATTGTAACAAACACACACATTTGTATTCAACGCCACCTTTAACTCGTTGATTAAGCTAGCTGGCCCCCTATTTCTGGGCCTCTCTGCTAGAGGCTAACCATATCTCCGATTCATAAGTGCAAATTTTTCTTTGGAAGAGGACATCAAGGTATTTGTTCTGTTGGTTAGGGCGATAAGTTTTCACAACCAACCTATTTGTATAACTCTAATTGTATGCCACCTTTGTGGCTTGGTTGCTGGAACACCCCGGTTGAGCCTGCAGCTTGTTTTTTATCCAGAAATAAATGATTTCGGCGGTTAGCTACAATAGCCTTGGAGCTACCGAGAGTACCAAGTCTAGATCTACAAATTTCATAACCATATTCCCAATCGTACAGTTCGAACATTTCTGTCTCTCCTTTCTCCTACACAACCCTTTTCCCTGTAGGTTTTAGATTAGCAGAGATATAATGTATTCTCAAAAGGATGCAGTCTCGAAGACAAACAAAAGCTTCTAATCAAACCCAATCAGAAATGAGCAATGAGCTTCCAACCAGTATTCTTCATCCTGGTCACAAGTATACACGTAGTTCCGACCAGGCAGAACACGCCTGAAAAGATCTTGACCCCAACCCAGCCTCCTGAACCATCCAGTATAACGCCGCTAATCGGAGTGGTCGTCAAGCCAGCGATTGCACACAAGAAGTATATAACGCCGATTCGGAACCCGATTTCGTTCATTGGCGAGATCTTTACAATCAATGGCGTCATGAGCGAGGCATACGCGCCAGAGAAGAAACCAAAGAGAATTGAGAATGCGAGAAGCGCTCCACTGCCAGTAGCAGGCAGCCAAAGCGCCATAATCCAGATTCCTGTCAAGTAGGATACTATGATGAAGGCATTGTAAGAGCCTGCTTTGTCGCCCGTGAAACCCGCGGACAAACGTCCAAAGAGGGAGCTGGCGTTCAAGATGGATAACAGGTATTGCGCCAGGGTTGGATCCATTCCAGAGCTAAGCGCCTGGACAGAGAGGTAGGTGATTGGCACGTAGTATCCAAATGTGAAAAAGAGGAAGCCGAACGTGATGAAAAGGAAGCCTCCTTCCTTCAGTGGTCTCAAAAACTGAGACACGGTGATTTCTTGTGGGGGCGAAAGATGCCAGGCCCGAACGGTCATGTTCGCAATAAGGAGCAAAAACAAGATGAGAAACGCACATATGCGCATGGTCCAGCCGAAACCCACTTTGTCGATGAGACGAGGCACCATGGTAGAAAACACGACACCACCGATGCTGGAGCCAGTGAAGACTATTCCAAAAGCGGCGCCGCGCCTCTTGCTAAACCACCCCGCGACACATGCCAGGGCTAGAAAAGTAAGCATACATGCATGTGCTCGGCAAGTTGCAAGAACTACGTACCAGGTTGGAAAACGGCAGAGGCTCCGATGCCGGAACACGCGCCCTGGGCAAGGAGAATCTGGTAGTACTCGGTTCCAAGACTGGCCATCATGATCCCAAAGATATGAAGCAAGCTCCCGATGAGAAGGAGCCATTTGGGGCCATGCCGGTCGTATATGGCGCCGACAATAGGCCCCTATAAAACATGTTAAAGATTTTGATATGAGGGAGGTGCCAGATGAACATACTGTGGCTAACATGAAGAATGTTTGCAATGAGGAAATCCATGCAATGGTGCTCGGAGGGTAGCTGCTCAGAAGCTCATTTTGATAGTATTCTTGAAAGACGCCAATGCCTGTAATAGTGATCTGTCAGCATCGACTTGGGGCCGCCTCGGGAATGGAGCTGGGTCATACTATTGAGCCACCCGAAGCTGCAGAAAGACGTGCACCAAGTGCCCAGGACAACAAGCCAAGCAGCACTGCCGCCATCCGGAGCTTCGCCGAATGACTTTTCAGACACGGGCCTTTCATCTGCAATCTCTTGGTCGCGGAGTGTTGAAGCGTCATCTGAGGAACCGAGTTGCTGTTCTGTATTCTCGCCACCCACTCTTTCAACCGAGGTTCGCTGCGCTGTTTGTTGGAAAATGTCGCTCAGGTTTGACATGTTTCTTGCTCAAGGGAGGCTAGATAGACACTCTCGAAGCCGGACGAAGAGCAACAGGGTAAGAGTGCTGTTCGACACCTGCTGGAAATTTCCAATTGGGCGGAAATTTATAGAAGTCAAACATGTTGGTGCAGGGACACGGTTATTTCACGGCTTTAAAGCTCAACTACGAAGCGAATATGTTCGGGGAGTTACATTTTGAAAATTTGCCTGGGTCATCAATCCAACTCCACAAACGTTGGTGGGTTCTGTATAGGGTGGCATCCTTCCGGGCTTAAAATGGGCGGGATTAAGACCGAGCCTGGCGATGGCACAGTCGTTTTACGCCCGAATGAGCAATGGAACCAATCATTTCGCTTAGCGCGTCGGGGTTAAAACGGTCCGGCCGCGCGTGGAAATTGGCGGTAAATGGCCAACCTATTCAGTCATTCCCAGGCCAATTCGATTGATGGTCGGGTTGTTTCTGAGGCCGGCGGGTATAAGAGAGACATTAATCCGTTTGCCAAGCTGAATTTGCGGGCCCGACGGGAGGTCAAACATGTCTGGGCAGCGAATCAATGCCGAAACTGCCGCATCTCGATGCGCGGCTTCACCCGGCCCCGAAACCCAATCGCAAGCGCATGGAGCCTTGGCTACCGAGAAGATTCGGGTTTCTGGCGCGGCCCCCCGGTCATGTAATGGTTGCAAGTGCAAGAAGGTTCGCTGTGATAAGAAACAGCCATGCGCACCTTGTGTCCGAGCGGGCACAAGCTGCGTATTCCCGCCGGCTGGTCCGCGGCAGCGACGCACAAAGAAGGCCATCATGGCCGACATGGCTGCTCGGATTGCGAGCCTCGAGAAGGACCTTGCCGAAGCAAGGTCCGAAAACAAAACCGAATCATGTCCTGTTACGTCAACTCGGAGACGTCGAGAAGACATGCTTGTTCAGAAGGGATCATCGAGCCAATACTTTAACGAAATGTTCTTGTCCAGAGTTTTGGAAAAGGTAGGCTTTCGTCCCATCGATTATAGGGACGGCGCATTGAAATATCGTTATAGGAAAGAAATATCGACTCAATCTTGACCACACCTCCAAAAACTGGCCCCCCTCTTCCGCCCGGACTCTCCCCCTTTAACGCTTGCGGCATCCTCTCGTCTCCTTTCCCATCCTTTTCACCCGCCACCCTTCACCCACCAAAGGAGCTTGCTACGCGACTATGGAACATCTACGTAAACAAGGTGGATGTTTGTGCTGGACTGAAGCTTCTGCACGTCCCCACGGACGAAATCAAGGTGTACTCAGTCATACACGACCCCTCAGATGCACCTCTGGAAAACCTTGCTCTGTGCTTTGCCATTTACTTTGTCTCGGCAGTCAGCCTCGAAGGCCCCGAGGCACAGCTGCACCTGGGCCAGGATAAGGCCGCGGCATTGTTCCGCTTCAAGATTGGCTTTGAGCAGGCGCTCGCACTGGGAAACTTTCTCGACTGTCCCACCTTGACAGGGCTGAGCGCATTGGTCATGTATCTGGTACATCATCATGCTCCTTTTATCCACAGCACAGCGTCTAAAATAACACCCGAGTGATCTGTAGTCTGCACTACGTGTGCACAACCGTGGCAAGGGGATGTGGGTTCTCGCCGGTCTCAGCATTCGAATAGCCCAATGCATGGGTCTTCATCGGGACGGAAAGCTATTGGGCCTGTCTCCCTTTGAGTCGGAGATACGTCGCCGCCTCTGGTGGCACCTTCTCAGCCGAGAGACTCGTCCGGGAGAAGACTACGGCATGGATATTATGCACGGTCTGGTGCTGTCCTCCGACGTTGATCTCCCTGCCAATGTAGACGACGCAGACCTTTACCCAGACATGCCGCGGCTGCCTGAATCAAAAAAAGGCTGGACAGTCATGACATCCTCGCTGATTCTAATTGAGCTGACTAGACTCAAGGAGCGGCTCGACAATGTCATCATTTCAGCATCAACCTCATCACCACCGAGCGAAGGAGTAAGATTGCAATTAGTGAATGATGCCAAATTATGGATGGAAAAGTATCTTGAACGCTGCAACCCTCTCATTCCTCAACAAATGATGACGGGCATACATTCCCGCTTCATATTTAGAAAGCTGGACTTCCTGTCCCGACTACAGTGGAAGCTTCTCCACCACACCGGCTCGAGCGAGGATGTCATCACTGAGGAAAATCTCACCGAAGCCTTGGAGGTCCTGGAACCCAGGCTCACAGGTGATGATGGCGTTTTGCATCAGTTCGCATGGTCCCGAAAGGCTTTCCCACAATACCAAGTCATCATGTACGTGTTGTGGCACCTGTGTGTCAAGCCAGAGGGGCCCAATATCGACTGGGCTTGGAAGGAGGTCGATGAGCTGTTTTCGCGTGACCTGGAGGACGAGTTCACAGTAGGCTTCGGCTCAAAGATGGCCGCTCTCGTAGCCCTAAAGAAGAAGGCTACAGTAGTCAGGGCGAAGCTTCACGCTCAAAAAAGAGCAGATAAGCCCGCTGCTGGCAATGAAGGTGAGACACCACTGCCTCACATGATGCCCTTGGAGACCGGCACTGATGCTACTTGTGCGCTTGCTGAAATCACCGCGGACGAGTGCGGGTTTGGTACGAACATGGAGGAATGGCCGAACTGGTCGACCTTGGTCCAAGGTTTCCAATTTGACCCTGCGGATGTGTTCTGGCAGTGAATGTGAATGGGGTTTTTTTTTGGCAAGAATTATGATGTAACAATAGTGCGACAAGGGACTCGGAAATCGTTTTTCATGCCCAGCCGGTCCATTCATTGATCAAACTATCAAGCTTCGGCCCAAACAATTGAATACTTTCTATTCACATTAGCATTTTTAGAGGTGCAGATTGTGTCGCATTGCATTTATTGCGAACCTGTATGCATGGGACCCATTTGATCGGATCAGAGATTTTTGTGCAGCCAAGCCATTCAATCACCTTCCTGCGATCTTTTTTCTTTTTTTGCATACTCATTCATTACTGCGCCAATATCAATAGCTTGCAACGATGCACTTTGCCTAGATTGGCCGGTCCAAAACACGCCCGTACATGCACAGTGAATTAGCGCTAGGCTTTTTTAAGTTTGGTAATGAAAATCGCCTATGAGCTTCAATTGTTTAGAGCCGGGTCTAGATTGTGTGGCTGATGCTGGCGGAACATCGTTGGCATCTGAATGGCGCTAGTGGCTCAATAGTCCAAGGGATGGGCTCATTCAGGGGTTGCTGGGTCAGGGGGTCACATCTGGAATGAGATGTACCTGTGGAATTGTATCACTACCTGAGCTGCCCAGATTTTTTTCTTTTCGTTTTGGAACCGCGTCAAAATCTTGTCGCTTCCGATTCATTGATCCGCCAAAAATCATGCCGACTGCAAAGAATATCGCCATTGCCATGACGGCAATAGCTGTCTCCCAAGTCAATGCTTCTCGATGTCAAATGAGCTCGGAGAGCTTGGCCGTTACGACGGCTTCAACAACACCTGTGGGGGTCACGACAACTTCGGCGACAACCTTGGACACAGCAGCATCTGTATCTGCTTCCGCGACAACGACTCCATCAGAAACGACATCGACGCCTACGCCTACTTGTACTGTCTACGATATATTAGACAGTTCTCCCCCAGACCAGTCGTGCGGTGACGAAGGAGGAACTGATGAGAATGACCTTCTGACAGTGGAAGGCATATCCATTGATGATTGTGTCAACACGTGCGCACAAACCAAGGACTGCATTGTGATAGGGTACGAAACAACCGATACGGAACAGATATGCCACCTCCGGAGCACGACTGTGGTTCCAGTTCCAGGTCGAGGAAATAAGGTATATTATTATACTAGGAATTGTTTTGTCTGCCGCCGAGGAGGAAGTGCCCCACGGGCACGCGCAAAGGCCAGATCACTCACAACGCCCCAGTCACCAAAAGATGAGGGACACACAGACGGGCATCAAAGACGGAGTTTTGGTAGTCATGGAGGCCGTGGAGGACACAGAGGTGGAAAGGGAGGTCGTAGAGGTAAACGCTGAAGAGGGTATTACTGGAACTGGTGAAAAACGGATTAATTAGTACTATATAGAGAATTTCGACGCTCGCTATAAACAGAAGAGCAGAGCCCTTGTTATTAAATCTGGATTCTTTCGCCTCTCACGATATAAAATCACTTTTTTTAAAGTACAAACATGTTTATGGCCCAATACCAAGCATGTGGGCGTTTACAGATGCCCTCCGAATTTAGGATTTAATGATCCCTTTCCCCCTCTAGAAGCATTTCTTTTCTCGAATGACATTTTATATTCATGAAAAACATATAAGCCGTCTTAGCCATGATCTTCTTCTTCTCTTTACAGGGTCAGCACTCAGTCTTTGAGCTGTTATGTAACGTCTAGTTGAATCCGCCCTTTCCACGGCGGCATTGTTTGGTTCTGGGGGCTGTTCAGCCAGCGGAGGACCGGAAATGTTTTGTTCACTTATACAATCGCCAGCTTGGAAATGCGTTTCTTCTAACGACACCTCATCCCTTGGCTCGTTTTCTAAACTTGGCCGGTTTGATGTCAAGGGTGTGGTTAATATCTCCGCGGGGTCTAAGGTTGGTGGTACACCGCTGAACGATGATGAGTCCGTATGGAGCGACACGGAGCTTCGAATACTTCGCGACTTGTCTTTCCCATTTTCCGTAATTCTTCTTGGGGAAAGAAAGTTGTGGGATTTGGCGCCATGTCCTGACTCAACAATATGCTCATCGCTCTCAAGTATACCATGCTTGAAGAGCGCAGGGCTTGGCTTTGTAATAGAGTCATAAGTTGGCCTCGTCTCTTGAGGTGAATGAAACAAGTGCTCGAGAGCCTGTACGCCCGGGTTGCTCTTTGCTTTTGCTGAGAGTTCACAAGTATTGAGCATGGTCGCCATATTCTGCCCCCGTGCCTTGGACTGTGCGTAAAGTCAGTATGATACCTCCCAGGCAGGTAGATAAACCAAGACAGCCACACCTTGCTAGTGTACAGAGGGGGGAACTTCTCGCCCTCAGAACCACACTTAGGCCTTCCCAAATAGCAATAGTCGTCATCTTTACACTTTGTCGAGATGATTGTCAACTCGTTGCGGACTCGAGACATGTCCCATCTTCTGTCCGGGAGAACAACCAGCATTTTGTTCTCAATCATGTTCAGGAACTTATGGATTGCTTCAGAGCAATCCTCCTTGGTTCTCAACATCTCGATCCACTGTTACGTGTCAGTTTTTTTTGCATGCCGACGAAGTGACTTGACTCACGTTAGTGACAGAGCTTTTGACTTGACAATTCGACATGGTGGTTCCTTTGAAGAACCTGTCTTCTGGTATTTTACCATCTATTTCCTTTTCGTTCACTCTAGTAGTAGGGAAAGCTTCATATATGTTTTCCCCATTCTCATCCTGTACCTTGAAGAATTCGCCCCGGACAGCGCGATACCCCAGTAAATACCATGTGATGAACTCAAGATAGACGCATCCTAGCGTCCACACATCATATTTCTGGTTTATTGTGGCTTTTGGGCCACCTGTAATCTCGGGTGGGCGATACGTCCTTGAGTAACCGACTTCGCCTGGTTGGCTCTTGTCAACAGAATTTGAGGAATGGAAACGCATTAGTGTGAAGTCTGCAAGGACTAGATGAAATCGCCCTGGTTCCTCGGTTCCAAAGGAAAGTATGTTCTCTGGCTTAATGTCTCCGTGACGACCAAGATTTTGGTCTATTATTGGAGAGCTATTTTCTGCTGAGGGCTCCGGCTTTTGCCATGAGCCGTATTTATGAACTTTGCACAAACCGGCCGCAAGCCCTCGGCATTGGTCCATAACCCACTTCAGATTATGTGTTGATTCACGGTTGCTTGAATGATTCTCCCAAAATTCGGCGAGGTTTTCTTCCGCCCAGGGAAATACCATGTAATACCTGGTGTAGCGCTTAGTGCTGATCCGATAGGTTTTCAGAAGCTCAATAAGGTGGCTGTGTCCGCTTTCAGGTCGGTTGAATCTCATCAGAGCTGCCTTTTCGAATTCGAATGCCTTGCGTGAGTCAAACTTCTTGACCGCATAGCAGTCATTAAAATGTCGAGGACTCTGCACGCGGTAAGAAAATGTTCCAGCGTCATCTGGATGAACTTACCTGAGGTCGGGCCCATGTTTGGTGATGTGGGTGGATGGTCACTTGTGATATTTTCCCATGTGCTCCACCGTGATTCCACTCAAGTTTGCTCAGAAACGGCATATGTGACTTCTTGTCAAATGGTTCATCCTCATTTTCTTGAATGTTTTGAAAATGAAAAATAGGAGCAATGACCACATATTGTCTGTCGCAAAATGTCTCGACGTGGCTCCGTTTTCCCCATCTATCAAAAAGTGCCCAACTAGACGAGAGTGGTAAATTCTCATCATAGATGTCGTCTTTTATGAAGTCTGTGAGATATTGTGGTTCATCCATTAAAATTAGTGTCGCAAAGATGCACATCCGTCTCCTTTCCCCCCTTTTCCCCCATATTTGCACCAACTCAGGGTCACCACGAGGGAAAAAATGTCGAATTATTTGTTTTTCTCTTTCCTGTGAAAATACATCCTCTAGATCATTTATAGGAATAAATTGATCCCTAATCTCGCATTTATCGGAATTTGGGAGCAGCCTTTCACGAAGCCGTTTGGAAAGCCAGCTTCCATATGCCTGTCTGTCTTCGATAGCGGCTCCTTTTGCTAGCCCACTGCGTTGGCCATCCGGGATGTTTGTGTGAGCATCCAGTTGTATGGGTGCAGATGTAGCTACACTCATTGCAGCTATTCGTCAAGGCACGCAAGGCCTGTTGCTCCGTAATTAGATGACATGCATGAGAGAACGAGTTAGCATTAGTTACCTAGTTTATTGGTAAAGATGGTTTTTACCGACAGGAAAACACAAAAAACGGTGCCTTGTAAAATCTAGCGAATGGCGTATCTTTAAAAACAGGCATCCTCCCCCCATGGTGAACTGCGTTGAACAATCTCACACCACTTGCTCGCCGGGTCTGTTAGCGCCCCCAACCCTAGGTGATGCAGCTGACCCTACTTTTAGCCGCCCATGTGCCTCCACAATGCTCAAAAAAGGCCAATCTTCCCAGAGCCTTGTAAGGCTGAGTGACATCTGCCCTGATTGAATGTTTGCACCATCTTGTGAAATATTGGTTGATCAAATTTTGAACATTTCCACGATAAAGAATCCAAGCCTCATATCCCACACTACAGTTCGGGAAACGGACAAGGTTGATGAGCAAATGTTTTATTGGATAAATGGATAAGGGAAAGCACCCGGAGTTCTAGCTAAAGTCCTTGATCATTGGATAGCCCACATGTCACACTGACCTGCTGACTCTGGCGACTCATCGAACCAAAAGATTGTGTCACTGCTTGCCATGACTAGTTTGATTGAAACGAGATGGAAGATATTGTTTTCAGCCCCCACATTTTTGTTGTGGCTGCAAAGCTGAAATTGCCACCCCAGATCAGGCTGTGAGGCGCACACTGATAGCCTGAGGCTGCACCAGGCCACATCATGGGGCATCGATGTCACCAATCAGAGACTAAATGACTGCTTAGCCAGGATCATAGCCATTCTTCTGACCACCCTCCTGCTGTGCTGACATGGCTCCAGCTGCGAGATGCCACACAAATGTAAATGTGACAAGGCAGACAGGTCAAGGGGCTGTAGACGCAGGGCACGAGAGGTGAAGGAGGGGCGAAGATTGAGACCTCTCTATACAGGCAGTCTTGTCAAAGTTTACTAAGATTGCAGTGGACGGTTGGGCTCGTGGCGGAATGAGTAACCTGTGACAAAACCCGGCCCCCATTTTTGGGTCCGGCGTTTAAATCACTACGCCCGTGGCTCTTATCCGCCCTTCTGTTTTTCTGCTAAAATTCCATTCTCTGCTTTTGCAAACGCTTCCGCATCGCTCTTATCGGCTTTATTTCTGACGCTACGGACATTGCGTAGCTCCGCTTGTCATCATGGACGTGATAGAAAGACGCATACGAGCAGCCTTCATTCAGAACCCGGAAGAGCTTCTGAAAAATCTTCAGATATTCTGTTCAACGAATCATTACGAAATGGAGAGCCTGGAGATGAGAAATGATGAGTACATCATATGTGTGAGGTCACTAGCTGTCCACTAGCACTTGGGGACGGCAAAGGTGGGTACGAATACGATGAAGAAAGAAAGAAAGGAGCTGACAGAAATTTGACAGATTTCCGGGGTTCAGGGGCGAAAGAATATTTGGCCATTCCTGGCGCGAGCCGGTATCCGATAATGCCTCATACGTTTACCGAGACCACCACTATGATGGAAATTGATGGAAGGCTTTTAGGCAAAGGAGGTGCTGGGTTTATGCGATAGCGCTCTTTTAATTGAAACACTTAGCAAGCATATATCACTATGCTGACTTTAAAAAAAAAAAGAACTCTTGCGTAATTTTGATGGAGATAGTATCTGGAGAGCCTGCGGAGCCTGATGTCGACTCTGGGCTAAATTCCCACAAGGTCTCCACATGCTTGTAGATTCTGCCTCGCAGTTGATTGTAAGGCTGAGTTTGGACACATCACACGTGTCATTCCTCCACGCAGCTCATTGGATTGTGCGAGTAGGCAGCTGCGGCTGAAGCATCAGCACACCATCTTGGTAGCATTGCTACGCACAGCCCCTCTCTAGGCGGCTGTCTCACTTGATTGGTGAGACCACTCTAACTCCAACCTGCAACTTCAATTCTGGCGAATTCAACACAGTGAGATGAGCCACCATCGATGTCATTGGAACACCAGCCTTGAATTTACGCCAGTGATGCAGCAATGGCTTTTCGGATCTGTATTTAATTCAAGTGTTTGGGCTTCGTTCCCAAAACATAGCGCACATCCGCATTCGGCGTTGGGGTAAAAGCAGCTTTATTTTACCATAAAGTTTTCTGTGCACATTTAGGCGACTGCCCACTATTTTCTTAGCAATCGATACCTTCACAAACACAGCGTCATGAAACGTCAAAATCTTTTGTCCAGGGAGCCACTTTCGTACTCCTGGATCATGGAAAATTGTGAGAATGTAGATGAAGATGAGAATGAAGATGATGATCAAGATTCATACGTTGAAGGTTGCGATCCGTTCTTTCCAAACCAACTCCTAGAGGCGTTTGTTCAGAAAGAAGTAGTCAGGTTGACCCTAGGCGAACATTTTAAGACTACGAATATTGATCTTGATGTATTGACGGATTACATCACACAGCAGAACGCCAAGAAGGTGTTCCTGACGCTTGTGCTTACAGAGAACCTGGATTACATGGATAGGTTTCGCCAGCATAAATTCACAGACAGTCAGCTTCCGATGATCAAGGTGGGGCAACCCTACCACAAGAATGGCCTGAGAGGAGTAATTAATAAGCAGCAGACTTCTGAAATGAAACGGCTGACCTGTTTCCAAAACTGGAAGCCCGGCCATATCGACAGCTTCCATGAGAAGCAATGGATCTTTCTAGCGCCCATATTTCAAGCCAGGAAATTTAATTACAATTTCCGCTCTAGTTACCGGCTTCCGTATTTGCCTCTTCATGATGATAAAGAGGCCGCGGGTAACTTTGGGAAGATATACAAACGTGGGCTTCTTCTATCACACATAGACTTTCGGCCCGTCTTTTATGTAGGATATATCGAATGCAATTACGAACCAGAGTCGTGCTAATTTGAGTGAACAGCCACAAATGACCGATTATTATGTTGAAGTTGCTGTGAAAGAATTGGCAACTCAATCATCCACAAGCGCCACAGACGTAGAAAAGTTCTATCAAAGGGAGAGCGGTACCTTGGAAGAGATGAGAAACTTGGACCATGGCCATCTGATCAAAGCATTTGCGGCGTACAAAAAGGGGAAACGTCGGTTTTTCGTTTTCCCATGGGCTCAGGGAGGAAACCTGCAAGAGCTCTGGCAAACTGACCAAAGAAAGCTGGACAGAGGCTTGATCAGGTGGGCTTTGAACCAAATTATAGGCCTGACAGATGGTATTGCAAAGTTGCATGGCCGAGGTATCCGCCACGGTGACATCAAACCAGATAACATTCTTTGTTTCACAACAGGTCATGGCACCAATAGCTGCACGAATTTGGTTATTGCTGATGTTGGGTTGGCCAAATACCACCCAGAATACACACGAGAACGCAATGTCCCGACTACAAGCCGGCACGGAAGCAGGCTATATGAGCCTCCAGAGGTACCCACTTATCGGGTTGGTGCACCTATTTCCCGAAAGTACGACATTTGGGGATTGGGCTGTATTTTTCTCGAATTTGTCATCTGGATACTCTATGGCAAGAAAGACCTGCGAAAATTCAAGTCTGACCTTGTGAGAAACGCTGATATTGATAGGTATTGGCAAATTCGCCTTGGTAGGGTGCCGCAGACGCACCCGGTCGTCATTGCCAAGGTCAACAAAATGATAGATTCTCTTACTACAGATTCGGCCATCAGAGATGTAGTATTGCTAGTCAAGGACAAACTTCTGGTTTCTGTCGTAGATGAACGTGCGACCTCAGTTATACTACTCAACAGCCTCAAAGAAATCGAGAGACGTTGCTTAAATAAGCCTTCATACCTATTCAATTCCGAACTCGCCGAACTATCGAAGCACAGGAGCGGCCCAGCGAGTTCAACTGATGTGGATGACAATCCTCTGAATCAAGTAAGCAAAACTGTTTTGCACCAATTGGATCAAATTCACTAACCATGTTGCCAGTACGTAAGCAATTTCCTCACCGGGCGTCTCTACTATTGTTAAGGTTGCTAACGAATATCTTTTTCAACCGTCAAGAATGAAAGTTGAAATCTCCCATTGAAATGAAACACTTTTTAACATCATGCAGATTGTGGGTCAAGCCGAAGTCAATCGAGTACGTTGGTCCAAGCGACTGACCGATTTAGGGCACAAGTAAACTTCACGATCGATGGGAATACATGTCAGATGGTGATTGGGCCAAGAATTTAATACCGCGTCTCGATTGGCCTTCCCTACGGCCAACTCCAGGCGGGTCTAGGTTTTGCGAGCGTTGTACCAGCATCGATTTTGAAGGCTCCGTTATCAATACCCACGAAGACATAAAGGACCTGGAGGCCAGTTCTGCCGATTGCTCGCTGTGTCAATTTTTGTTTGGTGTATTCTCAAAAGTTGAACCTCTACGCCAAGGCCCATTAAGACTTTATCGTGATGACAGTGGTAAAGCCTTTCAAACCTCTCCCAATGGTCTACCAGCCATATCCATTTATCATGACCCAGGTCGGTGACCACCAGCCCCACAGAATCGGCCACGCACTGACATTCTTAGAATCCGATGATAAAAATTCAGCGAATTTGTCTTGGGGGCTACCGCGCCTGCCGGAGTCAGCCAGTCCCCAGCAATTTGAGATTCTGAATGAATGGATACACTTGTGCGATACCAACCACTCATGCGGACAAAACAAACATGATAATTCGCGTCAAAAAGGTAGGATGCCAACAAGGGTCATCGAGGTTGGTAACGACCACGAGACACAATTACGTCTTGTTGAGACGGACAATACAATCAAGGGTAATTATGTTGCCCTAAGTCACTGCTGGGGAAAATTGCAAAGACAAGAACGATTTTGCACGTACACCTCAAACATTGGGGATCTAAAAAAGTGTATCCCCTACCATTCGCTACCAAAGAACTTTCAAGATGCAGTTCGGGCCACCAAGGCGCTTGGGATCTCATATCTGTGGATCGACTCCCTTTGTATTATCCAAGAGAATGAGGAAGATTGGGAGGCAGAGGCTGGAAAAATGGAAGAAGTTTTCAGCGGCGCCTATCTCACCATTGCTGCCACTTCGGCGCCGTCGTCCTTAGTCGGGTTCCTTGGGGATCGACCCCCAAGAGCTTGCATCACAGTGCAAGCTCCCGGCGGACCAATTTATCTCGCCGAAGCAATCGACAATTTCGATGCAGATGTCGAAAGGGGGGTTCTGAACACCCGCGGCTGGGTATTCCAGGAAAGAGCACTCTCACGTCGCACCATTCACTTTACATCCACCCAGGTCTACTGGGAATGCGGACAAGGCGTCATTTGCGAGACTTTGGCTCACCTTCGCAAGTAAGTGTTTGAACGAACGCAATGATGAGTTTTTTCTAGATGCTAATACATGGTTCTCTATAGCCCTCAGGCTCGATTCCTCGGGGATTGCGATTTCCCTAGTTGTGGTCTTGAGTACTACAAGGATGAGCGCATTCGGCTCGTGCAGCATCTCTACCAACTCTACTGCAGGCTCGGCCTGACCAATACTACAGACCGGTCAAAGGCCATTTTGGGTCTACAGAGCCGGCTCGCTCAAACTTTCGAGTCGAGGGCAGACTATGGCATTCTTTGGAATTACTTTGAGAGAACGCTGCTATGGCAGGCTGCAGAAAGCGATTGTCTGACCCGCATACCGTACAAGGACAACCGAGTACCCTCTTGGTCTTGGATGGCCTATTACGGGGAAATTTCCTACATGGATATTCCCTTTAACGGGGTTGATTGGCTGGGGAATCTCCGAGCTACTCTCGGCTCCACCGGAGAGGGCGTTGAGTGGGACGGGCAGCTCGTTGCTCAAGGGAGCTGGCTCTTACTGGAGGATGTCGAGCTTTCGGAAATAGCAACGCTGGATTTAGATGGTTTTCACTGTGACCCAGGTATTTGCATGTGTGTGGTTGTTGGGAGACAAAAGGTGTCGGAAGAAAAAGGAGATGCGATCCACTATGCGATGCTGGCATACCCTATACCGCACACTGAAGTTGCTCACGCTTATGAACGCTGCGGTGTTGCTGCATTGTTGGGCTCTCATTTTTCGACAGATGTTACAGAAATTAGCATTGTATAGGAAAGGATTAGACAAGTCAATGGATAATGAGTATGGCTGCAATGTTTGCTTAGATCGAATTTTCCTCATCGCCTGAATCCTCAGTTCTAATAGTATGGCACAGCCTTACATGGTGCATTTACACAACCATATTTTCTAAGAAGGTTTCCAGACAGTAAATATTTGACGGTAATACTTTTACTGTAAAATGCACTTTAATCCAGTATTCTTTTATCCATCTGACCCGAGACAGTAATGAATGCCATTGTGTAAAGTGTGACAAGCCAATGCGACACACATGTCCGGCGCACGCATGCCACAGGGTAAAATAACCAAAGCCTTGTGTCTGCTGTTTATGCGAAGACAGCAGTCGCTATCAAAGTACAGGTGACAGGCAACTGCCAAATCCCCAAAACAATCCACACGTGATATATTGAGAACAGCGGCAGCTGTCAACTGCTGACTGTCAGTTGTGAATGCCCACAGCACTTTTCGAACAGTGACTCCCATTTCTTTCCATCTTCTCATCCCCTCCTTTGAATCCAAGCTTCTACCCAACCGATGGCCAACGCTGCAATGGATTTCGAAGCTCGTCTTCAGGCCCTGTACGCCCCTGGACGTGGCCAGACTTCTGAAGACCAAGCCAGGCTCGCAATGGAGTCCGTGCTCCTCTACCAAGACTTGAACGCTGTCTTCCTCCGTGCCAAGCGGGACCATGTCGCTCGGTCAGTGCACCCTCTTTCTGTTCTCGTTGTTGCCTTACTGACATCTCCAGACGCGATGTCACTTCCGGCCCGGGCAAGCTTGGAGCCGACTTTGACAAGCTTGCTGCAAACCCCGATGCCACCAAGGCCAAGAAGAGGAAACTTCTCAATCGTGTTGCACTGGCCATCAGGCAGGCCCAGTCTGAAGTCCTCGCATGCAACAGCGGGGACCTCGTCAGCGAGATCTGTCGTACTATTGTTCAAACCGCCTCAGCCTACATTCCAACTTTGACTCCTCCATACCGTGTCGGGGTGTTCGACTTTGCGCCTACAATCACCTGCCCTTGCC
Organism: Calonectria crousiana; assembly: GCA_013406985.1. Classification (NCBI taxonomy): domain Eukaryota; kingdom Fungi; phylum Ascomycota; class Sordariomycetes; order Hypocreales; family Nectriaceae; genus Calonectria; species Calonectria crousiana. The sequence goes on along the minus strand of VTGD01000013.1, from coordinate 201,070 downwards.
ACCCGGTCGAAAATGTTGTCATGATCCTCGAGGACTGTGAACGCATCCGAAAGTTCCCTGCCGTTCCCGCCCCGATGAACATGTTCCCCCACCAAAATCTCATCAAGTATGCCGGGCATATTCAGGCCATCGCTGCGAAGCCCTATCTGGAAGAGCTTCTGGCCAGAGGACCTTGTGAGTGGCGTTGTCTTGAAGATGCATCTGTCAATGGCAACAAAGCAGCGGCCAATCCGGGATTGGTTTGTTCTGTCAAGGACCACGAGAATTGCCTGTTTGTGAAGGTTGTTGACTACGAAGGTACCAATGCGTTTGACTTCAGCTACAGCCAGGGCCATTAATCTGGCTAGGTTGGCGGCTCCACAAAATGTTGCAGCCGCATGGACAGAGTTTGGAGTGGAGGAGAGGTATTTGTGTGGCATGCAGACAGCATATTGTCTTCATAATAAACAAAATTGCTTGTGCTCTCTGATCCTAGTTGTGCAAATATTGGTTGAGCACTGATGACGCCATTGAAGTTATGAAATGGAACATGCCTTTTCAAGCTTTCTCACCCCAACACCAAATAGTCCTGATCTCGCATTCACAAATGGCAACATTCTCAGATGGCTGGCACTGGCACGACCGCACCTATGTTGGCTTTGTGCCACGGCCTCGCCCAGTCTTTGCTTGTCACGACAGCATAAAAACACGAGTGCGGGTTTTAGACCGAGATCCGGCTGCTGTATTCGCCCAGTGGGGGCCTCCGCAGTTTCAAATCCATCTGGTCAGCAACTCATAAAAGGCCCAAACTCCCCCATACTCCAAACGACTGTCTTGCCCCTGAGCGGAACGGAATGCCGGGGGCCAAGGACGTGGGATTGGATGGCATGTCGGAATGCCCACAAGCCGTTTCCTGTCAGGGCACACAGGGCAGCGAAACGGGCAAGTCGACTCGCAAATACGCGGAATTAATCTAGACGCATTGCTCAACCAGCTGCAGGATTGATCCTTCATTATATGTCAGATGGTTCTGAGGCGGACGTGCTCGCGCAAAAGTCAAAATTGCCAGAGCGATCCCAGCCCGTGACGCGGCGCGATGCCGCATTGGGCTAATTCTTCCGTCAGCCCCGTCGGCCTCACCGGTCGCGAATCGCCACCTCGTGTTTGGCCAACTGCAGACGGGGATGGTGTGGATGTCCCTGCGTCTATTTCCCGGTTCGCGGCTCTCCATTGGCTGGGCCGCAACGTTAATCGATCTCGCCTGTCAAACTGAAACTCGCGAAAACGATGAGACGGCATGGGACGAAAACTCTATTAGATTGATCTGCTGTTTGAATTTCCACGAACAGGAATTCGTCATGAGAGCGGGTTTGAAGGAGATGTTGATTGTCATAATTCGTAACCTTGATCCTGGCAATCTCTCCATTCTCGCCCACCCTATCCGAAGTGATCGGCTCGTCTCACCCATATCTTGAGCCTTGGACGCCAGCTTGGCAATATAATCATAATAATAATGTTGTAGGGCCCCAGGGTCCTCCGCTTCATTAATATCGAGAGACCCGCTCGGGCCTTTCGGGGCTGAATTACCGTGCGCTGGAATCATCCACAAAAACAGAGAAACGTCTCCGTTCTTTGCATCGCCCTCCTCCTCCACCTGGCCAAGTTCCAGTAGTCGACCCCGCGAGGCGAGAATGGTGGCACTCCGGGCTGGTGTAGAATGGCGTTAGAAGTGATTGCATCCGTCACTTTAGCGGCCAGCGTCATCTCGTGCGTTGCGACAGGCCTCGTTCTCATTTCCTTCATCATCTACCGACGCCAATTCTTCAACTTTCGACAAGCGCTGGTGCTGAACCTTGCCGTGGCCGGTAAGCCTTCTACCGCCGATCCTCTGCTTCGAGGTCGTGGTGTGATCTGGCCGAGCTGACTCTGATAGATTTCATGAACTCGCTCAACAACTCCATCTCAGGCATCATCTTCGTTGAGACTGGAGAGCTACGTGCGGGCACACCATGCACCGTCAACGGGCTGATCGGACAACTGTCCGTACAAGCGTCTGACTTTTCCATCTTGGCCATCGCCTTGGTGATATTGCTCACCATAACAAGAAGAGCCTACATGCCGACAGCGTCCAAGAGGTGCAAAGTCGGCATCTGCCTCTCTGTGTGGGTCATTCCGGTAATCACAAGCGTTATCCCCTCTGTTATGGATGAAATGGTACCTGTGGGTGGCAACTGGTGCTGGATATCAGTAGACCGCTCCGATCTTCGATATGCCATGACATATGTCTGGCGCTTCTTTGTCATTTTCTGCACAATTGCCATTTACGTCTTCATTTGGCTGTATTTACGATGCCACGTCAACCCAACCTCTGCAAAAGACAATTCGTCCAGTGCAGACTCACAAGGCTCTGTCTGGTCAAGATTAAAAAGACAGCCTAGCCTTTGGCTCACCAAGGACGAAGAAGCGGGCCTCAGCGACAGTTCGGGACAAGACGACGCAGGTCCAAAGGGAAAGAGGTCTGACGAGAGGAGGCTTACCGCCCAGGACTTCAGCATGATTCAGCTGGAAGGAAACACGGAACCGAACCGCCACAGAGCCCATCGGCACTCGGAATTGCCTCCTGTCGCGGCCCCCGCACGAGCCAGCACCATCCTAAAGGCTACTCCCGCCCTGATTCTGACGAGGGAACTGCACTCGGACGCCAACGCACAACAAGCCACGGTCAACGAGGCCACTGACGGAGAGATCAATGTGCTCCAGACAAACAACAGCGAGTTCCCCATCCGCCACGACGCTCGCCAGGTCGAGCGAGAAATCAGCAGAATGATGCTTCTCAACGCGTACCCTTTCCTTTACGTTTTACTCTGGATCCCCGGCGTCGTCAACCGACTCATGCAAGCATCCGGCCACGCGCCCTCCCCCGAGACGTCGGCCGCCCTGCAAGTCTCTACGCAGTTTGTGGGGCTCGCAAACGCGCTCACGTACGGATTCAATCACTATTTGAGAGATAGACTAAAAGGCATCTACCTTACTCCTTTCCTCGCCAGATTTAGACAGAAGCGATGATGGTCGGGATCAGCCCGAACAACTTGCCTTCTTTTTGTTATTACTTTTTTTTTTACGCGCAATATGACGAAAACGCTCCACCATGGATACCCTTTGCAGAAATATGCAGCAGGTTCGCTGTGACCAGTACGGCTCCTCACAAGCTTGGGGGCTTGCAGACTTGGCTTTGAGGTCAAAAGAGATATAGAATTTTACGTATTTAGTACGATTTTCGTTTCACATGTATACCTTTTCATTCCCCAGCAAACCCTTTTTTTACTTTGCCTTTTTTTTCAATTGTTTTTTTTCTTCTTTTTCAAATAGAGGTAGAACCTAGATTTCAGTTCGGTTCTCATGACCGGTTCATGTACATTTTTTAGTTGGTCATCTAGCCCTGGAGGATTCACTTATCGTTCATTATGAACTGTCTCATTGAATAAAAGCGAACTAGCAATAGCATTATGAATTCCAAACCAATTTACTCAACCGTCGCATCCGTCTTACCTTTCAAACCCTTCATGTTGCGTTTAGTGCAATCCAGTTGCTTCCTGATCAGCTCCAGCTCTGACTTCACCCGCTGTTGATTGGACTTATTCATGCTTTCCAAGATGGCTACTTTCTTCCTCTCAAGTTGACGCACTTCCTTCTCTAGCTTCTTAAGCCGGTGACCCTTGTCATCTGCATCCCTTGTCTCAAAGACGAATGAGCTCCACGACGTCTCGATCCATACGTCGGGTCGCTGATCAGTAATGCTCTTGGCGATGTCGTGAGCGTAGTTGTCCCAGCAGGTGCGCAGCCTTCCGCGCTTGGTGTACGGGATCTGGTCGCTGAATGCTTTCCAGACCCGGACCACCTTGACAATCTTGTCCTCGGATATCCTAAACCACTCCTTGTGCTTTGTCGTGCAGGCAATGGATCTGCACTTCTTGACAAGCGTGTTTTCGAGGCGCAGCGTCTGGTGGATCATGCTCTCTATTCGCCTCGCGGCGCAGGGCATGTACATGGCGTACTGTTTTGTAATCTGATACTTGCACAGCTTCTCCTGCTGCTTGATCCTCTTCCAGAGCCTCTTGGACCCGCTGCCGGCTGTTGCGATTGCATCCGGGTCGTCATGGGAGAGCTCCAGCTGGGTGAAGCCAATCTTCCAGTAGCCAGACCTTTCCAGAAACCAGTAGATGTACCCCGATTCAAGTGTCTTGGGACTGGGCACCCTCCTCATATGCTTGAGAAGAGCGTGCACCAGACCCTTTGCCTGGCCCGAGGGGTCGTGAAACTCCATGTCTTGTGTTCCATCCTGGGCAGCTTCCAAAGACCCCTCTTCGTCGGTGGACTCTGCTTCCGACTCTACAAGTTGGCTGGGCTGGGAGCGACCAACTTTACCGTCCAAATCGCTTTCATCTGTGGATTCTTCCTCAGAATCGATATCTCTATTGCTGTAATCGCTTTCTATGGCGGAATCGCTGACAACAAAATGAGCGAGGCTCAAAGCGTCGAGCTCTTCGCACAGATCTGGCGAATATGAATCCTGATCGCGTCGGAGAGCCACCCGGGCTGCAGGTCCTCGTGTCGGGCTGTCATCTTCTTGCCGGAACGAGGATCGAGTGCGACGTCGGTGCTGGTCACTGCTTTCAATAGACGTAACGCTTGAATCTGACGATGGAGGCGTGAGGATGCGGTTGGACTTTATTGAAATGGCCGACTCTGGCGTGTCTGGTGCATCAACCACAAGTGCAATCTTGGGAAGGTTGTTCTGTCGCGGTGGCTTGGAAGGCGTGACAAGACCGTTTTTAGAAGTGGCAGAGCTCTTTCGCGCGTTGTTGCTTTTGACTCGCGGTGCAGAAGGTTCAACAATCTGGCTGTCGTATGTTGCATCATCGTCATGGCTGTCGTCTGATTTGTCATCTTCAGACTCGTTTTTGGCACCACCATGCGCTGCATCTTGGTCGAGTTTTGATCGAACTTCCTTTCTGAACTTGGCCTTTGAGAAACCAGCCTCCTTCAGTCTACTCTTTAGAAGAGTGGTAATGTCGTGGATGCAATCAGATTCCTCGTCATCTTGACCACTCATATGCCCTCCGTTGCAAATGAGCAGACGAGCCAAATCCTCAAGAAACTTGACAACGCGACTGGAATGAAGGGGCGACTCCTCGACTATAATCTTTTCGAATATTTTTGACACAGTCGATCGGACCTCTTGCCCGTTGTAGTTTACAGTCCTCTTGCAAGAGCTGCCCTTTCGCGTAAGCGCCAGACACGGGATAGAGTCCTGTTGGATTAGAGCGTCAAAAAGCTCTTCCAACTTCACCGTCTTATACGGCTGTGGGCTTCCCATGTTGACTGGACCGGACAATCGCTCTGAAGCTGAAAGGCAAACCGCTGGTCAACTTTGAAGAGATGATTTAAAAATTGCCGGTATCACAGACGGAAATCTGAGTCGACTAAATACTGACATTCACCTCCAACATTTCATCGTACACGAACGATGAGGCGCTACCCGCGGAGACATCATTGTGCTGAATTAGGCAAGATGCATATTTTTGTCGCCAACAATCGCCACTCAGGAGACTGTCGGACATGTTGGCACAAGTCGTTGCAAGCAGAGTGGCCGCGGCGCACCAACACATCACTAGCTTCGGTGAGGCCCATTTTTGGACAGGGGGGGTGTCCGCACACGGCAAACCGGGCGAGTGGTTTGTGCAACAGCTCAAAAGTGAAGCGGATAGCGCCATCAGGACGCCTGACGCACTGAACAACTCATCCGCGCCTGCGTCCAATCGGAAGCAGCAGGTTCGCTGCACTTGGCAATGCGCGCCTTTGTGTACCTGCGTGCGACGACGGTGAGGCCATACCAATGTGGGGACGGCCCCAGCGCGGGATCCATCCCGGCGGTTTAGCGCCAATGGTCATTTTGAGGTTGAATACGTTGGCAATTGGGCACCCAAAGCGTTCTCCTGTGGCGTGCCGCGCCTAGCACGTGAGCCAGGTGCAGCGTGATCATCTTGACGATGGATCAGCAGCCAGCAAAGGGAGAAGATGTCGGGTCCAGCAATCTGTTCGCAAATTTGTTCTCTTGGTGTTTGACGTGCCGCCCATTAAACATGGTTTGAAGGGAGTCCACATTACTGAACTCATTCCTGGCAACATTGAAAAGGCTGAGAGGTTCTTGGCAGCGGGGTCAAGTATTATATTAGAAAACTTTGATCTCTTTTCGGTTTATATCAGGATGACGTACTCGTCCCGCTCAAATCTTGGACATCGTCTCCATTTCCCAACAATATTAGATGCAACCCCAAGATCTCCTTCTTTCCAATGTGGCTCTTGGAACCCAGCTCATAGTCCTGATAGTGATCAAATGCAAAACCTAACTTAGCTCATACACAACTCCAAACTCGTCATTCTCCTGTCCACCATATCCCGCATCTTGCCCTGCGTCCAACTCATAGATGCTAAAGAAGCTAATCTCGCCTGCCGCGGGCTTGCTAGTTATGACCTTTACATCACTAAAGTCGACGCGGTCTTCACCCGGGAGAGCCATGGGCGCCGAAAAGCCGACGAGCTTGGTTGCGCGGGTGTTGCAGATGCGGCAGAAGACGGCATTGTCATACGTCGTCATGTAGTTAGCGATGCACGACGAACAAAATGTGTGGTTGCAAGGCCGGATACTTGATAGTTGTTAGCATGCGCGTGTTGATGTTTCCAAGGGACATTATACTCACATCGAATCGCACAGCATCTTGCCGCAGCAAGTACATCCCACCTTGGTTGAGCCGTTGAAGCTGGCTCCGAGGTGAATATTTCCTTCCAGGGCGTCAATCTCCCCCACGCTCTTGATTCCGACCGAATCATACGGATCATGGGTGGCGGCTGCTTCGCCATACGTCTCGTAGAATGGCAGCCCCTTCTGCTTGTACAGTTCTGGCGTGATGGGCGTCGGCGGCGCCAGCATTCCTGTAAGCGCCTCGAAAGCCACAGCGTTGAGAATCTGCACGCTGAGCATGGTCCCGCGGGCCTTGCACCATGTAGACTTGGAAAATGGATCCTTGTGGATGATTTGCCGGATGCGCGAGCCGGCTGCAATGCCCATTGCCCAACCCACTTGGCTATACATTGCAACGAGATTGGTTAGCGACGACCTATTTCAGGACCTAGATTTGCTCCATAAAAGACATAACTGAGACTGAGATGACTTACTCTATTTTTGATTGAGGCTTTGGTGCAGGCGTGTGACTTGGTGTCGTCGGGCTCGGGCTGTACTGGTAGCCCATCGAGTCTGACCTGATCGGCGACGGATAAGTTGTCGCTGAGGATGGGGCAGATGGAGAATAGGAGCTGTACGAAGCCTGCGAGGGTGCCGATGGCGGTGAATAAGACTGCTGCGGGGGCTGTGCCTGAGTTGGGGGTGAAGAATAAGACTGCTGCGGGGGTTGTGCCTGAGTCGAGGGTGGAGAATAAGACTGATACGCGGGTTGCGCACTTGTTGACTGTGGTGAGTAAGGTTGATACACGGGCTGTACCTGTGTTGGTGGTGAATAGGAGCTGTACGTGCCTGGCGATGGAGCGACCGGCGGTGAGGAACAGACCGGCGAGGGATAGGAAGAACGCCCCTCTACTGGCGACGGTGCGCTCAACGGTGCAGGCGAAGAATAGCCCGGCGAAGCATAACTTGAAGTTGAGTAAGACTGCGAGACTGGCACCGGTGCTGTCGCGGCTTGAGGCGGACCCACGCTCTGCTGATACGACGGCATGTATGCTGGGTACGCTGCCGCGCTTGCCACAGGCGCATACGAAACTGCTCCTGGCGCTTGTTGTTGTTGTTGGGTTTGCTGAGCAACATGGAACGTCTGTTGGTACACGGCCACAGGTGCAGGACTTGGGGACATCTGAGCCGTATAACCCGGTGGGTTCACTGCTACTTGTGCCACCGGTGCCACCGGTGCCATTGGTGCCATCGGTGGCTGCGGAGGAGGAGCTACTGGGTTGCTGCTCAACTCGGCCGGTTGCGCCGACTTCCGGCCGAACGGGTTGAGCGAGACCCTGAAGCGCGACTTTCTGTTGCCTGCTTCCCCGTAGTCGATCTTGTACGAGTCAAAGGTGACGGGACCCGACTGGCTCGGCTGCTCCTGAGGCTGCGGTTGCTCCTGGGGTAGTGGACGAGCCGGGGAGAGTGGTTGCTCCTGGGTAGGCAGTTGATATGGCGGATAAGCGCCAGAGTAAGGGTTGACAGGCGCCGGGGCTGGTTGGGGAGTGTTCTGGTAAGTATTCACGCGGTTCACCACCGAAATGATGGCGTGGTCCCGCACGCCCTCCTCTTGCAGCGTCTTGGCACCGAGTTGCCTGCACTCGTGCATCAGCACGAAAGACCCATTGCTGGGATCCTGGCGCGTGATTTTGACCCCTTGGTCTGATAGCGCTGCCAGGCATTCATCAGCCCTCCACCAGGGCAGCCATTCCACAGACTTGGTGCGGTTCGTGCCGTCATCGGTGTAAGTCACCGTCAAGCTGAGACGGTACACGGCTTTCATATTCACCGTGCCTCCGGGAAGCCATGGACCGCCCACATACCCGTAGCCATTGCTGGTGGAAGCTGAGTGCTGCGAGTTGTAGAGATGACGCATGTAAACTGGGCGATGCTCTTGGATCCAGTCCGCCACGCTGTCGTCCATGTCGGCCACGGGTTTCTCGCTCACGCTCAGATCCTTCCAGTCGAGAACCACGAGCTCCGTCCCAAGACCTCGCGGCGTGTCTTCCAACCGAAATGCCACGCCTGGAGGCGAAACGCGCCACTGGTTTCCGGGCACGATTTCCAGCTGGATGCCGCCAACGTCCTCCTTGCCCGTCACCTGCTTTTCGACAGAGTACCCCGAGCCCAGCGGCATGGCGATGAACTGCTTGACCGTGTCCTGCGCGACCGTGATGCCGTCGACGTACTTCTGCGGCGGCGCCGAGATGTAGTCCTGCTTGGCCGACCGCTGAGACGCCGGCACGCTCCAGGGAAGGCCCGAGACGGCATTGACGCCGCCGACAAAGGGGCGGATGGCGAAGGCGTCTATCGTCGTCTTGAACGACATGAACATGGCCTCCCTCTGGTACATGGGGAAGAAGACGCCGCCCTTGCGGGCCATGTCCGCCAGGCTGGGGTTGCCCGAGCTTTCGAGCTTCTTCTTGATGCAAGCTACGTTGGAGACGGGTATGTGGCCGACGCCGGCGGGTTGGTCCACCGTGGCGCTGTTCTCCGGCAGCCTCAGGGTGCGGATGAAGGAAATCTCAAGCTGCGCCGGGAACGAGGTGGCCAGGACTTTGCCATCCTGGCACTGAATCTTCAAGCGGCGCAGTGTGTTGTTGAAGCTGCCGATTGGCTCATCCCTGTTGATGAGCAAGCCTGTGGGCGCATCCATATCGTAGCACGACTCCCCGTCCACGGCAAGAATTTGAAACTCGTTGGGCATGGCCTTGGAGCCGTTCCAAGCCGGGTCAGCGGAAAAGGCGTGCTTGGCGGACAAGGGCGGTTCGAGCTGGTGCTCCTCGAGAAGCTGAGAGACCTGCTTGAGCGTCATGTACCAGGGCCCTTGAATGCAGACCTGGAACTTGTTTGCGTGGCTGGGCTTCCTGACTTCAGACAGGATCACATCAATGTAATCCCTCAAGGGAAAACCTAGATGCGTTGATTCCACGGTGAGAAGTTGACTTTTTTTTTTATTTTTATTTTTTTTATCACGGCAGATGGCAATTCGACGGCAGAGGGCTAGAGGGGGAAAACGAACCTTCCATGTGCAACAGCAACTTCTCCACCGGTTTGTCTGGCAGCTCCGTGACGCCAATGTTTTCCTGTGGAGCTGGCGTGAAGCTGGTGAGCCAGGAATCGAAGCCGGAAAAGGTTCCGACTTCATCATCAGGACCCGGAGCAGGCGATGGCTCCCCGTGGTTTGTGTTGGAAGCCCTTATCGAGGGCTCAGGCGGGCGATTGTTGGGATCAACGGGGTACTTTGCATCGTGGTCGTCCTCGACGTTGACATGGACGTTGGCGTTGACGTCGGGGCCCTGCCCGCCCCCCCGTTTGCGGATCTTGCCGTCCTCCCCGTTGTCCTTGAGCCGCCGTATGAGCCTCCTCATGGCTGGAGAGCCTGCGATGGCGGCAGCAGAGGCTGGCTGTTCTGGTGAATGCGCGAGCGAGAGCGACCCGGGGGCTTGGCACGAACTGGTCTCAAGCACGAGAGCTGGCTAGAGCGGTGCCAAGAACCAAGGACGTGGGAGCTCGGTTTGCATCTTCGGCAGCGCTGTCCTTCTTATCCCGCCCTGGTGGCGTTACGGCTGAGCGGTAGCGTATTCGGATGCGAGCTGCTGATAGGTCGAGCCCGCCGCCCCGGGTCTCGGCCTTGCTAGTTTTGTGTTAGCGAATCAATCGTTTGAAAAGTGCTTTGCCGTCGGCTGGCCATGTGCCGAGAGTACGGTACTGCACGGAGGGTCTGTTGAGCCTGTCAGCCATATGCAGATTGCTTCATCCTATTTTACCAACTGATGAGAATAAGTGTGGAGAAAACTGGGTACCCAACCACATCAGCATTGCCGGACATCATTCTCTCATAAACAGGCATGTGCCAATTACACTCTGATAATTGCAATGTTCCTTTTTTTTATTTGTCAAAAGATGGGTTTTTTTTTATGGATTTGCCCCTGTACCTTGCTTCACTTCGCGCTCATCAAGTGATTCTTTGTAGACATGCCTCCCATCTTGCTCACGGTCCCATTCACCAACTCAATTGATTCAATTGTCCGTCACTACCATCCAAGATTAAAATCAAACTAAAACGACATGCAAGCCCAAGATGTGGTGTACCAAACCTCACTGTCAAGTTCTGAATACATGCTCGACCAGTTACTATCATATGAGCCTACCCTACACTGCATTTAATCACCCCTCATCAAATGCGCGAGCACTTGCTCCTTTCTAAATTCCTCATATCTTGGCGGCTCACCAGGACCTGCCATATTAAACACTCCACTAGAGGTTATAGACGTTTCCACATCTTCCTCATCACTCGATGTCACCACTTCTTCAGCAGCATGGCCTCCTCTAGTAACGTCCCGATCGCCGCTGGCTTCAGCTGCAGGCTGGGTGCGAGCATCATCAGGCTTCAGGACGCATACTTTCTTATGTGATTTCCAATCCTTCTTCTGATGCTCTATCCCGCAGTATCCCACCGCCTTGCACCTCGAGCACCTCTTTATTTTTTCCGTGGAACTGCAGACGTTGCACGGCACGAGACCATCCGACTCGCCCGCAGGCAGGGTGGTGATGACGTCCTTGAACTCTTCCGTGACAATCTTGGAGTGGGCCCGGCGCTTGCATTCTGCCGAGCTGCAGAGAGGATATACGGAAATCTGGACCGAGCTGTTCTTGGGATCGTTTGACATGTTGGTGGGCATGGGGACCATGGTGCTCGCGGGCTCTTTGCAAGTGACGCAGCTGGGGCCGCAGCGCTCCAGGAGGGCCTTCTCATGCTGCTTTGCAATGGACTGGATCATGGACGAGAACAGCATCTCGATCTTCTCCGCCTCGGCGGGGTTAGCACCCGAGGTAGCTGCATTGAGGAAGATTTCGGGAAGGTCATGATTGAACTGCAGCATCTCGCTTGAAGCATTGGCCGGAAAGCTGAATTTGAAATTGGTAGATCGCAAAGATGGAGGCATCGTGTCAAATCTTGTCGTGTAAAGTAATGTGCAACGTCTTTCTCGCAGACAACGGAAACCGTTTTGAAGAGCCCGTCAGCTTCCCCGCGTTTATGCACGTGGCGTGATTTGGGACGACTAGCGCCGATCCCGGTCCGCCCGCCTGTTGACGGATACATGACGCGGAGATCAAAGTTGCACCTGGTCAGACTGTAACAGTCAATTGTCATCAAATGCACGAATGTGACCCGCTGCAAATAACCTACACGTTCAAGAATACCGTGAGAGAACAGCTTGTCCTGAGAAGAAGTGAATGGTATGGCTCTCCTTTCGACCTGATCAATTCCTGGATGCTCTTTGGGCCATGTTGCTTTATTAAACCTATATATTATTGTACCACTCTGGAGCCACTCTACTACATTTGTTTATTTGAAATTTATTAGCTCTTCCCGGGCGAGGCTGTTTCCTCAGGATGCCATTCGCCCAGCTCAGCCACATTTGGGTTGGGTTGGCTTTCACTTCTCCCCTTCCCTCCTCTGGAGCTGTAGGAGCCATGGAGAGTTCTTTCGTCATCGGACATGACGGTGATGGTTCTGCCGGTGACGAGGCTGGATACCCTGGTCCATCCGACGGTGATGAGGGGCATCAGTGGTCTCAGCGCCGGCACCGCGCAGACGACGACTTGGCTTACAATTTCTGCCGATGTAACAACGCCTGTATTTTTTATGAGTATTTTCAAGTTGGAAGGTGGGGAATAGGATAAATGCTTACTTGCGTTCAAAGTGAAAATCGATTGCATGGCGAATGCGAAGCGGCAAATACTCAAAATGATGTTGATTATACCAATGCTGAAGAGACATATGAGGCCAATCTTTTCGCCTCTTGGCATCACCTTGAGGGTTTGGAGCATTCCAAACGGCAGTATAAAAACTGGGCAAGCATGTTAGAATAAAGATTACGGCGTGTAAAGAAGTGAATGTCTCACCGAGTATTTCCGCAACGATACTTATAGGCCAATTGATCTTGACAATCTCGTTGGTCTCAAATACCGCGCAATTCGCAGGGTTGGTTGACCTGAAACATCCAAACATTAGCTCCCGAAGCGATGAAAAGAGAAAAATAAGTGAGGGTATTGCGGTACCAATTAGTAGATACTGGTACACCGCACCAGAACAGATCTAAGAAAAAAGCAATGGTGAATCCGACTGCGTTGTAAACCATGACAAAATAAAGGCATTTCCTCAGCCATTCCTCAGATATAGGGAATAGTTCGTTATAGAAGGCAAGAAGGCTAAATCTAGGGAAATAATAAACGATGTCGGCGAGGATAATGACACTGAATTGAATCTGCCAAACATGTCAGTTCATGCTCGGGCACGGGAGGTAAGAGTCCAGTGCGTATACCTTGTTGGCCAAGACACTGGATTTGTCGCCGACGTAAGCCAAGCCAGTGGCCAGAGCGTAAGTACTCTCAACGACGGTCGTGATGAAGATCAAAACGCCAATAACAAGCCAGACCTCGGATAGCCAAAAGGTCCACTGGTGCTTCCATGTCCGCACGGCAAGCCGGGCAATGACAAAAAATAAGCATATTCCTACGAATATATACAATATGATCTGAGTTGCACTGTTAGCAAGAGATGTCAAGCATGGTACTCATCAAAGCTTTCACCCACATTGAATTGCGCCACCGAAATGTCCTTGATCATGTTGGAAGATGTGTGATGCAGCAAAAAGTAGAGGAATTACACAAATGAAATAAGAAGAGTGGGATATGCCGGTGTCGAACCCGGTGCCGACGTAAGGAGCAGCAGAGTGACGGATCTCACTAAGGGCGCGCAGTGTGTCCAGAGCATGGCATCAAAATTCAGAGCAGAGGTGGAGAAGAACTAGGGCGGCGTCGGGGACACGGAGTAAATAAAGACGAATGGTTCGGCTATTCCTAGTTGGATGAGACATGCATGCGCGCCAACCAACGCTGCTAAGCTTCCCAAAAGCAAATGTATATTTTCTCTAGCTCAAGCCACCCTCCTCTGCGTTCTGGAGCTTTGGGGGTCTGGGAGGTCCTCTTTGGTGAGCTATTCCAAGACATATATCGGGCGAAGCCAAGCAGAGAAAATGGCTCGAATCTTTGCTCGGTCACGGCGAGACAATCATGCAGGTGCCGACGCTAAAGAAGAAGAAAGATGCGATGATGACTGCTGCACCAGCAAATATCCCCCCTTTGAGAGCGCCACAAGTGCAGCCACGGTCAAAGCAATCTCGACTAGCGGCATCTAGACAGCCGTCCTCGTCAGCCCAACGCATACGCCTCACTGGAATGATGGACTCGCGCGTTGACTAAAACGTCTGGATTCTGCATCAAGCTTTGGGGTCAGCTCAAACTCTTGCTTGGGGGCTGCCCATGTGAGGGGCACATTGCTGGCGCGTGCAAAATCCCCCTGTGACTGCGACACCAACCTGGATGGCCTCGAAACCACCCTTCCTGCTCTGGAAATAATGGCTCTGTCTTTGCACCACAGAGTTCGAAAAATGATAGAACGGATATTTCCGCTCCCAGGTTTCCCACATCCCTCTACCGCTGAGCCTGGGCGTTCGTTGCCCCTGGCCTATGAGAAGGAGGGAGTGTCAGGCTTTTTGCCACCCAGGGACTCGCTTGGAAAGGAATCATGCCAGACGGTCGCATCCGTCAGGCAGGCAGCTGCCAAAATCCGCCACGGTCGGATAAGATGCGAAAAAGCTTGTTTTGGTGCTGAGTATGTCATTCGCCCCTCTTAGCCTTTGGATTTAGAAGGCGGCCCGTGGGAAACCCAAATTCACGCCCCGATCCGCTAGTATCGTTGCTCGCTCCGGGATCAGAGAGGGCAGGCCTCTGCGTGCCACATGTTGCACGGAGTTCCTGAGCCAAATGTTGCGACAGTCACGATCTTGGATGCGGTGGATGCACGAGCATCATTGGTACCCATTGCTCTTCAAACGCGAGTACAAAGACCATCCAGGAGCAATACACGGGCCCCATGCCAAACACAGATGGAGGGGCACGAGGTGATAATTGCTGCTGATTCAGAGTTTAACTCGTTGGGGTCTGGGCAAGACATGGCTGATTGCAGCCCCGGGATATTTGGTTGTCGACGGGTGAAGACAGAATCCCAAAGCCAACCGTTGCGATCATAGTGTCACGAGCTGAGACATGTTCCCGGAAGTTCCCGTTGACAGACACGGTAGCAATATTCGTATGAAGGCACTGAGTTGATGAAATTATGCACACAAAGTCGTGAAGACCAGGTTCAACAACAGGGCAACTGAAACATGGGAGCCACAACTGACGCGGCACGGTGATCGACCAGCCTGTTCCCGACCACCACGGACCGAATGGCCGTTGCAAGAAGAATGAATAACTTGGTAAATGGCCTGCATCTCCAACCGTGCATAGAATTCATATCCCGCCTTGTGTGCATTGTCAATCCAATTGTGGATTCCTAGCCAGGCACAAGCCCACATTACCATCATGTTAGCGTGACGGGAAACGGCCCCCTGCATGTCCCAAGTGCTTAAATCGAGCAAGCCTCACAGGGATCAAGCCCTTGCATTGACGGCAGCGAGCAAACGACTACGTGCGCGTGCGCACTGCCAAGAATTTCATCCCGATGCCCCCCCCCCCCGCATTTTCATCGAATCACAATTACAAGCGCCACAGATGCGATACCGTCAACACGCAACTTGCCGTCGCTTTTGGTAACACAGCGAGTGACTCCAACATGCTGTGTAACGGCCATTCCTGCGCAAGCCGCACGACCTGTCACAAAAAATGCGTGACCGGCGTAGGCCTCTGATTTTGGGGGTTTTCGAGTGTCCCACCACCTCCATGTTGCTGAGTGTGCCCTGCCTGGTTGCACTGCGAACCCTCGCCCCCAGAATTCATCCCAACAGGCGGCTCCCATTCCATCGGAGCTTACGCTTACACAATCTACTCATCCAACAGGGGTGGGTTTCACTTTTGACTTGTGGGGATATATCATGCAACGAGTAGAAGGGAGCATCCAGCATGAAAAAAGAATTGTTATTTGCTATTAACCTCGGTTCTCCAGCTACAATTCCAGCAAAGACTGTGTCGTGTCCATGGTAGTTGAAAAAAAAGGACAATGGGAAACGCAAAAGGCGTACATTCCTCACCAGCATGGTTGTCACGCCTCAACGCGGGCAGCTGCGTATTCCAGTTAGCAGAGATGACTGGGTTCGATGAAACTGAACTTACCTTGGCTAGCCATTCGAATTTCCGCCATCGCAGTCAACTTTATGACTGTGAGATTGTAACGACGCCGATTGAAGGTGAATGTCCTCGGCAGCGGCTCAGGATCATCCTGCCGCTCCACCTCGATGACGTCGTCCTCTTCATCTGGCGCATCTAGTCCCTTTGGTGTTGAGGTGGCGTCCGTTTTTGGTTGCTTTCGCGGAACAGCCACCTCTCCAGCCCTGTCTCTTTTGCGCTTCGGGGTGGTGCGAGACAAGGATGAGTTGACTGAGACAGGCGGCGGAACAGGCTTCTGGCGTTCTGTGATGCTCAGCGTGTCTAGTGATAGGATGGGTTTGATGAGGTCGTCGTCGGACTCCTTGCTCCTCTTGAGCTTCTTGGCAGGCAGTGCTTTGACGATGGACTTGATGAGGGTGTCAGCAGACTTCTTCTCTTTTTCGTTCTTGTTGACAGACGGTGCTGCTGCGATGGCAAGAGTTGGCTTGCGCATCTCCCGCGTCACATCGTGCTGGGGTTTGGTTCTGGCTGCCTCCTCCGGAAACATTTGAGAGATGCCGGAGAGAAACTTTCGCTCCATTCCCACGTGGTTCAGGGAGCCACATTCGTCGGGCGAGTATCGATGGGGTATGATGGTCGGTGACAGCGGCGGCGTAACAACGCCGGTTGGGGCGCCTCCGTCTACATGGGCAAGACTTCCGCGTGCAGGAGGCAGGACAAGGTTGTTGTTCGCGTCGGTAAAGGTGATTTTGCATTGCACGTACCCCACGGTGCTGGTGGGCGTGGGTGACGAGTGAACCGGGCATGTGTTCGACGAGAATCCGAGGACCGTGGTGGTCTGGACCGTGGCCTCCTGATCATGGTTAGCTGTCTCATTTCACGGAGGCCCGAAGGTGTAGTTGGGGTCTTCAACATACCATGTACTCCATATTGCCGGATAAGATGTGGCACAGTGCGTGTCCCAACTTGGCGGTTTGAGGTGTGGAAATCGACTGAGGAGCCTTCGATTTTCAGCTGTCCTCGGCCTGCTATTTATCCTACCCACACACCATGGCGGTGTATTAAATGCTCCGTTCCGGAGTCTTTTGTCGTACAAGAACGAGACTCGTGCTTCGCGTCACGACCTCGAGCGTTTGCCATGTTGTAGCAGGCAGGCAGGTAAACACGACCGACGGATCTGAGGTCACATCCGTCGACGCCAAAAATAGCAACGACAAACAAAATACGTTGGCGAGGGGGTTATTTCACGGCCAAGTGCATATTAAAAAGCTGCTGCGACCAATTGCTATGATGTTGTGGGTCATATGTTTCACATCCGAGAGACACCACCATGTTTATCGGCATGTCTGTCACATTTCACATCCTTGGAACAAGTGGATCATCGCCTCATGGTCTTCTTGAAAATTCCATTGCTATCGACAGGACCCGCATGGTTATTGGGATGGTTTGCATCTGCTTCATCACGGTGTAAATGGGTCAATATTGGCCTCTTCTCTTCCAGCCAGCGCAAATAGTAATCCACACATTTCACCGGCTCGATTGCAGTCGGAGTAAATGCTCGATCATGACAAGAAATTGATGCCATTTTTGCTGAATTTCAATCACTATCAGCAATTCCTCAGGCCGCTTTTCAGTACTGTGATCGGTTTCAGCACCCGCCCTCAGCGGGGTTCGAGCTCAGTTTTGTTGCCGCTCAGAGCCGCTACTACCTAAGTCATGCAGCACTTGAATCCCACCCAGCGGGCCTGGTATGTGTAAAGATTATATAAAATGGTAAACGAATGCTGTATCAATGCTATGTTGATTTAAACAGGCCACCGACGACCAAATTTACGCTGCAGGCCTCGACTTATCGCTCCTCACGGTTTAAATGGCTCGGCATTTCCAAATTTGATCCAGTGAGTCCAATTTCTAACCTCTAACTATGAATTCTAAACTGATAAACCACCTTCTAGTTAATGCGTCTGATTGCTTGTGCTAGTTTTCGAGACCAAGCAAAATTTCTTGACCAGCGCGGACTTGATCGCACAACGGCTGCCCCATCCATGCGGGCTGCGCATCATGTAGTGAATCCTCAAACTCAATCATCTCGTTTCCAGACACGAAAAAGGCTTTGCCGTTAATGTCTGGCTTGAGCACAGGGAGGAACAAAGCACGCGCTACCCCTTCGGGCGTGTTTTTCGGCAGAGTCCATTTCTCAAGCCACGAGGCAATAGCCATGGGAGTTACTAGGTATGACCCGTTAGAATCACAGAAGAAGAGAGAAAGAAAAAAGAGGGGACCTTGGTCTCATGCTGAGCAGGCTAGGAAATGATGTTTTTTTATTTTTTAATAACTCACTGGTAAACCAAGGCGCCACAACGTTGACAGTGGCATTCTTCTTGACAACCTCGGAGCGGAGACCGCGCATCAGGCCGAGCACGCCCGACTTTGCGGCGCAGTACATGTAAATGGGGGGAGCGGGGAAGAAGGCGCCCGCGGACGCTGTCATGACAATCTGGCACTGCGTCTGCGGCCACCTGGCGAAGAAGTGAAGCGCGCACTTGGTCACGTACAGGTGGCCCGTCAGGTTGACGTCGATGGACTTGAGGCTGGGCGGCAGCAGCCGGCCCGTGTCCGGGTCAAACCTGTCCGTCGTCAGGTCCTCGTGCGTGTTGATGCCGGCGTTGGACAGCACGCTGTGTATCACGCCGAACCGGTCGTGCGTCTCCTGGAAGAGGTCCAGGACATTGTCCCAGTTGGAAACGTCGCATTTCCTATAAAAGGCGCGGTCATTGTAGGCTTCCAGTGGCTTAGCTGCTTCCTCATTCCAATCGCCAACAGCAAGGTTGGCTCCATACTCTAGCACGTCGTTGTGAGCCAGACATCTTTCCAACCTGGTTGGTTTGGGGTCATCCAAGATGAGTCAATACTTACTCAGAGCGACGTCGATAGCTGAGCGCCCAATTCCTGTAGCTCCACCAATGAGAAGAATCGTCTTGCCCTGGAGGTTATTGAAATCGTCCTCCTCTAACGTATAGGTAGTCATGTTGTTTCGATGCTGGTCGAATATTTTATAATTTTGGTGCCTCTGGTGGTTCGTTTTTTTCGGGGGCACTTTAATCAGGGTCGGCTATGATGGTGACTAGATTAGAATCGCATTGAGGGGGGGTCAAAAAACATCGCAACAATGGCATCCTGGCGTTACGCTTAACCTTTTCCCCGCATCCAGACCCATAGGCAATGGTTGAGTCCGGGGAACAGCTCGGCTAACCAATGATGGGTCTGGCCCACTCGACTATCCGGATATACAAGTAGTTTCGGTAGATGTTATCAAATCCCGGAGTCATTTCCGCAGATGGTGCCGTTTCGGAGATGGGACATGCAACGCCACTAATGCTATGGGGTAGTTTGTCACCAATGTGTCTCCGAATGAGCTTTTTAGCTCTTTACCTAAACGCGCTTAGACCGGGTTCTAAAGGCAAGTGGCAGCTGATGACCGTTTGTCGCTCAACCGCCGCAAAAAGGCGCGGCAGCAGCTCCACTCAAGTGTACGCCAACATCCTATTCTGATAGGCCAAGCTGACATGCATTTGTGGCTCACGAGCTGGAACCTGAAGCAGAACAAGCAGCGAATGGCTTCCAATTATGCTGGGCCTCGACTTGATAACATTTCAATGTCTAGTGCCTACCATGCCAAGGCAGCCACAGCGACCCCACAGCCCTGGGAAATGAAATGCAAGCCACAGGCCGGCAGTTGCACAGTCTCCTCGGCGAAACCAATAAAAGATGCAGGATTGAGACCAACGCAGTGTGGCGTTGCGGAATAGTGTTCATCCGACCTTGTGCCATGCAGTGACGGGAGAAAAAACAAACAAATTGATCGCGTTTCTCACAGCGACAAAATCTGTCAAAATCTGTCCAGTCATGGCCTCAGCTATGCATCTGCTGGGCGGCGAGTCCATGGCTGCAGGCTACGTGAGATGCGCCTACTTGCTGCTGGGCGCCTGTGTGCCCTCGGCGCTCGCGCTCGTCTCCACGCCAAAGTCGGGCGTGAATTCGTTTGTGCGCTACGCCATGCCCGCCATTGTCGCTTCCAACGGCAAGCAGCTTCTTCAAGCCATCTCGGAACTCGGTACGAGCTACGTTGTTAACGGCGTCATCATCGGCCTGGTCACGCTTGCGTTGATGCAATGCTGCAACTTCCTTGTCATCACCCGCCTTGATGCAGATGATTTGGCCAAGGCCAACGTTTTTGCACCGTCTGATAACTATCTCACCAAGGTCTCGCGGACGACTAGCCTGATATTCAACCTGCGGGGCGTTGGCACGCCGTGGGAAACACGCTCGCGCCAATTTCCGGGCTTCTACGCGAAGCACGGCGGCGGGAAACCCAGCTGGGGTTGGTACATTGTGCGCCAGCTGCTGATAATCTCATGGCAGTACCTCTTCCTCGACATTGTCTACGTCTCCTCGTTTGACTCAACGCCCGAAGACATTCAGAAGCTTTTTGGACAAGGCAAGGAATTCACGTACCTGAATGCCACGGCCGAGCAGTGGGGGAGCCGCGTCGCTGTGGCTCTCATTCCTGGGTTGGGACCTGCCCGAGTTATGCTTGACATCATGTACCGCAGTGTCTCGGTGCTTTCTGTGCTTTTCGGATTCACGTCCCCGGCAGAGTGGCCGCCGCTGTTTGGCTGCATATCGGACAACTATACAATCCGAAGAGTTTGGAGGTGAGTTGTCTTGCTCTTACAAAAGGGTGGCTTGTCAGGATATCCGACTTCTAACAAGAAGCACAGCGTCTTCTGGCATCAGTACCCCAGATGGACCCTTACCACCATCAGCAACTTCGTCTCCCGTGACCTCTTGCGCCTTCCACGACCTTCACGACTTGAGCGCTACGCAAATGTTGCAGTCGTATTCCTGCTTTCGGGCGTTTATCATGTCGCACTGGATGTCTTCACGTATCAACCGCCAACATACACGCCGACGGTTGCGTTCTTCTGCTCCTCAGCTGTGGCTATCCTAATCGAAGATGCGGTGCAGCAATTGTATCGCTGGGTTTCCGCTAGCGACAGTTGCAAGCCGAGCCAAGGAACTCCATGGTGGCACAAGCTTGTGGGCTACGTTTGGGTGGTGTTTTTCTTAACCCTGACGGCTCCGTGGTACTTGTATCATCCCATTCGACTCCCACCTGAGACCAAGTGGCTTGTCCCGTTTGGGGTCGTGCACTTGATGGGACCTCCGGTAGCACATGGCCTTTTGGTCGCTGGTGGTGTAATCCTGAAGTTTACCATCGGTGGCGAGATTTAGGTGCATGGCATCACCAGCCTCCTGCAGAGATAAACTTTTTGGTGACCAAAGCATCTTGGTGATTGGAGGGCGGAGGGTTCACGAGCGAGATCCTGATGGTGCAATCAGTAGATTAAGGTTTTTATTACCCAAATCGCCAGCCGTGCAAGTGGGTTTGTTCACGTCCAACTAGAAAAACGAACTGTATGCTCACCTGGGTAATCCAGGATTCAGGTCACAAAGGTGAAATACAATTAGATTTGAAATAACCGGGAGAACATAGTTCTTTATTACTCAGCTTAGAGTTAAGGTATCCATGTATAAATAAAATAAATCCTTGACTATTTGGTAAAGATTCGGAGTACTTGAATAAGAATTTGTTTTCTAAATCAGGTCACCTATGTTATTTAATTTGAACTATCACTGTGGGGATGCTTGTGATGAACAAACCTCGATCAGTGTTGAT
This sequence comes from Calonectria crousiana, assembly GCA_013406985.1. Taxonomy (NCBI): domain Eukaryota; kingdom Fungi; phylum Ascomycota; class Sordariomycetes; order Hypocreales; family Nectriaceae; genus Calonectria; species Calonectria crousiana. The sequence goes on along the minus strand of VTGD01000013.1, from coordinate 179,390 downwards.
ATGGACAAGTGCAGAGCGCGCTTCTACCCAAGGGTGGTAAACGTTGTGGGAGTTGAAATCAGGAATCGGATTTATCGTGAGGTCCACTACGGGAGTTTGCAACGGTTTTCGGTTCGCGCCGGCCAAGGCAATAAGGTTTCATAGCAAAGCCTGGTACCGCGTTGGCATAAATTAGTAACCTTTTTCTTCGACCCAACGGAGATGAACATGCTGAGAAAGCTTGAGTGTGATCACGAATATATAATGGCAGCTCTTTCCTTTCAAAACCAGTTTGAACCTTTCTCTTTCATCATCACCAGCTCGCTCAAGCAGACTTGCTCGCACACTCTCGCATTTACAAACACTCATACTTGATCACAAGCCGCAATCTTATTCGCTCTACTACGTTGCGCACGCCGATACCCAAACATTCGAGTGTGTAGATGCCATTATTCACCGAAGTTGTGTCGTGACTTCAGAAATTTTCACCTTCGTTCCCGTATTCAACCTTTTCTCTCTTTCTAAATATGAATACCATGACTTCGGAACCCGCGGACACGGAACCCACGAGTACTCCATCTTCAGACACAACCGTTTTTGATTTGTGTAGTTGGAGTTTGGGTGCAACGAGTTCCTCTTTCACCATGTACTTTCAAGGCGGTGACAAGTGAGTATCCTATTCTTATTCGTCAAAAGACCAACGCTAATATGAGTCGACTATAGGCTGATCCTATGCGGTCTGTCGGATACCCAGCTGGCCGTTATTCGCGGGTGTATTTGTGAGCACTGGGCGCCAGGGATCCTGTACGAGGATTCACGCCAAGGAGAGTGCACCTTCAAGCTAAAGAACTATTCATTGTTTAAACGCCGCAAGACCGGCATGGTTTTGCGAAGGTTGGTGACTGAACTCCTCAAGGCCATTGCTCAGACTGGTTGGGTTTTGGCCTCCCGGACGAGGCTCGGCAACTGCCTGCCGGACACTGAAACGCTCATCTTCTATTATCAGGTACGTTCTGTTGCAACCATCTGCATGGCAAGAATCGTATTGACACTTGCAGCAGCCTCAAAAGCCATGTGACTGGATGTGCATTTCCTTTCATAGCGAAAAGCGCATACACTTCGACAACGCTCCCTCTGATTTGTTGATGTCTGTAACCGACAGCCTCCTGTAGAAAAGAATGCCTGGCATCTCTTCAGCTGCACCGAGCGTCTGATTGCTATGATATCCAGCTACGAGACCCAGAAGCACTCCGAAAAGACGCCATCCCGCTGAAATCCATCAACAACCTCGTCTCTCAACTTGAGTCGAGAGGGTGGTTTATTTATGCCAGCATCAACCCTGGGCGACGTGGAAAGCCGGATTCGTGGTACTGCTGTAAGAGGACCGATTGGGTGCCCGGGGAGGCAGCGTATGTGGGCCAATTGATGAAAAGCGTGAAGCGAGCGGATGCGTGCTACTATTATTATTCGAAGACGTTGTCAACAGTCTGACATTATGGGCAGTGATAGCACCGTTAAAGTATGGAATGCAAAGATAAAATAGTGCTAGATCAAAATCACTTTTCTGCTTTCGTTTCTGAGACCTTTGGATCCGTGAACCTGACAAAGAGCCACGAACTCACTGTATTTGAATTCGAAATTCCGCATGGACTTGATGTTACAAATGCCAATGGTTAGCAACACGAGAACGCAAAAGCACAATACGACAAGGATAATTTCCACCATGAAAAGGCATACTTTGAGAAAAGTCTCATTCAGCTCAACCATGAATACGTCCCTTTCGACACACCGCCATCTTTCAGTGCCGAAACTAAGCTCTAACATTCATCACATGATACGTTTTCGCTCGTGGCTGGCTTCCTGCCACCACTGATGATGGTATATATCTGAATCTCCACCAAATATGGCAGTGCCATGTGGTAGTGACATCGAGTTTTGTCAAATTCTTGAGTCTGATGGTATAAAGCTGCTCCTTTACATTTAGCCATCAGACCTGAAGGCCAAGTACTCGAATGTTTCACGCTTCTCGTCTGCCGTCCTACGTGGATAAATTCATCAGTCTAAGAAATGATATTATATTGCGTGCTCCCTAGTCAAGTCTTTTTTGAATATCTGAAGTGACGAGATGTTGAGATGATACAAGGAAGTAACAACGAGCAAAGGACCGAATAATATCCACAAAATGGATCTTTATAAGGAATAAGACTGTTTTTTTTTTGGCACCAAGAGCTACTCTCTCGGAAGCCGTGGACTCCTATCAGCGTTCTCAGGTGATTTTGAAACGAGTGCAGAATCCTAAAGTAGAGTCAATGTGCATGACAGGCTATATGATTAGGCACTTCCAGAATCGATGTTATGCCACCCGAATCTCGATATTGTCGTCGCTTTGGTAGTAGTTGGATTTGGGACTAATCAATCTGTGCTTCCTAAACTGCCTGAGCAACACTTAGTCTGCTTCCATGGTTCGCTTTGAATCCGAGGCCATGTATCGAGATGGAGGAATGAGCTCTCGAATAGCGCCAGTGAGCAAGACACGAAAAGCTGCCAATAAATAGCACAGGGCTGTTCCGTCCACCTCACATTGGACCCTGGATTGACGTGAATTGCAATCGTCTTTGTAAATCCAACCTCAAAAAATGTTCTTTCCAAATATAGCAATAGCCCAAAGTAAATGTTGGGGCGCTCCATTGAACAACGGAGATTCAGGCAACAAAACTTAGTGCAGCATTTCCTGCCTTGGAATTAACCACCATCTGACAGCTTTCAATGACTAGCCTAAGCAGCGCATTGAAGAGATGTAAGATTTTGCACAAAAGACCGGAATATGACTCAAGCTACAAATTAAAATCACAATTTTGTTCCGATGCAGCCAGCCACAATTATCCCAATGGGGATGCCGGCAGATCGCGGGTCATTTTGAGCACACCCATTGGCAGTTATGCGCATGAGCTATGTGGGCGACAATAGGTTGGAGAAAAAAGGTCGCCGTCATTATTGGATTAGGGTCATCCGCAAAAAAAGTGCCACTATCCCGAAAAAATGGAGGAATTGCCTGCCAGCGGAGTGGATTGTGTCCGAGAATAGCCTATCACATAGGGCTGATTCAATGCAAGTCGAAGAGATTGGATAGTCGCAATGCATCAGTGTAGATAGTTCATTTTCCTGTATGTTAGTCTATATTGGACAGGGCTCAAATCGGTTTAGCTAGTGGAATAGCCCACTCAAGTTGAACCTATCAGAAAGCCCTTCTCGACCAGTCATGAGCTGCGCCTTTCTAGCCCCTCCTCAGAATATCACGCGGCTGAAATAAATCTAATAGTAACCCAATATATTGGGTAAAAGATCCGAAATAGGAAAGGACAGTGAGCTGATTTTACACCGTGCATCTTCCGCCGGGTCAAGGCTCGAGAATTCGAAAATCACGCTTCAAGGTCACTGGTCAACAGATTTATCAGCCCTTGACATCATCCACAAGTGATTACGGAATATAAAGGGCACCTTTGCGGCTTCTATTTCAATCGAGCACCCAACTTGTACCTCGTCCATCTTTCCACAGCCAGAATCTAAGCAGCAATTTCAAACCTCCATAGAAACGCCCGAAACTCACGCTCAACGCGTTTTTCGTCATGGCAAGGGTTGTAGAATGGAGAATGAGCAGGTACCCCCTCGGCTTCTATGCCAAATTTGGCGAGCGCCGTTGGTTGATGGATTTGAGCCCATCTATCGGTCATATGGCAATTTGGAATGAAAACACACCAGCGAAGTTTATCCCGTTCGCGTGTCCCTTCGACTCTCCATCTCAAGAGATGTTTGAATTCTTTATAGAAGTCCACGTTGCCGACGAGGGCACTGCAAAAGACAGATCTCTCTTGGTCGAGCCCACGAATGGTCTACCTCCAGGAATCGACTTTAAGGTGTCTTACTGGGCCCATTTGGGCGAGAATAGAGTTTCCTTTCGCATCGGCGCTTGGCGACGCAATCCTCGGCAGCTCCGTACACCCTTTTCCATCAATCAAGATATTTCATGGTCGCTCTGGAGAACAGGAGTTAAAACGCAATTGGCAGGAACGGGCCATATGGAGATGTATGGCATTTATGGACAGCAGCCACCGTTCATTCAGGATGATGGCATCCCGCTTGATTTATTGCGACTATTCATTCCACCATCCCTTACCCCGCTTGAGAACTTCGTGGAAAAGGACTGGATCCGCTGGGTGGCCACTGTCTGTCATGGCACACAGGACCCCAAGGCACCTTATGGTACTCTCCGCCAAGATTCCACGTCTCACTGGTTACAGTACCAAGTTTGGACTGGATCATCTTCTTTTATTGGTGAGAGTGGTGGTAAGTTCAACTTGTCCGCTTGGATCGATGCGTACAAGATCCACCAAAGCAACCCGGCATTTTTGACTACCGTCAACTGCTTCGACCAAGCTGGTATTGTCGAGATAGCTCTTGGGCTCGGCATCTCGAACAGACGAATTGGCTGGGAAGTTAAGAAGCCATTTGGGTTCATTGATGCGGACCTCGTGGGGTGGGGCAGAACAAACAATCCATTTTTCGAAGGCGACAACAGGAACAAGATGATTACGCCAAGTGACGACCCAAAACGATCTCCCTTTCGATCCCATGTCTTCATTACAGTATCACCTGGGAACCGCTATGACCGACAGAAAGCGGTTGTAGTGGATGCCTGTGCTGGTCCAGTCTGCGGTGACTTGACATACTCGGAGTACTTGGAGAAGCATGCCCTTCAAGACGGTGATCCATTGCTCCTTGAAGGCGTTACGCCAGTGGCCTCCCACTGCGCTGGCGTAGATGGCTCCGATGGAGTCGGTGCCAGTCAGACAATCAAACAATGGCTTCACGATCATTATGGAGGCATGCCTGAATCGATCACCACCGCATTCAGCAAGATCCGCGAAGGTTTTGAGGCCGACTCTACAGTATCTAATGACTTTTCTGCCCAGGCAGCTATAGACGCAGTTCTGAATCCTATTCTCGCCAACAAAGACAACGAATCAAAGGACCACGAAGTTGTTTTGATTAAGCAGCATGAAACCAAGATTGCCCCCATTGTGGACCAAAGGAACAACTCCACGACGACAGAGCGCAAACTAGTCGCGATCAGGGACGAAGTAAAGCCTGAGAAGAGTCAAAGCCCAACCTTTGTCTCTTTCCAGCTGCAAGTCTTTCGGGGTGGCCTTGAAGATACCATCAAGGCCCTGGAGGCCAGACTCAAACTTTTCACCATGCCGCTGGATTGGGAAGGTCGAGGTAAGATCAACGTCAAGAAGAACCCATCCGATGATTCGCGCATTGAGGTATTTGGAAACAATCATCTCAGCTTGTTTGCCTACAAGAATGTACTGGTGCAGATCAGCGGGAATGCTGTATTACACTATATCCCAAGGTGGACAAAGGCAATGGTCGAGTACCTAAATAATGTTGAGGATGAGGCCTGATCGGGGAGGCTGGCAGACCCATGAGCGTCATCACCTTGGTGTTTTGTAGTCCGAGCGCGTGCCCTGGCTGTGCGAGGAACCCCAAATCAAATATAAACTTGAGAACTATAAGCAACAGCATGCAATAGCCGCACCCAAATCCAGTGCACTTCATCGCAACGACGCAGCACCCGCCATACAGCACAACAGACCGATAGCGAGGGTCACGCCAGAAGGGCATAAAAATACCGATAGGAAAGCAGGAGTAATAGCAATAATAGCCTTCTGCCGCCAAGTTTGGACCAGAAGGTTCTCAATTATGTTTAAACTATTTTGCTATGCATTAGTGTTGAGACCATGGTTCCGAATTCTGGAGCGTGGCGTTCCGGCCGCCCAGCTCCTCCACTTTTTTCTTATCAACCATGAGACATTTTTGAAGCCAGCTACGAGGCTGACAGAGATGCCAATGCCCACAGTGCAAAGACTGATCTCTTACAGCTCTTCGCGCAAGGTATCTCCGAGGAGGTACTTGCCATCAACAACCCACTGGCAGTACTCCTCCCACTCTTGCTTCCACTCTCGGAGGCGATCGCCCTTGAGGCTGTCGGCCTGTGCGCCGAGCTTGACGTCATGCTGCCATTCCTCCTGAGTCTGATCCTCAAAGTTGGACCAGCGAACACTGTTCTCGGCAAGGGCACCCTTTGATCGATCGTTAGCATCTTGAAAAACATGATTGCACGGGGGAGTGCTTACCAGTCCGCCCAGGCCAATGCTGTCAAAGCCCTGGATAACCTGGTAAAAGTCAAAGCTCAGCCCAGGGTTGGCCTGGCCCAGAATAGCGGGATCGTCGTTGCTGATGGCGACCGGGACGCCGTTGGAAATGAGAGAGATCAAGGGGTGGTGAAGAATATCAGTCGTCAGTCGAAGGACCTCGTGCGAAATCGGGCAGACCTCGACCAGGATCTGCTTATCCTTCAGGGTCTTCATCAGATGAGGGTGCTTGTAGAGAGAGAATGCGTGACCGATTCTTCGGGCTCCAAGCTCAACAGCATCAAACAGGTTCCAGTCGGCAAGCGCTCCATCCATGAGTGTCTCTCCGGCGTGGAAGAAGTAGGGCATGGAGAGGTTCTTCTCATGTGCCTTGTCCTGGTATGCAACAAGCTCGTGCAGCATGCTGTGCAGAGTATTGCCGGGGTCTTCTTGAGAGACAAGGTCGTAACCGCCAAAGAGCTCGGGGTAGTCCAGCTTTCTCTCAAAAGACTGTGTCATTTCTGTTTTGATAAAGATTAGAGTCACGCAAATCTTTCATGCATCGCAACTTCAGGGGGGGAAGGGACATACTGCTAACAAGCTGGTGTGACTCCGAACGGCGGTAGTCGGACCAAATGACTCGAATGCCCCAGAAGTGCTTGCCCTCTGGTGTTTTCTTGAACTTGTGGAGCTCTTCGAGCATAATCTTCCACCAGGCGTTTACATCGTCAACAGGCTTCTCCTGTCCTTCAAGAACGAGATCTCCAGCTGAAGCACCGCCGCGGAACTCGGCCCAGTTGATGTTGTCCTGTGCGAGTAGTCTATAAAGTCGGGCGTAGTACTTGCGCACGATGGGCTCGTACTTTAGCATCGTTCCAATAGAATCCACGGCAGAACTAAAGAGCTTCCAAACCTCATTGACGCCTCGCTCGTGGTGGATGGCCTGATCGCGGGGAATCGTCATCCTGTTGAGAATGAAGGTGTTGAAGGCTGCCCTTTTCCCGGGGAAGTACTTGTCAATCTCGCTCATGGGAAATCGGGTCTCGCTAAACTCCATTTTCTCAATTGAGCTCTTGCTAGCATAGTAGAATTTGATGGCTGCCGTCTTTTGGTGAGTCCTGTCTGCCAGGGTCTGGTTGGACTCAAAAATCATGCCCTCCGTTTCGACAATGTCCTGGATGATGGAATCAGGCGAGACCAAGAGCTTGTGGTGTCCGTGCAAAAGTGATCCCTTGGGCATGCGTCGGACAATCTTGAAGAGCTTGGTCTTGACAATCTCCGGGCGAGCCAGAGGGAACATCTGACCAGGAAACCTGTTGGGGTATCTGCGGTTGGGTGCCCAGACATCCTCAATCTCGTCCAATCGGATCTTCTCAACAATATCCTCGGCCTTCTGACAAACCCTGGACATGCTGTCTCTGAAGGGAAAGTCTGCGAATGATTAGTCAATAAACACACCAAGAGCGGCCGGTTGCAACGTTACCTTGGCGGACTTTAAACTCATTTGCCAGCGTCGTAGCTCGCAGCCTTGTGAGCCGATTCACTGCTCTCTGCACAGAGCGAGCCTCAGGGTCAGGAGACAGGTCATTTCCAGCCAGTGCTCCCGTCAGGAATAGGGCTGAGACCAGCGTTTGGAAAAGCATCGTGGACCAACTTTTTTATCAAAATAAAAACTGAAATAAAAAAGATTTTGATGGGAGCCAATTGCAAGAGATGACCTCTGATTGCCTTGTCGAGATGAAAAGAGGGTATGGATCAATACCATATATAAGGAAACATAGTTCCTAAAGTTTTGAGAGGCTGAAAGTTTAAGCATACCAGAAGCCGAAAACAACACCATGATCGACCAAAGGCGGGGCACATTTTCGGCCTCGTCGGTCTTTTTTGGTTAGGACCAAAGTAAACAAAAGAATTAGAATTCCGCGGCAGCATGTGTCCCGGGCAGGTTTGATTGTGTCGGTTGTGCAAGCCAACCTGAGGCTTTCCACGGGAATGCCAACCGGGCACGAAAAAAGAAGACGCTGGAATTGTCTCTGGCATGCGGGGCTGCGGACGAATCCGTTTTGGTGCAAAGGCAAAGCTTGGGGCACTGATTGCCATAGGGACCGGGCTCAAGGGGTCCAAGCTGGCACGAGCCTCCTCGCGAACTAGCTGATCGCCCCGTTTTGAAACACCAATGGTGGAGACAGCGCGAACCGCACGCGGGAGCTAAAATGGGGGCGAGATCGAAATGATGGTGTTGTGTGTGCGGATCTGGGGTTGGCAGATTGAGCACCCAAAGAAGAGCGAGGACCAATCATCAACCGCAAATGTGGAACGTGTAAGATGCTTGCGGTGATGTTTACAGGGAGCAAGTGAGCTCTCTCTCTGACGTTTCGATTGTCTGGCTCAGATTCGATGCTTTTGTGGGAATCAAGGACGCTAAGAAAAGTAGTTAAAGGGGTGCTGCAATGTTGGTGGGCATGATTTTAGTCACCGGTTTCATTTGTATTCCGGCACGTCTAATATGAATACACTGCACAATAATGAGTTTGCCGCAACAAAATTCAATAAGATATTAATTTCAAAAAGCGCAACAATTGCCCTTCCATGGGTAAACCGAGGTCTCACGGCATTGTCAAAGAGGAAACAGGCCGCCGAAACCTATAGGGTAGGACTACACAAGAGCAGGACGCATTTCCAAGCCATATGACACATGGAAACTACGATGAAAAGAGACTCATTCACCTTTTACTTTGTAAATAACATTGATCGGCGACTAATGCCAGGAGCGAATGGACTAGTTATTACAACTAAAACTAAGCAGGAAAATATCTCATTGATAAAATCAACCTCAATCGACCTAAAAGTCTGAGGAGATTGTTTATTAGCCACCACATTCCAAACCATTTTATCAATCACCCCCTTAGAGCAACCCCGCTTCTATTTTATGCGCCACCTCCTGGCTATCCCACAACCCCTCTTTCAAGTTGATGGACTGAAGAAGATGGAGCGCCCGTGTTCTCACCTCAGCGTCATCAGCAAACCTGTAAGCAAAGATGATGCTAGGAATTATGTTGCCTGAGAAATAATAGGTTGGAGCAAGATTGAAGGCTTCGTGATCAATTAAGCTTTCCACCATGGTCAGGAGGTCGTCGCTGAACTCTGGGTTGAGACAACCAGGGCTGGCCACCATGGCCAGATACCCCGACCAAGCCGCTTGGGAGAGGGAGATGCTCTGCATATGGTAGGTGGCCTGCGGCGACTCGTTTTCTGGCAGCGTCTTGTTTCTAAATGCATCGAAGCGGGTGGCCCAGTTGTCGAATTTTGCGGCAAAATCCATAGACGAGCACGCGTTTCTCGGGAGCGAACCAGCGGGGAAGGCAAAGTCCAGGGAGCTCTCGGGCCCGTCGAGGAGCAGATCCGTCCTCTTCCGGTCGCAAAACTCCCACTCGAAAAAGTTGGCTTCCAGGGCAAGCAGCGATTCGGTTGCCGCCTCGACCGAGTCGAACCGAGTCTGCGGGCCTGAAAAGCCCATTTGCAGACATGTATTCAGCAGAGTCTCGGGAATGATGGTGTTTCCCGAGAAAAGAACAATGTCCTGTCCTTGCTTTGACAGCAGCAGGGCCATCTGGTGGAGCAGCTTGGCGTTGGCGCTGCCCTCCACGCTCCCTGGCTGCTGCTTCGTGCCCGTCTCGTCAGTAGTGCTCTGTTGGCGGAGCTGTATGAACAGCGCGCATCCCGCTTTCCAATGCTTCAGCGCCTCTGTCGGCCGGCCCAGGAGGTTTTCTATGCAGATGAAGATGATGCAGCATATGACAATGACTTCGAGATTTTCCTGTGATTCGTGATGCAGGAGATTTTTTATGTGGTGTATCGCTTGGTTGTATTGTTGTATCGAAGCCTCCTCGAGGCTTACTCCGGGCATGATGGTGTCAGGTGTTGAGGGCTGAAACCTGAAGCGTCTGTGGGCAGTCCCCAAGGCGTGGAGTGCGTGCTGCACCGGGCTCGATGAATGGGACAGCGGCATGGCGTACTGTTGCCAAAAGTCCGTCGGGATGATGGCTCTGGCCAAGTCTTCTACAACCGCGATGCGGACATAATGACATAATTCAGATTCCGTGGGCAACACTGCATTATTCGAGGCCAATTGATGAAAAAGTGAGCCACCTACATCACAGTCGTCGAGCTGTGTATCGATTTGTAATGCCTTCTTTTTTTTCGGTCCACGCCTCCCATCTGGCACAAACACGTAGCCCTGGCAATCCAGTTTATTTTGCTTGCATCTATTACAATGCGGCTTTGCCTCGTCACATTTTACATGGCGGGTCCTGTGTTTGTGGTTAGAGGTGACTGGGAAAATGTCTAGAATAGCGAACCGTACTTGCTGTCATGCGGGTTAGCCAAGTTGCATCAAGCTTCCGAGTGCTGCGTTTCTTCCTTACCAAGTCATGCACCCCGTTGTGACCTTGGGTGCACCCAAGCGAGTTCTCTTCACCTTGGGCCTGGTGGGAAGCATGGTTTCGGTTGATATTCACGTGGAACGACAGCGGAAAGAAAGAGAGCAAAGCAGAAGATTATGTGTGTACTGCACCAACACAAACGGTGCCCACTGGAAGCGAACTGAGACGTACCGAGAATATACATGTAGAGAGGCCTGCCGCCTTGTAGGGCATGCGGTAGCAGAAATACTACAGCAAAGGGGTTGCAGATTTCTGTTTCTCGAATGCTTGCGCCGCGCACGCACGGCCTGCCGTCTCCTCCGCACGTCCAAGCGTGTCGTGAAATCTGATCCCTGAGTGGGCTAAGCCAAGCCACTTTTTGTTTATGAAACAAGAAACCCTACGGCGAAATCGCCGCCATTGGCCGATGCTGGAAACAAAAGCAAAGAAAACGCCAAGCTTGTCCCCCACGGGTTCCGCGCCTGGACCTGTTGTGAAACAATGCGGCCGCGTCTTCCAGCGGGACTCACGTTTGGTCATTGCGACGGTGCGCTAATCCCGCTGGCTGCAGCGTCCAACGTGTGGCTAACCTGGTGCTATGCCAGATTGGACTAGATCGACACAGCCACGCTGCATTATATTGGGCTAATTGTATCACTTTCCAGCCGTTTGCACTTCGCCGTGTCATATTCGTGCTTGACGGTTGTGTTTTGACGGCAGAGTGGGGGTGGTTTTGGACGGATCAACGTCAGAACCCTGCTGGCTTGAAGATGCTCGACCTGCCCTTCCTAGCTCGACGGAAATCCGGCTCTGGGCCGCCATCTAGTTCGATTGCGCATCCGGCTTTAGCATTCCAACGGCTCGGACCAACCGGGAAGCTAAAGGTCGTACGCTGCAGTATTGAGAGCCCTAACTGCCTACAATTTCCACAAGTGAACATGTGACCAGAAATCCGGGGTTAAACCCTTATCTATTGCCCTTTTTCTATTCAATTGAACTTGCAGCTGAGATGGCCAAGTTCTAAGCACTGCTGACAGAACTTGCACATTCCCATCTTTCAAAGAACAGCACCGCCCCCCATATCAAACCAACACGCAAGAACACGAAGAGAGCCGTGGGGATTGGCAAATTAAGGGACGTCGACTTGATCGCCCACGTGATTTAGACCTTGTCTCCAACGGCGATGCGCTGTATCGACGATTGGCAACGGGTTTTAGGTTTTTAGCTTTCCAGGTGGCTGACTCAGGTTAGCGCAAGGACCAGGAGCTCGGGTTGCATCAGAAGGGGAGGCCTATTTGGGAACACCAGCATTGCGAACTGTACCTCGTCGGGTTGGTTATACGTGAGGCCCTTGCGTATCCGCGCCTCGCAGTCCTAGGCAAGCCCCTGCTAGCGCAGCATTGATCTCCCGCCAAAGAAGAAGCACGGCGAGTGGAGACGAGCGGGTAACCTGCCGCACAAATCTGCTGGTTGTCAGCACTGCGTCGGCACCAGCAAGGGGCAATGGTCCCTGCGCCAGCAATTCTCACCAACATCATCAGTTTCCCGAATCCTTTGGCCGCACTGATGAGACGATACGCTGGCTCGTAGTTGTGCACAGCGGCGTAGAATCCGGGTAACTGCGGGCCGTTTGGGGCCTCTGTGTGAATTCTGTAGATAATATACAAGACCTTGATGCCGACATATTGTCAACCCAGGGATAGGCAAAGCTGCTTGACTCGGTTGAATCTCACCTATTTGTATTCATTCAATCCTTTCTATTGTTCTCATTTCCACAGCCATTCCAATCACCTTTGCTACTACTGCTATTACTACTACTACTTCTATTGCCTCAACTGCTATTTTCAGCTTCTCTATATTGTCTTTCTCCATTCGATCTTCACAAAGGTAATTATTGATTCCCTCGTTTGCAAAGAGATAGACCAGCAGCTGGCTGTTGCTTCCGGCGACTTTTGCTTCCGGCGGCCCTGCCGGAAGTCACCTCGGTAGTGGGCCCCGGCACAAGCTCTGGGTCAGGGCAGGTTTTGAGAATACGCAGCCAATACGTACCTCAATTTGAGTTGATCAGTGGCCAAAGCAGAACACCTTTTTGACCAGTTGCTAACTGGGAATTTTCAGCGTAAATCTAAACGACCTTATTTTAAGATAAGAGGCAAAGTTGGAAGCTACAGTCCTCCACTCCCTGTTGTGTGGACTTCCTCTTCTATTTAGCTTTGCCTATTCAGAAACCGATCGTCTGGAAATCATCTGGTCTTGGTTTCCATTGATCGACATTGGCGATCAAGATGAATGGACCAAGACCCACCGAGCCTATGACACTCAAGCGCATGGCCTGCGACCGGTGCCATGCCCGAAAACTACGCTGTCTCCGAAAAACATCAAGCACACGGTGTTCCAGATGCACGCACGATGGCTTTGCATGCACATTCAGCCCGCCTCTCAAGTCCGGACGACCAAAGAAGGGCCCGTTGCCCAGGGAGAGCTGCAGCAGTCAAAGCCAGCGAGCCACGACTTCGTCATCGTCGGCGGAATCGACTCCCTTCTCAGGGACCGGAGGTGACGGTATGTCGAGTGCCATGACAACTCCGTTACCGGAGCCGGCTTGTCTCGACACGAGCACCAACACGTTGAATCCTTTCACCGAGGGCGACTTTCTGTGCCACCTGGATCTGTTGGGCGGCCTCGCTTCGAGTTCCCTGCCTTCCGCTCATTCGGGAGGAAACGACAGCTCGCTATGGCTCGATTCGCTCGCAGACAGCGACGGAATAACCATGCCTGACCATCTCTCGGCCAAACTGCTGGGCGAAGGTGCGGCAGAAGCCCACAATTATTCCAGGCTGGAGGCTTCGGGGTTCCCTCGGCCGGATCCGATGGATCCGATGGAGACTGGCGTGAGCGATGTTATATCCGAAATCGTGCAGACACTGTGCCGGCTGCAGCAGGAACTTGTCCAGCTCTGCGGGGACGCCAGCAAGGCACCGCCGTACCAACCATCGGTTGCCTCTGTGGACACGATCCTCCGTCCGGGGCAAGAGCTGGTCGACACGGTGCGGCGGTTGCTCGAGCAGTGCGCCCAGGATCGAAACATGGGTCCGCGGCGGCAATTGATCTGGGATCGCCAAACTCTGCTGCCGCTGGTCTTTACCCCGATATCCCTGCTGCTCTCGATGTACAGCGACATGCTGCGAGAGATCACCACGACGCTGACTCAGACCAGCAACAGCAGCAGCAGCAGCAGTGCTCGGGGAGATCGAGTAAATTTCGCCTGCGCAGGAGCCAATCATGCATCGACGGCATCATACTCGAGCGGTGAGCTGCAGCCCAATTACCACGACAGGGGCCCGGCACTGACGCCCTCGCCGTCATCCTCATCGTCCGCATGCTTCGCGTCTGACAGGGGCACGACGCTGATTTCCGGAAACCTCAACCTGTCCCTGGGCGGCATGAGCCTCGACCGACCTCTCCAGCTCATCATTACGACGACCGTCATCAAGCACCACCTGGCCCAGCTGGACAGCGCATTGCAGGCGCACGGGACGTGTCACATGCAGGGGGGCGACGCAAGTCCTACCGACCGTTTTTTCCTCTCGTCCATGGCGGAGCTCAGGTCCTACACCAGGCTCCTCATCGCGGAGACGTCAAAGGTTGTCTAGCGGGACAGGGGAACCGCCCGCTGGTAACATGATCCATGAAATGGAAAAAAAAAAAAAAAAAGCCGTTGGGCTCATGTTGGCGTCCCAGCCGCGCGGCTTCGGTGGCTCATGCTTTCCTTCGCCCCGGCTTCCCGGTAGGGCTGGGACTGAACGGGTCAGCACGGCACGGCAGCTAGTAAGCGGCTATGACGGCCACGTGTGTGGACCTGCAAGTGGTCTGATTTCTGGTGGGTTTGGGCCCGGGAATTGGTCACATATACGCGAGCGGCAAGGCATCAGGGACATGGGATTCGATCCGCCGCCGCTTGAGCACATTAAGTGCGTATATCAGACGCAGGGCCGGTTGGTTCTGGAAGCAGGGATTGGCTTCCATCGCGCTCGCCTCGGTGGGATTCTTTTTTTCCACTGTGACGGAATGGAGCAATTCGTGTCGCCCATTATGGCTCCGTCACCTACGACGAGCCAGTGGATTAGCCGACGATGGTGGAGACGACCCAAGTATAGATTGGTGTCCCTGCATGCAACATCGTGGATCTGGCAAGACAATTATTCCCGGGTATTGCCTTTTGGGGACACGAGCAAGACGGCTGAGAAAATGAGGCCAGACCATGATGGAAAAGTTTTCCTTTTCATGTTAACATAGCGTTATTTAATTTACACGTATCAAGTGTGTATACTAATTCAATGGAAGAGTTGGCATTGAAAGCTTAATCTAAGCTTGTTTGTATGTCTGTTGGTCTCCGACGGGGCATTGTCCGCTTTTACCCTGGTGACCGACGATGCGATCCACATTGAATGCGGAGGTAGATTCAAGAATGAGGTTCAGTTGGCGGTTAGTATACGTGTTGACTCTGGTTTTGAATTATAAACTTGATGCTCGGATTGATTCTGGTGGAGTTGTTCCGAATTACGTTGGCCTGTGTTCAGGGTAGGTAACATGAGCATGTTTTTATTGTGCAATAATTGAGCAGGTATCTCAATTGCACAAGATCCAGCCTTGCCAAAAGCTTGAGACAGAAAAAAACTCAATTCGTCCGGTTTATAACTCAGTTCCAGCTTGATATATCCCCTAATTGTGGTTTCTGTTCAATACCGTATAATCTCGCCAAATCGGACCATGGAATGGAGACCAAAATGTCCACATAAATATGCGAAGAGCCAATGAAGATTGTGATCATAAGCCAAAACGCGGGGGAAAAAGCAAAAAGCTGCTCCGCTTCATGGTCCGATTTTGCGAGATTATACGGTAGTTTGTTGACATAGAAACAAAGAAGACTATGGATCCACGGTCGTTAAAGGACGCACGCATCCAGTTGGCCGTTAATGTATCGGTAAAATCTCATAAATTATTCTTGCTTAAATTTATTCAGAAACAAAAATTGGACTAAACATCTTGGATGCACAGTTGGCACAGGACTTGCTTAAATTTCCGACCCATTACTCTGCATACTTGACACGCTGTATCCACTAATGCATGTCACCCAACATTTTACCGAAATTCCAAACCCTTGTCCAAATCACCCATCTTTGCAAACCAATAATCCGACAAGTAGTTGGTTCGGGGTTGCCACGGTGCTTGGGTCGCCGCCCTAGGCAGCTCCTTTTCCGCGCTCGTCACGTATGTCGAGGACAGCTTGAAGAGTCGGCTCGGCGTCAAGGTCACACCCTTGTCCGCGCGCGGCGTCGTGCTTGATGCCTTTTTTGTGTCAAGTCTTTGCAGCACGCGGCATGTGAGCTGCGCCGCGGCGTCAACGCCGAGGGTCCACGAGATGGTGGCGTAGCCGATGACGAGGGATAAGTTTGGCACGTCCTGCAGCATGGCTCCGTTCCAGAGATACTTTTCCGAGGGATTGATGGCGACGCCGTCCACCTCGATGACGGCGCCACCCCCGATTTGCAGCTTCAGACCGGTTGCCGTGATGATGATGTCGGCAGGGATTTTGTCGTCGGGCGCGCTGTTGAGAACCATGCCGTCCGCGACAACCTCCTTGATGGTTCCCGTCTTGACGTCGGCCGTTCCCGCGCGCAGGCATTTGAAAAAGTCGGCATTGGGTGTCAGGCAAACGCGCTGGTCCCAGGGGTTGTATCGCGGCTTGAAGTGCGGATCAAACGGGATATGGGGCGGCAACTCCTTCTCGACGCCTTTCTGCAATCTGGTGCGAGCCCTGGCCGGAAACGCTTGGCAAAATAGCCAAATAAAACGGGACCATATGAGGAACGACAGTCGGGTGTAGGCGTGGCCCCAATTGGTGGGAAGAAGGCTGGCAATCCACGAAGCTTTCTTTCCGCCATTGGGGATGGAAAGAATGTAAGACGGGCTCCGCTGGACCATGGTAGTCCGGGCTGCTTTTTCAGCTAGTTTGGGAAGCAAGGTGATGGCTGTGGCACCGCTGCCAATCACGACAACCTGCTTGTTGGTGTAGTCTAGATCTTCGGGCCAGAACTGCGGATGAACCGTTTGTCCCTTGAAGTTCTCAAGACCTGGGATGGCCGCCTGGAGACCTTGGTTGTAGTCGTAGTAGCCAGTGCACAGCATGACAAAACGGGCATTGTATTTGGTCCGCGTGTTTGTTTGAGTGTTTTGGACATTCAGCGTCCAGAGTTGCTGGGGGGTGGACCAAGAGGCCTTGTGCACCTGTCTTTGGTACTGGATGTGCTTGTCAATGCCGTATTTTTGCGCAGCTGTTCTCATGTAGGCGACGATCGCACGGCCCTCGGCGAGGGCCGTGTTTTGGTCCCAAGGCTTCCAGGCGAAGCCGTAGGTGTAGAGATCCGAGTCGGACCGGATTCCGGGATAGCGAAAAAGATCCCAGGTGCCGCCTAAATCATCTCGGCCTTCGAGTATGGCGTATGTGAGATGCGGGAGGGCGCATTGCAGGCGGTAGGCGGCATTGATGCCTGCCAGTCCGGCACCGATAATTATGACGTCAAAGGAATTCATTTTCGCGATAGAAAGTTGCTGCGCTTGGTATATTTGGCGGTAATAGGGATTTAATAGCAGGTTTACGTTTATTTTGTGAACTGCGCCCTGTTGCTAGGCCAGAACGGTTGCCGTGCGTTGTGGGCTGAGCTGGTGATGGGATTCTCGGCGGGTTTCTTATTCGCTCGGGTTGTTGGTAATCTGAGACTGGAACCCTTGTAACCCACCGCGATTATCGTATGATGCAAGGTACTTCTGCATGCTACTCCAACAGCTGCATGAGTTTGCCCGAGCCATCTGATGGATTCTCGACTCATGGTATGATTAAATTTGAATATCGAATGGCTTCAATCATCTCAGGGCTGCTGATAATTGCATTCTGACATTTGGCAGACCTGGTCGATTGGCTTGACACGCACGCAAATTTGACGAGAACGACCGATACGTCTATGATTGATTCAATGTTCTCTACCCGTTCTGAATTTTTGTGTTTTATAGCTTTGGATTTCATAAATTCTTGGTGTTGTTGCAGTAGAGTGTTTGATATTCACTGTCCCAGCTGGAGGATGGAGGATGAATCCTTAGAGGTAAAAAAAGCTATTGGATACTATGTATTGGTATACTCTTGATTATTCTAGTTGACAAAAACACGATTGATAATATAATGAGAAAAATTACTAAAAACCTCTATCTAAATCCGGTTCCTATGCGGCAGCGTCTCCCAAGGAATTCTCCACCAAGGTACTCTTCTCCGCGACTCTAAAGGCGAGAGTCTGCAAGCTATTCGCCTGCAAAATCTCAAACACAGCAATATCAGCCTTCATTTGCTTCTGGAACCAGTTGCGCAACTCCACAGCAACAAGACTGTCGATACCAAACGCACTGGTTGGTCGAGTTGGGTCCAGTTCGGCAATGTCCATCATCAAACTTCTGCTGAGCTTGAGCGTCATGGCATCGGTGATGACGGTAACAGCATCTGTCAGTGACAGCGCGGCTTTGAGCTGCGCCGAAATGGATTGAGCACCGCCATTGGCCGCGTTAGCTGAGGACCGGGCGCCAAGTTTGGGGAGATGAGAAAAGACGGGGCTGGATTTCCAGAAGGGCTCGTCAACTGGGGCACCGCCGCCGGGCGCAATGGATTGAGTCTGAATACCAGTAATCATTTGGCTCTCACCAGAGGCAGCGGCAGACTCCCGGATTGAATGCTCCAGGATGCCGAGGAACTCATCCTCCTCAATCCCCACGAAACCCTTGCTTTCCAGGTTGTTGCGGATCATGCCTGTTTGATCTTCGGCGACGGCACCGACAGACAGGATCATGCCGAGATCTACCGAAATGGCGGGCAGACCCTTGGAGCGACGGTATTGTGCGAGCGCATCCTCGTAAGCGTTACCGGCAGAATAGTTGGCTTGGCCTGAGTTGCCGAGGACACCGACTGAAGATGCCATGATGATGAAGAATTCCAGCGGCTGGTTCAGAGTCGACTGGTGCAAATTCCACGTGCCTTGAACCTTGGGCCGAATGCCCTTGTTGAAAGACTGCAGTGACATGTTGTCAAAGATGGCGTCCTCCAAGACCATGGCGGCTTGAATGACACCGCGGATGGGAGGGAAGCTGGTTGCGATACCACTCAAGGATGACTCCAGAGCCTCACCATCTGTGATGTCGACGGGAAGAGCCGTGACCTTTGTGCCTGACTGAGCCAACTCATCAATGAGCTCCTGTACTTCGGGGCGACTGGCGCCCGAGCGAGAGGCAAAGATGAGGTTTTTGGCGCCATGGGCAGACATCCAGCGAGCCATACTTCGGCCAAGACCACCAAATCCGGCAATAAGGTATGAAGCATCCTCAACAAAGGTAAGGGGGCCGGTGGATATAGTGGTAGCCTAGGAAAATTGTTAGATACTGGGGACTTAGGATGAAACAAATCACTTACTGGAACGATATCGCTCTCTTCAGGAACCATGACAATTTTACCGACATGCTTTCCTTGCTGCATGAAACGGAAGGCCTCTTCAAACTGGGAAAAGGAGAAGCTCTTGATTCGGGGGATCGGCCTGATGGCATTGCTGCGAATCAACTCCATGGTATCGTGCAAGAGCTCACCAGCCAAGGCAATATTCTGCTCGTAGATGGTGATCAAATCGACCGACGCAAACATGACATTGCGCAGGAACGGCGCCATTTCGAGTCGGCGGTTGTCAATCATATCTTTCTTGCCAATCTCGATGAAGCGTCCGAATGTCGCGATACAGTCCCAGGTGGCGCTCAGCATTTCACCAGCCAAACTGTTGAGCACCACGTCAACGCCGCGACCGTTGGTGGCCTTCTTTATGGCTTGCGCAAAGCTGATGTCACGACTGGAGAAGATGCGATCATCGGCGATGCCGAACTCTGTCTTGATGAGCTCGCGCTTTTCCAGGCTTCCAACAGTCACAAAGATATCTGCTCCCAGGCGTTGGGCCAGAATAATGGCGGCTTGTCCAACGCCTCCGGCAGCGGCGTGGATCAAGACCGACTCGCCCTTGCGAAGGCGAGCCATGTGCTGCAGACCGTAGATGACAGTGTTGTAAACAATGGGGAGTGAGGCCGCCGTGGAAAAGGCCATGTCGTCTGGGATGGGCTCGACCACGCACGAGGAGGTGCGGGCATAGTTGGAGTAGTTGTATCGAGTCCATGCGACAACGCGCTGGCCGACCTTGACGTTGGATACGTTGGCACCGACGCGGTGCACAATACCGGCGCACTCCAAACCAAGCGATTCATCGGACATCTGACCAGTGCAGATCATGATGTCGCGGAAGTTGACGCCCGACGCCTTGACTTCGACCTCGACCTCGTCAGCGCCTAGATCCTCCGTGGCAAGGGGATCGTCCTCGAAGCGCAGCGTGTCGAGCAGACCAGGGGTCTTGATTTTCAGCTTCAATGCTCGGCCAGGCTGGTAGAACGGCTGAAGCTCCGTCTTGTCGGCGCTGAGCGACTCGTGATGCAGTCGACCGTGGATTTGAGTATTGGTGTCTGCTGACTCAAGGCATCGTGCAACCTTCCAGCAGCCATCGTCGTAGTGATACTCTGGTTCTTGGGCTCCAGGACTTTGCACAATTTGCTGAATGAGGTTGAACAACGCATCTACAGTTTCCCAAGGAGATTGTCGATTGATGGATGCAAAGTCGGCCGTTGTCAGAGGGAATGTCTCGTTCTCAGCACGAAGAGATCGAGCCATTCCGTGGAAGAGAGCGGATTCTGGTCGACTGGAATTGTTGAAGGCGCCTTCTGTCACCCAGAGTAGGGCACGGCTGTTCTTGACGATTGCCTTGATGCTTTCAAACTCTTCAGGCTTCATATCCTTGATGACGGAACGGTCAAGTTCAGCAAGAGAGACACAGAAAGCATTCTCTAGAGATGTCTGCACCACATCCAACAGCCTGGACCGGCGGATTGGTATATCTAAAGTCGAAAGCTTATCTTCAATGGCCTCGTACATCTCTGACGGCGTAGCATCATCAGAAATCAAGACCACCGACTGGATGGAAGAATCGACTGGCCGTGAAGCAGCTTGCTCAACTGCAACGCAAGAAAAGACACGGCCAAGCTCATCGTTGGGATTCTTGTTGTCGGGAGCAGCCAAAGTGAGTTCACCGAAGCCTACGCGCTTGAGATGCTCTGCCCACATGTCCTGGTCCATCGTGGGTCCCCACGGGCGGTAACTCTCCTCGGACATCCACCAACCAGGCAGACAGCCGAACAAGAGGAAGGCTTGGTTCAGCATGTTGGAGATTTCGACGAGGATCAAGCGACCGCCCGGCTTGAGCAACTTGCGAGTGTACTCCAGGGTGCGGGTGATGTTGGTCGTGGCGTGCAAAACTGACGCGGCGACAACGAGATCGTACTGGCCGGCTTCGAAGCCTTGGTCAACAGGGTTTTCTTCAATGTTCAGCTTGCGATACTCGACCAATCCCTGCCAGTCCTTGAACTTGGTCTCGGCCTCTTCGAAGAAACCAGACGAAATATCGGTAAACGTGTACGACTCAAACTTGGGATAGCGACCGTTGTTTCCACCAAAAGCCGAAAGAATTGGCGCCGTGGCACCACCTGTACCGCCGCCGATTTCCAACACCTTCATGTTGGGATTCTTATTGGACAGCAGGTCGGCGTACTGGTAGATGATGTCGTAGCCCATGACGGACTCGTAGTACTTGTAAAGCAGCTCGTCCTCCAGCATCAGTGCAAGCGGGTCCACGACACCGGTCAAGACTTTGTCCAGCTTTCGACCAACACGGCAAATGAGCTGGGCATCAATGCCGGTGGGCTCCAGCTTGGCGATAAGGTTCTCCATCTTGGCAATTACAACGGGATCATCGAGCTTCTCCCATTCGGCGGTTTGATGCGCCATTTTGTGAGCTAAAACCAGCTCGCGCTGGTACTGCATGTATCGGAAAAACTTCTGGTGATGGGGCTTCATGCTGGAAACTTGGTCCTCAGTCATGGTCTGCAGAACCTGATAATAGTAGTAGTGTGCAATCGTCTCGAGGTTCGCCACCCGCTCCGGGTCTTCGGGAACGGGGATGAATTCCCGCATGAGTCCATCGCCCTTCTCCTGTGATAGCAGCTCAGGGTCCGGGTGCCAAGTAGAATGGAAACAAAGCTTCTTGATAGCATCGCGACCAGAGAGGCTGTCGTCCATTTTATCACCAGAGTCGACGCCGCTGCATCGGACATCTTTGAAGCTAACAACAGACTCTCCCGTCTCCTCATCGCGGACGAGAATGTTGGTCGTCACCTCTCGGAATCCGCTATGGTCGGCGGATGCAATACACTCGAAGCGATGTCCAGCATCGCGCCCAATGTCACCTCTGACAAAGGTGTCCTCAAATAACACAGGCAGATATGGCGATGCAATGGACGATTGAGCATGCAGCAGAGCAGGGAAGAGCATCTGCAGGAAGCCATCCATGGTTGCCGGGTGGACCAGGTAAGGGTACTCAAACTCGAAGGGCATGAGAGCTCTGGTATCTGGAACCGTCACAATGCCTTTTGCGGCACCCTCGTTGGACAAGAGATCTCCAGTCAAGTTACGGAAAGGCTCCTCGTACACCAATCCGACGGAGTCGGTGATCTCATACATGTTGTCAACTGTGCGATGGCCAGAGAAAGTCTTCATGTCAAGAATCTTATCCAGTACAGGGTTATAAGGGAGGTGACTTTCAGAAACGGCTTCTGCTATGTCGTGAACGGCAGCAATTAGACCATGGGCATGCTCCGCCCAGCCATCAGCGGCTGACCAGGAGAAGACGCGGAACTCATACCAAGTATTGGAGAATGAGGCACTGCTATCCTTGTAGTGACGCATAGAAAACAGTGTTTCGACACCCTCTTCACTGGCTGGCACCATCAGAGCTCGAATCAACTTCACGTCCTTCAATCGATAGCCGACGAACGGTCCGTTAGGTGCGGTGTACTCCGGCATCTGGCGCAAGTGGTGGAGTGCCTCAAGTGCCATGCACATGTAACCCGTGCCTGGATAGACGTACGACCCTTGAACTATGTGGCCTTTGATCCAGGGTTGTTCACGGAGACGAATCAAGTTGCGCCAACGAGGCTCCATGGGGTTCCAGTCATTCACTGGGTAGCCCAAGAAGTCGGTGCGAGCATGCCGACGGAAGCGGTGTTCAAGGCTCAGGCGCGACTCAATCCAATGGCTCTTGGTGTGGTTCCAGAAGTAAGATGGAAGATCGACAATGACCTGTGGTTGCGTCAAATGGGATCCTGCTGGAGAGTTGATCTTGTACAGGTCAATGGTGGAGCATCCTTTGGCAAAGAGGAATGATGCGGCCTCCAGAGTTGTCGCGCAAGCATCTTGACCTCTGGCCAAAACCGACTTGTACACGATGCCGCTCTTCTCTAGTCCAGGAACACCCAAGATTTGCTTAATCGGGCCTGCAAGTGCCGAATGAGGACCGAGCTCGACGAGAACATCGAGCGCGGCCTGGTTTGCAGCAAATCGACGAGCACGCTTAGCAGTGGTCTTGGGAGTGCAGAGTGTTTGAAGACCACTGTTGAACCGCACAGAAGATACCATGTTTTCTCTCCAGTACTTGGGACCAAGGAAGTCAGAAGTTGTGACTACCTTTCCAGTCACGGTTGATACCATTTCAACAGCCTCTGATACAGGCATCACTTCCATGCCCGCCAGGGAATGCTCGTAATCATCAGCAACAGCCTCCATGTGATGCGAATGATAAGCTGTCGAGACCTTCAGGAATCGTGCAAACACAGATTCCTTCTGCAGAGATTCGCCAAGAGCTGCCAGAGCAGGTCGGTCTCCGGACACTGTGACATTGGTAGGACTGTTGATGCAGGCAACGGATGCCTTGCCGAGCGAGGAATCCAAAGCGTCAATGTATGCCTTGACATCGTCCTCGGACAAACCAACAGCCATCATAGCACCATCAGCTGACGGAAGTTTGGTCTGGACGAGAGAGGAATGAAGACCACGGAAATATGCAGCCTTCAGGGCCGATTCGGTCGACAGAATTCCAGCTGTGTATGCAGCGGCAATCTCGCCACTGGAGTGACCAATAACCTTTTGAGGACGAATGCCCCAGCTGGCCAGGAGGTCAATCAAAGCCAGCTGAAGGGCTGTACAAGCCGTTTGACTAATGAGAGATTCGTTAATTCGAGAGTTTTCCTCATCCTTGTTGAGTTCGTCTGCGCTAGTTAGTCTCCATTCACAGAGGACATAAACGGATCATCATCACTTACCGACAAGCGACCACTCGGCTCCCAGACTCTTGACAAATTCATCGGCATATTCCAGCCTCTGTTGGAAGAGAGGGTATGTTTGCAGCAGCTCCCTGCCCATGCCAAACCATTGCGCACCCTGGCCAGTGAAGACAAAGGCGATTCTGAGCGGGTTGACAGATGCGCGAACAGGCTTCTGACGCGTGGCAGCCACCTTTTCAACTAAATCAGGAAGGGAGTGAGCCACCAAGAATGATTTCCAGGGCAGCATTGAGCGACGGCTGCAAAGGGTGTAAGAGAGGTTGTCCAGGAAGGCCTCCTCATCATCCTCTTTTCGCTGGGCGAGATGCTCGGCGTAGACGGCGCCACTCTTTCCGGCAATGTTTTCTTCGTGGGTGGACCAGATGAAAACACGATGGCGCTTGGGCTTGGAAACAACATGTCCATTGTGATCTCCATTAGCATGTGTTTGAGCGTGCCCGTTGGTATGGCCATTGGTATGGCCATTTGTGTGACCGTTAGCATGGCCGTTAAGCAAGAGTGGCGTAGTCGAGTTACTGATGGCGATGCTCGAATTCAAGTCAAGCAAGGGTTTCGGAGCTGTTCTGTGGGCTCCCCTTAGGCCGCGGCCTTGCAGATAGTGGAAAGTATCGTCCAAAATGACGTGTCCATTTGTTCCTCCGAAGCCAAACGAGTTGACACTGATACGACGCTGGCCCTTGGTGGGCCAGGCCATAGCCTTTGTGGGGACAGACAAGTTCCAGCCCTCGAGGTCGATTTGCGGATTAGGCTTCTCGAAATAAACATTAGGGGCGATGGCACCACGCTCAAGCGACAGGACAGCCTTGATGACACCTGCCAGACCACTGGTACCTTCTGTATGGCCGATATTCGTCTTCACACTGCCAATGTATAGCGGAAGCTTTTTGCCATTTTCATCCACAGGACGGTGGGGACCGAATGTGTTTCCAATAGCACCGGATCTGTTTCATGTCAGCAAAATCCCTTACAATCCTGTCGCAGATTCGCTGTTGGACTCACTCGAGGGGGTCTCCAGCCTGTGTTCCTGTTCCATGTGCCTCGAAATATGCAGTCGTGGAAAAGTCAATACCTGCATCCTTGTACGCAGTTCGAATCAGCTCCTCTTGAGCTTCACGCGAAGGGAGCATGATTCCCGAAGTCTTTCCGTCTTGATTACAGGCTGTGCCTCGGATCACCGCGCGAATGGTGTCATTATCGCGGATGGCGTCGGCCATGGGCTTCAGAATCAGACAGGCAATACCTTCGCCGCGAGAGTAGCCATTCGCACGTGCATCAAAACTGTAACAGCGCGAGTCCGGGCTGAAAAAGTGCATGTTTGACATGGCTGTGATGATGTCTGGGTTAAGAATCAAGTTGGTCGCGCCGACAATAGCGCGGTGGCTCTCGCCGGTGCGCAAGCTTTGGCAGGCCAAATGCAGAGCAACCAAACTACTACTGCAAGCCGTGTCCAAGGTCAGACTGGGTCCCTTGAGATCGTAAAAGTAGCTAATACGGTTTGACAGGATGGCGGCTCCGTTGCCTGTCACCGAATACAGCGGCGCTGTTTCTGGGTCCCGATCAATGATCTCGTAGTAATCACGAGAGAAACTACCGACGTAGCAACTTGTGTCCGATCCGGCCATATCATCAAGCGTCATTCCACCACTCTCCATAGCCTCGTAAACAGTCTCCATGAGAATCCGCTGTTGGGGGTCAATACTCTTGGCCTCAGTGGGAGGAATGGAGAAGAACGATGCATCAAAAGCAGCCACATCTTGTTTCAGAAAGTGGCCTCCTTTTGCGTTTGACTAAGGTATTATGCGGTTAGCATCTTTCAGCCTTGGAATTGGTCTTGGATGTCATTTCGTACATTACCCCCGCGCTCACCGTCGGGGTGCCAGAAGGCATCAATATTCATGCGATCTTTAGGGACCTCGCTCCAGGCGGCTTCCCGTTGGGCGCATAGTTCCCATAGTTTGTCTGGGTTAGTTGCTTCGCCTGGCAGTCTGCAAGCCATGCCTACAATGGCGATTGGCATGGACTTGTCTTGCTGCAGCACAGCCTGAACCAGAGTTTCTGGTATCGAGTCGCCATTGCTGTTGCTGCTATTGAAGGAAGGCATTTTGGCAACCCTTGTCGGTTCAGTAATACACTAAGGGTGAATAAATTATGATAGTAAAATAAAATGGCGACTCAGGGTTTGCCTTTGTTTGAAATGGCGTGTTGGGCTTTTCTTGGGATGATATAAATCGACAGTGATACAAATTCTACAAAGCCAGTTCTAACTGCCCGTTTCGGAAGACCTGTCAAATTGTGGATTTAGATCCGGTATGTTCCGTCAGGAACTTTGACTATCTACAGTTTCTACGGTAGGACCCTGAAGTCGTGAGACACATGCTGAGCGGAGGGTTGTAGAACAAGGTTTTAGTTCCTGCGATGCATCTCGGTCCCCGGCCAAACCCAACAGCTGAATGATAGCCCAGCTACGGAGACATTTCCCGCGAATAGGCAACTTAACAATGCTCCATTCAAGGCAGATAACCGCCATTGTGGTACGACATTTGTTGCGTGGCCGCCTCCAGACGGACCGTGCCTCGGCGGGTTCATGCAGGAACGCTTATTCGCTCGGTGGGTTTCTGCGGCGTGAATCCTTTGACCGCAGCCAAAATAGCACATCTGATTGACCAGTGGGAAAAGATCCAGGTCCAGTTGTGGAGCATATTCAACAGATGAAGCTACGCAACCATTAGGGGAAGACATCATGCCATATGGCGCTCTCCAAAACAGTTTCGAAATCTCAACATAACACACGACAATCAATATTCTCCATCTTCGAATCTTGGACCCTAACAGCTAGCCCAAATCCGCACTCATCATGAGGTTTCTCTGTTTACATGGTGCTGGCACTAATTCGAACGTAAGTTTGATCTCCACAATCACCTAGGTCATTTGTCACGAAATGACCCTTGCGCTAATCAATGACCAGGTTCTTGACATCCAAACTGGTTCGTTATACTTTCAGACATCGTCATCTTCAAGTATCTAACAGATTACAGCACCAATTCGTAATGCACTCGGCGCAAACGCCACCTTCGAGTTTTACGATGGATTCTGTGACGTCGAACCAGTGGAAGGTAACCGCCCCGAGTCGACTCTCTTTGCACGGCCAATTCCTAACACCGATTCTTAGAAATCAAAAATATTTTCGCTGGTCCGTTTTACACCTGGTACTCCCCAGGGCTGGGCGGTCATACACTAGAAGAGGCCAAGGTAGAACTACTGGATTTAATCGCCACCGAAGGACCATTTGATGCATGCATGGGCTTCTCTCAAGGCGCTGCCCTCCTGGCCGCCGCGATAATGGACCATCAGGTACGAAATCCATATGGGCCAAATTTGTTCAAATTGGCCGTCTTCATCTGCGGTGGGAGCCCACTACTTGTGACAAAGTCGTTGGAGAATCTTGATCTCGACTATCAACCAACTGTAGATAGTATGGCCTCATTGACGGAGCCTTGGTTGGGACCATACGTACCTGGGCATGAGCCGCATGAAGATGAGCAATGGAACATCTTCAGGGCACAGAAGGTGAAGGAAGCCGGTTTGATCATTAGAATCCCCACGGCGCATATTTATGGTGCCAAGGACCATACTTTGAAGGAGAGCTTGAACCTGAGGGACATGTGCGACCCCAGAAGGAGAGTTGAATTCAATCACGGGGGCAAGCACGAGGTACCCAGAGCCCCGAGGCTTGTGCAGGAAATGGCCCAGACGGTTAGAAGAGCTATCGACAAGGCTATGACGGATCATTAGACAGATGCCCCGCGCAACGCTTTTTCATCAGGAATTATTTCTCATATATTTTATATTAGATGTGAATTTCGAGAACAAATTTAAAAAACAAAAAAATCAACTTTCATATTTGTCCCTTGCCAATCCTATTCAAACACGGTCCCATTCAACTTTACAAAAATTGCATGTTCACGCATCACACATTCTTTTTCATCTCACTATAGCTTACTATGGGCTAGTTAGCATCAGTCACAACATTATCGCTCGCAAGCACATACCAGGAAAATCCTCTTTCAGCTCATTTGGATGTGAAATCCACCAATCCATGGCTTTCAGAGCCAGATTGCGCCACCACGCTTTCCAGGTCGTGTCACCATGCTCGAACGAGAACCTCTGTGCCACCATGCTTTGCCTGGCTGCTTCGAATCCATTTTTCAACATTTCCCTCTCGTACTGCGATAGCCGAGCGGTGAGGATGCAATCTTGCTGGTGCTCAGCACCCTCTCTGATGGCTTTGGCAAGAGACATTGCGTCTATGATGGCACTGCTAGCACCTTTTCCCAGATAAGGAGTCAAACTATTTTTTTCTCCTTGTTAGCTTCTGGTCCTCCATTTTTCTTGAGCAAAAATTGTGAGCAAGTTTACCTGTGAGCTGCATCCCCCAAAAGAGTGACCCTGCCAGTATCCCACGGCTTGATCACATCCTGCGTTTTTATGTGAGATACGAACACGGAGCTGGGTACGCTAAGAGCGATCAGCGCGCGCAGGAGTGGGTTCCAGTCTTTTGCTCGTGCGAGGCACTCATCCTTCAGCTCCTCTGGTGTCATGTCATCGGGATGTTTGCTCTGGTTGACAAATTCATTGGTATAGCAGCCCAACCCAAACATGAGAAAAGAATCAGAAGGATCAATTTTTTCCAAATTATACGGGCCGTATGGCTTGGTGCGGTCTTTGAAGTATGCCACCACCATTGAACGTCGAGGCGTCATTGCCTAAACTCCAGTCAGCCGCTGCACCAGTGAGTTCAATTATTTTAGTTCTTCATACCACGCATCCAGATTTCCAGGGAATCATGGCTTCAGTTTCTGGCGTAAATGGGGCTTTGAAGTAGATGACCGTCAGGCCGCTCGCAGTCCTAGTACTATCGGGTAGTAGTTGCTTCCGTACTTTGGAGCCCGCGCCATCAGCTCCAACCAAAAAATCGCACTCAATCTCATCTCCATCGGAGAAGTGTACTTTAATTTCACCATCGTTGCCTTTGCCTTCCTCGTATGATGAGAATGCTTTCCCAAACTTGACAAACTCATCAGCGCCATGCAGCAAGGCCTCTCGCAATCTCCACCTTGAAACCGAGCACATGTCCCGAGACTGCTGTATATCCATCCGGCAAAGTAGTTCGCATTTTTCATTCATGAGACCGACGCGGTTCCCTTGGGTTTGCGGAATGCCGACAGCATCGTCAATGAGAGCTGCCACGGGCGCTGGCAGCTGTTTGCGGAGGTCATCTAGAATCGAGGGCGGGACCAGGATGCGAAAGCCAACAAGAGAACTGGTCTCGATGCCGTCACGCGTGCCGCGTTCGTAAACGGTTACGTCAAAATGAGCATCCTGGCGAAGAATTTGAGCTAGTACCAAGCCACCAGGGCCGGCACCTATGATGGCAACGCGAAATGGTCTTTGTCCCGACATAGTTTCAAATGCGTGGTAAAGTGTCACACAAATTCTATCAAAATCCTCTCAACTTCTAGTCAACACAGCCTGAAATGGTGTTTTCAACTTTTGTTCGTTATCCTGCTCGGATGTAAGCACACTTATGAGACGATTCTCGGCGGGTTTTCGTTGAAGGAGCTGGCAGACATGTGGGCCGACTCGGGCTTCGGGATTCGCCTACCCCGGAAGCCATCCCACCACGGCACGCAGTCGTAACATTTAGCAGCGCGATGCTATTCTGGTCTTGGAACTGTAACAACAACCATGGCACGATTATCAGATACTGATGAGATGCCCATGGCAGAACAGGCTCCTCAGGTTGACGCCTCCAGCGTCGGATCGCTGCGCATGGCTTTGGGTGTGTTTGGGTAGGACCCCTGTCACCCCCCCGTCTTACTGCATGCACAGGCACATTTCTGATATGCTACAGGCTTTGGATATGCCTTTTCCTGTCGGCCCTGGAAACCACCATTGTTGCGACAGCACTGCGTACCATCTCCGACGATCTTGATGGCCTCGCGCAGTCGAATTGGGTCGTTGTGGCCTACCTCCTTACTTACAATGGTGAGCACCTCCTAGTGGTTTCGCACAATAGCCTAGCTAATTTGTATCGTCTTGGGCAGGATTTCTCCTACTTTTCTCCAGGTTAACCGACATATTTGGTCAAAAGGGTCTACTTATTTTCGCCCAGATCATCTTCCTCATCGCGTCTTTGGCCTGTGGTGCGGCAAAAACAATGCCACAGCTGTAAGAAACTCTGTGCCGTTCCCAACATTTCTCCATCGTGAACTAACGGAACGTCAATTAGCATCGTTTTTCGCGCGTTCCAGGGCCTTGGTGGATCCGGCATCTACTCCACTGTTTTTGTCATCATCACCAAGATCATCACCGTTGAGAAGGTCGGCATGTACACGGGAATTCTAAGCTCCGTTTTTGCGCTGGCTAGTTTACTTGGCCCCATCCTCGGAGGCGCCATTGTTGACAACACAACATGGAGATGGGTGTTTTTCATCAAGTAAGCAACCAACTTGACTATGCGAGAATGGAAATCTAAGAGTCACAGCGGCCCAGGCATTGTAATATCTCTACTCCTTGTCTTTTTCGCCATCCCCAATGCTGAAGCCAATGCAAAAGTATTCAGCAAAAGCAACATACGCCGCGTTGATATAATAGGAGGTTTTCTATCTCTCGCATGGCCAATCCTGCTTGTATTCGCACTGCAAGAAGCCGGGGATGGGTATTCCTGGAGCAGTAGTGTTATCCTCGGCACCCTTGTCGCCAGTGGTGTAGGGCTAGTTGCCTTCGTCGCCTATGAATTGTGGCTGCAAAGCCAAACAACAATGGAGCCTATGTTCCCAATGCGTTTATTGAAGAGCTGCACTTTGTCTCTCAATCTAGTGTGGGTTGATAGAAACCGACTTTTTAAAACCTAGCTAATGTAATTTTCAGGACCGTGTTCGCCATGGGTGGTTGCTTTTACGCCGCCATAATTCTGCTCCCTCAGCGATTTCAATCAGCCAACGGCCTCTCGGCCTTGAACGCGGGTCTGAAAATGCTAGCTTTCACTCTGATATCGCCAGTGTTCTCCATGGCGTGCGGCATCGCGTTATCAAAAAAGCCTCCCGGCGCGCCTGTTCTCTTATTGATTGGGTCTGCACTTACAATTGTGGGCATTGGTTTACTAGGCAGTCTCCCAGATTCGGGTCCAGTGTCTGCCCCCGTATATGGGTATGAGGTCATACTTGGAATTGGCCTGGGTCTCATGATGCCGTCATTAATTTTCTTGCTGAAAGTTGAGTTCGATGATGAAAACCTCGGTAGGTCCTGTGTTCATTTCCTATACGACATTCTACTAAATCATGGTGATAGCTGCTGTAATGGGGGCAAACAACACCATTCGTACTTTAGGTGGCTGTGTTGCTCTTGCTGTTTGTTCAACAGTACTTCACGCAGACTTACACAGCAAGCTGGCCAGCTTTCTCACAAAAGAAAAGATCACTGCCGTTCTCAGCTCATCAGCTTCCATTAGCGAGCTCTCTAATTCCGATGCTCTACGAGTGCGACAAGCGTATGGTGCGAGCTATGACACACAATACCGGGCTCTCTTGGCCTTTGCAGGACTAGGGTTTGTAGGGGCGCTCTCACTTGGGCTAGCTAGTAATAAATTGAAGGAAAGGTTGAAAAATGTGGGCGAAGGACAAAGGGAGAGCTAGTGCGGGTAAGATATTGGTGTGAAGTAAGGATTAGGGAGTGCACTTCAAAGTATTTGAGTAGGGTGAGGGCAAAATAATGTTACACCTCGAGCTAAAAAGTGCGGTGTACAATCTAACGCTCCAAGAGAGTACCAAAGTACTGCAAAGCGTTTATTTGGGTTAATTTTGAAACCTCAACAATTATCTTCTCCGTTGACTCATTTCATCGAGCTGAGACCCTTTTTAGGATTGTTCAAGATTTTGCGAAATTTCAGGCGAAATTTCAGGTAGGTATAGGGTAGCCAGTCTTTTGCGGGGCAGGCGTTCCACTCATCTCCTGACGCCGAACATTATGGGTTGTGAATCACGGCCAGTCACAGGATGCAAGCAGCAAAGGTAAATGTTCCATGCCTCATGAAACAGAAATATATGCTTCTGATGCAATTCGCCACGATGAATTGATCTCTCGTCCTGATCCCTCATGGCCCATGCAACATCGGACCCACATTACTTATTCATTCAATCTTCAAGACAACCAACCAAAAGGCTGTGGAGAGGCCTTAAAATTCACATGGATTACACAGAATCTTCCAATTCCATTGCATGTATTAGCTTAGTGCAAAAGGATCTAAGGAGGCGGGAATTTCATATCAATTTCATGACGGGATATGAAAGAACAAGAAAGAGCTAGCTAAATTTACTTGATCAAATTCTTCAACCACTCTTGGCTGGCCAAAAATCCCTTGACCAATCCAACCAACGGACGTCGATGCAACCACATCATTCTCCCAGCAACGCCCAATCCTCCAAAGACAGTACCCAGCGTCAGGATGCTAACAGCCCACAGATCCCAGTTCTTGGCCTTCCACGCCGGCATGCGC
The DNA here is from genome assembly GCA_013406985.1 of Calonectria crousiana. Classification (NCBI taxonomy): domain Eukaryota; kingdom Fungi; phylum Ascomycota; class Sordariomycetes; order Hypocreales; family Nectriaceae; genus Calonectria; species Calonectria crousiana. Next base: position 146,886 of record VTGD01000013.1, on the reverse strand, counting down.
ATGTCCGCCGTCTGCAAATGCATGGGTCGGAGCTCCTTTCCGTCCTTGAACCGCAGCTCCGTGTCATAAATGAGTTCCTCGACGAGGTCTGCTGCGTAGTGCTTGCGCCGGGAAGCAACATGGGCAATGCGCATTAGCCGCAGCGAGTTGCGCGCGTAGCTGCCGTCTTCGTCCTGGACAATCTTCTTGCCCTTGGCGAATAGCTCCTCTGGTGTGAACTTGAACTTGTTTAGCGGCTCGGCGACACCGCCGGCAACTAGGCGCGTGCTGTTGGCGAGCTGGTCCATGAACACGCCCATGCACAGCATGGGTTTTCCGTGCCATAGGCCCTCGTTGGCGCTAGAGCCACCGCCGTGTGTAAAGTAAATCTTGGTGGCTGGGTGGTCGAGAATGGCGCGTTGAGGCACAAAATACGAGCAAAGCCAGTTGCTGTTTTTGCCGTCCAGTATCTCGCCCAGGGTGGTCGATTGGTTTCCGACTTTATAAGCCGTGTTCGGGTCGAGATCTTGACGACCGCTCTTGGCGATGGACCAAATCACACCATTAATAACGTCTTGGTCGATAAGTTGCAGCAGACCCTCGACAATCTTGGATGCGTCCGCATTACTGAGGATGATGTGTGTTCCTAGCGCAATATAGATGATTTTGTTATGTTGATCAAGGAACTTGCCGCACTCCTCATTGAGAGGAGCATAGGTCTCACTAATTAAGGGACCTACTGGGGCGCATGTGGGAGGGAGGTCACGTGGGATCTCCAGGCCGAGGAATGAGTTAATGAAGATGAGGTAGTCGGGTTTTTTGATCTTGTGAACGGGATACTTGACGCCATTTTCCAGACGCATCTTGTTGACCCATTTCATCCATTTCATGATGACCGGCAGATCAAAAAAGATGACCAGCTCATTCTTTATCCTGTGCCACATGGTAGCCGTCTCCGAGGTGAGGGTTCCTTCAAGCTGGAAGCCCGGCTCGCCGGGGATATACGAGCACGGCATCATCAAAAAGGGCATCTGCGGCCACACCTGGGTAATTGGCAAATTGTACTCGACGTGGATGTCCTTGACGGCGTCGACAAAAAAGTCGGCAATCATCATGCTTGGCCTCGTGTCAGCATCATCCATAAGGGCCTTGAGTCCCCGATAGGTCTGCGGCCAGAACGAGTCCCAGAGGTACTTGCTCGGCATGGTCCCGCTGATGCCCTTGGAGATGTCCCATGTTCGCATGCGGAGGTAGTGGGCGTTCATCTGCTCTGGCGTTGGGCCGGGCCCGAGGGTGTGGACCTTTGTGATGAAGCCATAGTTCTTGATCCAGCCTTCCTGACCCTCGAGAGTGGCAAATTCAATTGTGTGGCCTCGTTTGGCCAAAACAGCTCCGATTTCAAACACAGGGCCTGGCGTGATGTTAGGTCCGGGGTGTACCGGGTCAGCGGAAATAAGGTGACGTACTGGCATGGGTAAATCCGCCCGTTGTCACCACGAGCAAAATCTTGCGCGACGGGTGCGTCAATTCGGGACTAGCCATGGCATCTAAATTTGTTCAATGGCAAGTGGCTCGATAGCGGCTGGATATCAGGCTCTGATGAGTGAGAAGAGGATGGGATCATGGCAAGAGCATGGCCACGCATTTAACCCCAACCGAGGACGGAGGGTTTGGCCGCCCGTGGTTGGTCCTCGCATAACCCGCCGAGGCTGAAACGGTTGCTTGCTGCACGCCAATCCTTCTTCCAACCAACAGCCCCTGGATGATTACGTGTGGATCAGGTGGGCGCTGGGAGCATCCTGGCATTGTGGAAGCGGCTTTGGCAATCCCGAAGCAGGAAATCCTGTACGAAATAACTGCCTAAGCAATGAGGATTTATCTGATTGTTTTCGGATGTGACTTTGACAGTTCGTGATCCTTGCCTGGGTGCAAGTGGGGACATCTCCCTTGGAGATGTCGATCGGTGCATCAGAGCCGCCTCAAGCGTGTTTTGAAACATTTCCCTACTGTCGATCTTCTGTTTTTATCGAGCCACGGATTGAAAAATAGGTTAAACCAACAAACCTGTAAAACCAAAACGAAGCTGACTTCAGCTATCCATTTACAGCGACCCAATGCCCCATCCACACATCAATATTTCTCGGCGGCTTTTTGCAGGAGTTTGCCAAGCCTCAATTACGGAGCAGACCAGGATGTTGCTCGGGACGTTATCATCAAAACTTTGCCAATTCGGCCAACAGCTATGGCCATTTTTGGAGGTAATCAAATTTTTTGGTACCTGCAGTAGCTGTAGCCCACTTTGATGACATGCGTCATCCCATGCTGGATGTCATCTTCGTGTCTGCATCTTCGAATAAATATTCATTCGCATCCAGGCCCCCGAAAAATAGCAAGGCAATTGTAATCTCTAATTATTCCTGAGTGGGAAATCTTGGGTCGTTCATTCTTTTGGCTTGTTTGAGTTCAACATGCACATCCACGGTCTCGCTGCGGTGTTGTTCTGCGTCCTCACAGGGGTGTCAGCAAGCGCCGCTTCTCCATTTAGTACGTTACCAAGGCACTGGCGATGATCATAGCTCTAACATCAAGGCTTAGAATACCCTGCAGATGCATGGATCGACGAGACCAAATGGAAAGAAGCCCGCCAAAAGGCTAATGCGCTCATTTCTCGCATGAACACAACCGAGAAGTCTCTCATGGTAACAGGAACTCTGGATGGCACTTGCATTGAATACGTGGCGCCCATTGCCCGCATTGGTTTCGGAGGTCTCTGCCTTCAAGATGGACCGAATGCCGTTCGACTCGCTCACAAAGCCAGTGTTTTCCCTGCTGGGCTGACCACTGCCGCAAGTTGGGACAAGGAGCTGATCTACGCTCGGGCTTCGGCCATGGCAGAGGAATTCCGTGCCAAAGGAGCGCATGTGGTGCTCGGGTAAGTCATTGTGATATTTATCCGATTTCCTTGTAGGATATCCATTTCTCACATTAATGAATTTTAGGCCTGTCGCTGGACCGTTGGGTCGAAGTCCGTGGGGTGGGCGAAACTGGGAAGGATTCTCGCCGGATCCTTACCTGACGGGTGTTGCTACCGATTTGACCATTCGAGCTACTCAGGAAATCGGTGTCCAAGCGACTGTCAAGCATTTGATTGGGAATGAACAAGAAACACAGCGAAAACCAACGACCGTCGACGGTGTCCGTGTTGAGGCTGTTTCAGCCAACATCGATGATCGCACCATGCACGAGTTGTATCTCTGGCCTTTCGCTGACGCCGTGCATGCCGGTGTTTCCTCCGTCATGTGCTCCTACAACCGCGTCAACGGCACTTACGGCTGTGAGAACTCAAAACTGATGAACGATCTCCTCAAAGGCGAACTTGGATTTGAAGGCTACGTCAGCTCTGACTTCCTTGCTACTCAGTCCGGTATCAAGTCCGCCAATGCAGGCCTCGATCTCGACGTTCCAGGGCCCATATCTGCCACTGACCTCATTCACACCTACTTTGGGACAAATTTGGTCACCGGCGTACAGAATGGAACCTTGAGTTCGAAGCGACTAGACGACATGGTTCGTCGTGTCCTTATTCCGTACTATTATCTAGGCCAGGACGAAGACTACCCGTCTGTTGACCCGTCAACCTACTACATGGTGTTGCAATTCCTGAGCACCCTGCCTGATAACACACCTACACCTGCAGGACGAGATGTCCGCGGGAATCATGATGTGTTGATCCGAGAAATGGGTGCTGCTGGAACCGTCTTGCTGAAAAATGAGAACGGAATCCTCCCACTGAAGAACACCTCTAACCTCGGCGTATTTGGAAATGATGCTGCGGACGCTGCCAGTCTTGTGTATGCTGATGGCGGACCTGGAGTTGGCACACTGGTAATGGGTGGTGGCGCAGGAGGCGGCCGCAACCCGCACATTGTCTCGCCTCTGGATGCCATCAGGTCTCGAGCCAACAAATCTGAAATCGTCCAATTCATTACGAACAACACGCTACTCGCCGAAGGAGACTTTACGTCGCTGTATCCCCACCCCGATGTCTGTCTTTTGTTCTTGAAGACTTGGTCGGAGGAAGGATATGATCGCATCACTCTCGACGCGGATGATGATGCAAATGCAGTGGTTGAAAAGGTCGCCTCGTTTTGCCCCAAGAAAACCGTTGTTGTCACTCACTCTGGTGGTGTAAATACTATGTCCTGGGCCACAAATGAAAATGTGTCGGCTATTATTGCCGCCCACTACCCAGGACAGGAAAGCGGCCACTCGATTGCTGATGTGCTTTTTGGCGACGTCAACCCTTCCGGAAAGTTGCCATACACAATCCCAAAGAAAGCGTCAGATTACAATACTCCCATTTTGAACCTGACCGGTGCCGATGCGGCCAACTCGTCTGCGTGGCAATCCGACTTTGTTGAGGGTTTGTTCATCGATTATCGTCACTTTGATGCCAACAGCATCACGCCTGAGTATGAGTTTGGGCATGGTCTGAGCTATACTACTTTCAAGATGACGCATGCTTCAGTTGAGAAGAAGACTACGAAGAGCTTGACCGCATTGCCACCCGCCAACCAGTCCACATCATCCAGGGGGGGTAATTCTCATCTGTGGGATTCGCTCATAACCGTATCTGTGACGGTGTCAAACACAGGCTCTATGTCTGGTGCGACTGTGCCCCAGCTCTACGTGGCTCTGCCTCAGGACAGCGTTCCATTTGGAACTCCCACCCGTGTGTTGCGTGGATTCGAGAAGCTTTGGGTGAATGTTGGTGCCAAGAACTCAACCGAGTTTGTTCTGACTCGTCGTGATGTGAGTTACTGGGATGTGAAAGCTCAAAACTGGCGCATTCCGAAGGGTGTGATTAAGTTGCACGTTGGTTTCTCGTCAAGGGATATTAAAGAGACACTGTCTGTAACATTACTTTAGATTGATCAGTTGCCACTACTACATTATTAATCTTGTACACATTCAGATCCTATCTTATTTCTATACTGTATCGAATCTAAACATAGATATAAAAAAATTCCAATCAGCTTCAGGTATCAATATTCACATACGAAGGAGCATGGCGACAAGATATAAATCTGAGCCCGTCTTAACAAAATTGGCTGGAACACAATGAAAGGAGAATTAATAGTGCGCTAAAAGACACATTGGAATTTTGAGTATAATTCATAGCTTTACGGTCTTTAAAATTAAGGTTTTAAATTTAAAGACAGCCTTCTTATCGTCCAATGCTTCTAAACCCTGGCCAACCCAAATTCCTAAAACGCCCATTGATCACACCAGCTAGTCATGAGACTCGGCGTAATTTCGCTCATCTCTGCAACAGTTGGACTAACGGCCCCTGTTCTCTCCATACTGAAAACAACATGCTGCTTTCCATCACGCTGTGCTGCAAGCATGCCCCTATATGTATCGAGCAACTTGACTCCGGGACTTTTGTTGATTTCCTCTGTAACCTGCGCACTCTCTTCCAGCAAAGAAACCCACTCCTCGAAGCTGACCAATTTCTGTATCTTGGCTCCATAGTAACTCTGTATCGCAGCCACCAACTGTAACCAATCCACATGGTTAGGATTGACGGCATGGAAGTATCCTGATATCTCAGAGCTGGGAACTTTTGTTGTGATGCCTGCCACATCCAAAATCAGACTTGTGACGTCTTCAACCGATACCCAGTCGACAACCTCGTTTGCTCCTAAATGATTGGGAAGCGCTCCAAGATATGCAGAGCTAGCTATTAGACTCGGTATGTACTCCTGCGGGTTCCATTTGCCCTTGTTCTGCTTTGAGCCTGCAATTTGTCCAATCCGGATGGATGCCGTCGGGACCCCTTGCTTACTTGCAGCGTCTAGGATCAAGCTGCTGATGAGCTTCGACTGACCATATCCCATGCGAGCCAGCGCTAAGTCTTCCAGGCCTTCCTCTGGTACGGGGGTTGGCTCTGCCCACTCAGCCACCGTTCCAATTGTTGACAGGAAGATTATCGGCACTTTCCTGGCCGCAGCGCTCGAAAAATCGACGAGGTGCCTGACACCGCGAATATGTGGCTCAAATGACAGAACACCCATGTTGAAGTTGACAGGCCATGCATTATGAATGACTCGATCAACGGTACTCAGCAGCGTTTCGTACTTGGCAGCACCGAGGCCAAAGTCGGGCAGCGATAAGTCGCCTCCAACAAACTCAACTTTGGAGAAATCTGTACCCAAGCCCCGGCTCTCGCTAGCAGAAGGTTGTCGAGATCTACCACCATCGTCTCCACGATTCAGAGCAATAATCTTGTTGATCGCATTTAACTTGCAAAGGCTGTCTAGCAGGTATGATCCAAGTGATCCAGTCGTTCCGGTAAGTAGGATGGTCTGTGCTTCATTCTGTGGCTCTGGCTTGTCAGAACTTGACGAGGGGAGATCTGCGGTGTATTTGGAGAGGAGTCCTTGAAGATCATCGCTCTGCGCCTCAGGGTCTAGGTGTAAATCGGAGCCTCCTTTTCTCAGAATTTTGAGAATTGCTGCAGATAGACGCTGAGCTGTTGGGTTTTCGTAAATAATGCGGGGTGGTAACTGGGTTTCCAAATTAATGCCCGCGTTCTGAAGGCCAATGTTAAACATCCTGGTCGCGCTGATGACTTGCAGTGAGTCAAAACCAAGCCTGAAAAAGTCAGCATCGCTTTCAAGAGCTTTGAAACCTGCGATGCTAGCGACCAGACCAAGAATGGAAGTTGTCAACGCCTGTTCATCGCTAATATTTAATTTGATGGATGTGTCTTGCCCGGCTTGTTGGTTTTTGTAAAGCAGGTCAACCTCTCCACTAAAATGCTTTGTATTGGCGGCTCGCAGTATCGTTCCTTTGCCTGCGCGAAGAAACGGCTTTTCTGGCGGTGCCACCAAAGAAAGCCATCGGACAAGACGACCATGCGCAACAGTCTCCTTATTAGCCTCTTCGACAAGTGACCATACATCATTAATAAGCTGCTTTCTGGATGCCTCATCCTCGCAGGGTGAGGCTGGCTCGAGGATAAGGGCTGGCTGGAAGCGGTCTTGTCCAACCACCAGCGCCCCTTTAACCAAAGGATGACTAACAATAATTCCTTCCATCGCAATGGGGTTGAGGTTTTCTCCGTTTGAAAGCACGAGGATATCGTCAACTCTTCCTCCGTAGGCCCAGTGATCAGGAAGCGTCGGGTGTGGCGTGTACAAGTCTTTTGTAGACCACTCATTTAAATAAGGGAAAGTGTAAAATGCTGCTTGCGCGCCAGGATCTTTGATGTTTGAAAGATCCTTGCGGCAAAAGACAAGCTCGTAGAGATTGTCTTCTTCGGAATGGAGGCGCCACTTGCAGCCCATCAACTCAGAGTTGAAGATGAAGTAGCGCCAATCGTGGATTTTTGGTTGAAAGTAGATGGGGTAAGTGAACCACCTAACTCATGTCAATTATCATTTATTTCATGATCGAAAGTTCACATACTCCGTCGATGCGATTTTATTAGACAAGACAACGCCGTTATCAGCTAGAACCTGCCCAGCCCTTTGGCTCAGATTACCTGCAGATTATTAAAATCAGGGTTATTCATTTTCTCAAATGGGTCATTCACTTACCGCCGCCAAATCCAACAAATTTTAGACGTGCAAGAATTTCAATAGTTTTGTTCTTCTTGGACATCTCTTCAAGCACAGCAGGGATAATGATGGTTCCTTCAGCCCCCGACGTTTCCAGGCATTGTGCAGCCAAATCTGCATCAAGCGGCCGATCAGAAAAACCCAAGATAGCTGGTGTATTGTAGAACACTGCCATGATGAGCAGAAACTTCAGCCCGGCCACGTGGAAAAGCGGAAATGTTAGGAAGTACTTGTTGACCTCTGCCCAAGTCTCAATCACGGTTCTGTTGCCCTGGAACTCGGGAAGGTTGTGATAAGCATCCGCAGTGGCAAGGGAGCCCTGTCTGAGGACCAACGACTTGGGAAGCCCGGTTGATCCACTGGTGTGGAGAACCACGGCTGGGTCCCATCTACCTTCTTCAAAGGTTCGATGGTAGGGAAATGGAGATGGATTGGAGCCAATTAGAGCATCTGCCGTGTCAACAACGGCCGTCTTCATTTCATGATCTTGAGCTAGATCACTGACCACGGGCTCGAAATTCTCCGTGCACCAGAAAAGACGACAATCATTTGCCTTGAGAAGAGCAAGTTGTGCCTCCCTGCTGTTTCTGGGAGAAAGAAACAAGGCTTGGTAGCCAGCCTTGATACATGCCAGCGCAATGATGATGTAACGAATATCGTTGGCCCCAATATACCCTAGGGTTGGAAACGGACCTTGAAATCCGGGGCCATAGTCTTGTGTGATCTTCCACGCTATGAAATCAACAGCATCGGAAACGTCTTTGTAGGAGAGGGCTTTCCAGCCATCCTGCGGGTCGCTGGTTCTGGGGACAAAAACAAAGGGCCGCGACGGATCTTTAGCAGTAACCTCCTGAATTACTTCGATAAGTAATCGCTGCCCATACTTGGGAGCTACTTCTTCGATGATGGCGTCAACTGCCGCATCAGTGATGAAATCACCCATCTTTGCGTGCTTTGGTCGGTGTTGATTTTCTACCTGCTCCAGGTTCAATTACCTCACCTTTTATCCCCATCGTACTAGCGCTAAATAAGCGTGCCGGCCCTCAGTTTGTGGAGCATTTCTAAAATAACACGGCAAATATTTTCCCTAGTGGTGTCTTAATTGAAAACCCACATGTCCTAGTGCGCAGATCGCGGGCCTCCCGATGCATTCTGACCCAAGTACTATTTCAGGCGACTAGTACTTTTTCGTTGCCAAGTTCCTTGGAGAAGTGCAGTCCTGCTTTCCGATGAGCCACGGGACTATGTAACTCGTGGCCCAAGCCCGTCCCCCTGCGCAACCATTGTGTTGAGCGACAAGCCTCATTCTAAGATATGATGTAAGACATTAACCCCGAGACCGGATGCCTTGAGCCTACTCCCTTTCATTTTTCAGCTCCCATCGAGAATCCCGTGGCTTCCTGTCTCAGCAAAGCACCAATAACGACGCCACGAAGATGCCGGCGCTAAAACAGAGGGGATGTTAGCTGCATACAAATCCGCACGCGATCCTATATGCGGAAAAGATTAGTTTTCGGCCATTCCAGCCATTGCCTCAGTACACCAATGACGGCACAAGTGTTTCGTTTGTCTCGGTGGGCAATGCGGGACACGTTGCAGTTGAATCTTCGAACTGGTTTGGATCGGAATTAAGCCGCGGTCCACATCAGCACCGGGCCGTGTGGCGCTGGGACTGGAAAAGAAAGCAATGTGCTTTGGTGAAGCGAGTTTAGGCACTCGCAGTGATCGTGTCCGAGATGGGCTGGGATGCTGGGATAAGCACCTCCTCTTCGGCTTTCTTTGGTGATAGTAGCCACGATGGAGAACCAGCCGTCTATCTTTCCACTGAGAGCAACACGTAGCGGGTCCAGCAGCGCGATCGCAAGCTAATCCGCAGCCAGTGCATGTAAGGAAAGAGCACCAAACCCGATTCACGGCGATCGAGACGGGCCGCTTGACAAGCCGTCCGCTTAGTTTAGCGGGGATCAGACAAAGCATCCAATCATCATGCTCAGCGGCAGCGTCGTCGTAGTCTGGACCTCAAGATGATGCAACTCATCCACCACGATACCATTCTCTACTCAAGATCGCATCTGCAGAACGTGCTCTAGATCAAGGGTGCGCATGATGACAAAGTTAAAGAAGCTTGCATGAGATTGATGAAAAGGAAATAGATCTCGGCGCTATCTACATTAGCCAGCAGCACGGTAAGGCATCACCAGTAGGCACGGTTGGGGCGCTGTGAGCAATTGGGTCATCAAAGCCAATGAACCTATCCCGGCCTCGCCCCTCCAGAACCTTCACTCCAAACTTTACATCGGCCTGGGCAATTGCCTAAACGACGACGCTTTCCTTACTTAACGGCAGGTTGATGCCCGGAACCAGTTTCTCCAGTAATAAACTGGACATCAACTTTGAATCATATTCTCTCACTTTATCGCTCCATAATTTCTTAAGACTTCGTTTTAATCGCGGCTAGGATTATCCACACTTTTTGACTCCTTGTTTTTACCGGGACAAATACGCCACTGTATGTGAGACTTGGTGTATATTAATCGTACATCTAGCAGCTTCATTCTGCATGCGAATTTGTTTATTAATGTCGGTCAAAACTAGTTCCTATGTATAAATCTAAATCATTATCAAAAAGCGGTACCATTCTCGCAGTTGAAGGTCCGAGTGTAATCCTCTGTTAACTCGTTCACCACCAGGTTCCAACCCGTAGAATTCCAGGCAATCACCGCATACCCAACCTTGTCGGTCGGGCAAAACTCCTGCACAAGGTTCCTCACTCCGCATTCATTCGCTACGCTTGTGGCAGGATCTATTAGTTTATCATTGCTGGATATGATGACGCTCGCTTTGTTCCCCGGTTGGATAATCTGCGCAGCATTTTGAAAGTCATGATAGATATTTCCGCCGGTAGCCATGTCATTCCATGCAGGACAGACGAAGATTTTAAACAGCCCCGCAACAATTCCGCGGGAATTAGAGCCGCCGACATACGCGAAATCTGTTATGGACAAGTATCCTGTACCACGGACAATTGGCGCAAGAGCAACGATGTGAATGACAATGGACGAGATTCCCAGTTGCGTCATCGGAACATACAGTGCCATGACGCCTCCCTCGCTGCGACCAACGAGATCGACAGCATCCGCTCCAGTCTTTTGCTGGAATTCTTTGATGAAAACTGCTATTTCCCGAGCGCTGTCACGCATATTGGTGACACCACCAACCCATGGCACAAGGAAAAACGCGCCGTATGTCGTTGTGAAGACGCAGTATTGGGCATTTGTCAGATTCCACGCCATCTGATTGTTTGTCAGGTTGTCTCCTCTTCAATGTCAAGTTATCCGTCTTCTGGCGAGGCGCTTGACCGTGAACGTGATGTGACTGCTCGCTATGACCGCTGTTGAAGTGGCGGAAATAACTGATCAGTTCTGTCATATTTTTTAGAATTAGCTTTAATTGGCCATGAGTGTTCATAATACATCGTCATTGATGAGTTGCTTCTTGTACGGCTGTCAAGTGCGTTGTGCATCGAAATAAGCGACCACGCGGCATTCACGTTGCGCCTCGGGCCAGTCATCTCGGGCAGTCACGATGTCCATGTGCTTTCTAATCGATTTTGTGCAAAATGTAATTCGCTGCGGCTTACACTATGCTTCGCCGGAAACCTTCACAACGACCTTCCCTCTCGTGCGTCCATTCTCAACCTTATCCCATGCCTCAGCAAAATCCGCAAATTCAACCACACTATCAATATTCGGCTTCACTTGTCCAGTCTCCAGAAGTCTAGTGATGACGTCCAGGTCTTTGCCAAGTGGCGTAATGACAAACCATAAACTATAGACATTTGTTTTGACTTCATCCGGTCGACTTTGCTCGGGTGCGCTGCAAACGCTGACAAGACTCCCGCCATCCTTGACCGCATACCACGACTGAGCAAGAGATGAGCCTCCAATGCAGTCAAAAACCAAATCGACTTGATGTCTTGCAACATCCTCAGCCACCCATTCGCCAATGGTTTTCTTGGTGTAGTCGATTGTTTCCGTGGCGCCGAGCTGACGCGCAAAATCGACATTCTTTCCTCCAACCACGGCAACAATGCTGCTCAATCCGGCGGCTCGCGCAAGCTGCACTGCCCAACTACCGACGCTTCCAGCGGCAGCAGTAATTAGAAGGCGGAGCTTGGCATTTTTTTCCTTGGCTGCCTCGTCGCCCGCCAGCGCAGCTGGATCCAAGGTGCCTTGCTTGAATAGTGCCTGGTACGCCGTCAGAGCGCTGATCGGCGTGGCGGCTGTTTCTACCCAGCTCAGGTTCTTTGGCTTGAGTGCCAGCTCGGACACCCGTGCAAGCACATATTCGGCCGCGGCGCCCGGGCGATTAGCCTCGATGCGCGCGTAGACATCGTCGCCTGGCTGGAAAGGGCTGGCTTCAGGCGCGGCGACAACAGTGCCAGCAAGATCCTGGCCCGGGATGGGAATCTTGTCATCACCGATGAATTCAGGCGCCCAAAGAGCCCAGTCCAGTTCGCCTTTGCATGGTGCAGTAGCGTGGACCTTTACCAGAACGTCCTCGAGGTTACTGGGCACAGGAGTGGGTTGCACGGATAAAATAAGCTTATGCGAATTTTTGTCGGGCTGCAACACCGCCTGCATTGTTGCTGGGGTGGTTGGTAGAGGCATGGCGGTGCAGTGACTAAAACGAGATTCCAGAAGAAGTGGATTTCGTCTGAGTCGTCGAGATGTAAACTGTGAGAAACTTATCCTTTGTTCCATCTCTCCGGAGAGAACCATGGCATATTTATTCTCTACATCTAGGTCATATAATTGCCATAGACAATACGACCTCGACTAGCTTTCTCAGCTTGCACAGATCAATCGCAATGATGACAGAATCCCATCCACCATCCGACACCATGTCGCGTACAGTGCATTTGGCACTTTATTCCCGATTAGGCAATTCTTTAGATTTCAGCCTCAGTTGCGGTCACATTTGCCACCTGTTGAGCATATTTGGACAGCCAATCCACGCGATAGCTAAAAGCCATCTTTGCGACTTAAAGATGACTCAGAATGAAATAATCCACCATTCGTCACGAGAGCGTCATGCGACAGTCGGCTTCCCGGATTACGAGCTGGCAGCTCCGCGGAACGAGACGCTCTGCCAATCGGCACCCGAGACAATGCTTCTCTGAACATCGTGCCATCTCCAATGGCCGCAGCCGGTGCTTCCGAGTTTATCGGGTCGATCTTGGATGTCCTGGGCGTGACAAATCACTTCTTGCCTTGATGCTGTTTGCTTTAGTTCGACTTCCCGCCTCGCTACCGCGAAGATCCACACATGACGATCCGAGCGGGGCTTACCGGACTGCCAGCAATTCACAAGGCAAAATTTGTTGAACCCAAGTCCATAAATAACCGCATGTCATCCATTTTGAAAACGAAACACAAAAGATTCAACCAAGTCAACTTCGATAATCATCATCTTTTCCACACGACCGGCCCAGGTAGGTCTTCTAGCATGAAATGGCATCTTGCCCAGACTAATTGCCCGTCAACTCGGAATTATAGACGACGAACAACACAATGGCTTTCCCGAAAGTGGACTTGAATCTCCGATGGCAAGACCAGAACGTGGTCAGGAAGGATGGCCAGTGGACTATTGATGGGTGAGTTAGCTGCGTCGGCATTTTCAGCTGCTCCAGTACTCGAACTGACTACTCTCATGAATAAAAGACGGCCGACAGTGAGTGTTGAGGTCTCTCATCTCCATCAGCCACCAAACCTGCCAGGAAATGTATGGTTCGGACTTCTCGTCACATGTCCCCCCAATGCTGGTGAGTAGCTACGGTCGATTTTCGATCCATCAATCTTACCCAAGCACACCACTCGATTTTCCAATTGCTTCATTTTTCTTCGCCAGATTACTTTTTTCGCAACACCCAACAGCAATCGCTAACGCACGCTCAGCTACTCCACCACACACGCATGGTGGTGCCGCCATAGTTGCGACGGTTATCCGTGGTCACGTACTGAACCAAATGGTCCATACTCACGTAAATCCAGTAACTGGAGAAACCAAAACGCATGAAACGGCGGCAAAGATCTATGGCCCTGGAGAGAGCTGGTACGAGGCTCCTGGGTGTCACCATGTTCGGTCTGAGACTGTTGGCGATGAGGAGGCTCTTTTCATTGCGAATCTTCTAGTGAGCAAAGATGTGTTCAAGGGGCTGGACCTTGAGGCTCGGAGTGAGAAGGATGATTTTGCGAAAATTTCCCGTGTTGTAATCATGGACAAGGATTTCGAAGAACAAGATTCTGATGCCAGGCCTTGATTTGGGGGACGGATAGACTCATTGGTGTACAGAATGTCAAGATCGATATCAAAACCACCACACCCTCTCCTCATAGATACTACAGGCTTGAATAATCTCCACGATATCACAGAACGCACGGCATCTAGCCCATGTTTGTTTCTAGCGAGCGTTTGGGGGTTAGCGCAATCACCGAAGAGGGCTTGGATGACTTTGCGGATCCTGTATTCTCCCTTGTCATACCTTTTTAAATACTCGGTAAATGGTGCCACAGATGGGGGTAGACTATTATCGAACCTACCATTTAGTTATGTCTTTGCATCTATTCCAAGTCACTGCCAGAGTGAGGTGGCATGCCTCGCAGTGTCCATGGAAAGCCATACAGGTTACAGCAGATTATTATCAAATCAAATGCCGTAAGAGTGCATCTACGTACCAATCGACACACACAGCCAGCCACAAGACTCTGAATCGAAGATAAATAATTTTGCGTTAAACATATCTAATTCAAATGTATTCGTCATTATTTGATTAATTTTGAGCCATGTAATAGTCTTGTGATATGTTCTTTTGTTGGGGTGATGAAGTGAGGTACTTACGCGTACTCTTACGGCACTCGAAAGTAGACCAATACAGCGCTCACGATCCCAATGTGCTGGTCCACACAGCCGGAAAACGCGTTGGTCTTGCCGGGTCGACAGTGGTCATACAGCCTATACAGGGCAGCTGACAATGGCATCAGTGGAGAAAATAAGGGAAACGGGTTCAGCGAAATGCTCGATCCAATCGTCAAGTCTTTGGAGTACGTCCACCTGAAGCAATGCTGGAACCTGCTCTGAGCCAAAACCACCAACCAGCCGCCACAAAACAATGCCGGATTGCTGACCTTTTCCCAGAAATATACCTAGTTGCAACCTTGATAGCGAGTGTGGCTTATGCGACCATTGTGCAGATTGCAGCCTTGTCTTTGCGACCGAGTGGCTTAGCCGGTTGCCTCCCTGGCGAACGACTTCGTCACTAAACCCCGCAGCTGACTGACTACCCAGCCCAACCGTAAATTCAACTAAATCATCATCACAGAATTTGAATAACGTCTCGAGTTGGTATTGGCCTTGATCGCCAGGGTCCGGCGTCGTTGGCGAGCCGCTTGTCCATCATGTCCACCACGCCGCCCTCCAATCGCGATGACTTCCAAATCGCCCTCGTGTGCGCCCTCCCGATCGAATTCTACGCTGCGGCCCTTATCTTCGATGAGTTCTGGGACGATGACGGTGATCAGTACGGAAAGACCCCCGGAGACACCAACGAATATACAACTGGTCGCATTGGTCCCTACAATGTCGTTCTGGTGCTCCTGCCCAAAATGGGAAAGGCATCCGCTGCCAGCGCCGTTGCAAATTTACGCTCGAGTTATGAAAGACTACGGTTCGTGCTCTTGATCGGAGTATGCGGCGGGGCACCTTATACAAAAGACTCTGAAATAATTTGGGGGGATGTCGTCATCAGCGAAACAGTCGTAGAGTATGACTTTGGGAGAAAATACAAGGACAAGTTCGTTCGCAAAGACGCCGTCACAGATAATCTCAGCCTCCCGACAAAGTAAATACGCAGTCTGCTCGCCATGATCAAGACCGGCAGGAGATTGAATCAAATAGAGACGCGTACCGCGCAGTCGCTCCGGGAAATGCAACACAAAGTGACAAATACAAACGCACTTGGCAAATATGACTACCCTGGGATAGAGAACGACAAGCTTTATCAGGCTGGGTACCACCACAGGCACCATAGGCCGTCTAGTCACTGCGCGTGCAACGGTCGCTCCCGAGATTATCATACAACTTGCGATGCAGCTCTCAAACAGTCTTGTGCTAAGGTCGGATGTGATAATCGATACCTCGTCTCGAGGGGACGACTCAGACCTTCACGTCCTCCCAACGCCAGCCAAAACGACGGAGCATTCCGACCTAAGGTTCATGTAGGGGCTGTGGCATCGGGAGACACAGTGCTCAAGTCAGCTGCCGATCGAGATAGGCTCGTAGAAGAAGCCGACGTAACTGCATTCGAGATGGAGGGCGCTGGAATGTGGGAGGAACTGCCCTGCATAATCGTGAAAGGCGTCTGCGATTATGCAGACAGCCACAAGAACAAAGGATGGCAAACCTTTTCTGCGGCAACAGCTGCATCTACATCAAAAGCAATCATTGAATTGTGCATTCAAACTGACAGGTCTCCGATGACGCGTGCCAAAGGTCATTGGATGGTGCCGTTTGGTCGCAATGAAAACTTTGTTGGACGCAAGGAGCTAACGGAGAGGCTCACCAACAGGGTTCTGCCTACATTTACTCCATACGACTGCCAGCGAACCGCCATTGAAGGCCTTGGGGGTATTGGCAAGACTCAGATCGCTCTTGAAGTAGCATTACGGGTTCGCCATCTGAACCCCCTCTGCTCCATCTTCTGGGTCCCGGCGATGTCGACCACAGCTTTCGAGAATGCATATCGTGAAATAGTACAGGTCCTCAAGCTTAAAGGCATGGGATCGGATCAGGCTGATGTGAAGAGCTTTGTCCGGAGAGCCCTGAGCGAAGAGGCCATTGGTCCGTGGGTTATGATTATCGACAACGCCGATGACCCCGAGTTGCTCTTGGGACCTTCAGGGCTGTCCAAGTATTTTCCATTTAGCAGAAATGGGTCTATTTTGATCACAACTCGAAATCATGAAGTTACAGTACGACTTGGGTGTTTCTAAAAATGGAGCTATGAGAGCGGAAAAAATGACCAGATTGGAAGCAGTAAAGATGCTCGGGACTATGTTACCCAACGAACAGCTCCGGGACAAGTCAAGCACCAATGCATTATTATAACTTCTCGCTGATCTTCCACTGGCCATAAAGCATGCTGGCTCATTTTGGCCATTAATTCAATGTCGAGAAAGAACTACCTGAAACATTGCCAGATGAGTAATTCTGAGCTTATCAGGCTTCTAAGCAGCAATTTCGAGGATAATAGTAGATATAGCCACACTAAGAATCCTATAGCTACTACCTGGCTTATCTCATTTGAGAATCTCGCAAGTCACCATCCTATAGCTGGGGCATATCTTCAGTTTCTTTGTTTTGTCGCACCGAAAGATATCCCGAAGCATCTATTGCCACGAACATATGATCCAATAGAAGCAGATCGGGCAATCGGCACGCTGAGAGCGTATTCATTCATATCAGAGTCTGGAGATGGTCTGTATACCATCCACAGACTAGTTCGTTTGGCGACACAAAACTGGGTTGATCAAACGGGACAATCGAAAGACGTCTGCACACATGTCATTCAGCGATTGTCAACACTATTTCCAACCCAAGATAGTGTCGACTTTTTGCCTTCAACCAGGCGGTACCTACTACACGGACAAGCTGCATTGGTTCATGCAGACCTTTGCGATGATTTGGAGGCGAAATTAAACCTTCTACTTAGAGTTGGCGATTCCTTGTTGTTCACAGGACAACCTGGTGAGGCAGAACCAATATATCGACAAGTGCTCATACTAAGCGAAAGCACCTTCAGCGAACTGAATTTTTGGACTATTCAAGTTATAGATGGCTTATCCAGACTCCTTCTATCCCTGGGGAGGCTCAAAGATTCTGAGAAAATAAGACGTCAAATGATAAACTGGACCGAAAGGCTTCACGGCAGAAATCACCCCTGTGCACTTGTATTCAAGGCTGATTTGGCAGATATTCTTTTCAAACAAGGTAATTATGTGCTAGCAGAAGATTTGATCAGAGACATCCTGCCGATTCAAGAACGGTTGCTGCATAAAATGGATCCAGAACTCTCCAACACTCGACTACTCCTTGCTAATGTGCTTGTTGCTCAAGGCAAATATCAAAGGGGAGAGTGTATTTATAGACAAATTCTAGAGTCTAAGGAGGGCCTAGAAGATAAAGGGTGACCTGATAAAGCTTGGATAATGTGTGGATTGGGTAAGGCACTCTTTGGCCAGCACAAGTATGCAGAAGGAGAAACCTCGCATCTCTGTTCAATCGCGCTTTTCAGAAAGGCCTTGGGTGACGAACACCCTGAAACACTATGGTCCCAACGCTCATTGGGTTCAAGTCTCTATCGCTCAGGGAAGCTCAAAGAGGGAGAGAGACTGCTACGCCAGGTATTAGATGTGCAAGAAACTGTCTTTGGGAAGAAGCACCCTGGTACTCTCGACACCATGGTAGATTTAGCGGGCTGTATACGACTCCAACATAAGTATACAGAAGCGAAGGAGATGTATCAACAGGCATTAGAGCTTACAGAAACTAACTTGGATGACGAGCCATTGATACATCTCCTTCGCTTCTGTATTGTTAGAACACTCCGCTTCGAAAAGCGGAGTGTTCTAACAATGAACATCAATCTCATCGGAGTAGTAGAAAAAAGGGCTGTCAGTATCCTTATCTCTGAAGCGGATAATGCATGCCTGTCTTTTTTTTTTTTTTGGGGCTTTTGCAAAGCCATTACAAGTAAATTTATCTGCAAATCGCACAAACCGTCCCAAAAGTAAATTACTTGGCATGAAACCTGCGAACACTTGATCGTGGTTCCGGTTATCACAATCAAGAAACATTAATAATTTATGTCAACTGAGTTCAAAGATATCAGTGAAATAACAACTAATTTCTTCTCTTAGGACTACTCTTTTAACTCGGATGTCATAAACGGATGTCGAAGTATAAAATGCCTATTGTAAGTATGATAGAAGGTTGTTCGGGATGGACCTTCAGGAGTTTATATTTCAGGGCTCCCATAGAGGTCTGGATACGACATCAATACTCCATAGAGAATGCAAGTCGGCCAGTGTTCTGACCGCCGGCGACATTGTGCGCAATCAAACAATACACCTGAATGATCCAGCAAGTAATTGCGAATTGTGAAAGCATAGTAGCTCAAGTACATAAATTACTCCGCCACACCAAGCTGGCGTGTGTAGCCTACTACGGCAAGACCTTCGTTAAAGTTACAGAATCGAAATACCCGATGCCATTGGGAGCTTGACACCCGACCGATAATTCAACGTAGAGATTACCGGCCGCAATTTGATCCGCCGTGAAGGCACAATCTGCTGTCAACAATGTCCAAGTGCCAGAGAAAAGGTTCTTGTTCGAAAGACCAGCCAGGTTCGTAGTACCATAGCGACATGCGATTTGATGTGACAGACAATCACCATCCCCAAGAGCTCTTAATCCCCATGCTGATAGCTTATAGGTACCTGGCGTCATCTTCGTTTCGTCCAACTTTTGTTTGACAGTTCCCAGTCCAGATGTGGTCGAGGTTTTGATCCTCAGAGATGCCGACCCATCATGAAATTTGCTAGTGTCAACGGAAATCGACCACGATGGTCCACTGGACAGTACCCATGGGTCTGTAGTGGCTTGACTGCCGTCAAAGTCGCCATTAGCAATGAAAGCCGTAGGTTCAGCCACGGCAATCGAGCTTGTTGTAGCCGAAGCAGTTGTTTCAATTTCGATAGATGTCGCGGTGGACTCTGTGGCAAGTATAGAAGACTCGGTAGGTGTCTCGGATTCGGTGAAAGGTTCGCTAATAGTTACTGTGGAAGAGGCGGCGCTGGTATCCGTTGTGAAAAGGGTGGGTTCGATGGACGATGTGGCAAGGCTCTCCGAAACAGTAGCGGTAAATGTGGAAGTGGCCGAAGAAGCTGTGGTTGTGCCAATGGAGGCTGTTTCAGAAACTTGAGTTGAGGGAACCGAGGTGGCTGTTGAAATCGGAATAACAGAACTCTCCGACGTCGGAACACCGACAGGAGTTGCAGAGGACAAATTGGACTTGACTCGGCATTGGCGAGCATCGACTCCTATCGCAAGACAGTTGGCAGCAGCAAATGCCGTGAGCAGCATACGGCTGGCCATGTTGGAAGGTTCACGTGCTGTCTGAAGTGTGAACAAAAATTTCGCAAGCAGTGGCGACTACCCTCTTATTTAAGACTAAGAGAGCATCAGTCATGTCGCAAGCCCGGTAAAATTAGCATCGCTGAGATTGGAAATCAGGAAGCCACGATCCAAGCCCCTGAAAAGAAAAATAAACATTGGATTTCCAATTAAGCATAGATGCCAAGTCCGTGGCGCTCTATCGGCAGAGCTATTGAATCTCAGCCATGCGTGGCGTTGGTCCATTTTCGCTACCCCCACACGGCATCCCCACGACTGGTTCCGCTCCACTACAAGCACACAAGGGGCAAGGAACCCTGGCACAAGCATAGAGTTGAGCTTACCTACCTCGAAAAAAGCTGCGAGTAGGTCAAGTCAACACCTCACTCAACTGGCACGCGAACACATTTGATCAACCTGTCACGTTGGGGCCCAAAGAGGCTATCTACGTGATCAACTTCAATGGCAAGGACGACGGAAATGCGCAAAAAGAGGCGGCAAACCGTGTTGATAAAAGACACCAATATCTTATGAAGAGATTTGCAAGTACAAAATTCTGTTGGGTTCATAACCAACCATACTTGACTATTTCGTGTTACAGCACTCTCGTCATGGTCTGGCATCAAATCTGGAAAAATTGCATTGAGATTCATCATCTTAAGCACAAGCCGAACCGGTGTTTTTTGTTTACCATTTTACTACAGTAAAGTTATATATAACCACTAAATCTGCAAATAATAAAAATGTGTGGGATAAATTCATCACGGTTACCAGTCTTGATTGCACGTATTAACCGTCTCATTGGTTCATTTCGCCAACCTACCCTAGAACCCAGTGCGTACCGTACACACCAGCCACATGTGGCGTCACCCCTCGTTTTGTGATGACGCCACCGTCGTCATCCGCCAACTCTCATTGTTTGCAACGCTGTGTTGGTTGATGGCTGATCTCTTACGATACATCTTGATACTTGATGCGCCGCAAAGAAACTCGCCTTATTTCCGACGTCATTTCTGCACACGGTCATTCCCTATCCAAACTCGTCGTCGTCCATCCTTGATCACTCTTGGTGACTTTAACCCCTAAAGCTAACCCCATTCGGGTTAATGCATCTTGTTTGCGTTACACTCGTAAAACCACATTCATGCCCTATTCCCAAAGTGGACCGAGGGTAGGGAATCGTGGAGACATCGCCAATCCCACCGCCCGCATTGAACACCACTGTCAGCTTCGCAGGGAGGGCGCTGCCACTTTCGGACCCTCATCTTGTGATGCATTCGCCAAATTTTGGACAGGTTTGAGCCCCAACTTGCCGCCATAGGACAGGGCTGCGTCCATCTTTGGCAAGATGCGGCTGATTGAGGTCTCGACAATGCAGCTGAGGACCTTCGTGGGCCAGAATATACCGCGTTACGCGATCCTGTCTCATACCTGGGGCGATGATGAGTTGCTATTCGAGGACCTCATCGAGGGAACCCCTAAAAAGGGTCTACAAAAAGTTATTGATACATGCAACCAGGCCAAGCGCGACAACCTCGAATATGTTTGGGTGGATACCTGCTGCATCGACAAGTCCAGCAGCGCCGAACTTTCAGAGGCAATCAACTCCATGTTTAAATGGTACAACAAATCTGCCGCCTGCTACGTGTACATGGAGGATGTAACGCTGTCCTCTAGTGGCCCAATCAACTTTGAGACCAGCAGGTGGTTTACGAGAGGATGGACGCTCCAGGAGCTCATCGCGCCCCACGAGCTGCATTTTTTCGATCGCGACTGGAATAAGATCCAGAGCAGGCACGAGCTCACAGAGAAGCTCTCAGATATCACCGGCATCCACATGGATATTTTATCACGCCGACATCGTCTTGAGCGCCCGGCCCTGCTGCTGCGTCGAAACAACCACACAACCAACTGCCCCACTTGCAAGGCTTATGATGGCCTGTCCATGTTCCTTGGGAACGAGTCAATCGCTACCAAGTTCCAGTGGGCGGCAAACAGGGTGACGACCCGGGAAGAAGACATAGCTTATTGCTTGATGGGTTTGTTCGATATCAACATGCCGTTGCTGTACGGCGAGGGTAAAAATGCATTTTTACGACTTCAAGAGGAGATTTTGAGAAGAACCCCCGATCAAACCATATTGACTTGGACAGAGTCGTTTCTGAGACGCGACCGCCACAGGCCATATCTACCCGAACACCCATCTGCATTCCAATTCAAGGCCGAAGAAGGAACCGGTGGGCGATGCACGCGAAACGACATCATCAATACTCCCCGAGGATTGGAAGTCGATGTGGTTCTCGGACCGTGCATCGTGACAAGACTCCACGATAGCGGAAAAGATCAGCAGTTCAAAAGGTACTTGGCAGTGCTTAGCTGCCCCGTTGAGGTGGATCAAACTACTCGCGTGGCTATCCTAGTTTCTCAGATCGATCGGGAATCGCCCGCCGCCGGTTATCGCAGGGAGCACAAGGAATCACTTGTTGTCTTGAAAGTTGGAGAAAGGCCCAAAGTAATCCAAACTGATGCACACACTCATGCATCAGTGCACCGGCAACCTGGGGATATATCAGGTATTGCGCCTCTCCCATCTCTGTCGTTTCACCGATGGGATGACCCTTGATGTTACGGCAGGTGGCTAATGCCGATCTTGTAGTGGAATGTCAAATCGACCAACTGAAGCCCCAGAGAATCCTGCTCCCTTCTTTGGAACTCTCCCTGGGGTCATTTGATGAGCGGAGACAAGTCAAGCTGGACTTTCAAGGCCATGGAGACTGGCACTTGGAAGCTCAAGAACCGCACTATGCTGGGACGCAGCCCATCCTAAAGTCAGACTTTCTGAGCGGCCAAAATGTCATCAGCGATATTCGAATTGATGGCGTCTTCTTCTTCACCAATGGCGAAACCGGCTTCTTTGTTGTATTTGGAGCCGAGGGCTCGGACAGCTACGAGCGCGGATATCCTGACGCGAAACGCGTGTGCTGGGTCGAGTCCTGGGAATCTTTCATCCAGTGGGATCCGTCCGTGGAAGCCAGCGATGACTTGGATGACATGATCCGGGGAGCTCGGGAAGACTATGTCAAATATTACACGGAGCGCCCGTTTATTATGCCGGAGTCCGAAGCTGTGGTGCACGGATTTCGCGTGAATGCGACCATTGAGCTGTCTGAGTTTTTGGGTAGAAAATGGTACACGATTAGAGTCGACGTCAACCCGTCGGAAGAATCATGAGTCGATTTAATCCAAATTAAATACCTGGTTTCATATCAAGATGGCTACGGCCGTACAACAAAAGAGAGTCTCTCCATTGGCGGGGTGGAATGGAGGTAAAAGTCTGGAGGATAAGCTATTGAATATGCCTTGGGGCTGATGATGGTCTTGATTGCTACATGTAGAGATATTTGGGTTGAAGCACCAAATCAGCTGGCTTATGTGACAGCAGCAGAAACAGCTCCTTCTACAAGTATCCTTCTTCGTTCCAACTCTACAACACCGCTGAGAAAAATCTCATCCAGTTGTGGCTGGCTCAAACCTGGCTTTTGGATTTCTAGGTTTCCACCCTGCCGGCTGTGACTCTCTGGTCCTTTGTCCAAGTGAAGAACGGCGACAACGCTTTTGTGGTCGTCGAGGATGAGTGATCCCTTGCTCGAGAAGACGCTTTCAGTTTTCTTTTTCTACTCTAATTGTCCCAAGCTAGTTATGCTCTCAAACTGCTTCCTGAGGTTCGTTTGTCGACCCGCAACGGTCATGTCCGCTCTGCTCGAGGTCATTGTGTGGAAATAGGCGCTCCCGCACTCGGGTCCGTTCCGGTCGCGTGTTACACGGACGGTTTGCTTCTTTGAGTATTGAATTGTGTAGTGAGGTTGGCTGGTATATGGGCTCACCAAACTATGTAATTGGGGGCCTGCTTGATCTAGTCTTAATGTTCCCGGTACCTGCGGTGGACTATGGTTGGAAGTTGGGTGTCCCACTTTTTGAGGTTGACCGTAGGACTGAGGCCGGCCATATGATTGAGTTTGTTGAAAAAAAGTATTCTGCATAGGTTGGTGCCAATTTTGAGTGATTCAGTTGGAAAATGTGCCTTGTTGATATGCCTGGTGTTGGCCTTGCCTTGGGGGATTAAGATTGTTGTGGGGAGGACAATGTGGGTTCGAGGAAAGTGCGAGCTACCCTGTGGTCCATATGAGCCAGCCTGAGAGCCATGTGTGCCGTCCGGTGGGTAATAATAATTTAAATGAGGTGGTTGGCCTGATTCATGCTTATTTAGATTGACAGCATGCAAGAGAAAACTTTTGGAAGAGTTTGAAAGTGGCATTTTACAATGTTGTGACAACAAATAAATTTAGCTGCTCATTTAAACTAGAAGATAATGGGGAGATATAAATTGAATTGAAGACAATAGGATATTTATGTGCTTAAACTATCCTGCAGTGATGAAGCTTTCATGCAAATTGCCAAGTTTATTTCAAGCTTAATCTTGGTGTGCATTGCATCGTTTGTCACTCGGGGTGGGTTGAACTTTGATCTGCAGCATAGTGCATCATGAGGTCCTGATCAGTGGTAAGTGGTATTCTTACACCAATAAGAAGCCGGTGACGAGTTACTAATCAATGACCAGCCACTGCAGCTACCACCGCCAAGCAATCAGCCACAGGCCACGCTCAAAGCCCCGCAAACATTTGTCGCTGGTTTCCTGTGGGGTTGGCACGTGTTCTACAAACCAGTTCCAACAGCACGTGAAGATCGGCCATGGACTCGTTTCCTTCTGGATCACTTCCTCGGAACACCTAGTGCTTGCCTGCCGCCACTAGTGCTCACCCCATCTGTAACATGCTTCAATCCCAACTAGACACAATACTGGGATTGTGAACAAGGATAATGATAAGAACTTGCACTTAGAGACATCATCGAACCACATAGAATAAACCCATCCACCTCATCTGTTCACCATTTCAATGTGGTAAAAAAAACCCGAATGGCTTCACTTGTGAGGATAGGATAGTTGAGGTATAACCCCACCACCTTCCGGCCGTTGAACTTGTCAATTTTGACCATTCCGCATGTGTTCCTCTCGGCCGGAGCCATCCTGCGGCTGAAACCTTGCATAAGAACCGTTCGTTGAGACCATTGTGCAGTTGAAGAAGCCCAGAGAAGCTGACATTGGCCGTATCCGAATAGCTTGAGCAATGTGCGATGGACATGCATCCCCGGAGCTCCAATAATTGTGGGTTTCGGGTGAGCCGGGTCTCACAACTGACTCGCTGCGGTGCCGTGCTTCTCGCCTACGCTGCCCGTGCAGGGCACACACGGCATTCTCCCCGAGCTGAGATGCTGACATAGACTTTTGCAAGCAGCCGAGGATAGCATCTCCAGCTTACCCGCGTTGTTACCCTTTTTGAAAGAGCGGGGGAAAGGTCTGGATGGAGCGATTCTCCATTCTCCACCCCCACAATACCCCGACTTCTTCGAAGCATGGGGTACAGGTGTGGAGAGTGGCGACGACGTGACCCAAGACTGACAGCTTGGCGAGCTCCCCAGGGCGCTTCATGTGCGATATTTACCTGCTTCAAGTGGAAACGAAGGGCCGGACTGCCACGGCCCCCGAAATCTCCGCGTCATGGCTCCTTCGCTGGCCTATCGGAGCGGGGCCGGATCCTCCGCGGGTCTGGGGGAATGAGCCTGTGGCACGACGGGCAGGGATGGCAAATCTGGGGAATGGCGGGGGAGAATTGCGTATTTGAGCTACAAGGGGCAAGACATTGACTTTCCCGGCGAGAATTGCCCAATGCCTCTCAAAAGGGCAACCCGGCAACGTCCCCCAAACGTGCGAGACATGCCCAAATGGAATTTGGAGAGAAGCACGCCAGAGGGGATCCGGGTCCATGGCTCCTGCTCAAGCCAATCGAGAGGCCACATCTGGCCCTTCTCCCCGCATTATAGACCTCCGCACTAAAACCAGCAGAGTGGTCAGCCAATGCGTGAGCTGTGCATGCTGTGAGGCTATCATGGCCATGCGACGCGCAAGGGCCTCACGCAACTAGGTATAAGAGGATGCGTCCTGCCTCCGCATAATACACTCGCTTTCTCCACGCTATCTCGATCACAAGTGCAATTTTGCCCACAATGGCCAAAGACAGCGATTCGCAGCATTCTTCTTCTCCTAAACAGGAGGCCCTCGCGGAGCACCATGATCACTTTGAACATGTGCTCGACGTCGAGGCCTATGGACCCAGCGGTGCCCGAGGCCTCTTCACCTCGTGGTATGTCTTCGGATCGGCCATGTTGGCGTCCCTCGGAGGCTTTTCCATGGGATACGACATGGGTGTCATTTCCATCATCAACACGATGGACGAGTTCCATAACTTATATCCCCGAGCCAAGACGTCATTCGGCAAAGGCCTCATGACGGGTATGCTGCTGCTGGGTGCCTTTGTGGGCTGTTTGTTTATGCCTTACATGGCTGACAAGATTTCGCGAAAATGGGCCATCACTGTCGTCGTCGTCTTCTTCAACCTTGGAGCCATTATTCAAACTGCTGCCACCAACTATGATATGCTGGTTGCCGGTCGATTCATCGGAGGCATTGGTGTAGGAACACTGGCCATGGTGCGTAACCACACACTTCCTTTACCCCATCTTGACCCACTGCCCGTGAGCATCGCTAACAAGTGCGTTTAGGGTGCACCCTTGTACATTTCCGAAATCGCTCCTTCGAACATCAGAGGCACGCTGCTGGTGCTCGAGTCCATCTCCATCACTTCCGGTGTCGTTATTGCCTTCTGGATCACCTACGGCACACAATTCATGGATGGTGAGATCTCGTTCCGCCTGCCCTTTGGCCTGCAGATGGTCTCGGCGACCCTTCTCGGCGCCGGCATCCACTTCTTCCCCTACTCGCCGCGATGGCTTGCCCTCGTCGACCGCAACGAAGAATGCCTTGAAAGCTTGTCCAAGCTGCGCGGCCTGCCCCCAACGGACGAGCGCGTTCGAGCCGAACACCAGGGCATCGTCTCTGAGATTACCTTCCAGAAGCTTGTCCAGCAGAAGCGCCACCCAGGCGCTACCG
Source organism: Calonectria crousiana (assembly GCA_013406985.1). Lineage (NCBI taxonomy): Eukaryota > Fungi > Ascomycota > Sordariomycetes > Hypocreales > Nectriaceae > Calonectria > Calonectria crousiana. The sequence continues at coordinate 119,985 of VTGD01000013.1, read as the reverse complement.
GGGTCAAGCTCGAGATCCTGAGCTGGCTCGACCTGTTCAACAAGAGGACCTGGAAGCGCACTGCGGTGGCCATGGGCGTGGGCTTCTTTCAGCAGTTTTCCGGTGTTAATGCCTTCATCTACTACGCCCCGACGCTGTTTAGCAACCTGGGGCAATCGGCCAGGATGTCGCAGATCTTGTCTGGAGTCTTCAATGTCTTGCAGATGGTTGCGGCCATGATCTGCTTTGTCATCATCGAGCACTTGGGTCGTCGTCAATTGGCCATTTGGGGTGGATTCGGATCATGCGTTGCTTATTCCCTCATTGCCATCTTGTCCGGATTGTATTCTGACGACTGGGCCTCACATACCGCTGCCGGATGGGCCTGCGTAGCAATGGCTTTCATTTTCATCATGGTCTATGGTGTGTCCTATTCCCCCCTCGGTTGGGCTCTCCCAGCCGAGGTCTACCCCAACACGTCGCGATCAAAGGGTGTGGCGCTGGCTACCTGCGTCATTTGGCTGTGTGACTTTATCGTCAGTATTGCAACCCCGCCCATGATGTCAGATATTGGCTATAAAACGTACATCTTTTACGCTGTAATGTGTTTCTTGGCAGGTGTTTGGGCCTATTTCCTGGTTCCCGAGACTAGTGGAAAGACTCTGGAGGAGATTGATCAGCTGTTTGGAGATACCAGCGCGCAGGATGAGAGGGAGATTGTGAGGGCTGCCATGGTTGCCGCTGGCAACAATGTTTAAGAGGACCATTACTCTGGATGAGTCTACTATGTACATAAATGTATCTTAGTCAAATATATTGACATCTCTCAGACCTTTAATGCATTTTTGTGTGATTTAGTGACGTCTGTGTATCCTTTTGTTGAAGCCTGCCTCCACTTACTTAGAGAGCGAAGAGGGCTATTCTATTGACAACATAGAGCTGGGTTAGCAACATTAAATGTGTTAGTGACTGGTGGCATGTGTTAGCAAAAGAACAGCCTGCCAAAATCGCAGGCGACCAATATGTCAATGGCTGATCTTCATCTTAAAATAGGACTTCAAAAAACGTTGCAAAGTAAGTGTGTATCGATTCATGAGCGTGCCTTTTTCATGACTTCATAATTTGACTTGTTCTCTATTAATCTATGATTCTATACTCAAACATATTCGAAAATCTCCTTAATTTGTTCATTTGAAAGCCCCTTTTCTAGAGCCAACTGAAGCTGGATCCTCGCTTTGGGGGGATTCAAGTAACCGGCGCCAATTCCAAAATCTCGATCACCCTCAACAAAGCCCCACGCGGTACGACGGCTGACAATAACAGGAATATCATTTTCGCTGAGAACTTCCTCCAAAGTGTCAACAGCCTTTGATGGCCAGCCACCGGCGCCCATACCTGCAAGGACAATACCTACAGCGCCGTCATCGATGGCGGATTCGAAAAGGTTTGGGTCGGCCTCTTGGTGTCCGTACAGGACGTCCACCTGTGGCAGGGCCTTTGTGGTATCGCTGGTGCTTACGTTGAAGTAGTAGTGGCCATAGGGTCGAGTGGGGGGATACCAGAAGACCGGTTCGACATTTTCGAAGACGCCGAGGAAACCTTGCTCTTCGGCCTTGAATGTGTCGAGCGAATTGGCATTCGTCTTGGTCGTGTAACGAGCCGAGGCAATGCGATCGTTGAGCACAATCATGGCACCGCGTCCCTTAGCTTTTTCGCTGGCTGCTAACTTGGCAGCCGCAAGGAGGTTCATGGGCCCGTCGGCACTAATGGCTGTAGCAGGCCGCATGGCGCCGACAACGACAACCGGCTTCTCGCTGCTGATTGTCAAGTCGAGAAAGAAGGCTGTTTCTTCCATGCTGTCCGTGCCATGAGTGACGATGACACCTTGCGTATCTCCATCCAGGTCCTTCTGGATTTCGTGTGCGAGAGTCAACAGAATGGTTGAGTTAATGCTGCCACTGCCGACGTTGGCAACCTGAACACCCCTCACATTGGAGACGTTACAAATATCGGGGACTGCGTCAATAAGGGTTTGCACGCCCAGAGCTCCAGCCTGATAACCTGTCGTTTGAGTGGAGGAGCCTGCTGATCCGGCGATGGTGCCACCAGTTGCATAGATTGTGATGTTTGGCAAGCTAGCGTTGAAACATGAAAAGTCGCTAAGGCTTCTGCTGGCTAGCACCGGGGCTCTGGGCAATGGGGAAGCTGAACCAAGGCGCGAAGCGGCGCCGAGGTATAGGAGAGCAAGCCAAGCCTGCATTTTGGTTGATTGAGCGAGAATCCGATTCTATCCGCAGAGGCTTAATCTTGTTGGCACACAATTTTCGGAATTGAAAATGCTTGAGAATGCTGGCGGAACAACAAACCAGGATCTACGACAACCTGAACTCTGATATTATATAGTTGATCAGCTTCCCACAGCTCAGCCCGCTACCGGCCGGCCCGATTCGACTTGTTAATATTTCTCTTGGCAGCAAGTCTTACCGACAGCGCGGACTTCCCTGTGTCGGGATTTGCCCGACGAAACAAATCGGGATGGATCCCCGGCGCACGCGATCCGACACCAATGCGTCATGGGTGGTTCGGCAGCCTGTTCTTTGTGGCTGGAAACCTTAACGATGCCAAGTAGATAAAATCACTCAGCCCGAGCCTTAGCATCCGAATTCCTCTTTCTGAACCATGGCAGTAAGCTTATCTGATAAACTTGAGGATAAAGCTCGCGCCTTTCCGGTTCGCAGCGAGGCGGGGAAACGTGGAACTGCGAACCGTTGCCCAGTCTGACGAATTGAATCCGTTGACAAGCGGGCCTGGCCTGAACATGGTTTCATCAGGACCAATGGCCTGCCTGCCATGACGTCGCACCGGGGCAGACGAGTTCATCCGTTATCCCCCGGGTCTTGTTTATCAGCGGAGATTCGGATCTCAAAACTACGGTGCGCAAATTGACGTGAGCCAGTTTGTGGTTATCAGTGGGGAACTGGTCCGGTTTGGCGGTAGTGGTGTGGGTTGCTTCTTATCTTGACATTCGATAGATACGGAAGCCCACATATCCAGCCTCCATCTCCACTTTATCAGACGAAATATCACCGGTCAGATATCTGTGTTTGTGTCAGTCGTTGAGTCATTATTGAAACGTTTGTTTATGTGTCAAGACATTACTAAAAAAAAGTGCGAGTAATGAAAATGCTCTCTCTTCCATTCATCAGCCCTGGGTCTGTGTTTGAATTGAACGCATCTGAGCCATGTCCTACGAAAACACCATTCAACCCTCCATGAGAATTGTGCAATGATGCGTAGTTCGATTCTGGGAATATCACACATCCAAAATCGCCAAGACATCGGTTCGCTCTATGTAAAGCGCAGCAAAACCAAAAATCATCTCAACCACCCAAGTTCCGGGGAGGCGAGACTTGGAGGTCGACACATCTCTACTGGATTCAACTGCCCGGTGTAACACTGTTTCACTCCGATCCAACTGCAATGATGTGCCTTGAGAACCGCAACGGTAAGCGAGCCACCCGGGCTCTACAGAATTTACACGACATTTCAAACTGGCACCAGCAGGATCCGCTATTTTGCAAATAAAATGGTCCAAATAATCTTGTGGGGGCACGCAGACATTCCCCAGAACATCTCTCAACACGGTTAGATGCTCGCCTTTGTGGGCCCAGATCAGGTACCACGGCGATTTATTTTGTTTTTGTTCCTTTTCGTAATGAGTATAGATGTTGATTATCAGATTATTCTTTCTAAAAAAAATAAAAATAAAAATTACTTCGCTTTGTTTAATAATGACAAACCCCCAAAACTCCCTGTACGTCATGATGGTAAACTCCGATGCTCCATTTCGATAGAGACTGTATGTCTCCCCGTCAATGCAGCGTCGGATTCGTTATTTTCGAGATTGGCAAATGGACGTGTGTCGACCTCGGCATATTTCTGGCTTTGGCCGCGATCCCCCGACTTTGCCGACTTTTCCACTCCCGAAGCATCCGACGACTGCCCGCTTTTGCCTTGCTTGCCCCGGCTTCCACTGCTTTTCCGGTAACTCAGTGTGAGGGACCTTATGATGGGGAGAACGCGAAATATCTTGTCAGAGACTGGTTTAATAAAGGGAAGACATGCTGCGAAGTTGATTAGCTCCCATCTTTCGACCTTGTCCGCGATGGCGTACCGCAAATAATGCAAACGTTTAATTCGACCGTCGTCCAGATGATAAAATCGACAAAGTTCCAAATCGCGTCAGGACTTTGAAGATCGGCGTTTAAGAGGATCACGAGTCTCACAATAGACACTCCAGTGACACTATAAATAATTAGCGATCGCGGTGGCAAGTATTGGACAGAGACACAGCCGTGCCCTGATAGATTGGGGCAAACGAACAAAATTCCAAGGAGAAACATGACGGAAAAAGCCACTTTTCCTACAAGATCCAAATGAAGTCTCCAAATATAGGGCAGAGGTAAGAGCATTAACAAAATATCAGTAATGATATTCGGGACCGCGTTCCCGTAGAAGAAGTCTCTCGGGACGACGCCGCAGTGATACTCGGAAGGAGCCAACGGCTGTTCAGGGTTGAATCGCTCCCATAGTGCAGAGACTGGCGTGCATTGTACTATTGTTGACGATAGCTATAACCGAGATTAGTGCATTAATATCGTGACGCTAGTTGCCTTGTTGGTTGCCACAACTCACCACGGCAATCCCCCACGTCACCACGATCCCCCCCAGTATCCAGATAGGCACCCGTATTGAGCTCCAAACATTGAATGTTCTCCAATAAAATGAAAGAATCGACAACTTGGTGCATGTCATGTGCAGGGTATAAAGAATCTCAGCCGAGAAGAGGGCTATCTCAAATGCGTACGTTGCGTCAGGTGGAGCGGCCCAGACGTGCCGGCCAACACCGTGGCTGGTAGCTATGAGCATGTTAATGATCCTTCATCGTCTGTGTTGGAACATGGAGGAGGGCGGGTGAAATTGATATACTCACAATATCCATTCACGACCCAAACTGCGCCCAGACACGCACACTGGGAACCATGTTAGATTTCAAATTGCAAATATTTCTCACGAACATGGTTCGCACCTCGGCAACAATGATGAGCCAGTCGTCCAACCACAGGCGCAATCCTTTGATCATCCGACTAATGATGCGCATTCCCACACAAGTGACGGACAGCGTGGAGAGGACGGCGGAAAGCACAATCAACGTCGGTCGTCGGTCGGCCGTGAGGTCCATGCCCTCAGGCGGAGGCATCATTCCGGAGGCCATCACCGCTGAAGCCTTTGTTCGGTCTGGTGGGAAATCATGGGATGCCGAAGATCCACGATCGGGGAGATGGACAATGACATTCCGGGCGGGCACTTATAGCAAACGGAAGCATGCTAGCGAAAAGCAGCTAGGTTCGCCCCGGTCGTACGAGATTGGATTCCGATTCGCATAGAATTGGGATCAGTCCATTTAGCTCCGTGGCGCACGTCTGGACCGCAACCATGTCTCAATAGGGCGCCGGGGAAAGCTTCGCGCCAGGGGGGGAGCTGCGCTACGTAGATGATGACCACTGTAGCGCAGTGCTAGCAAAGCAATCGACCACTATCCGTATGGATGGCATCTCACAGAAATATCGCCCAGCTTGTAGTTTTCTCTTTGCATCACACGCGTGAATGCCATGTCTGACTGCAGCAGGAAGAGAAGCCAAACCAAACACCAAGAGTGGCGAGGCAACCTGACTCTTGCACCGAGACATGTCTCAGTTCAATCCAGCCCCAGCCCAGCCCAAAGCCTTGGGCTAAACGCGATTACGGTTCAGCCGTGTTGTCATCGTTGACATGTGGCCACTGGCTTCATCCGCTTATGCCAGGCAATGATGCGCCGTGCCCAGCCACTGTCTCTGACAGTCGCCGCCATCTAGGCGAGCCATCCCTCGTCATCTGCGACCTTGTCGACGATTTGACAAACTTTAGATCATTTTAGCCTTGCCAGAGCGGGGCCCTGATACTTGATTTGTTCGTCGCGATGCAGCTGAAACTGTCGCTGCGACTTTTACATTCTTTCTCACCAATATCCATGGCGCGTCGTATCTTGTCCACAATGAGTAGCGCCAACGTTGCAGCGCTATTCTGCCCGCGCAATGCAGCAGACGGTGCATTTCTCAGAAATCCTCGCCCCTAGATGTGCTAGCTAGGGCTGATTATACTAGCTCAAGTCATTCATTTTAGTTCGCACCGCCCACCCGGTAACCTCGGCCGGCCGGCTGTAGGCGAGGCAGCTTTAGTAAATGGCGGCGGGAGACTGCCATCACAAGCGAACGCCCAGCCGCATTTGTAAGGGTCTGCCGGGACCCACCAGACGTGGTGGGCAACTGACTACCTGACAAGGCTGGTTTATCCAGTCTGTAAACCTTCGGTGGCTGTTTTTGAAGCTTGCACAGCTGAAACATCTCAGCGCATTATGCTGCCGCTTTGATGTGAGCCCAAGTACATCGCAATCAAATTTGAATGACATTCTGAGAACATCTTACTCAAGTTGACTATGAGTCTGACTATGCTCATCCGTAAAGTTGGAATCAAAGTCACAGGATGGTAAGAATCGTGTCTCAATTCCTCTGGACCTTGATTACCTCGTAGATAGATCCCTATTGATAGACTATTAAAAATATTTTATGTTGCATCAATGAAAAATAACAATCAGCCAAGATCTATGCTGGAAGACGGATGGTCAAAATTGATACTAGTCGATCATGAGTTATGGATAAAAATGACCAACTTAGGGAACTTTCCCTAGAATATTTCGATATTTTATACCATATAGCCCGAATCCAAATTTCTCTTCTTTTCGTCAAGTGACCTGCCCACAAGAGTGAAGCTACCCTATTGCGCAGTCACCAGGAGAGCGTTTTCTCAAGTTTGGACCTCCCTGACCCTTTGTGCTCCCTAAGTGATCAAAATCGCTACCTCGGAGTTACTTAGGTTGGTCATAAATTTCCCGTCTTCCTTAGAATAATTGAAGGTCATAAAGGTTTTCATCTACGGTGTTGTTTGGCCACTAAATACTGAATGGCCCTTCACGCTCTTGGCAGTGTTACTCAAAATAAAGTATGACCCGCTCCCGCCAATAATAATCGTTTTTAGCTATTGCTCAAGCCTGGAACAGCTGTTGTCGAAAACAATGGTCATTTTACATGCCGCTGTGCTAACGCCTTCTTCAGAGCCTCGTCAGGGCTTGTCAGCAGCAAGGTGTCGGAACTTGCCCCAATGCGGCACTTTCAACCCGCGGCATGGGTGCCTTCCTAGTTATGGCGCAACGTGTTGCATCGTTATTGGTGATTTTTGATGCAGTCATCCTCAGCTGTCCATTGATTGTTGAATATGTGGTCACAACGGGGCGATTATTGGATCTGCTATGTCAGCTGAGTTTGCAAATCGAACTACGGCCTCAGCGGATAAAGTGCCGCATGCAATCAATAGTGGCACTAGTTACTGCGTGGTTGCATGGCTTCGAAAGGCAGCCAAAGCTCGAACCATTTCGTCTCCGAGTCTCAGAGCCGCAATCGTTTAAGTATCTGCTCTTCTTGCCAGAAGGAAAATTTTCTCCTCTTCAACTTTACATTTTTAGCCGAGAAACTTTCTAATCATCGCCCATCATGTCCACTAGACTTAGTGAAACGATCAGCAGGCTTCAAGAAGTGCAACGAAGCCTGGGTAATTATGCAACTGTCAGCCAGCCACTTCACAGAGCTGCTTACGCCCTAGGAGTTATCCGTGAGGCCAATTCAAAAAGTCGCAGCGGTACATTCAGCACACACATCGGCATATGCAGCAATGAGGTTGGGGGGGTCTGTAACTACATCAGAAACTTCCAAAGCTCGAGCGACGAGCGGGACAGGGCGAGAAAGGAGAAGGATCTGAAGGATATGGTGAAAGAGATGATCGAGTCCATTATACAGTTGGCCGAGGAAGGGGTCGCAAGCACAGAAGTCAATGTACAGATCCAAAAATTGCGAAAGATGCTCACTGAACAAGGTGACCAGTTTATTCACTTCGGCGATGGAAATCAAAACAACAACACTGGCAATGGGAACCAGATCAACAACAATGGGAACGTGGACACTCAGTATGTTGGTGACAATCACCACATTCACGAAACCCCGAGATCCTCAAACAAACCGAAACACAAAGACACCTAGGGATACCTAAATAACTAGGCATATCCGGGTGATACAGCAGATCCACACAGGCGACCAGACTCATAAACCCTGAGATCAAGCACCTTCCATAGATACGGACGTGAGTTGCTGCTCGACGCCCCCGCACGTTGGTTGTGCGGTATTTTTATATTTAAACGCGCTACAAGTATTGCAAAGGCTATGCAGCTACCAATTCCTTTCCATCCGTACACTTGGATATATGGGTTGTCGAAACCATTACCTCCAGTTGCCACTGTAATTAAATTGTGTTCCACCGCCAGTGTTGTTGTTTTGATTTCCACTGCCGAAGTGAATGAACTGGTCACCTGACCCGGAATTTACAATGCTCGGTGAGATACCCAGGCGCGAGTCATCCTTTAGCTTTTTCTCAGCCTCTATTTTGGTAGGCGAAATTCGATGCAGAAGATCCCGCGCGTATGCGGCCGCAACCATGGCTGCAAACCCTTGCCACCTCTTGTTCTTGTGCGTGTCGGAATAGTCGCAGATGCCGCGAATGACTAAACATGGGAAATGGTTCATCAAACCAGCTGCTTCCATCTCAAAACACAAGATCTCCTTTTCTGCAGCCAACTTGTCTCGCAAAAGTGCGTTCTTTATCAGCTGGTTAGCCGAGGCGATAAGCCCATAGTGAACTACCGAATCATCTTCATCTTCATCGCGCTCAGGCCGATCTACTAGCAGCTCTAGATCATCCCTGCAGGCTTCGGAGCAATCTGTCGAATCCTCATATGGATGCACAATTTCTGATTTGTACAGCCTGTCGCTGCTCGCTGGCGGCCGGGAAAATTTCCTTCGGAGCCTCGGTCTTTTTTTGAGAGCTGTGTTCACCATGTCATGCAATGGTGAACCTTCCAGCTCATATTTGGCCTTGAGACCATTGACTGCAGTGCGCAGTACTTGCGGTGGTTTGTCCAGAACCCCGGTTTGCTGGAAACTTTGGCCTTGGATCGTCTTCCCAAGGTCATATTGCACAACACCGGGATTCCCGTTGCTTGGGCTGCTAACCACAATGTCGCCGAGGCGAATGTCGTGCTTTTTGTTCGGGGCAGCTCCGCCAACGCCGACCATTAATCCGATTCTGACATTCGGAAAACTGTGCAACATGTCTCTTGCCACAGTTGCTGCGGCATTTGTGCCGTATTCGCCACTCGGCAGAACGGCAATGACAACATTGTGTTTGCTAATTCTCCCCAATGCATAATTGTTACTGTCGTGGAGGCTCACATGCCGTGGAGCATCATGGTTCTCGTCCAGAAACGCCTGTGCTGCGACGAATTCGTTATGAAGGGCGCATATCCAGCCAACAGTATAGATGTTGGGATCTGACATCTTTTACGCCACGCAGTGCGGGGGAGGGCAATTTGGACCGTGGAAAAAAGTTCACAGAATAAAATATGAGACCGGAACAAGGGATAAAAGCAAATTATAAGGGTCCAAGGCGATCAGAAAAACGGCAGTGCAGTGGAGAAGTGTATTTGGTCGGGCAGCACAGCATTGAGAAAGCCTGACAAGGCTAGGAGGAATGAGGCACAATTTGTGGGCATCACTACCATATATGGCTCATAGATATACTTGGATAATGTTGCGCCACAATGAGCACATTGCACGTGGCGCAGACATGCAGAGCCCAATCAGTCATAAGATGGCTTCCCTAATGACACCACACGTTCCAGATGGGCAAGACAATTTGCAATTTCTGCTCGGGCATCAAATTTCAATTCATAAATCAAGCTTAGCTTCAAAAAAAAAATAGCTTAGCCATAATATCAAACCGTCTGTTCATTTCGCAACCAATTTTGGATAAGTAAAGTTGCTATTCCAGTAGACAAATTTCATAACTGTATTATTTTTGAATTTTTGATCATGAATCCTGTCGTAAAATCCTCAATTTTTTATAGGATTAAGAAATTTATAACATACCCCCTAAATTAAACCTCGTTAAAAAAAGAAGGTGAGCATATATATTTTCCGCACTGCACCGTATTCAGACTGCCCAAATTAAACTAAATTATTATATTTCCAGGCAGCAATGATCGCCTTCATTATTGCTCACGCCCGTGCATTACACTCACATACCAAAGGTATTTGCCCTAGTTTATCCACCAATCACTGCCTTATGTCATGGATGCTGTGGGTTCACACGCGTTTCAGCCCGATGCCAGCATCAATCTTACCACAAGAATCATTTGCACATTCAATTTCAAACTACAAGACAACCACGGTGGCTCAGCCAGAGGCCACGATACTGCGGCCTCTTTGCAAAGAGTGCGAGCCAATCACCTTTAGTGAATCAATTAAAACACTTTCCGCAAGCCGCCATGACGTGGCTTATCCAAACAGTGTTTGGGAGCGAAGAGATCTTCTGTCCGACCTCCCCAGCTTCACCCATCCTTTGAAGCTGGCTGTAGTTTCTGCGGATATCTCATTTCCGTCATTCGAACCAAGATCCCAGCCACCCGAGCTGAGGCATTAACTCGTTCCAAGCGTGGTTCGGCCATTGTCATCAGTTTAGACCCTGATCAGGGGGGAAATCGCTCAGATGCCATTGATGTGACGAGTTGGGGCTCGACAGACTATGGAAGCTTCCGAAATGGACCTTACAGATTGTCATTCATCTTTGAGAATGAGAACTGGAACACGCCATGGTACCATGCTGCCTACGTATATGCCGAAAGTGGTACGTTCTCTATAAATTTAGCATTAATAGATTTGCAACGCTTATCCCACCACAAAATCAAGTAGCACAACATCTTGGAATATCTCTTCGGTTTCCTGCTAAAAGTGTTCTCGAACCCAGCTGCCTGGGGATTCTTGATGGCTGGATTTCTGATTGTGAAGCCGACCATGCCAAATGCAAGCCCTCAAACGATGCTTCTTCAGGTTGTCAAGAACTTCCCACCCGGCTTATTGATGTAGGAGATTTACCCGGGTCGGTTCCCGACTAGTTGGGACGGAATCCTTCGTGCCTGAAACAAAATACATCGCTTTGAGCTATTGTTGGGGCCCACCATCTCAATCGAAACCGCAGATTACCACGACAAGCAAAACACTCGAGGCACATAAAACCGCTATTGCCATCGACACGATGCCCCTGACATTCCAAGATCTCATCATCCTAGTGAAACACTTTGGCATCTGCTATATAAGGATAGATGCTTTGTGTATTATCCAGGATGACTACCTTGACTGGGAACGGGAAGCGGCACGCATGTTTCTGGTGTATCGCAATGCGCATCTAACAGTAGTCGTTGGGGGCCCTTCATGCCATTCTGGGTTTCTCAGGCGCTCAGATTTCCCTCCTTTTGCTTCAATTCCTTTCAACTCGCATGAAGGCAATGCTAATATCGTTGGCTCTTACATCCTTGCATCATTTCTCAGCACCCGCACCTGGGAGGCTGATGGGCCACACCATATGAGTCGAGCTTCTTGGAGCCAACGAGGTTGGACTTTTCAGGAAGATATCATGTCTCGTCGAGTCCTTTATTTTACGGAAAATGCTTCGTTCTATCGCTGTCAAACACGGAGATGTCTTGAACAAGGCACCTTCACCTACGACAATGTCCGGCACTGGGACAAAATTCTTTATTCTACGGTCCCGCTCCCACAAAGCAAGAGACTCTACTACATGTGGGAAAGCCTTGTGGTCACATACTCGGAGCGCAATTTGACCAAAGACAAGGACAAATTTCCTGCATTATCCGGTTTAGCTCGCATGTTCACGGCTGCCTTGCAGGATGAATATCTTGCGGGGCTCTGGCGACGGGAATTTCACCGCGGAGTTCTGTGGTACATGTACAGCAATGTTGCAGCCCCAACAAACTGGAGAGCTCCAAGCTGGAGTTGGGCAGCTTGGGATGGAATTGTAGAGATGCTTCCTCGTGCTGGAGAACCACTCGAATCTCAAGTGTGCGTTGATGACGCGCATTTAGAACCTGTTGGGTTGGACCCCCTGGGTATGCTTCGGGACGGATGGGTCATCCTCACAGCTCGAATGCAACCCGTGGCCTTGAAGTTCACGGACAGAGAAATTGGGCCGGCAATGAGTTGGTACGCCGATGTACTCGACCATCGTGGCGAAGTTCTTGCTCATGGCTCATTGGACTCGATAACCACCTCTGGGTTGCGGATCGACGGATCCTACAAACCCGCCCCCGTAGAGAAAATCTCGTCATTCAGGAACGTGTCGGCAATTTTAATTGCCTTGACCAGCGATGCCAGGCCGGAGGGAGATGGTGAAGAGAACGAGGCATGGCCCGAACCATCGTATCCTGCTGGAATTTTGGTAGCTCCAGAAACCGAATCAGTTGCCAATTCTATAGCAGCATATCGGAGAATCGGTATTTTCTTTGCTCAGGAGGTGACGAGCCACAAAATGGACGAGTGGAACAAGATTCCTCCTCGAAAGGTAAAACTTATATAGAAAACATGATTTAGTGGCGTTGGAAAGGTGGAATATCCAGTATGCCCTGTTACTCAACGGTATGCTGGCGGGGATATTGGGCCTGCAGAATGGAGATGACACGCGCACACGCCCATCAGGTAATCTAGTGATACCCCAAGACGCATGATCTAAATAAATATACTAGTCTTGGTATTGTTTTTGTTTCCTTTTATCTTAGCCTCCATGTTTTTTTTTCATAAGTCATCACTCATTGCCATCATGGCCATGCCTACGCTGCGCATGCGTTCTAGCGCATGTCAACTTGTGGCTGCTGTCACAGGATATAAGGCACCATTGGACTACGCATTAACGGAGTGTCACTTCACTTTTGCCGTAGCTGTCAATGTGACAGCTGCAATCCTACGCAGCGGCCACCTAGAGCAGCGATACGCCTTTTTCAGCATCAAAATTGCCCCAATCCATATTGGGGAGTACACTCTCGTCGTCCGAATCCCCTTTCTCCTTCCCTTCTTCGTCCCCGCGTTGGGTTGTTGGTGCTGCAACATGAGAGCCCATGACCACCTGCCCTGTGACAACAAACTCACGCCACTACTCCGAATCACGGAGAAATTTGCTATTCCACTCTCCATTACCTGCCAAAGATCAGCTAACAAACATAGACTACATTGGGTCACTCAAGAACTGAGCCAGTTCGTCAGCTGGTTCCTGGGCACCGACCATGGATGTCGAGGCTGAGCTGTCATCTGGACTGGGCATTGGCTAATATACCACGGTCTTCTCTGAGGTCAAGGCGTTTCTGGTCGTCGGATTGCATTTGACCATCGACCGGTCGTCTCCAGATATGACATCTGGCGTGTCTTTACATCTGTCAGGGCAATCCTCAACTTCGAGGAGCTGCATAGCTCGAGTGTGACACTCACTCGCGGAGCATCATGACTCTGGGGAGGTGATCAACATTGTTTCTAAGAGAATTGGCCCAGTTTGGGCGCTCCCGAACCTTCCCTTCAAGCTCCATCACGATTTGCTTTTATAGCTCCTATCTCTTCGCCCATTCACACAATTCCATATCCATATGCACCAGCTGTGGACCGCCCAGAAACACCTGTGCCTGCTTTGACCCTCTTCTAACTAAAATTTGGTTGATGCGCCGCTCCCATCCGTACATGTGATTGGAAAAAGATTGAGATTGCCCTGGCCGTAAGGTGTAGGTAACGGTAACTGTTGGTGAAAACCCTAAACTTACAACGGGTGCCAGTTTTGTAATAGAAGCACAAACAGATTGTCCCTGTAATTGACACCTGACTGAGACATCTTTCAAAATTTAGTTCAGAGGATAACACTACTGGTGGATTGCCCTTTTACGTCTGTTCACTTGAGAATAAAAGTTTGCACGTGATAGTATTTTGCTGACTAAGCTATGTTACTAAACGAATTGCTTTGGCAGAAACCCATTCATTTGTGTCCTACGTGTTCAAATTGTGATGGTGTTGTGGCCATTTGAAAGCGCAATAATTTGAAATCATGACTATACATTCTCCCCATTCTCCATTCACCTATTAAACAGCCCCGAATACTATTCCCGCCCTGGAATTCTCACTGGCGACACAATTGGTCCGATTCTGCCTCTCCCAAATTCATACGTCGATTATCCATCGACTGTTAGAACACTTCCAAAGTAGTCGATATCGAGGGTAAAATGGTTAAATATGCACCGGATGAGGTTAGATACTCTTTTCTGTTTTGGATATTCTGAGATGAGCTGATTAGTTTTATATAGTTGACTTCTTGTCGCCTTTTGGCGCTCCCCACCGAACTCATACGAGCCATTTTCCAACATTTGTGTGCACATTGCTGTGGTATAAGGCATTTACAGGTTATACGGCCAAGGTATTTGCCTCTCAAACAGCTGTGTCTGACTTCCAAACAAGTGAGAGGGATTGCACAGCCGATCCTATATCACATTATCATGATCGAGTGTATAGACTTTTGGAGGGGACTGAATAGGTTCTCAAGGACTATTTTTGAGAATATTCATTTAGCATCAGAGGTGCAGTGTGTCATAAGTTGTAACAAAAGACCAAACCCGGCCGTTCGGGTACTGGATGACGGAACCATCGCAGCAGAGTCTTTCGTGACTCTACGCCGAGACCCTGATGGGAATCCTGCAAACTCCCACCTGGACCTGATCTTGCAGCGACAGACCTATTCGTTTGAAGAAGGTAACCACGATCTACATCCAATCGAATTCCCTCGCCTCACGACCTTGCGATATGAACAATTCCACCAACCCCCAGCGATGTGTCATGCCCATGCGCGCTTCGTCGAAAAGTTTTTTTGGTCAGCGCCGAATTTAAGACGACTTGAACTGGTCAATTGGAAAGTAGTACCAAATACCCACCAGCATATCCTTCAACAAGCGGCGCCAAATATCGAGCACCTTCGTCTTTCACCGATCGGTCGGGATTTTGACATCGTGAACTGCATCAAGATACTCGCTGAAGGACTGCAAAACCTCGCCACTTTTGAGTTTCTGTTACTTCATCCTCAAACCTCTGCTGTTTCCACCGACCTTTTAGCATTGCTCATTTCACGTAAAAGGGACCTGACAGCCATCAGCTTGACATCATTTACCTTTTTTCTCGATTTCAATTTGCTCAGCCAATTCGAACACCTTACCTCGCTCACATTTTTCCATCCCAAGATCAACATCCGAGGTCGCCCGGATACCCAAGTCCGCATGGCACAGTTGCCCAGGGGCCTGAAAAGGCTCGAAATGGGCACCATGGGCAATTTGCAGCTTTATTTCGGCGATATTCTTTTGGAACTTTGTCAGCACCTCTCCGAATTTAGGCATTTGAAACTCGTAACAGTGACGAGATGGAATAATCAAGACCCGCAGCAACGGGAGGGGGAGCATGGGACAACACGGGCGGCTTTTTACACTGACACGAGGGTGGATAGAGATTTTGAAAGAGCGGGGATTCAATTCTTTTGTCGCGAACATCCCTTTAGAACTCCTATGCCTTAATCTTGGTTGGATGCGTGGGGGTGTACGAATTCTTACGGAGCGATAGTCAGAAGTGTTTAAACTGAGAAGATCTGTGATGTTTTGTTTCAACGCCAAGCCAGCACTCTAAATTCAGATGTAAAGACAACCGTCGAAGGTAGATGTTCTAATCATCTCCCGACAAAGAAAAAAGAGGCGCAGCTTAGAGTAAACTCACTGTGGCGGCCACTTAGTCAGTATGGGAGGCAGGGATGAGGCTGACAGCACTGTTATCAAACCAGCCACCTCAGCTGCAACTTCCCCGCTATCAAATTACGAACTTGTTCAGTATATCTCAAAGCGGGATGATTCTGACCCAAATATTAGAGGAAACGATGGGTACAAGCTCCTCCAGGCTGCAATAACGGCAGGGAATGGGAGAACGGCTGAGCTTCTTCTTGCAAATAAGACTTATTACACGCAAAGGTGGACCCAATAGCCTAGCCGATCCGTGGCCTCGAGAATTGAACATTTGGGTGGTCCATTTCCAAATTCATGTAGATCCATACCCTCACCATGGCTTGGCTGATGCAATTGTCGTCATCATGTTCGTAGCAACGGGATTTGGGCCTGGGAATTAAGCGGCACGTGCCGACCTATCCGGATATAACTTCAATGCTGGCCATCATACAGAGCCGCAGAGCCGCTTCGTTGCATGCTTGCATCGACCCCGCAAAGAAATGACCTGAGAATGGCCTTATTGCTTGCATTCAAAGACCAGAATAACCAAAAAAAGAATTGAGCAGCGTCCTGCTCAGCCCAATTTCTTGGCGCGGCGAATGAAACGCAGCGCATTCTGGGGGGGTAGCAGAGGTAGCGGGCCTCACGTCTGCAAGTGTTCGGAGAAGTTGTCTCCATTTGGGCTCGTGATGTTGATAAGCCACGCTGAAAGTTTTCTCTGCGGATTTTTATAGGTAGAACGGGTTGAAAGTTGGCGAGGCAAACAGTTGCAGCAATCGGTGAGACCGATGTAACCCTACCACTGCGACCTGTTTTGCAGTTCTGGCTTTCACGGCCAACAACTGATTTACAGCTGTTGGCCGTGAACCTGCCCTCTGATAGGCCAGGTGCCGCAATTGAAGGATTTTTGGTGTGGAACAAATATCACTTGAAAGACCTCACCGCTACGTCTTCGAGAGTCCAATTGCATCACGGATACTTACGCCAAGTGATGCAGTGCGCATCTTTCAGATGCGTCGTGTGCTTCAGTCGAATTGGGTAGGACGATCATACATTTACTAGAATAGGATTTGGGGGCCACGTCAACAGTTTGTATATAACTCTGCAATTTCCTCTCCAGTTTCATTGACAAAATATCTCGAGTCAAGTTTCTTCAGCCTGAGTTTCAGTATTGTCCGATATCATTGAAATCCCAGTTTGGGCCTCTCATTGTCTGCGATTCCGGCGGTTGCATTCTTGTCTCTAACCACTATCTTATCAGGCTGCTGGGTAAGATTATCTGGAATCGCGCGATATACTCAACACTCCGAAGCGCATTGACCTTTTAACATATTGAATAACTGCATTTTACATCTTTTGATAAGTTCGCAAGATGAAGAAAAGAAACAAATCACGAAATAACAAGAAGAAGATGACGAGTTCGCATCGCCCTATCCAATCCAACCAAATTCAACACCAACGCCTATCAGTGGAGTCAACCAGCTCTCGCCCGTCTACCCCAAAAAAAGATGCAAACATTCCATACATCGAAGAAGGTCAGGGAGTGGGAAGGGATGTGTCACAATCAGTTGAGTTCTTTATGGAAGATCCTGATGCCACGATTCGGCCAACGCCAGCAATCGAATTCGTGACAGCATTTTGTTCGTACAAACACCTTCAGGATCTGCAGACTGGAAGTCAAAGAGAATATCGCGAAAAGGTTGCGCTGATCGATGACTGGGCTGATGATGGATCCGGAAAGTGGAATTCACTTGGACCCCTCAATGAGCAAGAACTCTATGTCGCACTGTTGAATAAGGTTAGGGCGTTCGTATAATTCGAGAAAGAAGTCATTCTCAATTTCCATAGGCTCGGATGAATTCGGATTCCCAAACTAGCATTAACACAAACGAGCGGTCGCGTTTGATGTTGGACCAGTCATTTGCATCAAGCCG
The DNA here is from genome assembly GCA_013406985.1 of Calonectria crousiana. Classification (NCBI taxonomy): domain Eukaryota; kingdom Fungi; phylum Ascomycota; class Sordariomycetes; order Hypocreales; family Nectriaceae; genus Calonectria; species Calonectria crousiana. The sequence goes on along the minus strand of VTGD01000013.1, from coordinate 102,234 downwards.
GCGAACAATGTAAGAACCATAATAATGTGCCGAGTAATGCATGGAATTAACAATCGGAGATTCATTACCAATCTCAGTTCCTGGTCAATGGGAGCCATAATTTCCTCAGCTACAGGGAACCAGGCCAGGGGATTAAGACGGAGCTTTTATAGGTACCTAGCCTCAAAAAGTTTCCTTGGGGAAGTTTCACGAGTAAGATTATTTATTGTTTGATTGAAGCAGTTACCTTGAAACTAAAATTCAGAGTTAAGAAGCTTCCACCAATACAACTGGAATTCGATCTTCCATATTACGCCATGAGAACCACACTTCGACATAGTCCACCAAAGGATTTCCGAGAAAGGAGAAGTGGAATGCCGTTGCGGAATATTATCGATTTCAGCTTCCTTTCAAGATCTTCTGACCCATTGCTGTCGACAGAGGTTGACTCCCTTTGTCAAGCACACATGACGCTACAAATTAATGGAACGGATGAGTCTACATGGACAGCCTATTTCTTTGCTGATACTTACTTTGAGCATGAAAACCAGAGGGAAAGTGCCGAATTTTACACGGAACAAAGGGAATTTGTTCCTGATAGCCTATATATTGACCCTTTAACAAACGGGAGAAGCACGACGCCGATCTCAACATTGAGCGCTCATGATTATTTTGTGGTCGTCTTGGAGGCTCGTCTGAGAAACCTTGAAGATGAATGGCACAATTTAGTCACGAAAACACGATCCAAGGTTGAACACTATGTAGGAAAGAATCGTACCAGACTTCCCAACCTTAATTCTTACCGAACCTTGACTTATAAAGAGTGCTAACAATCTTGACTTAGATAGAAACATGCCCCTTTTCTGGAAGGGCGTCATCAAATATTATATCATCGCAACCACGTTCTACTGTTTGGCAGAGCCGTGGCACTATCGCCAGAACCAGGAAGGTGCTTGATGAATTAGAAGATACGTTAAAAGCCGCAGTTGACGAGTGGAAGTCCCGCGACATGGAAATCCTAACAGACAAGGCCACTCAAAATACTTCGCGATATATGCCTGAAATAAGAGAGCACTTCAAAAACCTGGAAAAGTACTTGAATGATATAAGGTTCCTTCAACAGGCGTGCGACAGCTACAAAGACCATGTAAGCGTGAGAAGCTTGTCACACTATTTTCATAATTCTGATGGTTTGCAGCTTGACTCATTGATGGACCAAGAGACAAGACGGCTTGCGCAAGATGGAAGTGGAAGAGCCACTTTGACACAATTCATGGCTGTTGTCAGCCTAGGCGTAAGACATACTCGTCATGCGGAAAACGGAAGTATTCGTTGCTAATTATTGGATTAGCTGGTGGCCCCATTAACAGTGGCAGCCGGTATGCTGTCGATGCAATCCGGCGCAATCCCACCTCCCTTTGGTGCAAACACGGCTTCCTTCATTTCATTATTCATAATTCTCATGATGTCGTTCTGGCTGGCTGTCCTGATAATCATGAAGTGGGGCCAGATCAAGGACATGCTGTGGCATTACTTGACAAGACACCTTGGTCAAGATAGAGAATTGCAGGAATTAGCTTAGTTACTATGAATAACAAACTCAGCTTTCACATTCATCGTCGAGGAACATTCACGAATTGGATATAAATCAGGAACAATTTTTATAACAGTCTTGAAAAGACAAAGTTTATTGATTGTGGACCTATGGCCACTTAAAGTTCATATGGTTAATACCAAGAGAATAATAATTAGCGTCGCCTATCGAAGAAAACATTAATATTATTGTGCTTGGCCGCTCCCAGCGCAATAAGAAGTGATATGGATTAGTTGGCACCAATACCAACACCGGCACCAGCGCCGATGCCAATGCCGGCACCAACACCAACACCGGCACCAGCACCAACACCGGCACCGGCACCAACACCGGCACCGGCACCAACGCCAAGGCCGAGACCAGCAGCAACACCGGCACCAACGGTGACACCGGCACCAACACCGAAGCTGATACCGCCGAAGAGGCCGAGACCAGCACGGAGGCCACCAGCAGCACCGAAGGTGGCACCCAGGCAGGGAGCGAGGACACTGGCGCGGATGCCGACGAAGAAGTTGCCAAGAGCCTGGATGGAACCGTAGGCAAGACCGTCACCGCGAGCGCAGGTGTGGCCGAGGAGGTTTCCGAGGTTGACAAAGGCGAGCTTGAGGGCGGCAGTCAGCTCAGCGCGGAGGCCGACGGTGAGGGCGAGGTTCTTGAAGCAGACAGTGACACCACCGATGAGCTTGACGAGGAGGTTGAGGATGATCTGGAGGTCGCTCTTGGCGGTGATCTTGAGGCTACCGGCAGCTTGGATGTTGGCGTGGACATCGCCGACGATGCTGACGATGCTTTGAATGTGAGGAAGCGACTCCTGGACACAGGCATCGGCCGAGATCTTGCCTCGACCCTTGCCGACCTTGCCAACGGAGGCGTCTGTGCGAATATAGAGTTAGCTCGATTTTTTCCTCTTTTTTGTTCTCTCCCGAAGATGAGAATGCTGAGGAATGTTCTATTCACGTACCAATGGAGACGGTCAGCTGGTTGACCGAGTCGACACAGCCCTGCAGGCTGGCAATCAGATCGGCAGAGGCCCTGATGGTGCGCTTCTCAGGGACAACGACCTCGCGGGCCTCGAGGACGGGGACGACTTGGGCGTCGACGGCGCGCTCGACATTGTTGTCGGTCAAGGGGGCGGCAAAGGCCGAGATGGCCATGGTGGCAAGAGAGAAGAAAGCGGCCTTCATTTTGAATCGAAGTTGAAGTTGTTTAGAACGATTGTGTTGTTTGTTGGCTGTAAGCGAATGAGGTAGAAGAGTGAATGAGTTGTTGGTGATGAGGAGAGAGTGTGTTTCGAGGGGACCATGAGACGCTTTTATAATCAATTGTCCTCAGCAACTTGGTCCCTTTTTGCTCTTTGACTTGACCAAAACCTTCGAGATGCGGTTTCGTTCCGAGCACTGAATGGACGAGCACCCATAACCGACAGAGCGACCAACGACTAGCGTTTCAGGACTTGGTTGGCGATTTGCTGGAGTCGCTAGCTTGCACGCCCAAAGCGGATACGGGCTGAGAATTCATGTGGTGAACCAATTTAGAAAGGATGTGCAAAACAAACAACGTGCATAGCTGTCCATGCATGCATCGGGCCCTGCAGAAGGAAATTTACTATGTTCTGCAGGAATATGCATTCCCCTTTCTCCCGCTGTTTTTTTCCTTCTCGAATGCATAACGGCACTTTGCGCTCCCTCATGCCCATGCCGTATTGCCTAAAGCAGTATCGTTGGCGATGGCCCGTGTGTTGGGCATCTCGTATTCATGGTTTATTTTAGGCCCATTTAGGTACGGCATTATGAACATGTTGGCCGTCATAGCTTGTCAAAGCGCCGCATTTTGGCCGTGTCGAAGTAACGGCCGCCACGCTACCTGTCACCGAGACATCCGGCTCATGCCATATATAGACTTTATATTGATTAGGCCTGGCATAACTCATCAATGAGCCCGTCGGCTATTTGAGAATGCGCCCGTATTTGGAAGGCAGCGTGGTTCAGATGTATCAGGCCGATCGAGAAGTAACCTTCGCTTCCAGCCCCGGTTTTCCACACCCGAGATCCGAGTCCGTTGGAGTCGGCCCGGATGTTCGCTCCGGCACTCCGCAGTCCGCAATCTGGGGGAAATGTGCCGGTGCCAGGAGACAGAATACCGCATTCGGCTATCCACGCGAGGACCGGCAATAGTCTTGGCCTTGGCCCTCCGAACCAGCCCTATGGAGCAAGTGGTCGGCAGCATCCAGCCGATCCTCCAACACCTCGCGGCGGGGCAACCCCCGGCACGCACTGACGAACCATTGGCCCTGCTGTTAATTGTCAACCTGAAATGTTGCCACTATTAACACCATTAGACACAGACGGGTGATGTTTTAGCGGCCCAGCGCAGGTTTTGTCGTTTTGTGAAACACTAGGCCCAAGCCAGTATCTCCACATGGCTGTATTGCCCAAACAGGCTAGGTAAGAGCAGCCATTAGTAGCTGTCACAAAACGCCCAGTCAGGTGTCATTCTCAGGTCACCTTCCATTCCGTTTTCTAAAGCCTCGACGGAGTGCGCCTCTCTGCGTGCATCCGCCTCACGCACATCAGGATATGCGGTCATAATGCATTGCGCAGAATCCTGCCCTAGTTTTGCTGTTTTGCATACACTGAAACAGGCCTCATGTTGCTAGCCTATATTCTCGGCACTGAGGCTGAGCATGTGGAGGGTCTCCACGGCACGGCGGGACTGTGGGCCTCAACAATGTTCCGAAATCCCCGATCTCAATCCCTGACCCCATGTTGGTCCCTGGGAAACTGAATCATTTACACGGGCCCCTTCCACGGTCAATATTGCTGGATGCCTACTCTCGTGGGCCTTGCATTAGCGTCAGGGCCACCCTGGAGATATTTATGACGGGAAATCGCTAACCATGGCCATTTCAGTCATGAGTTAGTTATCAAATTTAAACAAGAAGAGTGTAGTAAATTAAAAGGCTGATATTAGATGAAGCTGGTCATGGTAACTCGTGAAAAACTCCGTGTTCTAGGCCTTTGAGTGCCATTCAGAAACATTCTCTAACTCGACTACTCAGACGGTGGAGACTTGTAGATCAACCTTAATTAACGTGACCAGTCGATCCTTTTCCCGGGTTACCACATGACGGATGTCGAAAAATGGCTCATGTCAGGAGACTACAACATGCTGTCGCCTTATCCCCACCAAGTATGCACGTCTGCCTTGTCCAAGACGCATGCACGTTGGTCTCACTGCAGGGCTATGGCTCGGCCACTGAAAATGATGAGTTCAAACCAAAACGTGATCAATGCCGGCCTGAGATCGACCCCTAGAATGTATTAGCTCCGGCGTTAGGGGTCGTAATTCTTTGGAGGTGGGCCTCTTCTCCACGTCATGAATATCGCCTCCCTGGATCCGGAGCCTTCCGACGATTCATCACGACATCAGGGTCGATCCTGTCGCTATACGAGAAAAAGTTCAAGGAAAAGGCCCGAATCCCGAAGAAGGAAAACGATACGAGAGGGAGATTCTGTGGAGGATGCTTGGCAGGATTCGGCGAGAATATGAAGTTACCTCAAAAGTCTTATCGCATCTTATGATCTCTAAATTATGGTTGAAGAGCACTTCCTCAGGCTTCATGGGATAAAAATATCTAGCGTCCTATTTTCAAATCAACATCTTTAGTTAAATGAGGTCTACTATTGTTCACAGGTGGTAAATAAAATGCTTGAATTGGAGGACCAAAAAACATGAGTCCATACCCTATACGCAGTCGCTCAAGAGCACCTTGACAGCATCCAATAATCTGACGTCATGTCAATAATTTTAGAAATAAATGCAAAGGCTATTTGATCTATTCTCTTGTTTTGCCTATTCAGGAGATTAATTCTACCCATCACCATTGCATACACTTGGGCTTGGGCGTCGCTACCACTCTTGTTTCAAACTTTGTCATCACAGATGGCTCTTTATGCAAACATGACACATTTTCTTGTAGCTGAAAGCCTTGAATTATCTACTGACTTCTCGAGCATAAAGTATAAGGGCAATGAATGACGTATCGGCAAGAAAAGAATGAGGAGGCTAACTCAACTGAGCCATGACAATGAAGTCAATGCGCTTTGCGAGAAGAGGATGAGAGAGAGAGCCTATCAACCACGCAGAAATTGCACCGACTCGCTGGGCACTCCTCGCAAACACCAATTGTTACAGCCATGCCCGACTTACAACAGGAACAACATGTCCAAGTGTATGCAAATTGTTTTTTCTTTTTAGAATGTCAGTTACTCAGCAAATGATCCAATTGAGGCGTCATTTTTGAACCTCAAACGATCGTGAAGCTACTTACTGCGTTATCAGTCGGGGTTTCCAACTGGGTCGCACGTTCATTGTTGTTAACAATGTCCAATCCCTGTTCAATTGATGCATCTTGTTCACCTCGTTAGAAAGCGAATCCCACAGGATTTAGAGAATGACAACATACCCATCTAGAAGTATTTAGACTTTAAGGTGGTAGATTTGCTGCAAATTCTTTTTTGGCTCTGGGTCAGTCGGGGATTGGCGTTACAAAACGAAAAGCTGATATCGCAAACTTGACTGGATGCTCGCTGGTGTAGATTTGATGGTGAATGAATGAGTGCTGTGAGGATGTCAAGTCATTGCCGGATAATGATGGGTACTTATAGATAAAAGTCATCAACCTTGAGCAGACTGCAGATTCCTACGAACAGTGGTCGCTGAATTGGATGATAGGCGCATAGGATCTAACCTCTTACAGCCAAGAAACAATAATTCTACCCTGGTGAAGTTGTCGAACAAAAGCAAAAAGCTTAGGTAGCACTCAATCGGAAATTAGAAGAACCCTGCTTTGGCATGCTGTGACAAGAAAATTTCTTCCAAGGCTGGTCCTTGGATGGCTGCAGAGAAATATGATCCGATGTCATGTCTGACTCGCCGTGTCTCATCTCATTACCCCCTGCAAGATTCGGCCGGTGAGGTGATACCCGTGATGCCAAACCACCCGCCTTTGGATAGGTGTGATAAATCATATTTCTTTACCTTGCCGCCGGATCAAACGTCTAGTCGGCGCCAACGGCTTTCTGATGCCCTTGTCAAATTTCCCACTAATGCTTACAGGACAAGACTTAGCGAGATATCTGATGTCTCCAACTTGGTTTCTTGCAGAACGATCATCATAGCCACGCCAAGCCGTAATTTATACTTGTCCGTTTCGGGGCTGGTGAGTTCTCGAGGTTGTAATCTCGCTTTCGCACACAAGAAAAACAGGAGATCGATCATCACAAAAGCAATCGCAATAAATCACATCGCATCGCATCGCGTTGCTTTTTTTTCTTTTCTTTTCTTTGCGCGGCCTGCTTATTTTTTGTGTCATCTCATTTCTCCCCTTTTGATGTGTTTCCTCGTCGTTGTACTTGAGTCTCACGTGAGCTCGCTTCGAAGTCGAAACTGACAAAAAGAAAAAGAACCCCTGTCGGTGTGATTGTTGCCGCCGGTCGGTCAGTTGAGATAATATCGGGGCTTCGTGCGATTAACACCGCGCAAACGTGCTCTGAACAGCTGAGCTAGGCTGAAAACGACCGCGCCAACGCGCCATTGCCCCAGATGGAAGTATGAGGAAGTCAAGGGTTCGCCGGCTCACTTGCTCCGTGGCAGTTCCCCACATGGAAGAGTGCTGTATGCAAAACGGCAGGGGAGGCATGCAGTGTTGAGAGTCCGACATCAAGCGGGGAAGGAAACGGGCGTGAGCTGGGCAAGGTCATTGCATTAGACTGTTCTGACACCTTGCTTCTGTTGCAGCCAATGCAACAGCAGAAATTTTTTCGCTTGTATCGGTCTTCGTACCTTGCTGCTTTAGTACTGTTAGCTGATGTTTTCGTTACTCCCCTGGAACGCTGCAACCCTCAACCCCTGGTAAGGGTATTAACGTGATATTGGTAGGGCGATCGACCCCCTAAGCGAGTCGGCTTTCCGGGGGGGAAGGGTTGGCACCCGCCACTAGGCCGAGTGCGAAAAGGTAGAGTCGTAGATGCAACTAAATACACGAAGGGGCCCTTCACCTGCTATGCGCCCGGATTGAGTGGAATGTAACCTTCGGATCGCTAATGGTTTCAGGATCAAATTGTAATCCCGAGAATTAAGCTAGAGCATTTTTAATCGTCGTTCCTGAGTCATGTCCTGTATCAGGGTGATCAAATGATTCAACATGGTCATCTGGAACATTGCGGAGTGAGTAATCTAGAGTAAGAGTGCAGATGGTTTTGTTTCGCTTTAGAGTTTATTGATCAAAGACCTGATGAGTAAACATCTGGGAAGTTGAAGGGTTTCTGTTCCTATTAAGGGGGAAAATGGCTGGAAGGGTCAAATGAAGAGGGATTATATCATGGACATCAATACCGCGATAGAAATACCTTGATACAAACCATCGACCGAAGGTGATCTTGCCCGCGAGTTCATAACCTGCCATGACCGTGCGATGCATCATCTTCACCAGGGTCATTCATGATTAATTTACAATCCATCAATGTTCCATTTATTTGAAGAGAACATTTTCCGCAGCTATTGACTTGTGATAAATTACAACAAAGGTTTCTTGCGCTCAACTTTTGCCTACGACTTCGTAATCCCAGAGTGGATGCTTGCATACTGGTGCATCGTTCGGAGAATGTGAAAGCGCGGCCTTGTATGCTGAGTTTTAAACGAGTAATATAGTCTAAAGTGGAATTACAGTTTTTGGTTCACATAATAGCCGACTGATCTTGTGATAGCGGTACTTTGCACTGCGGCACATGCCCACAATAGACATACAGGAACAAGACAATTGCGAAGCTTACTTGAACACCGCCAGTTAAAAAGTCCGGCTGCGAGGAGCCGAGACTGATTTCATACACAATTATCCTCAACATCTGCGTAAACTCAATTCAGGCATCACCGCTCTCAACACTAACTGTGACCACAAGTATCTTGCAGTTGCTACCGATACCAAGCTTGTCAAGAGACCCAGGCGAACATCAGATTCAACTTGAACACCTCAACCGACCTATACTACATCATCTCGATAACCGCACCGGGCAATAGTTGGATGGTCATGACCACCCGGACTGGACCCCGAAACACCATCAAAAACAACTCATGAGCTTAGCTTATCAATCTATCAAATGTGGGGCCTTCCAGGCCTAGCCAATTGAAATCGATGCCAAGTCTCGGGTTTCGCGTTAGTTGAAGCTTATGACCCCGACGCCGGCGACAACCTTCAATAGCAGCCTCAAACGTCCAGCCGGAATAGTACCTATAAGAAAGCTATGTGAGCCTTGCTTTGAATAACAGGGCATTTTAGTGCACCTGGAATTCTAGATATCTGCGCATTGCTCTCATTGAGCTCGAGACATGGATCGCGAACCATTGCCGACAGGCATTCGTTTTGTCGACATCTTGACAGACACCTATTCCTACCTTGTTGTGTAAAACTTTTAAGTTTGCCAAAGCGTAGGTCAACGTAGATCTTGGCAGCATCCACCAATTATTCGTCAATGGTCTCAATGCACGACAACACGGAGTTTCCAATGAAAGGCAAGACGTAGACCAGGACTTGTTCACTGCCGTTTCTTCCACCCTATCGGATTTCGTTATGTGGTATTCAGCCCGTAATTCCGGGCATCCAACTTGTAACCGAGGCGTCCGTAATGAGCCTCAGACATCCGGTGTGTGGTTGGCGTTGGTCTGACAAAGTCTCACGGCCACGCCGACATCGGATGCTGGCTCGGAGAACAGATGGTGCCTTTCCATGTGCCTACTTCCCATCGGAATGTGCAATAGTAAACCGCGATGTGAATGGTGAGGGAGTTTCGTAGCCAATACTACAACTTGCACCCAGAAGAAATGTTCATCTGTGTCACAAACATCACGTCTAAATCAACACCAGTGATAAAAACAAGGGTTGTCCTGGAGACCATTCTTTAAGTGATAGGGTGCGAAATACATGCAGCATGGGCTTTCTCTAGCGTGAACGGGTATGAATGATTCATATATCCCTTCTGACACTAGCTGGGGATGGTGGGACCAGAGTCTCAAACTTTCTGAGACTTGCATGACATTTAAGGTGATGCTTGGTTTCCGGTTTTGGAAGGTAGCCTTGCTCAATCTATCAATGAATCCCACACAATGCTCTGAGTGAAGATAAGTAGCCGGAGGATGGACTCTTTTTGGTCCTTTTTATTCTCGTAGTCTAGCGCATTCTAGTCTATATTCATAACTCTCGTCACATAATTATTTTTAGGTCATGGGCCCCATATTTACTCGCGGGTGGGGAGCTCGCCGTGGCCGTTGGAAGCCTCAAAGTACTCGAGGCTGCCCTTGGGGTCGGCCTTCATGGACTTGCTGCCCTTGTGCCAGTTGGCAGGGCAGACCTCACCGTACTCATCGGTGAACTGGAAAGCCTCGATGAGGCGGATGGTCTCCTCGACGTTTCGGCCGACGGGGAGATCGTTGATGGTGACCTGGCGGAGGGTGCCGGTAGGGTCGATGATGAAGAGACCACGGAGGGCGATACCCTCGTTCTCAAGGAGGACACCGTAGGCCTTGGAGATGGCGTGGGAGGGATCAGCGACGAGGGGGAGCTCCAGATCGGGGCCAAGACCACCCTGCTTGCGGGGCTGAGCCTGCCAGGCGATGTGGGAGAAGTGGGAGTCGGTGGAGACGGCGAGGACCTGGGTGTTCAGGGCCTTGAAGCGGGACAGAGCATCGTTGTAGGAGACGATCTCGGTAGGGCAGACGAAGGTGAAGTCCATGGGGTAGAAGAGGAGGACAACCCTGTTGGGCAATCAGTTAGCAATTGGTCGACATGCGTTATCGTTATCGCTATCAGGGGCAAGGCTTACCACTGGCCAAGGTAGTCAGAGAGGGAGACCTCCTTGAACTCGCCGCCAGCGAAGACGGTCTGGGCCTTGAAGGCGGGGGCGGGTTGCTGAACAAAGGCAGACATTTTGAGCTTGGATTGGAGTTGTCCGAGGTTGTGGTGATGAGGAATGGTTGGCGGAGGTGAAGCTGCCGAGAAGGGGGGAAGGCGGTCAGTTTATTAAGGCGGCCAAGAAAAAGAAATGCTTGACGCGGTCGCGACCAGATAAGTGTGGGACTAAAATGATTCCAAACAGTTCTCCATCGGTATCCACAGTGATATCCACTGAGCTTTGCGAGGAGATCAAGGCGGCAGGGACGATGCACTCATTGGCCTCGTCCCATTGACTGGCAACGGCTCCGAGGCCGGCACTTGGGCGCTTGGCGAAGCGTGATTGGCGTGTGCTGGATCGGTCAAAACACCGAACATGGTGGAAGGAAGCCCTGCGTGAGGTTTTTGCCGTGAGGCTGGGCGGGTGGGTCGCGATCCCTACTGTGATTGGGCGCGATAACAGGCGCAATCGAGGCACAGAACACCGTGATAGCTGACGAGTGTGGTGGGATGGATGCAACAGGCCATCCATGATCCAAACTGGTGGGGCATCTTTCTATCGTTTTCCATCGTTACGCCCCCACTCTCGACAGCAAAAGTGAGGTATAAAAAGTAATTTGGTAGTTGAGGCCACGAAGCAAGAGTAACAAATCGATGATGCATTTGCGTCACGTGATGGTCTTCACGTGAATCAAGTCGCACAGAGTGGCGGCTTCAAACGACTGCAGGCTTCTTTCAACACGGCTTGTTCATTAGAAAGGTGCTGCAATCCTTGTTCTGCCGCCGCTTTCGTGCCCTTCCCATCATCATCAACTTCTCCAGCTCACGCCCACGGCTTTTTTATTTCTGTTCTATTGGCTGCTAAGCTAAATTGATCCGTCATGAGGACGCCTTTTCATCCATCAAGCGAGATTGCCAGCCCAAGTTAGCGCTGGCTGCTACTTTACACTTTCCATCTAAAAAATCAAGTTGATTCTGACGAGAAGATGACGGCGATGAGTCTACACAAAGCCGCGGGTCATTCGGCGCTCATCCGCCTGCATGCCTATCAGTCGCTCTGTGCTTTCGTCCCCAAATCGACTAGGTCTCTCAAATTCCGGTGATGCATCAATCTTCACCAAGCTGTCCATTTCCAGTTTGTGCTTTTCAAGTTCCAAACAGCCCTCGCAGAAATTCGCCCGACTCCCTTTCCTGGACAGCATACCTCCCGCAACCCAGTTTAGGATGGTCCATGCTGCTTGCAGGAAGACCAAGTCGGCAAGGATTATTGCCAAAACCATGTTTCCCGTGCTTTTCCTCTGGGGGATCGAGCATAAATACTGCCCAACAATTGTGGCATTTGTGCAGTTTAGAGGGCCCATTGCAGAATGAAATTCCTTGTAGGTTTGGTTCAAGGGTCTCGTCTTGGCCGGATCCATGTATTTGACGTATGGCGTGCCTGGCTTTGAAATATTGCTAAATTGGATCGCAGAGCCCATTGAGTTTGCGTTATATAGAACACCACCTGGCTGCCGGTTGTAGTCATCTCCGGGCAAAATAGCGAACTGAAGGTCCTTGCTATCCAGCAGTAGATTTGGAGAATGGCAGTTACCGAGATCTACCGAGACAAGAGATTGTAGCAACCGAGCGTGATGAAGTCCCTCCATGGCAACGTTGGATAGAAAGAACTATAACAACACGTTAGTTTATGCCTTATTTCACGACGGCGGCTAGAGTAATTGAAACGTGGCATTTACCGAGCGGTTTGTGTATGCGGGCTCGGTGAAGTCTGCGGCATTGTCAGTGGTGAAATACTCCCAGGTGGTAGTTCATACTGTATATGTTATTGTTAAAGATAACGCTGCTCGCTGAAATGAGCTGCCATTCCAAGTCAAAAAAGTCCATGGCGCTGATGCTATTATTTCGGACTTGAATGAGTCATCAAGAATTTAAGGTTTGCATTAAAATACTCACTTATGTTTGTCTAGATTTCTTGTATATGTCAAAGTTCCATCGGTCAAATAATCTGAACTGTTCGTGAACGCCAGTTGTGACATGGCTGCCAGGATGCCCGCCCAGTAGACGTTTAGCAGTCTTGTGCCCCACCAAACAGTAGCATGGGTTGTGTAATTGTCATCTATGACGTAATCATAAATTGCGTTAACCTGTCCCGGATATTGCACTTCGAGCCCGAGGTTGACAAGTCCAACCTCGGAAGTAAAGGTGCAGGATGCTACGGCTGTAACATCAGAGCTGACCCAGGAAATCCACCACGATGATCCGGCACGGTTGTCGGCTCTGTGAAGGTTGAGGTCTACATAGTTGAGAAAACAACCTTCAAGAGTGTTATTCAAGTACGGTATTGATGGTAGGGGGGTCTTCTCCTTGGAGCCCTCAGCTTTCTGCGTAATTGTTTTGATTTTGTACTGAAGACCGAGAGTAGTGCTGAAAAAGCTGTCGCCAACAGACAAGACGTTTGGCTGACAGGTTGTGGTTATGTCAGCCTCCCAGTTAAATGGTGTCTTCATAAACCACCTTTGCAAATGAATTAGCTGGGACATTTATTCCAAATGGCTCCCATACCTAGTCTCTGATGAAATAGTAGTATTGGGATCACCCGTATAAATTGCTTTTAGGTAAAAACCACTAGATGCCAGATTGATGAGTGAAAATGCCGCAGCCAAAATAACCCCCCCAGTGACGACGATCGGCGTAAACCATACGAAAGGATACGGCCTTGTGACCGGGTAGGAAAACCACGAAGCATACATCTTTCCTGGACGAGAATTCAATAGACAGCCATCCAAATATATGAAGCCGTGTCTTTTGAGATATACTAGGTCTTCTTTTGTCCAGCCTTCTGGTGATTTTCAAACTTGAGGGTCAGGGGGAAAGCGATCGTAAGTCGAAATGTTCTTTCGGTGACTTTATACGATAAGGCAACCAACAAGTGCAAGGTAAACACGTAATTAGCTGAAATGGAGGGTGCGTAAATGACGCGGAATTTTTTGAATCATTGAAAATTCGCCAATCAGTCTTGCCCAAAGTGAAGCCTAAAAAACAATTTTCCTGCAAAGGTACAGCTAGCAGCTAGGTAATATTGGAGTCATCTGCAGATAACGGACTGACTTCACGTGTCTTGACTGTTTTTTTGCTCGTGTTCATAACAAGTGTGAACTGTACCAAGTAACCAAACCCGGCGTGCGATAAGTCAGGTTCTGATTTACAGCCCCCGGATAAAAAGGTGCAATGCAACGTTTGGGAAAATTGGGGGCCGAGCTATCCAGATTAGATGTCATCTGCTTATTTTTAGGGTCTTAATTGGAGAATCAATGGGTTGCATTGCATATAAACATTTTCAGCTGGCCAAAAAAGGACAGCCCTATCGCATCCAAAGTGAGCAGGGAACTTTTTAGCGTTGGAGGCAGTGCTAAGATAAGAAAGCCTCATTTTCCAGGCTGTAACTGGGGCCCAGCTTGCCCTGCCTCACTTGCACTCATTTCCTGCACCACATCTGCAACCCATCCTTTTCTTAAACGATGAACTATCACTAAGGTGCTCTCGAAGCTGAGTTGGTTAACGTGAATGGCGCTCATAAATATTAGACCCATCACATAACTGCCGGCCTTTATTAAAGAGGATGATCATAAGAACTTTCGCTCAAGACTGACATGAAATAAGAGTCGAAGAGACATATTGCTTGCTTTCTGTTTCGTAACAAGAATTCTCGGAACCCTAAACAAAACATATTGCTTCACGTCCTTTTATGAAACAAAGATGATATATTTGGACTAGATCTATGGCCAACCTGGTTCACCCATCGCTTTGCGCCACAAGTCTCATCAATGCTCAATTCACTTTAAATCTGACCCTGCTAGGCTCTGTGGCGCTAGCAGGTGCGCTAGCAGATATCCCAGAGCGAGAAATACAGCTGCCACTTGAATGGGAGCCACATGTATATTGTGAAATACAGACCGCATTGGGGGGGTTGAATCTTGGGCAAGAAGTGGGTTAATGAAAGCGCTTCTAAGCTAGTCTGGCGGTTTCATGGTCTTGAATACCTGACTGATAGGTTAGGGACTAGGCTGCAGTGTGCTTTCGGGTACAGAGACAGTACCATTCCATCCTCTCCTCTATGCATCTGTATCCCACCGGTAGACGTGTATTTCTTGGCCACTATGTAACCAAAAACGACATCATAGCAGGAATCACTACGGCCGCTTACGGTACATGGTGGTAAATAACCACCTTCGCGTCAGCGCGGGGTGATAAGCATGATCTCTTCAAGATACACTAACTTTTTCCTCACAGGGTGAAGTCAGAGTACAAGTGTTGAACAGAAAAAAAGCCCGAAGGTGACACAGTATGCATCAGCATGCAAAATGAGTCAGTCACGCCACCAATTTTAATGGACTATTGTTCACTGCTTTTGGTCCGCGAATGTGCACCTTTCACATTTCAAAACCTTGACTTGGATCGCGTTCTAATCAAGCTCTGTGGTACGGAGACCACATACGGGCCGTATTAGTTGACTCAGATTACTATCAGTCTTTCGGCCCGCGCGCTACTAGGCTGGAGCTTGCCACAAGCTCTAATAGAATGATCGAGTCTGTCCTTGTTGGCGGTCTACAAGGATAACCGAGATTTATTTGTCGTCAAAGCCAAATGTAATTTCAAATCTCAATTTAGTCGTGTGGACGTACAGTATTTATTGAAAAATACCGTACCTATTTTTGTGGATGTTGGTGGACACGTATATGTGTGGCTTACAATGTGGGCTCGGACACGGGCCGATTTCGGGACAATCCGAGGGCGGAATAGGGGGGGGCTCGGTTTGGGTAAGAAAACTTCATGTGAATCTGCTCTTTGAAGGGAGGTTTGTTGGTGGCTGACATTGTGTTTACTAAGATCTGAAAGGCTGATGCAAATATTGGTACAGTTGGAGGCTGAATATTAAGTCCAAGACTAACCCAGATAGCCGCATAAGAATAGTGACCTCTCCTCTTGTAGCAAGGAAATGGTGTCGGAACTCTTGATCTGACAGCATTAACACTCTGTAACAAGCTCCACTGCTTGGATATGACAAATGAAGCTTCGTTCTACAAGTTATTTAGCCCAGGCTTTATCCAATCCTTTGTGAAATGACCGAAAGCATGATTAACCTAGGGTGCCCGAGGTGACTGCAACCAACCGCGGTGTGCAGACTCAGATGTTATCACTCCTAATTTGCGTTCTCGAAGCTTCAATGCTATCGCATACAGTTTAGTAAAGATCTACGCAAGCTAATTGCGGATTGGGTGCTGAGAGAATCCGTACCCGTGCTCCGCATTTTGCTGGCTGTTGGTGGCGGTAATGCCAAGCATCACAACGAGCGATTGGGATCGTTTGCATGGAATGTGGAGATTTGAATTGGCCTCAATTTGGATAGGCACGTCCTTGCACCCTGAGCTGGCTTCGATTGGAATCTTAACCAAAATGGACATCGGTGGATATGAATGTGAATGTATTGAAAACACGTCCAAAACTTATAAAAAGCAGTGGTAGTTCCGTAGGATTCCCAGGCTCCCATCAACAAATAAAAACTACGTCTTCTTATTCGTTACAACACAATGCACACACAAGTTCAGTCAAAAGAGATGCCACCTCATACTTTTACGGACCTGGAAGACGAGATACAAGATTTCAGGGTTCCATTGGAGAAGCCACTCCCTTCTGGTCGGTATGTGTTTGGGTATATGGCCAAGAGCGAAAAGAAAAGTGTGAAATCACTGCGGAAAGTGATACCGTCAAGCGCGTGTTTTGTTTGAGGACCCAGGTATGTTTCTATGATTGCCATGTAGCCTAGGTGTCGTCTAATCACCACAAATGCAGGAATTGCCTAGCGAATTACTTGATCGAATCAATGGCATTCAGCTCGTAACGCTATCTACAGGATCCTCAGGTGATCAAATTGAGCCCCCAAATGATGAATTCCAGAATCTTAATGGGATATGGTTTGAAATTTCTGTCAGAAAAGCTCCTGCCAACAAGACCCATCGCTGGTGGAGTCACGAAAATCCTTTCAAGGCTGAAACTGCTATTTGGGTATGTTCTCGTATTCCAGCTGACTGCAACTAGGGTTGGAACTAATACGACCTAGCGTGAGGGCAAATATTTCTACCGAGGCCATGAATTTTACAAATCTTTTGAGGTAAAGCCGACGAGCAGCAGAAACCCCATCGATCAGGACAAATTCACGATAGAAGTACATATCTGTGCTCGGTTTCCTCACCAGAAAGCTACAGTCAAAGAAGCGAAATTGTATTTCGATATCGGATGTGAGCCAGGTAAGCAGCAATATATGGCCGTTGACGTGAAGAGCACTAATCTAATCCACGGAGCAGCTAATTTCACCAAGTTCAATCCGCCTCTTGGCTCTGCTCAGCCATTTGGTAGATCCTGCATCAGGCTGTCCAGCGATAACAACGACAGCGTATTGAAACACTTGGTCGAAGCAAATATTCAGAGACACGTCAAACTGGACACAAGATTAAAAGACATTGGAAAGTCTGATTGTGACCCTCAAAAAATTCAAGAAGATCTGGAAATCGTTCTTGGGTCTCAAAGGCCCGATGAACTACCGCTGTTTATATGGACAGTACAATCACGAAAAGTTTTCTCTACACTCTTGGCAATGAGGGAGAAGGAGTGTATCAAGCACCTTGGTTCTCGTCTCCTGGTTACGATTGATGCATCTGATTTGCAAATACAACCAGACAAGGTCAGAATGAGTTCATGTGAGAAGAAGGATACCACCCGTCTTTCATGGGAGATGGCTGTGGAAAATCTTTTGGATTGGCTCAATGGCCAAGAAGACCTCAAATGGAAGTTGGATCAAAGCCCACTGCCATTTCACCTGGTTATCCGGCTTGACTGTGAGGGCGCCATATATATGGAGCCTAGATCTGAGAACTTTGATCTCATCTTTGAGCCTGAGGCGGCTGAAGGCGATTTCTCCCGATCTTTGTCGAGTAATCTTAACCAGCAAGAGCTTTTGTATGGCCTAAGAACTGGATATATTGCTGGCCTGGCTTCCTACCTGGCCAAAGAATCCACCACATCACTTCAGAATCTCAGCAAAACTCAAATGTCAGAAGCTATAATGGTGGGACTGAAATGGTCACGCCGTGCTGCCAAGCATCTGCCTGAGCCAACTCGTTATCAACTACAGTATGACAACAAAGACGATCCCCTGTTAGTTTCTGTTTCGATCAAAAGGAAGAAAGAAAGCTTGAAGGGCTCTTTTATCTTCGAGGCTTTAGCTACAAGCCCCTCCTTTTCTACATCCTTCTACGATATGCCCTTTTGGTATATTGCAAAAATTTTTGCGAAAGAAGACGATAAAAGTCTGCTCAAACTGGTCCCAAATGCCGCATTTGGAAACCTGTGCGCAGTGGATAGAAATGAAGTTGATGGGTTCCGAGCAATTTCTAACTCAATTGAAATGTACCTGTGCAGCTCAGATGACAACCTCAAAAGACTTCTTTCGATTGCCGTGTTTGGTAAACCTGGTTCAGGCAAGTCCTTCGGTGTCAAACAAGTACTTAAGCACACGATTCACAGGTTGAACGAGCAACGGAAATTGCAGGCGATCAAAAATCATAAGTATGAGACCTTTAACCTCTGGCAGTTCCAGAATTGCTCGGATCTCGAAGCGGCTTTTCAAACTATCCGCGATCACTTGATGGCTAAGAAGCTCCCAATTATCTTTTTTGGTGAATTTGATTCAACATTCGATAAGGAGCCACTATACTGGTTGAAAAATTTATTGCCCAAGATGGAAGAGAGTAATCCATTTCTGGGAAAAGCAATCTACATTTTTATCGGAGGCACCGAAGCATCCTTTGACAAATTTACCAACCATCATGAGAACCAATTTCAGCCTCGTCATCCCAATTTACCCCCAAATGGAGCCCCTGAGCCCATTATCCAGCTTAACTCCAGTGAGGGAATCCCTCCAAACTTTGAATCTGTAAAAGGATGGTTTGGAGACGATTTCACCAGTGCTGAGTATACAACTGTGGATATCGATTCGTTTAGGGACTACTCTGATCTTCAAAAGGTTCTGTATAAGATCCGTGAACAAGTGTGTTCTAAAAAGCTTCCTATTGTGTTTTTCGAAAATTTTGATGCAACCTTGAACTCGGAGACTTTGGGATGGCTAAAGTACTTTCTTTCGCCCATGCAGGATGGGGAATTCTTTGACAATGGGCACAACCGACCCATTGGCCGGGCTATTTTTATATTTGTCGGGGACAGATCCGAGCTCCTCATGGACTATTTCACCAACCCCGAGTTACCTCCGAATGAAGCGAAGACATTCACGAATGCCAAGGGGCCGGATTTTGTAAGCCGGCTCTGTGGACATATACGAGAGATTAACAAGGAAATCTGTCTTGACCGGTTCATTCCGGCAGTACACTCATATTTGGAGAGACCTGATGTATCCAAACCCCTCTCTTTGGCCTTCCTACGGGATCAACAAAAGCATTTTGAACGGATGATTTGCAACAATTACGTCAACATTTTGGGGCCGAACATCCCTGATAAAGAGGAAGACGTTGATCAACAGCACACTAAATTCGATGAGGAATACATTGAAGTCGTTGACGAAATCATCGAACTGGATGATGAACCGGCAGCAGGCAATGATCGCGATATGTCTATCATAAGACGAGCGACAGTTCTCCACAAACTATTATCGGAGTACTCAGCAGGTACAAATAAAAGTCGTAAGCACTGCATAGAGGATGATGATCTTTATGCGTTGTTACATGTACCGAAGTTTAAACACGGTTTTCGATCCATGGAGGCGATCCTAGCCATGAGCCGAAGGCTTGTTACGTCCCCCGAACTCCCCAATCCCTCCCTCATCCTTCCTCCATGTGACCAGTTGCAACTACACGTGGACCCTAAACAGTTTGAGGAGAAGAAATTTGATTATAAAAAGGCACAAAATTGTGATCAGGCAAGCTTGTATCACCAAGAAGTTGAGCTTCTCAAACTCAAGGCCGGGTTTCCGATAGTGGAGACCTGAACCAGTTGTTGAGTTTGTTTTGGATCAGGAATCCAATCCTAGGCTGAAGGGAAGGCATGCTCCATTTGGAGTTGTGTTTTGAAGTTTTCGCTCTCGTTGATTTAAATGTTTCAGTGGTCTCAACACCAATAGCATTCAGCAGCTTTGTCCCGGACAGTCGGCTTTCAACCCTGACCGTGGTCAATAAACGGGGCATTTGGATATGTGGATTAAGCAACACACGAAGCCAACCAAATCAAGTTGTGAATGGCCGTCAGATTTTGAAGGAGGTGGGTACATTTTAAAAGTGACCAAACGAAAGGTAGTGATAGCATCAACAGGTGATCCTTGGTTCGAAATTGCGTTGGAAAATCGGTCTCAACACCGATTTTATTTGTCAGTAAAATTTAGATGACCTCAACGTCAGATTAGAGTAGAATCTTGATCTCAATTCTTAGTTCTTCCAAATCCCTTTCGTAGAAGTGTTTAGAACAAATGAACCTTGTAAAATCTATAAAATCCTAACTATAGGATGAGTATAGAACTAATTCGACTTTGTCCTAGCATTTGGTCTAACTTTCCTACGTCTTCGGCTTAATGTGAACCGTGCTTAGATATTCTATCCTTATTGATGGTAGTGAGGCCGCCAGATATGATCCGACCATAAGTTTGGGGCGCCATCGACTATAACACATCAAAAAATGTATAGCTTATTGTGAAGGGCTGGTCCTGGGTTTGTTCAACCTGAAGGGTGCTCTGTATTAGTCTATCTAAAGCTAGAGAGGAAAGAAGGAAAGGGAGCCAGAAGGGCTGCCCTTCTGGCTTTATATCTAGGCTTCCATAACCTTGATGGGCTCTAGCTACCCTGGTAGCTGGAGAAGGGTTTTACTCTCAGCCAACCTTGATGGATACGGCACAGCCGTATCCCCAACCAGGCCTCAGCCTGTGACACTTATTATTGCTTTCTTGTCATTGAATTAGCACACATTACAAAGGGTTGGACATTCTGTCACTTAGATAGCTATGTCAATAGGTGCACATGATAGTGAAAAATGGAAGCTCTTGTCTGTTTATTGAGGAGCTCTATCTAGGTATTATATAGCTGTATATAACTGAGGGCGGCCGGAGGCGCCCGATAGAGCTGTGAAAGCTGAATGAGCTGAATAGGCTTATGGCTTCTATTCACAATAGAAAGCCAAGCTAAGCTAAAGTCATTTGATCCACTGGGTTGTGGTCTGTGCAATCCTAAGTGGTCTTTGTGGCTGACCTAGCTGTAAGTGTGACAGTGCGACACATTCCCATCATACTCTTATCGTATTCTTTGGCATGTGCTGTTGTCTGCGTTACGTCCGTTTTCAACGGAACCATAGCAAGACATTTGATTCGAAAATACACATAGAAGAATAGCGTAAGAAATAGAGAGGACGTATCGAGCAACTTGCTAGGAAAACAATGCTAATCATATGGACATACAAAGTCAAAGCCGGTGTCGGACTAACTGTCAATATGAACTGTAAACAAAATTCATATGACTATCTCATGGGCTCATTTTTGAACTACATACATACTAAATATGTTGGAAGCTTGGATTACATGAGCTTACAACAAAACATATTGCATGTTAAAGAGTAGTGATTTCTGGGCCTTGGTGGTAGATGCGACCTGAATCTGGCAGATTATAAGTACTATGAGCATGCAGGTGCAAAAACGTCGAAATTAGCGAATGGGATTCTGTTACGAGAGTCCTGCTTTTCATTCTATTCCTATTATTGTTTTTGAAAATGACCTTCTATTTCATCGACAGATAGCCTACTCTACGGCTTTCCCCCAGCATCAAGATACAGTATCAATAAGTTCAAAATATTTGATTATTTTGCTCAACTGCCATATAATTAAGTAATTAACTCCAGTTTCTAAGATAGATTTTATACTCACATCGATAGATGAATTCCAGCTGCTACCTCCAGCCTCTATTTCCATTGTATGTAGTGTGTAAAGGTCCATGACGAGACATCGTGCGCAATATTTGCTCCAAGGATAGCCCCGAAAGAAATGTATTGCTAATGGTGAGTAATAGATTTGAGGCAAGAATCAAGGGCTTGAGTTTGATCTGGGCCCGTTCTTGCATCATCTCTTGACCACCAAAGATAGCAAGGTAATCATGAGGAGCCCGGCGTAGAGGATAGCGTTTGAGAAGACGCGAATTTGAAGCATTTCGCAGGGCACCCAAGTAACTCAGTCAAGGATTTATTCAATAGTGACCAAAAGGAAAGGCCAAGGGGGCGGTCGATTCGGGGTTCCGGGTTACCAATATACTGGGATTAAGAATTATTCAGCAAAATGTCTATGTTCATCAATTTGCATCGAGATAAGAATAATTGAAGAGTTGTGTGATACATTAAATAGATTTCTATCTTCCTTGATGGGACATCCAAGGTTTGCTGTACCCGTACATTTCATTTCTATGTAAGCCGAGCTCTAGCCCGTACAGTGAGTAAATAAAAAGCTTCATGACACAAATATCTGTAGAATTTATACGTTCTACATATCGTGTCGCACTGATACGGTTTCATCCCCCTGAGGGGGGGTCACGTGAAGTGGGGTTGTATATAAGGGCCCTTCGGGCCCTTATGACCTGTCCTCTTCATCCTAGATCATACACAATACAACCAATCCACCTGCTATCGCAGCTTTTAGGCCCTTTGTGCCTCCCTTGGCCCCTGGCCTACGGCCACTGCCTTTTTTACCGTATCACGCACACAAACCGAATACAAAAAATAGTCAGAGAGTAAATCCAGATCCCCATGATTCATTTTAAATTTCAACAAAGTTTCCATCAAAGGACCAACATGGCTATCCACGGACTCTCCATGATTTTTCACTCTCAATATCTGGCCGTTGACTTCCTGTTGTTGGCTCAAACGTCTCTCGCGCTACACTCCAAATTTGGTTTCATTCTGCAATGGTCTTCTCTGGTAAAACTGGAGGCCACCACGACAGGTATTGATCAATCCCTTCACTAGATTGTCCTTAAAGTCTGTTTTCTTCGCGCGAGGTCAGATGAGAGGGATTTTTTGTATGCGATTTGAAAGGAACCGTGATTTCTTCAGTCAATATGACTTTAAAACCGTACAGTTTCCCAAACCTGTTTCCGCCCGCGGTATTTTGCATGCCTTAGGCCCTCGCTCAGAGATGTCTTAGACCCTGGAAATCGCTTTAGTCTGAAATCATCGATCCTGCGATGCACTTTACGAGTCTAGACCCTGGGCTCTATTTAAGACACTCCAGCCTATTTTAACGGCCCGATTGAACATAGCTACCATCATTCTCGTGAATAATTTCTAATTAGGCTTGTTTACGTAGTTCATTTAATGGGCATCGTCCTCGAGTCCCAAAATCCGCTACGTGAATTCTATTCGCAATTTCTTTATAAAAATCCCTCGAGGCGCCAAAATGGGTCTCAAAGATCAACTATGTGATGTTGCAGCCTTAGGCTCTGAGACCGTGAGTGATTCACATCATGAATCAGGGACTCTTTTGACTCAGAAGTCTATGCGAGCTTCCGCACGCATCCGAAGCGGAATGAAGCCTTCCAAATTTGTGCTTCCGTGAAATTGCCATCCAATTGAAAATGAAACTGTTGAATGAGGCTGATTACACCACTGCTAGTATTTACGCTTCCGTAGGGTGAGCGGCGCAGGAAGAACGCACTAAATGTGCAAGGGACTTCTCTATAAATACGAGTTTTCTTCGACAATTGCGCAACATTCAGCCAGAATATCAACTCGAATGCGATATCAAATGCACAGCCAACATAAATTAATATTTCTGGTCAATCCATCGTTCAATATGAAGGTTAACATTCTTCTTCTCTTCTCCACCAGCATTGTCGCGTCTGCTGCCAATCTCCCCCAATGCGCTGTACGTCAACCTTTGCCGCCCTCGCTGACCTGAAGCTGAAACAAATCTGTCCACAGCAATCCTGTCTCAGTCAGTTCGCGCCTCTGGCCGGCTGTTCTTCCACAGACTATGGTTGCTTGTGCAAAAATAGATCCAAGATTCAGGGATTCGTCATCAATTGCACATTGACTCACTGTGGACCTGACGACATCACCAAGGCTGCCTCTGCCGTGAAAAGTATTTGCGGCTGAATTCCAAGTATCTAAGTCTCTTTGGTATTTACGAAAGTTAGTTGAACTGGCGAGGGGCTGGTGGAATGGGCTTTTCTTCTTTTTTCTTTTTTAAGGTTTATAGGAAGGTCAGGAGTTCGTGTAATATATCAAATTTATATGAAAACCATGTCTCGTATACCAGGTGGGTTCTAATCTCATTGTTACGTGGTGTCCTAGTTGGACTTTGATATCAGAAGAGTTTCTGTTGCTCGTGTGGGTTTGAGATTCTGCCAAGGTTGCAACCTCAATTTTGCGATATTTCGTTTGAAACGTTTTATTGTAAGAATCACCCTCCACATTGAAGAATTCTAGGTAAAGGTGTCCCTAGGCTATGCTTGTGTCGTCCAACAGTTGTCTAAATCTGACTGAGAAGTTAATCGTGAATACCAGTCATGCTTAATCAGGAATCATGACACTAGCCATCAACTCATTGCAGGTCCAGGGTAGGTGTTATTTTTAAAACACCAATCGCTGGCCAGTGACCCCTGTCACGTCGCCCCTCCGTAATACGACTACACCAAGAAAGGTCTAGCGGACATTCCAAGTGGAGACGGGCCAGCTCAGACCCGTTGACCCCGTGCGGCCGGTGGTGAGATGACGTTGGGCTAACCTCGCGCAGTCTTGTAGCCTTACAGCTCCTTCGCTTCTTCGGCATGCGGACTAAGACATGGGAGCATCCGAGCCAACAGCGGGCCAGCGCAGCCGCAAGCAGCACACGAGGAGTCGAAAGGGCTGTCTGACATGCCGACACCGTCACAAGCGATGCGACGAGGCGCACCCAGTCTGGTAAGGTTTCCCCTCACGCCCACGGGCCCCGGCCCACTCCGATCGACGACCCCATCGCGCGTCCATCGTGAGTAGTAGTGCTGGCCCCGAACCGCGCCGCTGACCGAGCACCGACAGCCTCAACTGCGCCAAGTCGAACCAGACGTGCGAGTATCCTGCCCAGAATGTTCCCCTCCGGGAGCGCAAGCAGCTCTTTCTCCCGGGCCAGCTGCGCCCATGGGACATGCACTCGGCTCAGCCCGCCCCGTTGTCCGTCCATGTCGACGTGAATCCCGTCGACCCTTTCAACTGTCTGCCCGTCAAGATGCCCTTCAGGTCGAAGCAACTTCTTCATTATTGTAAGCTGCACCGACGCCTTGGTTGCCCCCCGGTCAGGAAATAACCGTGGATTGATTAGTCGCTCAAATGGATGGCGATTTTGACAATGATACGTGTCACCGCGCCAAACAGGCTGGCATGTGAGTCCTTGAAATGATATACCCATGTGGCAGGGCCATCATCTTAACTAGAACCGGGTTGAAGCCTTCCATTCGCAATGAAGACTACGAGCGCGCTGAGAGACACGTTGCTTGTCGCTGCGCTGCACTACACGTGGAAATCTGGAGACACGACGACGTTTCAATCGACCGCGCTGTTCCACAAAATCGAGGCCATCCGCTCCTTGAATACGCAGCTGGAATCTCCACGACTCATCAACGTCGGACTTTTGGTGAAGCACATCGCAACTCTTTGCTTCATTGAGGTAGGCTTGTCAAATTTTATCACGCGGAAACCCCTGCCATGAAATCTGGAATCGTATCTGACATTGCTGGTCTGTCATAGTGTGCCGCAGGAAATATCGCAATTGCTGAGACTCACTTAAACGGTCTGATGTCTGCGATGGATCAATATAGTCCTCTAGACTGCGACCATATCCAACCTATGAGCTTCAACGAAGAGTTATCATACAGATACCTGATACTGTAAGCTACCAAAATGGCTTGCTAATGCATGTGCTAAAAAAGACTATGTAGCGCATACGACTATATTCATTCCATTCAGAGTCGAATCCGGGAAACCGATATTGTTGAGGATATGATTGACCAATCCAAGCCCCCGTTGCCCGACCTTGCATCCTTGGTTTTTAGCTGGTTTTCAAAGGACGTTGCATCCATGCAGAGCCAACTGAAAGCCATGGCGCTGTTTCCGTTCTTCTTCGCCTCACTGCCCCCACAGGCACACTTTCGTACTATTGACGCGTCACCAATCATATCCTATCTACGATTACTCTCGCGTGCTCTTGGGTCCATGTACGATCAAGATCCCGATGACGACTCGAGCTGGCCTCGTATTCAGGGCTCCATTGAGCGTTCGCTGACCGGGTTGCATTTTGCTATCGCCAACTCTCACGTCGTCTCACTTACAGAAGAACAAAATCCGGATCGCGTCTTCAGATTCACCTTCAGTTCTTGGTGTGGCATTACCATAACCTCTGGCCTCTACTTGAATTCCGTTTTGGGGTTCTGGAATGCCGGGAGGCTCATTGAGTCCCGGCTGTTCCGGCGCGTGATAGTGATCCTGGCTCGAGACCTTGCTCACTCAGAATACGACTCGACAAATGACAGTGCGTCAAACCTGTGGCTTTGGAAGCACTTTGTCGGGGCCTACAGCCTCGCAATCTACATATTCCACAGCGGCGACGATGAGCTGGAAGTGTTTGAAAATTACTTTTCCAGCGCAATTCGACGATGGAGCAAATGCACCGGGGTGACAAGCTGGGGCGAGTGTCAGAGGCGTCTTTTGAGCGTCGCCTGGTCAACAAAGGATTCTCAGACAATAGGGCGATGTGTATGGGACAGGGCCGTGCATGGCAGGGTAAAAAAGTGAATTTATAACAGTACCAAGAATGTAGTCAAACCTAAAAAAGTATGAGACAAGGTAGTTTAAGGCCAATATCTACAAATCAGATAAGATATCTCCTGGAATCGCCAGGACACCCTGGCTACGCCAAGCCTCACACTCTCTTTAGTATAATTTGTCCGACAAGCACACACGATTGACACAATGTACAAGAATTAGACGTAGGCGCAAGTGACAGTGTCAGAGGTGTCAGAGCAAGAGGTCAAGACAGTTCCGCTCTGCCTAATGTCCAAGATGGTAGCACCCGTGACACCGACGGTGGATCCGCTCTTGGTCGCGGAGCAAGAGGTGAATTCGACGGTGCCAAAGTCAGCAAAGGGAACAAGCGAGCAGCTGCTCTCGCTGCTGCCGGTGCACTCCTCAAAGTCCTCGACGATCCACTCGGCATTGTACTCGCAGAGGCTGCCGTCGGTGACGCCAGTGAAGGTCTGGGAAACGGTGACGCCGGTAGTTTCGTTCTCAATGGTGGCGGTGCCCGACGTCTTGGAGGTGGCCTTGACGGTCATCTTGATGGAGTCGCCCTCGGAGATGGTGATGCCGGAGAAGTCGTACGAGTAGTCGGGGTACCACTCGTACCAAGCATCGTAGCTGACCTTGCCGTTTTCAATGTACCAGTCGATGCCGGTTTGCAAGATGGCGGTGTCGCAGGTATCGCCATCAATGCCGACCCACTATTCCGCGTTAGCAAACGGATCATCATGAGGCTATCGGTTGCAACTTACCGCAGTGCCCGCAAGCTCACTCTTGGTGGACTGCGAGGTGGACAGAGTAGGAGCGACGACAACACCGGTAACCCCAGTGTATCCCGTGCCAATCCTGGAATGTATTGATTAACATTGTGCTCTACTCTTCGAGATGGAGCGAAGTTGGGGCTTACAGAACGGCACCAGCCCAGTTGGTGCTGTACTCGACATGAGCCTCACCCGACTCAGTGCTGGCCTTGATCATGGGCTGCGACTGACGGAGAGCACCCTTGGCACCTCTGGCAGAGAGCTGTGGGTCCCGGCGGCGACGAGACTCGCGGCTCTCGCGACGCTTGTCGGTCCACTTGGCGGCGAGGATGCCCTCAGCAGCCGCAAGACCAAGGACGACATTGGAGAACTTCATTTTGAAACTGTGAATTTGAGATTGAAGTATTGGAAGACCAGGTGCTTTCTTGGTTCTGAACTTTAGGTGAATACTGAATGAGTTGATGGACTTGTGAGATGGAATTAATCAAACGGAAGGATAGCATTCCAGCTTATATGCTCAAGATGATCTTACAACAAGTGTAGTTGATAATAAACGCCAAGAATTAATCCACCGCTACGATCGCCAAGAATCGCCAAGACGCAAATCACAGTGGATCAATCGGCAACGCACCCGCGAGAACTTTTGCCTTGGCACAATATTCACCTTCCAAATGGACATAAAAGCCGCGCTGGGTTGGCCTACAATGACGATGGAATCTTCCAAGGTGCCTTTACCCAGGAACCCGCCGCGCAATATACCTACCCACTGCGGCTTATTGACTCGATAAAGATGCATGGTATCCACGTCTCACCTGAACTACAAAAATTCCCATGCGCATTGCTCGTTCAAGAAGCAGAGACCCTCGCTCCGCGGGGCTGTGATAGGAAGGTCTTCGCATCGCAGCGTTCGAGCCGTGGTGCAACTCCAGAGGCCATGCAAGTCGGCAACGCGGCTCAGCAGGCTGGCGAGATAGGAAGGAGAGATAGGCCTGGGGGTCCGGCAGTCGAAGAAAACATGGGGTGATGGATGGGACATCTTATCAAGGCCGGCATTTCGGATCCAGAGTGGTGACTCTGCGAGCCAAGGAAAAATCGCACCCTTCCCAATCCGAGATAAGGAGCAGGGGGGGGGCTGCTCGATGCTCCAGGGGTAAGTCCGCGCCGACTTATCCGGCATCACATATGTTGGTTGGTCGCGGGCGGTTATCCCGATTGTGATCATATGGCCAGTTTGCGGGGTTGAGCATGGGCACGAGGCGTGATTGCAACCCTGCCAGCGAACCTGGCCTGCCACAGCAGCTCGTGCCGCTTGCGAGGTCCTGGATGCAGGCACTATCGATTAGTCTCACTCGTGTCAGATTCTAAACATCAAGATTACTTTTAATCTCGTCTTAGTCGCGGCCGTGGCTGACTTTTGTCAGCACGCAATTTGGACATGAGGGCATTTGCACATTCTCACCAGCCATCATCATGGAGGTGCAATTAGACAACCAAAAAGTCCCGCCATGGTGGCAGGGATGTTCAGATAAGATGTTTGCGAATGGTCTGAGCTGTCTGACGGAAGCTAACTACAAGTGGCATGGATTTTGTTGCGAGATCTTCGTGTCTATCTGTCAATGAAATTCTCTTATGGCCCGGCTGCATGCTTAAATTTAGCACATACCCCTCGAATTTTTGTCATTAAAATTTGCATGGCGACAAATTCGTTCAACCGTACCAATCAATTTGATATTTCCATGATGCACTCTGCATCTACTCCTGCGTGACAGATGTAGCCCTCTCTGAAGAAAATTTAAGTTCTCTAACCTCAATCTGGCATTTCTGACAGGACAGTAACACAGCCCGCGCGCTCCGAATACTCGCATGTGGTTGAGCTGTTGTAATGCCATTCATACCGTACAGAGGACACTAGAATAATCTATTGGAACTGTCATGTACGATCGAAACTGGTGCAACACCCAGTTGGCGCGACCCTCGCGTTTCATATCCGGATGTAATTTATTCCTTTTTTGAATCATCTCTTCAGCGTAGTTCATTGGCATATGCCCTTCGTCGTCCTTCAGATAACGATTCGCACCGAAGTCTAGAAGCCAACGAAAGAGCTTCATGGAGGGTAGTTCGTCCCCATCTAACCGAAAGTATTCGAAATCATCAAATCTACCCCATTGATCGATCTCGAACATTTTTTTAATCAAAGTATGAAGCGGTGTATGACCAAAGCCATTCCGAGAGTTGATATCTACCTTGCCCATCTTGATCAGCATCTTTAGAGCGGGATATGATACACGTCCAAATGTGCGGTTTTCAAACGCACAATGAAGCGATGTGCCTCCATCGACGTGTCTCCGTCCAGTATCGGCACCTAATGATATCAATGTAGATATTGACTCATCTTTGTCCCATATTTGAGAACCACGCCAAGCACCACGCCGACAAGTGATAGCCTTGCACAGAATATGTTGGAGACCAACTGCATTAATGTCGCACTCTAATTCGCGAAATATCAAATTGGCGGCTTGCAAGAATTCGGATTTACTTGATTGAGCAAGTATTGCGTCAATGTAGGTCTCATCTGGTTCACATCGAGCATGCCACTCTCTGACGAGTTTTCGCACGAGATTGAAATGACCATGCTCCAACGCTGCAACCAAAGGCACGTATCCATCAAATAGGGTCACATTTTCACTGTGCCTGGGGTTCACTGGCGCGTTGTACTGTTCAATTAATAGGCGGCAGCAGTCCTCCTTTCCATTCTTGGCAGCAGCAGCCAGGTAGGGTCCTTTGTCAGCGTCCCGAAGCAACTCTTTACCCTTGTCTGTCTCTGACAGATAAAGAAAAATATCAGACTGTTTGGCGTGAAGGGCCCAAAACAGAGCATCGCCCCCCGACCGCCATTGAGGTATATCAACATCATGTTTGATGAGGAGTTTGACAATTTCATAGTGTCCTCTTTTGCAGGCCACGGTAAGCAATTTCCAGTCCAGATTCTTGCGGATGCCTAGTTTGTGCCAGATAGTCTTGGTCACCAAACGATTGACGAGATGGAGGAGACCTCTGTCACAGGCCATGAACAGCGTTGTACAACTACTTGAGAGCATGTGTGTGATCGAATTTCGCAACGCGCGAACAACCCGACATTTTTTATAATGGAGGCTAATTAGATTTCGAATCGCTGACTCCTTTTTTTGAAAAAGTGATTTATGTTTGGTGATAACGCTGTCAAAGCCATCTTGAAGCGCATTGAAATGCAATGGCCAATTGTGAAAGGCATGCTTGAAAAAGGAGGAGGACTCCTCAATAATGAAATGTTCAGGCCTATGATGAGATTGAAGAGTATCAATGACGTACTCTAGCATGCGATTGGTGATATGTTCATGCCCTTGCTTGGGATCGACCGCGAATAGATCTGCGCTCTCTCCGTCAAGAAGAAAGTCTTTGACGCTCTGATGCACCAGCGTGACCACTTCACGCTTAGTATCAGCCGTTATCTGAAGCAGATGCCCGCAGGAATTAATATGGCTCAAGCATACTTGCTCTCGCGTCAGGAGGTCCGTCCCTTTTATGTCTAATGCATCACATAGCTCATCAACGCTCAATGGGGTATCAACTAGAGTGACCCAAACCAAAATCTCTCGCAAGGCCATCTGGCGACTCTGGTCCATGGATGATATAATCCGTTGATAGATCTCCTTGAGGCCTTGTGGGAGCCGTGTCAGCGAGCTCTCTAGCTCTATGAGATCCTTTGACGCCAAGTCTTGCGATACAAAGCTGACCCAAAGGAAGGTTTCTTCTGATCGCTGCTTGAAAACTTCATTTATTCGCTTATGAAGCGGTGTGTTGACAATATCCTTCGTACGGGCAAGCTCGTCTGCCTTTTTTGAGATGTAGCTTTCGACATCTTGTCTTGATTCTGAGGCGTCATCGAGGCGAATGTGGGGGAATGGCGAAAGAGATTCTCGCAGAAAGGACGGATGCTCTCTACTAAGAACAATAAGCTTCAGCTTGGAATCCGAGTTTTGGCAGGCTTGATTATCAAAGAGTGCCTTCACTTTGGAAAGAATCGTCCGTTGAGAGTCCATATCGCATTCGTCTAAGCCATCCACAATGCATTGTACAGTATGGCATTGAACGTCCTTGACCATCAATAAAAAGATGTGCCAAAGAGTTTCGAACGATTCCCGATGAAACAGGGCTTCTCCTTGAGCTCTCCACCGAGACAAGAGGATCTGCGAAAGTGATTCCTGATATCCTATCAATTGTGATATGAACCCTCGAAGCAAGTTTGCTGCTGATCTCCGCTTTTCATCTTGATTGTTGCAAAAGAAATAAAGTGCAACTGTCCCGGGCTGTTCTTTTGCGAGGCTTTCAAACCGTTCAGAGAGATAAACGGCTATGAAGGTTTTCCCTTTTCCTGGGCCCCCGCATATCCATAGTAGACTAGACTTGGACTTGATCCACTCTCTGTATTGCCTCGTTGACTCAATCCAATTACATGTGCCGTCCATTCTGCGGCCTCTATTGCTGATTATTTTGGCCCGGTCGGCCACTGGGTCTGTGGCGTAAAGAGCCCGCAGACACTTTCTGTCGTCTGATCCGTCTTGATAGTTGTTTTGGATGTTATTTCCTATGTGAACCCGGCTTTGGTCACTAGCCCACACTGTACGCACGGAATTTCCGGATGTATCCTTTTGGAGGCGATCGCAATGCTGCTCCGCATGATTGTGGTTGATGTTGATGCTTCCGCTTCCAGAGCTGATCAAACTACCAATGGCATTTTCATCATTCCGCAGTCCTTCAGAGACAGGATTTTCCATTTTGCCCGAATCCACTGCCCGGCGGCGGTCATGAAAAGAGGAGGTGGACAAGTGGCTGATGGAGGGAGCCGATTGGTCAGAAGTGAAGAATAGCGGATTCAGGGAAAAGGGTCGTTATGGAACTCAGTTGTCCCTGAACCTCCTACTCCAGCGTCTCTTTATAGGCGCCCTTGTGGGTCGCCGCTAACTAGCGTTTTTTTGTAATTGTGGCTTTCCATGAAGAACTTTATTGGCCGTAGTCTTGTGGCTGAGACAGTCAGTCGACTTAACAGTGAATATGAAGCTAGACAACTGGCTAACATCACGTGAACAGATAATCGCCTGATCATCTCAGCTGCTAGACGCCAGCCGAAGAACCAAGCAAACAGAGGTTAGAAAAAGATTCGCCGCTCTTTTCAATTTGACAAGAATCCTGCACAGTTCTGTAATGGTCAATTGACCCAATAAGTGGCGATGTGGACATCAATATTGAATGTAAAACCATAAGAGAATATCAAGCAATGTAAGTAATTTTTTTCTCACTCCTTATTTAGTTTACATTGGTCGAGAGGGGTTCTCAATGCCCGTACAGGGCCCACTATGATGCTGGATTTGAGTAGGTGGCTCAACGGTAAGGCAAAGTGATAGTGTTACTATTTGCTGCGAAAATGTGGCCAAGTTGAATGTATATTTTTACATTGTTTGTAATTTGCGCACAAGTGATTAGAAGTCTACACTCCACGTGAACAAAGAATCTTCCGTCAACGGCAATTTTACGAGTTACCTGTAACATAATTGGCATTGCCAATCTCCCATGGCGTTCTCGGACCTTCAGAAATACGTGTTGCCCCGAATAGACACCAAATGCTCATAACCTAGTAAGGAATGATCCCCAATATTACGATCCTAGCAGTAGTAAGTATTTGAGACCAGTCCAGCAGCCTTACTACACCAATAGAGATTCTGAAAAAAAAAAATCACATAATGCTCTATATAATGAAAGCACCAACAGAATTCCAACTAGAGTAAATGAATAGAAATTGTTCATACTGAACACGGTGTCGATATAACAAGCCACGACACAGATTGGTGCCAATAATAAGACCAGTTACTTCGGTTTTATGGTACAGTACCCCTTCAACTGTCGCGGGCCTTCACCCTGGTCGAGCAGCTTACATAATACACCAAGGTCTATGATTTTTTCCCTCTATTATTAACCATATATCATGTGATCGACCAGCGTAGTTGGGTTGGTCGCAAGCTAGTGCAATGCCATTGATGTGGCTTATGGGCAAAGGTGGTTGTGGTCTGCACTGCAATATTAGTATCTGGAGAGTAAAAATAAAGAATCTATGATTTTCGCCATATAGTGTGCAGGATCAAGACTTTGACTCTGCTACTTGTTGCCAGGCTCAATTATTTAATCAGCCCGTGCGTGCAAATTTGAAGGATACAGTCCTATAGAATTTGGGGAAATCTTTTCATCCTCTGCTCGATTATTAGGAGATCCTAGTCGCGAGCAAATGATGTCAAAGAAGCATCGCGGTGTTGTAGGAATTGCAGCCCAAAGAAGTGACGTTGGTTGAGATCAACAGTTTTTGTTCAATGGTTCTGGAGCAAGTCTGTTTCATGGAAAGGGGCCGCTAAAGGGCCTGCTGGAGTTACAACTTGCCCCAAATCACAGATAATACTTCAGGAAGCTGCAGCGATATTCCAGCAACGGCAGCTATGCGTGAGCATTTCCGCTCTGAGGGCCTCAGCCTGACCTACATAGCCATTATGCTATACTATTTAGATCAGCAAACCATACGTCCGAACTTATACTTTTATGGCCTGGTGTACGTAATAGGTAGTTGGATTCGTGCAGATAGTCGTGGTTGTGAACAAAGCTGTGGATGGATCTTGTCTGAAATAACGGACAATATCTATGTTGTTTATCGTGATCCCCCAAACTTGTGATAGGGCAGAACCAAATGCAAGTAGGAGGTGGACGAAAGACATCTAAAGAGCTGCTAAAATGAAAATTCTGGCTGAAGTGTTGGTGCATGTCTTGGGAGACGCCGCCATGCCATTAGTTAATGCTAATGAAAGTTATGAGCCGCGCTATCTTTTATCCAGAATATTTATAACCACAATCTCTTTCCGGAAGAAGAAAAATAGTCATCACCGGTGTTTCGTGGATTTGGGCCCAGCAAATGTCCGTGGTGGGGCCTGCATCACTTTCGCCTCAACGGCTCTCAAGCCACTCCCGCCGCCGCTGACGAAGCTTGGATTGATTTCGGGCCCGAAAAACATTAAGATTCAGTTGAACACCGACGGAGTGGCTTTGCACGGTGGCGCAAGGGTTACCGAAAAGCGACCACTCAGATGGATACGAAAGACCAACTAGGAAACCACATGGAGCGCGCCTGTAGCTTGTATCGATCAACACACCTAAAACGGAATGATGGACGATGGGATTTGCAGCGGCCTCCACCAAATACTTGCCAAAATGCGTACACAGGCATGGATATTGAAGAAGTGATCCAGACGGGTTGTAACCAATGGCGCAATACGGACATCTCGGATGCGGGGGATGCCATCGGAAAGTCGGCTAAAAAGCCAAGCAAGGCCAAATCTTGACAGCACGATGATGTGGAGACAAATTTGGTAAGGAGTAATTGGATTCCGGATGTTCGGGCCCATGAGCTAAATGAGGTGCGTGCCTGGACGACAGGCATCATGGTTGGTGGGCTCGGCAGCCTCAACAAGACTCGAAATGGGATCCATGCCATTTCCAACCAAGATCGTTCAGGTCACGTTTATGCATCCCGCCACGGCTCCAGACCAGATCTTGCGAGCGCGATCGGTTGCTGGCTGGAGGCAGGGAGGTGTCAGGTAATTAAATGGCCGAGTCTGATCCTGGAGTGGATACGACAGAGGAAGCTCGGTTGAGCCGGGCCGAAGCTTGTTTGCAGCCAATTATCAGGGCGAAAAAACGAAGAATCGCGGAGAAGAAGGAGGAGAGTTCTTCTCCGCCTCACGGTCAGATTGCAGTAATCCGACGACCCACCAAAATAGGCCAGAAGTGCCAGGATGGTCCGAGGCCGAGTGACGTTTGCCAAGGGTAAAAGTGGTCGGGTGGAGCCGCTAGAGTGTGTCAATGTGTCGAAGCTTTACAGTAACTAAACTCTCGGCTGTCCCGGCAGCCAATCAGGAGCCCGGAACGTCAGACGCAGATACAGTAAGAAATCCTTTGGCTTAGTCGAGAGCCTGGCTAGAAAAACCTTGAACTCAAAGAGGAAGGATATTCCTCAGGCATCAAAAGCCAGCAACACCTCCCGTTGCAACGGCCCACGTGGCCGTTTATTTCTTCAGGGGAACTGTGGCTCGACAACTCCTGTCCCGTCCCATCAACGCCTTTTGCGGAGTGCGGCACAAGATCGCGAACTACCGAAAACCCCAGAACCCAAGATGAGATTGCTGCGCGTCGAAGATCTCGAGCTCGAGACGTTTAGCGAGAAGGACGCGCCTCCGTACGCCATCCTCTCTCATACGTGGGGTTCAGAAGAGTTCCTCTTTGAGCATGTCCAGGATCCGTTCCACGTCGGCCAGGCTAAGGCTGGCCGCAAAAAGGTCATGGCCGCCTGCAAGCAGGCCCAGCGCGATGGCCTGGAGTATATCTGGGTTGACAGCTGCTGCATCGACAAGTCCAACGGCAGCGAGCTGTCCGAAGCCATCAACTCCATGTTCTCGTGGTACCAGGGATCCACTGCCTGTTATGTGTATTTAGAAGACGTCACGCTGGAGCTGGACGGCACCATCACAAACTTCGAGACCAGCCGGTGGTTTTCGCGTGGCTGGACGTTGCAGGAACTTATCGCCCCTCATGGGCTGCGCTTCTTCGACCGCAACTGGGGACCAATTCTCACCAGAAAGAAGCTGTCTCGCAGAATCGCACAAATCACAGGCATCAAGGAGTTTTACCTATTCAGAGATCATGCCCACGCGCCTGCCCCAAAAAATACGCCAGGCGAGAGGTGCTCGACGTGCGGGGGCG
The DNA here is from genome assembly GCA_013406985.1 of Calonectria crousiana. Taxonomy (NCBI): domain Eukaryota; kingdom Fungi; phylum Ascomycota; class Sordariomycetes; order Hypocreales; family Nectriaceae; genus Calonectria; species Calonectria crousiana. The sequence continues at coordinate 66,263 of VTGD01000013.1, read as the reverse complement.
TCGACGACATCAAGGAATTGTTAGCCAAGGAGTCAATCGCGGCAAAGATGAGGTGGGCGTCAGGCAGGAAGACAACGCGGCCTGAGGACACGGCCTACTGCCTCATGGGTCTGTTTGACGTCAACATGTCGCTCCTCTACGGTGAGGGCTCCAAAGCCTTTACTCGATTTCAGGAAGAGATTCTGAAGAATCGACCTGACCAGTCTATCTTGGCGTGGACTATTCACACCGAAAAGGAGAAGGAGTCTGGTCAGCCGCGTGTCGCATACTTGCCGGAGGACCCTTCATCATTCGAGTTGGATCTATTTGACAAGGATGATAGTCGACTTGGACGAGACAACATCACCATCACACCAAAGGGCCTGGAGGTTGATGTGCTATTGATAGAATGCCCACTGATCAAATATGCCCGCGGCGGCGATAAGCAGCAGCACGACCACTACTATTTGGGAGTTCTTAGTTGTTCTATGGGCAATGATTCCTTGGCTCGAGTGGCCATCATACTGCAGCCTTTACTGAAGAATGCTCATACGCCAACCTTTGCCCGAGTGTTTAAGAATACCATTGTTCTACTGAACCCAGGTGCGAAGCCGCAAGCCATCACCAATTCAAAAGAAGAAAGAGTTGATTTTTCTAGTAAGTTTTGCGAGTGTAAAAGTGACGCACATTGCTAACAATCATCTACAGTTAACGCCGATATGGACTCATTCAAGCACAAGAGAATTCTCCTGCAAGCTGTTCCGCCCTCCTCAGAGCTCAACCACAATATCCCTGTCGTCAAGATGGTGATTGAGTCTTTTGGTGATTGGCACATTACTGCACAGTACCCCGAGTTTGGTGAGGGCGGTGTTCTTGACCGAAGCTTCGATGCACCCGGTGACGCTCACATTCACCCAGTCGTGGGTCGTGGTATTTTCTGCTTCACCGACGACGACTACGCCTTCGTTGCTATGCTGGTGGCAGACAACACTGAGAAGGGTTACTTAAGTACAAAAGCGCGGTACTACTGCTGGATAGAAACGTGGAAGTCGTTTACCGACGATGTCGACGATGAGCTCCAAGACCCCTCACCCGAGGCGCTCAAGGGGGCGCTGCAGGTGTACATCAAGAACCTCTCCAAAAAGGGGTTTGTGAGACCACCGTCCGATACTACTGAAGGACCTTACAAAGCCAAAGGTCGAGTGAAATCAACCGACTTTTTGGGACGAATGTTGCACACGCTTGAAATAGACATTCAACCCTCAGGTGTGAGAATGAGAAACGGCGTGAAGGCCCCCGACGCTCGCTGGTACCAACTCTCCAAAAAGATTGACAACTATGCCGACGACGCGATTACCCATAACAATACTGAGAGAGATGGCCGATAGACATGTTTCTTTTTGTATTATATGTACTTTAATATATTAGACTAGACTTTTTTTTATAGAATTGAAAAAAGATTTTACCGACATTGATCGCTTCCAATCTTCACGGGTTCCCGATGACTCCTGAACAAGGTGGTGTTTTAGGATGGTGGCTGAGCATTGAGGCGCAGTCAGCCAATATGCAGACTAGGGTAGTTCGCCATCTACCAATCATGGTGATGGTGATGGCGCAAGGCAACCAGTGGTCTGCCTGAATGTTTTTGTCCTCATCCCCCGCAGCAGACACAACTTATGTCAGACTTTTGTTCATCTTTCTCGTGTCCCTGACCCGCGCGTGATCGAACATGACGTTTCCTGATGACATCTCAGACTCAAATCAGCTAAGCACCACTCATGCCGTGGCGACGCCCGAAAACCCTGGTTTTGACTTCGTGCTGGTCAACCCAGAGGCTCCTCCAGAGTATGTGGGCGTAGGCAGTGCTCTGACATCCCAACGAAGGGAAACTGCAGAGTCTGGCCCTGTGTACAAGACGGCAAGGAAATTGGGTGCGCTCTTCGGATCCATTACGCCCGATGCCTCAAGGGTTATCACGGCCTATGGAAAAAGAGCAACCGAGATTGTAGAGTTGCCGGGTGTAAACCCCTCTGGCACTGAGAATCATGGACCGTTTGCCTCGCTCGTCGGTGTCGATGCCACCTCCGTTTGGGCAGCCGCAAAAGCTGGCCATTCAGCCATTGCTGTGCACCTCTTGGCCTGTCTGCTGGCCCGCGTATTCGATCCCGCTCAGGCAACTTCGGTTTGGACAGAGCTCATATATGAACGTCGGCGCGAGCTAGAGCGCGACTGCTCTCATGCCGAAACCAAACAGCAAGATATCTCACGAGACGAGCTTCGAGCGTGGGATGCAAGTACACGTGCCTGGTTTCACAGTGCTGATGTCGCAATGCTGAAGCAGGACAGACGCTTTCAACTGCACTTGCAAAATACCAATTTGCCCATGAAAGAAGCAGGTTCCTTATACCGAAACATCATAGATGCCTGGACAGAATCAATAGTGGGCGTGGAACGCCTTTTGAGCGGAGAACATCAAACTGCTTTGGATGGAGCCATTCTTCTGGCGTTGTCTTCGTGGCATTTGTACCCTGATCTCATAATTGCAGGGGAAGAGGAGACGAACGTAAAATTCAACGACTCCCTGTTCCACTTCGAAGATATATCAACGGTTGGCTTAACTATCCCAAACTATGGCCAAAGCGACATGGGTAGGATCTGTTGGCCTCTCACCCTTTCGCATTACAAACGGTCCGGCGAGTCATTCACGATTGTTGGTGAAGCCAACAGCCGGCTCAAAATTGATGAACTTCATTTGGTGGCTTTAGGAGGCTTGTTCAAGTCCTGGCGGGTTCGATATGATCAACTTGTCCCAGCGGCAAACTGGCTCTTATCCTTATGGGAATGTCTCAAGGCATCACGACGGAAAGAAAACGGGCATTATTGGCTTGAGATAATGGCATCTGCTTCTCAGAGCCTACTCGCGTCCACAGGAAAGGAGAGAGAGATTTATGACGCTCTTTTCGGCCTCGGCTATCGTCGCGGAGAAGGCATGTTCTCCCAACAGACAGGGAAACGATGCATGCCCTGGTTTGGACTCCGATCTCCTCACATTCTTGGTGCCTTATCTTGCTCAACCTATACAGAATGTGGAATTCGGTACCTTCGAGGCATTGCAGACGTGGCAAATTTCAAGTGTGAGGAGGCGATAATCTCTGTGATTTCCGCTGAGAAAGTTGAAAAGGAGCAATTATACGTCACTGCAGTCCCGCACGACGCCGGTTTGTTTATAAAAACGGACTCTCCCTCTCAAGATGATGTTCCTGAATTGAAGTTCGATGGGCCTAATAAGGCTCATGATCAAGCACCACCAGATCTTGCTGCTCCACTTTCGCGTGAAGAAAGGCGCGCAGCAAGGAAGGGTAAAGGCCGTGCTCAACAACGCTACACGTCTCGAACTGGCCCTTGCCATGGAAGATGGTCTTGGTCTTTGAAGCTGAATGGCAGACCCCAATCTCTGCATGAAGACCCGAATGCTGTTGAAGGAGAGTCATTTTGTCGTCTAGACACTTCTGGCAAGATATTCGATGGGTCTTCCGGCCTGTATCGTGATTTCATATGCAACACCTCGCAGCTGGAGCTGCGGCATGCACCACTGCTTTTTTCTCGCCCACTAATAGAATGCAAATACCCTTGCAAGTGCATCGCTCAGGGTAATGCAAATGCAATCTTCGGGAGATATCTGCATAGCGGCCAAGAGACATTCAAGCTGTGGATGAAAGGCATACCATCAGACGTCGCCGTGCAAAATATTCAGCGTCTACAAAACGGTTCTCTCGACAACTTGCTGAGTATTTCTGCCGCTACGCGGCAATTGAACAAAGGAAAGCTGAATTGCAAACTCCTTCGCCAATACCTCGATGGTGCGGATCCATACGAGACTGACAGCCATGCCAAGACTGTCTTCGAGCTCATGGGCGCAGAAAGGGGACAATGCGAGGCAACTATTGAAGCATTGAGGAACCTTGCCACCGCTACCGATATCTATGCCAATCTTGAAGGTGCTACCATCTCGAGCGCCATCCTCGAGACCGGGTTGGTGGATGCAAAATGGGGACTGAAAGGTGATTTGGCTTTTATCACTCGCTCCATGGCTTTCAGCTGCATCGCGATGCTGGAAACTGGTCACCTCAATGCAGAACCTCAAGAATTCTATCGGGTCATAGCTCTGTCATCAGGCAGTTCATTGTTCGCGCCGTCGCGGCTTCTTTGCGACCCTACTCGTCACGTTCCTGACAGTTCCATGACTCGCATCACTGGTAACGTTGGGCGGTCCGGGCTCAGCCTTTTGATCCCACCGTCTGTGGCACCGCGGATTCGGAGCCCATCGTCTGGCGTAGTGGACCATGCCCCATTTAATGGCGAGCGGGAAAACAGCTTCGATGGCACCTCTCTACAGATTTCGCTCCTGAAGAATGAAATTCCGCTAGGCTATGGCGTTTCTGATATTATCGACCATGAAGCGTTCTTCGCCGAGGCCGTAGTGTCAGTACAGGACCAGGGCAAATGGGTTGCCGACTTGGATATTTTGAGGCTCTTTGATGAGAAGCTTCCCAATATCATCAGAGCCAATCGGATGGCATGTCGGCGCAATCATGCAGAATCCTCCACTGATACTAGAAATGAGCTAGACTTTGAGCCAGTATCAGTAGATTCGTGGGAGCAGATTCTCGACTTGAATCCAAAAACAGCCGTAGTTCGTACCCACGGAAACTGGGTAGCCCGTCTTGCCACCGCAGGAGTTTTGACACAGGTTCAGGTGACGAACAAATTTCAAGAGGAGTATCCCAACACTCAAGCAGAGATCCGGAGTGAAAATAACAAGGGTATCTTCATTCTTGAAGAAAGCAAGGACGTTTGTTGGACTTGCCTTTTAAAAAGACTACTTCGGGTCACTCCAAAAGAGAGTGAGAACGTGAACTTGAAATTAATTAGTTAAAAGCAAAATACAGCTATTTTGCACCTTATTTATGTAAGCAAGCCAGAGAAATTAAGTTCATGAGCCAACCGTCGTGAACATTCCGGCTATGCTTCTACTTGGATTGTATGAGCGCTGCTTGCCTCGATTCGGCGAACTGATTGACATCATGAAAAATCCCTTTAGCAACAGAAAAATTGAATCATCCCCACTTTCTGTCAGATTTGAGGGTAAAAGATTGTGTATTGTTGTCCTGTTGTCAGGCTCTGTGTTCCTCTCTGTCTTCTCTGCTGTCGCAGCCCTTCAGACTGCTGATCTAATTATATAGTCATGTTCCAGTTCTGTCAGAAATGATAATATTACGGAAAGTATTGCTTCCGACGTAGCTGTTTCACCATGGCCTCGGATACGGCATATCCGTTATCCTTTGCTAGGCCTCCAGCCTGTAACAGTAGCGCCTATTTGTTGCTGACGTATCTGACACTTTCCAAGAAAAGAAAGAGAGAATATGAATGAATGATTATTGCCCTATTAACTTATTGCAGCAAATATATTTGGATTGTTCATTCCGCCCAGGTCACCCTTCAAGGCTGGTTGATTGGCATGAGTCCCTCACGTCTCTAAACCGCAAAATTCACAATCCCGTACCCATTTTCAGCATGCATGTCCGTGGTCGCCGATTGGTTTTCTAAAAAGATGACAGCAGGGGTTTGGAAAGCCCAAGTATTATATGAAAGTCCAGCAGCTTACATAGGCTCAATAAATATCTCAGCGTCGTAGCATCTCACTCGGCTCGATAGCATAGCATTTCTCCCCGGTCCACCATTCTTACAGCGTTCTATGGCACTCATTTTCATCTTATTTCTGGTCATCTTGCCTCCACTATTTCAGAGCTGTTGGGTCTCCCATGGCAAAGGGTTCCTGAAACCCCTGTCGGATGGTGGATCACAACGACCAAAAACTGGCAGAAATATAACTTGGCAGAACGTCGCTTGACGACTCCGGTAGAGCCAGACGAAGTTTCAGTTCCACACCTCATCTTGTTAAACAGGGGTAGACAAAACCTCGCCAACTCCTCTGCGCTCATGATTGAGAGCATTACATCACGTGCAAGATAGAGAGCACGAAGCGACCATCAGTCATCCAGACATTATGCGCATTTTTAGCAACATAAAATCCTAAGACATTCCACTGGCAAACAGAGGGATTCAAGAATCTTCAGAGAAGCATTCCAACTGCAATTCCCGAAACAAGGGTGGATTCTACGCCGCTTAAAATACAGAAATGCCTACTGTCACCACAAAGAGATAATACCAACACCCTCTTTTATTAGTCTTTTCCAGAGACAGAATAATTGCATTCTGAGAGGCAGCAAAGCAAGCTTCGGTCCCCTGGAAAGATGAATATATTCAAGGCATGGAGCTTCGGTTCCTTGAAAGCTAGCCGAAAAGAAGAGAATTGGACATTTTCTGACATCAGTTTCCCCTCGTGATAGCAAGTTATCATATATGGAGTACACAAATGTGATTAGTATTATTGTGATCTTGTGAAGAAGGGTTGTCAAAGAAGGAGTATAACAGCAATTGTAAGACATGTACAGATCAAACTGAGCTGTTAACCAGTGTATACGCTAATCCGCTTCTCTTTCTTAGGTATTTGCTTCTTTCTTTATTTTTTAGTACTATTATTTTTGAAAAGTCTGGGACGTGCTCTTCTCCTGAAAGCCTACAAACATTAACCTATCGTTGACAACGACGCTCATCACCAAGTCACATTCAGCATGGTGATTTAAATTTACCCTAGAGTAGATGAGCAAGTGACATCTTCGGCGGTGAGATATGTCGGCGTTTTGGCCGGTTAAGTAAACCACATGGCATCATAACTTGATTTTAAGAAGCCGAATGCGACAAGCAAAGTTGGCACTGTGGCAAGATTCAGTTCGGGGCAGAACTCAAAGTGAAGATGGCCCTTGCTGTTTCAAACAGCCGTGATGCGCCCCGGCAACTCAAACACTGCAGAATACCACAGTAGCATTGTCGCAACGTCCATAGATAAGCGGGTTACCAAATCTATGGGACGGACGAGAGTGAAACGAACGTGCCGGGGTAGACCCTGGGCGGGAGCCGACCTCCAGCGGGATTTTTTCCGCCTTGGCCGGGCGGCTCCACTGCCCCCTGACGGCCGCGTAATTTTCTCCCGACTTAGACTCTCACACTATGGCGAAAGGAGAATGACTCGTTTGCTTTGGCCAAGTGGTGCCATTCCTTGTGCTCAATTGACGTTGATTTGGCCGAGCCTAATCTATTAGTTTTTGTTTCGCATCACACACGACGACGGCACATGGTCCGAAAAAAAAAACCGAGCTAGCGGAAGAAGACGTGCTGATTGGTAAATAGCGTGGGGAGTTGGATTTGCTGAGCCGAGAGGGGTGAGAGATACGAAGGTTGACTTTTGTCTCCGCCGAGATGCATCAAGCATACGATCAGAAAAGTGCGGGGGGTCAAGTCGACTCCAGAAAGTGGGAGAGGTAAACACTCGTTGCCTCTCCATCTCGGACAGCCTGAGCCAATGGTTCCGTTTGTTCATTTACACATCGTGCCATCGGAAATTTGGCCCTGCTGACTCCATTGTTATACGTGCCGGCAGGGGTCATTTCCTCAGACGCATCGTCTGGGGAAATTTATGAGCAAAGCTTACTGCGCAGATTTCATCATGCAGAGTCTAGTTGATCCATCACAGCCTTCAAAAGAGGATTCGCCAGGTTCGCATAATATCAATTTGGGTATATTGTTTTAGTACGCACGCTACTCTGCTTCATGGCGTAAATTTTGACTATATCCGATTTTCCCAACCTCCAGGGTAGACTGGGACATCACGAGTTTCCCTTGGCCTGCTGCTGCCTGAGACCTCCACCTGGTGCTGGTTGAAAGGCAGGCTATGTCTCGAAACACTCTCTTGCTCAATTTCCCGCGTGATGTGGATAATGTGATCCATTGATCCATCGGTGCTATCCTTGTCCTGAAAATGCTCCTCATGGTCGTTGTATGTTCTATTGCCGCTAGGATTCGAAAGCTTGAAGTGGGTGCGTCGCCCGCTCGTGCCGCCAATAGTGACCAGGTTGACATCGTTGGATCGCCCGGATTGTTTGTCGCTTGCGCCGTATGAAGGAGCTAAGCTGCGAAAGAGCAGTCGTAACATGGGCATAGAACCGGCTATGATCCCCAAATCGCACTCGAGCACCGTAAGCAGCACGATTTTGCCAATCTCGTCTACAAAATGCCAGGTTAGCATGCTCGTTTCCCGCAATCTCGTCTTTTCCCCTGAAAGGATTTAGGAAAGAAACTTACAATACCGGTTAGAAGGCGTGGTATACGCCCACGTGTAGGTAATACGAATCGTAGTGGCGACTGATGCAAATACACCCAGCGACAAGATGCCAATTGTTAGGATCTTGGTCATCTTTGGTAGCTGAAGATGGCGGAGTAGAAGCATTGGCAGTATTGTGGTGCTGATGTCGGTAAAGATGTTCGAGGCTGAAACGAAGTATGACACGTTCAAGATAACCGCTTGGCCAGAGGTGCAATCTCCCGGCTTACCCCATGCTGCCGATACAGGCTTGCATTGGAAGATGGCCACAGGCCATGAGATCTGCCAAACGATCCAGCTGAAGGCGAACAGAGCCCAAAGGATGTTGGTATAGGTCTTGTTTACGTTCTTGGCAAGGCGTAGAAGCGTCCAGATAATGCTGGACTTGATCAGCGCACCATCCAAGACATATAGGAACTGCCAAATGATTGTCCACAAGCCCATCTTGTATTGCATGCCGACCGTGATGACGTTGTCGTGTGATCCGATACCACTGTACGAGAGAACCATGACAGCAGCATTGTGTCCCAGATTGACAAGCTGCAAGAGGTGTCAGTGATTCGTAACGCAGAGCTGTCTCTGTGCAAGACTTACCCATCCGGCAAGCATCAACCAGTCCTCAACGGCGAATGCATGTGCAGACACCCGAATGTAGAACCTCAGGAGAACGACGAAGCTGGACAAGGCAGTGCACACAATGGTGACTACCAGCAGGATAAGCGCCAGCCCCTCCGGTTGGATAGGCTCATATTTTGTCGTGGTCAAATCCTTCGCCATCTTTACACCGCGTCGAATTTTCAGCTTTGTCGTCCTCCACGACCAAAAGTGAACGTTTTCGCATGCGCCCAAGTGCCGGACGGGAACTCTTTTCAAAGACGAGTCACGACCTTCTCCACATTGACTCCTATCCCTGATTTTTTTTTTTCGTATGGTAGCACCGTCACTGGAGAGGCCCGTCCAGTCTTCGAAAATTAGGTAGGATTGCTTGTGGTTGGGCAAAAGCCTTCATCAATTGATTCAGCAAACATCAGTGCCGTCAACATGCCAGGGGGACCAGGTAAATTATGAAGGGGCCCTGAAATACTCCACATCCGGCAAACCTGCCCGGCTGCAGTTAATGCACAATATTCTCGGTAGACAGGTTTCAAGCCCGTCTAGTAGAAGACCCTGCGAATTGAGAGAAATACTGGAGTCTTTTCTCTTTGCGGTTTAGTCGTCCACCTTTAGAGTTGGCCCCATGTGACCCAGAGGCAGAGCAATCATGCCGCTCCAGGTGGGTTACCCCCCCCGTTAGCATTCTCCCAGACAAATGTCAATATTACGGCGGGTCACATAGGTCGGAGTTAAAATTTTGTCTTCATTGAGACGGGGTATAATTATCCGATCAGGATTTGCAACCGGATTCACATCCGGAGGTGGATTCGCGGCGGGATGATCTTCCAAAAAAGCTGGATGAAATGATCGTCTTCGCCAACACCTACACGATACCCACACAACAGCAAATCTCCATCGACAATCTACGGCTCACACTGGACAGTATAGCTTTGCTTCATTCGTGCAACCCATGGACGAAAACAAAGGTGCGTTCCTGGCCTGTCAGCACCCTGCCATTTTCGTTTTCGGTGCTTAGAGTTCGCTCTAGGGGCGCTCCGCACCGTTTCCCCGTCACTCCCGGTCTGCCGGTATTACAGTTTGCCGGGTGTTGTCTCATGCCTTAGCACCAACCAAATAACATTCCACCCTCAAGGCATGGTGGAGTTTAATGAGAAGCCTCCCGGCCTCGCTTGGCCGTGCATACGCTCATAGCAGTGGGCGCTGCAGGGAGCGACCTGGTGGTGGTGTTGTAGGGCTTAGCCAAGAAGGGAGATGCCTTTCCCCATCCGTACAAGCCCTGTCCGAAATGCGACCTCCGAAATCTCGGAGGACGCTAACTTGACGGAAGCTTTTAGCGCGGACCACGCCCCCACTCCCCCCTATTGTATCTCAGCCGCAGCGTTCAACCTAGTCTGCCGCGTATGTCTGCCAACTGCGAAAGCGATTTGCCTCGTCACGCAGAGAACCACGCCATCCAAACCTACCCATTTGAAACTACTACCCCGGCCACGTTCAAGGACCTCAATTGGCACGGCAAGCTGGGCACCTACATGGATGGCACTTTGAAACTTCTCAGTGTGCAAGAGGTCCCCTGGGATTGCCGTTTTACGGAAAGTTCCCCTGAGAGCATCAGTGTAGCATTCGTATCTGTTGTTGGTAAACGAATGCCCGTTAGTTACAAGACTACTTGGCTTATCAGCCCACACTGCGGAGGTCGGCGCTCAACACTTTAAACAATATTGACTCGGGCCGATGTGCACGAGACGCACGTTCAATATGGTGTTACGAGGTGATGCGGCGAGGTGATTTTACGAAGAGGGCAGTACCTACATTGTGGCAATGGAGGAGAGAGCATTTCAAACAACTCCATTCATAAAAATGTAGCATGTAAAAAAAAACAGGCTGTAGACTCAACCGGGTGATCCAGGAACCAAGCCACAAAGGTGGCATACAATTAGAGCACTAAAAAGAAATAATACTTGCATTGACAGATGCAAGGCCGATCTATACTCGATTAGATTTAAATTCGGGTCTCAATTGCCGAATATGTCAATAGATTGCCAAAACGTTTCTTGCATAGCGCGGAGAGCAGACACAGGCCACAGCTTGTGATACAGCGCCAAGCAAAATTATGCCTCAGGTGGTTATCCTTGTCTCGTGGGTCTGCGAGAACTTTACTTCGAGCCGAAACTAAAGCAGGTCCCGGCTGGGCATCTAATAACCGAGAGACGTGTTTCATCAACAAGCAGACGATTTAGCTATTATTTAAATATTCCGGCAGCTGTCACGCTCGCTTTCCTATCCAAAAACGTCTAATTCATAACATTCACATAAGCAAGAACAAAACATGACTGAAACAGCAGCAGAGCAGCTTCCCCAGCTCCCCGCGGGCTTGACGCCTGAGTGGCTGGGCGAGAAGCTCGGGCACAAGATCAAGTCTCTCGAGAATACGCGGAATATCTGGGGAACGGCGAGTAAGCTGTTCTACAGCATCACATACGAGGACGAGAGCGATGCCGAGAGACCCAAAGACATCTGCATCAAGGGCGTCTTCGACCCCAAAATGATTGAAGCGCAGCCTTGGACGGTCAGCCTGGCGCAGCGTGAAGCCGATTTCTTCTCCAAGGTGGCGCCCAACGTGAAGAACATGGTCTTTCCCAAGGGGTGGTGGAGCGGAACAAGCGAGACTCAGGGCATCGCCATCATGAACGACCTGACTCCCGAGGGATGCACCTTCGCTCCCGAGGTTGCTTCATACCCGGTTGAGAAAGTGATGAACGGTGTTGAGTCGCTGGCCGGTCTGCATGCCCAGTACTGGGGTCAGAGCCAAGAGGATCACCCATGTAAGGGACCCCCCCCCCCCCCCCCCCCTTTTTTTTTTCTCCGTACCCGACCTCTTTTTTCCCCGTCCATCACAGCCTCCAGACACTAGACTAACCGGCCGACAGGGATCTGGAACAACTACGACCCAGCCATGAAGTTCATGTGCACGCCTTGGGATGATGTGGTTCGCACCCCGGGACGACCCGAGTTGCCCGAGTATCTCATGGACGGCAAGCGATGCAATGAGGCCCTTGATCGCTACTATGCGGAGCGCAACCCGCGATTCCGCACCCTTCTCCACGGGGACACCCACATCGGAAACATCTATTTTACAGCCGACGGCAAGATTGGCTTTCTGGACTGGTCCGCCTTCCACTTCGGGTCATGCTTCCACGACATTGTGTACTTCATGACTGCTCTGTTGACCGTTGAGGACCGCCGCGCCCACGAGATGGAGATCCTGGACCACTACCTTGAGACGCTGCACCGTCTCGGAGGTCCCAAGTTTGACCGCCACAACGATCCAGAGGTCATGATCGAGTACAAGCGGTCATTCATGACCAACGTCATTTGGCTCATCTGCCCCGATGGCCTGCAGAGCAAGGAGCGTGTCGCCAACTTGTGCGAGCGCACCGTTGCCACTTACAACGACCACAGGGTCATTGATGTTATTCTCAGCCAGCCCAAGCCTTCCGCTTAAAGAAGAAGAAAAGTCAGGGGCTGGGGATTTATTCGCAGTTGATACATAAGTTAGAGCGATGTAGTTGAATTGCAAGACAGACAATCCATCTGTAATAAAAAAAAAGCACACACATCAACAAATGCACGTGCGAAACTAGTGATGTAGACAACAAATACAATTCGTCAAAATACGATTCTCTTCCTAACCCTTGGAGATAAGGTTTTTGTCCCGGACGCACCCCAACTTTTTCGGCAAGCAACCATGGTAAATCCTTCAGGTTGGGAACCCCCACCATCAGCGTCGTATTCCTACTAAATGGCTCGAACTGCCAGAAGAGGAAATTTTTCCACGCGTTCGGCGCGAGTTGACTTAGTCTCTCTCTTCTCGCCGAAGCTATAGCCAAGATCGGGTTTGAAACGTTTCGTTTACATCATATGACGGTTGCCGCATCGGCCATCGAAACGTAATCACGGCATGGTGGAGCAAACTCACCGCCACTCCCCCGAAATCTTAACCCGTTCTTGCCAGGGCCGTGCCAGACTCTAGCTTCTTGAGGGGCAGGCCGAAGCCTCGTTTTGCGCCGATCCGACCCCTGCGCTCGCCTGATTCACCAATGGCCGAAAAACCTTTAAAGTTGTATTTAGAGCTTCCAAGGCGTGTTGCGAGAACGAAGCACCATACCACTTCCCATCGTTAGTTTAGCGTCAGGCTATCCAGTTGGTAATTAGGTTTAGACTCTCGGGCAAGACTCGTAGTCAAGGAAATTGCAAAGGGAGGTGATGGAGTGCCCCAAGCCGGCTTGCAAGAACCCACTTCCCAGACAAAAGTGAGGCTCGACATCCGCAGGGGGGGTTCAGCTGGGAAAATGTTATCGGTTGTATCGGAGATATTCCGATGGACTTAAATAGCTGCGCCCCTCGGTAGGCCATTGCGAAAATGGGGATATCAACAGCATCGTTTCACAGATATTAATCGTTCACTCTTAATTCGACAACATGGCTGCCGCAGTTTCTGAGGTACATACCACTCCCAGGGACTTTTTCTTCTTCTTGAGAATCTTGTACTAACTTGGTTCACAGAGATCAGTCCTTTCCATCCGAGAAACCCTCTCGCATTTTGTCGACGGTGTTACTGGAGGTCGTCAGATAGACAATGATGCCCTCACCTTGACACCGATTGACCAGCTCCATGCCGAGGTGGTAAGACAGCTCAAAGCCTCGAGCCTGGGCGCCCACCTGGACCTGATCAACTCCAAGAATCAATTCATCAATGCCTGCCATGTGGCGGCTGACTTTGTTTCTTCGCATCCGCTGGCGTACCAGGCCATTGTGGCCCAGCTGACCATCTTCTTCTTCCACGCCGAGGACATTCTGGAGAACAAGCCCGAGGCGCTGCGGAAATTTCAGCTCAACGTGGCCACGGGTCAGCCGTGCGGCGACCCCGTGCTCGACTGGTACGTCCGCGAGCTGACGCCCAAGCTGTGGGAGCACTTTGACCCGCTCGTGGCCAACATGATTGTCGTGGCGTGCCACGACTTCATCAACGGCATCGGCATCGAGCTGCTGACCACCGACGCCGAGGTCAACCGGGAGGCTCCCAACTTCCCCGACTGGCTGCGCTTCAAGACGGGGCTGTCCCCCATGTACGCGCTGCTCGCGCTGGCGCGCACCTCGGACCCGAACCTGCCCACCGGCGGGTACGAGAAGTTTGTCCAGACGGTCCCGGACGTCATCCTCTTCACGAACATTGTCAACGACGTCATCTCCTTCTACAAGGAGCTCCTGGCCGGTGAGACGGGCAACTACATCGACATGCGGGCCCAGAGGGATGGCGTCGACGTGGTGACGGCCCTGCGCGCCATGGCCGACGAGGGCATCACCATCCGCGAGCGAGTCCTTGCCGCCCTTGCTGAGGAGCCAGAGTACCGCGACAACTTTGATGTGTACGCCAAGGGCATCACTCACTTCCATACCTCGTCTCCGCGATATCGCCTTTTGGAGCTCTTTGATGCCCCTCGCAATGAATAATTTTTTACCGGTTCGGCGTCATGTATATAGCAATTCGTTTGCGTGGGTTAGTGGTGGAGTTGATTTAGATTTAAAGTGTCACACAGCAATGTTTAAAATATTCCAAATGCCTTGAGCACAGAGCCCGCGTGCATTGTGTCATGTCTACAGATGCCCAATCCCATCTGTTTTATTCAGTAAAAATCGCCGCCCTCACGGCGAGGCAGACTTAAACAAAGTCATATGGGACCCTTATGGGTCTATGTACAGATTCCGCCCGCCCTCGTCGCAGCTAATCTTTCACTGCTTCTTATCGCATTTGGGTTCACTGGAGAAGCACTGGAATAATGAAAGGTGAATTTAGAGTGCAGTATTTGCAAAAGGCACCCAGTATTGCATCTCGCTACAGCCACCATTGTTAACGGAGATAGCGGATTCAATAACGAGCCGTAAGCAAACTGTGGAGACCTCAAGGTTTCTTGGCAACAAAGCAATCAATTCAACTGGTTAAAGCTCAGACAGCCATAACTTAACAGGCGACTGCTTTGATCAATTTAATTGTGTGCTTGCATCTATGGACCTAACACTCACAGAATTATGAATCCAGCAGCAACCCAGTGAAACTACCCTACTGCACAAATTCTACTGTGCTGGCTCGGGTCACAAATTGAGACACCGCTACGGATTAACGGATCGGACCTCCGGAATCATAGCGTCTCCTACAGGGACAAAAGGGTCAACATCAAGAGTATAAAAATATTGCTTGCCTTGACTTGCATACCGCACTTTGCACTGCTACATCTATCTGATAACGACATGCATTGCATCATCACAACCAAAAGAAACAAACCTCTTCACCGCTATGGACCCAGGGAGAGAAAATGCCTTCCAAACACTTCCCGTCGAACTGCTGATAAAAATCTCTACAATGTTGCCGCCGCTAGACCGAGCATCGCTGGCTCTTACGGATCGGCATTTGCACTCGGCCATTGGTCACTCCTTAAGCCTCAGCCCAGAATGCCGCTACCTATTCCTTTCACGTTTAGAAAAGGATGGGGTCTGGCTGTCGGAATTTCTATGTCAGTCCTGCCGAAAGTTCCATCTCCCCCGAAAATGCAGGACATGGACTGCACGAGAAGGCAGGCGAGCTTGCATCTCCCAAGGCGACGAGAGAGTGATCCAGCATGTGGATTCACCTCACCTGCCAGCCCAGGTGTATTTTGATATCCTAGCCGTCATGTCTCGAAGCTATAGATTCGGACATGAATTATATGGCCTTGGCAATCTGGAATCTTGCTACCGGGATTCATACAAAGATGCAAAAATGAGCATCAAGATCACAGCGAGAAAACCACAAGGGTTCTTTTTGCTAAAGACGGAGATCATGCTATCTCCTTCGCCCAACCGGAAAAATGCATTAGAGTGCATGCCCATGCTCCGAAACCTGCTGGAGAAGGACCCCAACCTTGTCAAAATATGCCAGCATGTCATGTGGGTTCATGTTTGGCCATTTGTTTTCAAATCAAGCGGCACATGGAGAAAACCACCAGGCCAAAAGTTGCAAGGTGGCGTTATAGGATTTCTTGATGTGGCCCAAAAGGATCTGCATCGATGCCTTTGGACACATCAAAGAACTTGTTGGATTCGGTGCAAGGCAAGTTCTAGACTCGAGTGCGCTTTCGAGAGACTCTGGGCGTGTGAGTTTTGCTCAACCAACTACAGCATGACGACTCTTCATATTGGGGATATCTATTTGGGGACCAATATCCTGGTCTTGACTTCATGGAAGAATCTAGGCAAAGGACAGGACGTATATGACAGGCACTGGAGAGAGCATTTGCGCACGTTGGAAGATGCTCCCAGGACAACTCGACCAGGTGCTCTGTGGACCATCGCACCAATGTTTGAGGAGGGGGCAGTAAGAGCAACTTGGTTTTCTTACTATCCCTCTGTGCGCGACGTCCCCAGCGACTTTTTCCCTCAGACCTGATATTTTGGTCGAGGGAAATGGTATCAGCACCCGATAGCCAACCCCATAGTAAGTTTTTTTTTTAGCGAGCGAGCTGAGGGCTTCTTCAAGAGAGAAGAAGGATCATGTACATAACGGACTGGTGCTAACAATTTTCAACTATATTAGCCTTTTTCGCAGCCTGCTCCTTGGTTTCTGACCTTGATGGGCTCCTGTTCCCACCAGCGGAACGGCCTTTACAAATTACTTCAAAAATAATGCTGGGGGCACATTTTACGAACTGAAATCCAATCATCCAATGCATCTGCATCGATGATATTCATTGTTTCACATAGGCTCTTGTATTTACTTCTGAATAAAAGAACAAGCTGTAGGCTCAACCGGGTGATCCAGGAACCAGGCAACAAAGGTGGCATACAATTAGATTTATACAAAAGGGTTGGTTATAAAAAGCTT
This sequence comes from Calonectria crousiana, assembly GCA_013406985.1. NCBI lineage: Eukaryota > Fungi > Ascomycota > Sordariomycetes > Hypocreales > Nectriaceae > Calonectria > Calonectria crousiana. Next base: position 49,473 of record VTGD01000013.1, on the reverse strand, counting down.
ATTGCCATAATCAAAAGAACAAGTACCTCAATATCCTCTTCTAATCAAATTTTGTCCTCATAAATCAAAGATATGATTAGCTTCTTATTATTTAAAATACCTCTTGCCAAGATTAATCAGCTCAATACACAGTATTCATCATCTAAGACAAATATTTATCACAATCACATTCGTCACCCAAAACAAACACTCATTGAATTCATTATCCAAAACACCAAATCACATCAATCACAATACATCGACGTGTCGTTATTGGTGAATCCGTGCATCCGAGCGCGGAGGCATATGCGGCAGGCACTCTCCGCACACGACCAATAGGCGCATCTAGAATGAACTAAAGACTCGATTATATCATCAAGTATCTATAATAATAAAGTGAAGGTAGATCATATAATGTGTAAACAGATATCTCGCTGAGGAGGTCATACCCAGAATTCAACTGGAATGATGTTCCCAGGCTGTGAACCGACCTTCGTCAGAGAGTTTAGACTAGAGTGCAAAATCACTCAAAAACCTACATCTGGAAGCTCCTATCTGTGGTCGTTGTAGTGAGGGGTCAAGCTGCGAGCCTCGACCTCAATCTCCCGAGCCCAAAACATCTGCCGATTTATCCACCTCACAGTGGTAATCCAGCTGGCGATTCCACAATCGGGACAGCCCCTTGCCTCTTAGAATTCATTCCTGCAGGTTCGCTTCTTATCAATCCCTATGCAAGTCATATGCTAGTTGGCTCTCTTTTTTTCTCTCCCATGATGTGTTTGGTTTCGCCAGGCGATAGATCTCATTGTATCAAACGGATACAGGGAAACATTGCAGTACGAGTTAGCGGAGTGTTCACTTCGTTTTTGCTGTAGTTGGCAATATGACACATTGTGTGCTGATGTTGGTCAACACCAGCACGCTGTTAATTGCCAACAATACCATCAAAAAACACAAAGGTTACAAAGGAATCAAATTTTCTCTCTTCCACTTCAGGATCAATAATGCTTACCAAGGCCGATTGGAACTATCATTACCACCAACCACGGTGCATGACATATTGCGTAGTGGTATGTACCCAAAGCGGGGAGCGAAGTGTTTTCAAATGTTCAGTTTTTAAAAAATGTCTGCAATAGTTGCGACTCAATTCATGATGAAACTAGCGTTCTTTTGCTGAGTGTCACTAATACTCTCGGATTAGGATTTCCAAGTCGCGATGAAAGGCCAATACCTTGTCGCACCAACTTCACACAAGTGCCCAGTTTGGTGATGCAACCACACATTAGTGAATTGGATATGTTTTCTGGCTCTTTTACACCACGGCAAGTGAGAAATTTTTTCATTGAGCAGGACGAATTCGGTTCGTCCCAATCCACATTCCCCTTCGCGATTACGATTAGAATTCGGTCAGCTGATACCACCAGAATTCACTACACGCAGCATATTCGGGAAGGCGGTCAAAGTTAGCAGAATTGGCGCACCCAACCAATCATACCAGCAGAGACGATGTCGCACCTCCTCATAAGCAAAAGCCAAATCTGATGGCAGCTTTGCTTCCTATTTTTGATCACCAAAAAGCTGCTCCTGGATCTGACCCATATTAAACGCACAAAGAAGAGGCGCACGCTCGTCAATCTATAAAGCAAACAACACAGGTCCGTGCGTATGTATGTATGCTGGAGTGCGCCCTCCGATCATTCCGGATCATGGACCTTGGGATGAAAAAAGATGACGAATCTGGACAATTTGCGCCAGTTCCGACCAGCATGAGCTCAGAATCACAAGGATCTACTATAATATATTCACATGAAAATGCAACGACCTGCTTGAGCAAGCGCCAACGACGCAATTGCCAAATCCTGGGCACTCAACTTATTGTGCCTGAGCATTGGGGTCCTGTGAGGGTTAGTCTTGGGACACAATCGGAGTACCCAGGGGCGAGAGATTCAGTTGATGAGGAAATGGAGGTTTTGATCGAAAAATTCCGCCGCCTGAGTGTCGAGTCGTCTGATCACACCTAATAACCACAAAGATATGGCGATGGCCAGGGGGCTTTTTGACTAAACACGTATTGAGATATGAAGTACACGAATTTATGACAACATTATTTTATTTGAAGACTGAATTATCCAATGATTTTCGTGCAGTGGTTTCGTTTGGAGAGCAATCAGTTTCGCTTGGATAGCCATGAGCATTACCCTAGAGCAGTCACCCACAAGCCTCGGTAAAACAACGCAGTCTTAGTGATCCAATGCCACGGTCTGGATTTCTTTGATGGGCAAACCTCTTTTCATAATGCAATCATGTCCATACCAGGCCTAGCGTGCGGGTTTTCGGCGCGCTCGGTCGGATTTGTCCCGTCCCTGGCACCGGTGGCCCAATCGCATTGTAGATCCAGATCATCGCCGGTTCACACCCAGTGCATGGTCCAGGTACGTGCAGGAGAAGCGGCCAACCGTAACGTTGCCACAGCTAAAAAATAACCATGAAGCACAGAGGATAGCTTCTAGGCCGGGCCGAAAGAGTCCAGAAACGTTCTTGGTCGGGCTTGAGGGGCGAACCGGACGCGCCGATTTGATGTTATTTATGGCACAGGAATACGAGGCTCCCCCACAGAATCCAGCGGCGGGGTTTTATTGGCCAGGTGATTCCAGGCCCACACAGACCTGACCAATCGGGAAGCACCTTCTAGAAATGGGGCCGGCTGTTCGATAGCCTATCTCAGGGTCTAGCCACCTGTGGACACTGAGACCAGCCCTGACCTCGTGATGCAGGTAGCTTGGCGTTGGAACATGTTTGGCTTGGTGTTTAGCGAAGTCGTGGGCTTGTCGTATATCCAGCCCGCTTTCATTTCATGTATAAAGACGGCCATTGAGCCCTCGATTCAATTCTCATCATCACTCATTACTTACATCTTCGCCCTCGAGCAATTCAATCGCTACTTTACCACCCTACCTCGACCAAAACTTACAAGCTATAACCAACAACACCACAACCATGCAGTTCTCCAGCATTCTCTCCATCTTCACTCTCGCCACTGCTGCTTCAGCTGTCACTGGTTAGTCTTCTCTCCAGCCCAGTTCCCTTTGTAAACACCAATACTAACACCGGCCAGTCTCTTATGACACTGGTTATGACAATGCTTCTCGATCCCTCTCTACCGTCTCTTGTTCCGATGGCTCCAATGGTCTCATGACCAAGTACCCCAGCTGGAAGACGCAGGGAAATATTCCTCGATTCCCCTACGTTGGTGGCGCCGAGTCTATTGCCGGCTGGAACTCTGCCAACTGCGGCCTTTGCTACAAGGCTACCTACGGCAGCAGGTCCATCTATGTCCTCGCCATTGACCACGCCGCCACCGGTCTCAACGTCGGCAAGACTGCCATGGATGCTCTTACCGGCAACCAGGCTACCAAGCTTGGCCGCATTGATACCACTGTTGTGCGTGTTGACAAGAAGTTTTGCGGCCTGTAAGAGGCTGAGTGTGGGAGAAAGGGTGGTTGATGCAAACGGATTTTAACCTTTTTTAATAAGTTCCAACACAAAAAGTGTTTTGGACTATGACTTCGGAGTACATTGGGTTTTGGATACATGATGAGATGGAAAGCGGCCATTACTATTGGCGATGGGGGGTTTGACGGATAGCGGAAATGGCTGATTGTCAATAAGACATTATTTCATATACAACAATCTTCATTGCTTTTGCCAAAACCCAACTATCCCCTATCCTTTCTCGTGGCTGTGCTCAAGTGCAATGTGGCGCTGAAAATTCTTTGAGACACTCGCTCGGCCCAGAGGAACATCTGCCTTTTCTTTAGGGGTAATGTGGCATGCCGTCATGGAGAGGTTGCAACCTCTGTGTCCATCGGCGATCGATCGAGGCACGGCGCATCCACGGCCACATATACACGCAGCGCCATGCCCAGAACCAACACAGCACCAATGATGGCGTGCGACAAGCCGATGTCCCACGATGGGACCCACGGCGCGCCCCACGCTCTGGCTTTTGCCGACGGCCACTTCATCGTGGAGATCTTGGAGCGTCACGAGCACCGCTGCGCGACGGTCGAGCAGCTGAGGCAGCACTTTGCGACGGGCACCAGCCATGACTATCCCGCCCACTGGTTCGAAGCACAGCTCATACACTACGGGCTCGAGCCGTCCAAGTCCAAGCCCGTGGCTCGCACCCGCCTGCACGATGCCCTCAACTCCGGCACCCTGGCCGTACCCGCCGGCATGGTCGAGATGGAAAAGAGGTTCAAGGCGGACTGGTTCGCCAAGCACGGGGCCCTCGACCAGGCCTCTCCCGTGTCCGCAGCGTCCAAGCCGGAGGGGCCCGCGGTCCTGGAAACGCGGCGACTTGGTGGGGTGAAGCGGAATGCAGAGGACGATGCCGACCCGGAGTTTGCGCTCAAGTCCAAAAAGTCGAAGCCGTCGTCTCCGAGATCAACTCCCGACGGCGCCTTGTCCGTTGGCGCCAAGATCTTTGTGCGCCGGAAGATAACCCGCAGCCCTTTCGCCCTGGAGCTCCAGCGTTGCTTCGACGATGGAGAATCTTCCTCGTCGGAAGAATCTGACGACGACGGCTCGCTCGACGGCTCGCTCGCGCCGCTGTCTGGCCCCTTCCGCGTCAACGGCCGCTACAACATCCGCTGCCTCAACGTGACCGAGAACTACCCGCACGGCGGCGGCTCGGGCTACAGCCTGGTGCTTGCCGTCGCGGGGCCCAGCATGTGGGCCAAGTTCCGGATAGGCCTCGTCGAAGGCGTCATGTACTTCCCGGAGAAGCCTGAGGGGGCGTCCTACGATCAGATACCCTTCAGCTGGCGCGGCAGGGAATCTGAGGGCCGCATCATGAGGAACGACGAAGCCAACAAGGGGTGGATCGAGTTCCTGGGCGCCGGCAGGGTCCGCGGGCAGCTCGACCACAAGAGCGTCAGCTTCAGCGGCCAGCGGTGCCTGGCGCCGCTTGATTCGACGCCCATAGATGCTTCCACGATGCAGAAGCTGTGGAACAAGTATGCAGAGATCGAGGGTGAGCGGGGACCGTTGCTACCTTTTTGGAACTGAGGTGTGCATTTTGCATGCTGGGATTGGTTGAAAGCTGGGGTTATTATTACTTGAGATTTTGTTTGGGAGGCGCGCTTGAGCTGGGCATCTGCAAGCTATTCAACCTATAAAAAAAAACCAAAGACCCAGCATATTTATTTGCGCTTGTACATGATGGCAATCGCAGGAACAAACGAGTTTTTGAACGTCATTTGCATTCCTTGACGCAAAATTTCCATCAGCTCTTTGCAAACCCACTTCCCTAATCTTGTCGCACATGGAGTCTCAGAGCCACAAAATGCCGATCTGAGATCTAATGGGGTGGGTTGTGTCTCCACAAGCCAAATCCCCCCCCCCAAAAAAAAAAAATATTCATCTGGCGACTCGGTGGGTGCGTGTGGGTTGACGATGCGAATTTGCCTCATTCGAGCCCCAACAATACGAGCCACGCCCGGTTAGCTCAATCGGTAGAGCGTGAGACTCTTAAGAGTACGCGATCTCAAGGTTGCGGGTTCGACCCCCGCATCGGGCTGTTCCTATATTACGATTGCGAGCGTTTGCGAGGCTTTCCTTTTTGGTGTTGTTGCACGTCTTGGCTGTGTCTTGGTGTGGTTTTTTTTTGGGCGTTGGATTGCCAGTACCTTATCGGATGCGATAAGAGCGGCCCGCCCCACCCGGCTGGATTGTGAGCCAACCAGCTCTCTCGCTTCATCAGGCATGCCATTGGCATGTTTGACAACAAGAACAGAATCAACAAGCCAGCCAAGAATAATCATTTTGATATGATGTTGTTTCTCTATATATTTACTTATGGAATAATCGCGCGAGATCTGAATGTGAACCTGCCACGTTGCCCGCGTCTCAGCAGCACTGCGGGCCTTTCTCTTTGTCTTGTTGCTTTTCTTCGCTCTAAACGATGGCAAATACCATACATCAGCTTTGCTTTTTTGTCAGAGATCCAAACTCGTGATAGGATGAGAGAAGGTCATTGCTGACGAGATTAGTGTACATTTATTCGTTTGGCGAATCCACGCCATTATGCCAGGCTTGTTTGCTACCGGCCTCCGCGCAAGAAATCATCCACTTGATTCTCCCCCGACTCCTGATTTTTCACATGCTCGTACCCCGGCCCGGATATGTTTCCACCAGCCCTTCTGTCGATAACTGGGATGCCAACGGTCGCGGCCCTCCCCGTCTTTCTCCACGGCCCAATCCCGGCGCTCTCCATGGCCGACTTGAGCAGCCAGTACTTGCAGTGGACATCCCACTCGTCCTGCCGCCACATTCCCTTCTGCGTCACGTGCGCCCGCCGGGCCATCTCCACGAGCGACTCGAGAACGAGGCTGGTGAGGATGATCAAGGCGCTAAACGAGACGACGAACATGAGGGCGGAAAAGTTAAAGTTTTGGTACCGGTTCGTCGTCGTGACTTTCTGATTCTCGCAGGCCTTCTTGGAGGCCTCGCGCAGCGGCTTGTTGGAAACCTGCGACAGCGGCGTGTAGACGAGGTAGCGCCCGTACATGTGCGGGCTGCTCAGGTCGATCCTGCCGAGAAATCGGATAATGTGGCCCTGGAGCATGGCGAGACCCGTCTCGAACCACAGCTTGGCCTCGTTTTGCCACTGGTTGTCCGGGAGAGCCGTGGACACAACGTCGCCCATGGTGAGGTCTCTTGCTTGAAGGCCTGGCATCAAAAAGGTCAGCCGTGAGATGATCCACAGGTGCGCCTTGAGCGAACTGTCTTGTCAGGCTTACCTGCTGCACCCAAGCTCCCCAGCCCGTGGGCTGCGGTGCCAGTGAGGGCTACCAATAGCGTGCTGCGATTTACCGCAATCATTTGGTTCTCATTGAGGTCCAGGGTTTGGGCCTGGAACCATGCTGCCGCAGGATGCGTGACGTTTGTGCATTTCCCAGTCACAGGGTTGCAGAACTGTATCTGGTCCAGACAGCCAATCAAGTTCATGTAGTTGCTTCCAAGGTAGCGGGCTGGATCCGTGCCCACAGTTCTTGATCCGTTGGCGAGGAACAGGGGATCGTAGACGGGCGTCGGATAGAGGACGGACTCTTGGCTCACGTAGCAAAGAGACAGATCAGCATCATCGCGATCAAAGGGGGCGGCCGCCCATTGTTCGGCTTTCAACAACCCTGAGTACCAATTACACCTATAAAATCAGCCATCATCAGTAATGCAAAGCGAGAAGCAGGAGGAGATGGTGTTGCAGTATTAGATTCCCATCCATAACGTACCCTGCTGAATACCCGGTCAGAGTGAGTGGAAAGGTCTGTCTGGTGATGGAAAAAATATCATTTGGAGTATTAGTAAGCCTAGTATAATTTGCCACGCTTACAGTATCATTGATTGTGATGTCGACGAGGTCGTCGGTGTAGACTGGCGAACAGGTGAGTACTTTTCGTATCTCGACACGATTCTCCTCGGGTGCGTTTTGGCCCAGATGGAAATGGGAATTGAGCCTTCCCGTGTCCAAAACCAAGGCAACATCCTTGGTCGACGTGTCGTTGGACAGGCACCGGCCTTGCCCAAAAAACGGGCACGCCGTCATCCGCTTCAAGTACGGAAGCCTCTTGATGGGGAACCTGGAAGAAGGAATCGACGAGGGCGGCATGTCGGCGTAGAACCACTTGGCGTAGAGGCGCGAATCCATGGCATCGTCTGCCAGAATCTTGGTCTGGTTCGGGTCGGGCGCAAAGTTGAGATACAGCGAAGACATGTCGACGTCCCATGCGCCACACCCCGGGGCTTTAGCCAGGACGACAACATCGGGCGTTTTCTGGGTCACCACGCTCGAGACGAATGTACCGGCCAATGTGAAAAGAACCAGGCAGGCCGTGGCTGCGAACATGATGGGGACAAGGCGCCTCCCCATGCGCATGCCTGTGCCGCTCCATGCCCAGGTCAGCAAGAAGACGTCGGTGATGGCGGACGTGGCTGTGATGCTGTTGCGCAGCAGCGTCTGCGTCTGCGCGTGCACGGGATCGGAGCGCCTCTCGGGATGTGCGCGCATCTGGTGCAGGGCGAACGTCATTATGTACCAGAACCTGGAGCCAGCCAGAGACACCAGCAAAGTCAGCGCCGAGATGAGGTAGCCGCCGTACGCGATGGACACTGTCAGCGTCAGCCGGCGGAGGCCATCGTGGGAATAGTCCCTCCAGACTCCGGTGAAGACCTCTTGATCCGTCATGGCGACGAGCGGACAGTATGTGTGGCGGCAGGTTCAGCGAAACATGAGAGCTGGCTTGCCGTGAGGTTGAGTGGTGTCTGTCTGGCAGAGGTGAGAGCGGACGGACCTGGGCAAAGGCAGAAAATGCCGGACAAAGGTGGCTTATAATAAGGATGCATCATTTGATGCTTCCGGGAGCGACTGATTTGCCAAGCCCTCAGCCACGCTGGCCGTGGTTGGGTTGGCCGACGCCCGAGCTGAGGTCTAGACCAGCCATGGTCTGGATTTCAAGACAGTGATAGGGCGCCACCCAGCCCACTGCAACAGCTAGATGGCCACCACTGCAATTAGGCTTTGATTCCAGTCAATGCACAAACAAGCTTATCCTGCCGCCCACATCCTTTCTTCTTACAATAGCGCAGGCGGATTGAGGCACTGACGTGCCACGGCTTGAATTGTATACCAAAGCGCCAGGCCTGTGGTCCCTTGCTGGGTGTGGGGCGGAAAGGACGCTTTATCAGCTTCTTCGGGATGCGTACCGAGTCGCTTCATGCTGCCAAGACAACGGCTGAAGGCGACAACGAAGCTAGCGTGGCACCATGTGTTCAGCCCTATGTCCCAAACGACGCTTCGAGTTAGGGAGCCAAGACTTGCTGTGCAAACTGCTGCAAAACTTGTCATAGGTCTGAATCACTTGTGGCAGGTAAAGGAGAAAATATAGGTGGTAAACTTTGCTTGGTGACATGTCAACATTCTCCCTGGCCTACGCCTTTGCTCCTTCAGGATCATGCGCCACCACTTCAATCTCCACTCGCATATCATCCTCACCCAACCGCGTTACACCAACACACGTCCAGATTGGTTGGTGATCAGGCATCCAGCGCCTAAAGTTCCGCACCATGGCTTCCAATGCCTCGTTGTTGATGGGCACGTGATACGAGTTGACGCGGTACACCTGCGCCCATCCCTTTCCGCCAGCATCCTTGAGGCATCGCTCAACATTCTCAAAAGCGAGGTCGATCTGAGCGTTGATTTCCTTCTCCAATTCTCCGGTCTTGGGGTCCCAGCCTCCTATGAACTCGCTGTCAGAATAAACCACTTCGCAATTGCTCCTGGGATCCTACCTTGGCCTGAACATTCGATCCGGTCGCCCACGCGCACGGCCTGGTTGTAAGAGAACTTTTCCCTCTTTTCAACTCCGGCGCCCTCATATGCGTAGTACTTTAAGTGAGACATCTTTTTTTCCTGCTTTGAATAGTTGGTGGTGATCTTGATTTTGGTGTCGCTGATAGTGCTGGGACAGCAGTGATCCGCTAGTCCTGTAGATAAAGAAGAGTATATAAAGAGGATGAGATTCGTCTTTCCATGGATCCAGGAGCATTTAAATATGGCTCAAAAGCTTTACTCATCAATCGTTTGGTTGCGTCAAAGTGCGGAATCTAAATTCCTCCAACCCCACTCTGGTGCCAGAACCTTCTCGTGCAACTGAAGTTGAACCCACGACCACCCTTATCGGAGCAGAGATGATTTTTTAATTATTTTTTTTTGTGAAAAAGAAATGGTGAACAAGTGACAGAAGTGAGTCATGACCAACACTTGGTTCATGATTCCTTTCGTCCTGATTTTTCTTCAACCCCACTCATGGTCAGGCTGTGTGAAGAAACGAGGCACAATCTCAATTGGTTTCGTTGGATTTGCAGCCAGGACAGAAAGGAAGAGAATCTTCAGTTTTGAATATTGATATCTTATCCAAACTCTCTTGTAAAGCATGAGGTCCTGGCTAGAAATCAAACATTACCACCCCAACATTATGACACCACAACGCTCTTCTCACCAAAGCCGATAGCCACTTCCAGTCGTCTCCAATCCGGGAAGTAAAAGCTCGCAATGAGCCTCTATATCATTTTGAGGCGAATGCTTTTCTATCTGTCGTCTGAATGGGTCTAATTATGGCGTGCCACGATCAATCGAGTGCTATATGGTGGCCTAGCGAGACTTCGAAGTGAATCATGTTCGCCAGGGCCGGGCACGCCAACACTGAACCTATCAGAGGTAAGAATAGCCCCGATTCAATTATCGATCATCATAATCCAGGATAATTCGAATTTTCCCAAGACCAAGCCCAATGTTCCATTCGGAGATGAGGATTTGATGGCCTAGTTAGCACCACCCAATGTTTCCCGCCATACACCATCGCTGTTGTCCAGTTGATTCATTAAATCTATTATCCCAGCCCACGTACCCAGAGAGAATTAATAAAAAACTTTATTTGCCGTGCACGGGGTTATTGCGGTGGACAACTAGCCTTAAATCCGAACCACAGTGCAAATGTGGAGCAGGCGGAGCGGAGCGGACATCACAACACAGGCATAGTGGGTTATGAGATCTTGGCGTGCCACCTTATCACGATAAACTAAATATTTCTCAGAGAGCGTTCCGAAAAATAACGTTATATCTTACCAATCTACCAATCTACTGTGCGGGAGCGCTATGTGGGATGGAACAAATGCTAATTAGAATTCACAATCGTGTGTGTAATCCAGGAACAAATTCAGAAATAAAAGAGACGATGTCGCGATATCTCTCGTAGCGCAGACTCACAAGTCAATCTTACCAACTTACTTCCACTCAATTCATCATCAAAATGTCTTCCCCAAAAATCATCGTTGTCCTCGGTGCCACCGGCAACCAGGGCGGCTCTGTTGCGAACACCTTTCTCGAGGAACCGGGATGGCAGGTTCGCGCCGTCACTCGCAACCCGTCGAGCGCAAAGGCGCAGAGCCTGGCAGCTCGCGGTGCCGAGGTGGTCCAAGCCGACATGGCCACGCCGGCCTCTCTAGAAGCGGCTTTCGAGGGCGCCAACGTCATCTTTGCCGTTAGCGACTTTTGGGGGCTCTACAACGATCCCAGCACCAAGGCGAGAGCAAACCCGGATCAGACGCTGAATGCATGGGTTGGCGAGCAGGAAGAGCAGCAGCTCAGAAGCGTCATTGACTTGGCTGCCCGGGTCCCAACCTTGGACCGGTTCGTGCTGTCTTCGCTTGTACACATGACAAAATGGTCCAAGGGCAAGTATACCCATGCTCACCACTTTGACGCAAAGGCGAGGGCGGAAGAGTACGGAAGAGAGAAGTATCCTCAACTGTGGGCAAAAACGAGCATCATCCTAGCCGGTTCTTTTCTCAACAACTACATTACCCATCCAATGCTTCAACCCGTCAAGGTAAGGTTGCAAAAAGAAAAGACAAACAAGCAAACTCAAGATTGGATATCTAACTGACCCCCTCTTTAGGGCGAGGATGGAACAGTGCAGTTTGTCGGGGTCTGGAAACCCGATCTCAAAATTTCGTTCATTGCTGCCGAGGAGGACACCGGACCTCTGACCAAATCCCTTATTCAAGAGCCTGCCGGCAAGAAACTCATCGGCTGCAGGGAGTCCCTAACAACCCAGGAGCTCGCGCAGGCGTTCACCAATGCTACGGGGCTAAAGGCAGAGGCCATCACCCTGTCCATGGAGCAGGCTTTTGGATCCTATCCACCCGGGCTGAAGGATGGGTTTGTGGACAACTTTAACTTTTTCAATGAGTTTGGATGCCACGGCGGTGGTGACCCGGAGGTAATCTTGCCTCAGGATGTGAGTTTTATTGAAAAAAAGAAAATCTCGTCTGTACACCACGCTAATTTGATTTATGAATTTTCAGTTGGAATCGCCCCCGGCTCTTGGTACGACTGAGGATTACTTCAAAAAGCATGACTGGTCAAAGATACTCAATTTGTAACGGAAGGATGGACTCGTCCTACTTTGGTGAAAGGGAACTGATTTTGAAACGACATGTTGCCATCTTGGCTCAGTTTATGGCAAATGGCGCTTTATTCGTATTTAATTCAGGGACCTTTCAGATTCAGATACCAAATTTAAATCACAACTCCCCTTGAATATTTATCACCAGGATAATAGGGCAAAATATGTACAGAAAATGTGATATTGGATGAACAGCTTCATCAGACAAGCAAGGCAGCTGCTTCCTGGCAAAGCCCTGCTATTCAACAAAACGTTCTATGCCCTGCTGGCAGCCACGCACGCATGCCTGGGCTAGATTGGTCTATCAAACAATAAAATCCTTGACAACAGTCAGGTAGTTTTCATACGCGACTCCAGTCGAAGGCTCCATGCTGAACAGGTAGGTTCCCCACCAGGGTCCGGCAGCCCACCACAGCCAACCCATCCAAACATCCGAGTTGTCCTTGAGGTACTGCAGCTCGTCCTTGACGGCGGCAATGCAGACCTCGTTGTTCGCACCGGCCGTTTCGCCGAGAACGCCCTTCTTGCCGTTCTCCTTGAGCCAGGCCGTGGCGGCCTCGAGCCTGCTCGAGCCAATGGTGCTGTTGACGCACGTCTCAGAGGTCCCGGAGCCGTCAGAGTCGAGGTACTGGTGCATCTCGTAGATGATCTTGTCCTGGGGATCCGTCAGGTCCTTGAGGGAGTCGCCGTTTCCGCTCGAGATCCAGGTCCAGGCGCCGGTGTAAGAGTTGCCCTCGACAAAGATGTACTGGGACGTGGCGCCGGCGCCGCGGATGGCAGTAATGGCGGCCTGGTTCAGCTGGGCCACCAAGGTGTTTTCCATGTCGTGGTACTCGTTGTTGGTGTCAAAGACCACCAGCTTGTTGTCGGCAAACTCGGTGGCAAGTGTCTTCCAGAAGCTACCAAATGCATCAACATCGGTGATGATCTCGGAGTAGTATCGGCCATAGTTGTGGGGGTCGAGAATGGCATAAGCGCCCTTGTCCGTGATGTGGGTAACGACGGACTTGATGCTGGTAAAGTAGGCTGTGTTGAGAGATCCGGTCAAGTTGTTTGGGATCATGCGCTCCATCAGGAAGGGGATGCGGAAGGCATTCATTCCAGCGTCAAACAGGGTCTGCATGGTTAGAAAATAGGTCCACCTGGATGTTCAAAGTTTATAGATACTTACATCAATTGCTGTAGTGTTTGGGAAAGTGTAGTCGGTGCCTTCGGTACCGGGGATGTTGCCTGTTCCGAATTCGGCACCGGATTCGCTGATACCAGTGAACAAGAATCCTGAAGTAGAGCCAGTTGAACCAGTTGCCGCCGGGGTCGACGCAGAAGAGGCTGCGGAGGAGGCAGCTGAAGATGCTGGCGAAGATACAACCGAAGAGGCGGCTGAGGATACAGCGTAGGAGACAGCAGAAGAGACAGAGGGTGTGGCCGCGGATGCAACAGCAGAAGATACGACCAAGGATTCCGCATAAGTGGGCACGGAAGATTGGCTCGGGGTTCCCAGGGGAGTTTGAGTAGGAGTTTGAAGTTCGGATCCCAATGAAGGCGTGTAGCCCACAGCTGCGGCCGAGGAGCTATGGCGTGGCTTGCAAACGCCACATGCGCCCAGGGTTGCGCCCGCGGCGACGAGAATGAATGTGGACCGCATAGTGCGTCAGTAAAAAAGGGAGCGTTGAAGTGAACAAATGAGTGTACTGAAGCGAACCAAAAAGAAAAAAAGAAGCCACGAACAGAAGGAAACTTGATCAACAAGTTGAAACGACGACTGCACCTCCAAAACGGGAGAGGTTTTCAAAACGAATCCCATCTTATATATATATGCGCAATCCCATACCATGACAGCCTCTCCACGTGGATCCGCCCACATCGAAGCCAACTGGGGCCATTTGATCCATGGCTCGTTGATCTGAAACGGAATGAGACGGGCAAGAACGACTCCTGGATGGTCCTGAATTAGCCTCTGTGCGGCCTTACCAGTGGAGTGGTTTGCAGCCAAATGTTTGTTGCGCAGGGCTGATTGGTGTGGTCCAATTTTTCCGCGGATGTGCGGGAACAGACAACCCGGCTGGCGCAACAGCTCACACCCGCTAGCCCACACGTGATCGGATAAGATGTGCCAGAGGCCCCCAGATGTCATTTATCGCGAGGACGCTGTAACTGGCTCAAAGCCTCTCTCGCCGGTGCTGTGCCTGCTCCTTTGCGCGCAAACGGACTAGCCTGCCGAATGTGCCGCAACCGAAACCTTGTGGTAATTGTGCACACTTTTGCCGACAATCAGAGCCTGGGAACACCCATGGCCTGCGGTGAGAGAGGATGACAGCTGGGCGGACGGACCAGGCTCCAAAATCCGTGCCAAGCGAGCCGTTGGGCGAGTGTCAACTCATTTAGCGCCACCTCTCGCCACAAGTTACCCTATAACGGTTTCCAACGGGCCACTGGCCCTGGACGGAATATTTTCTTTCATATAGGGTTGCCTGTTATCATTTTCAATAACATCACTTTTCTCCTATCGTTGCGAAGTTACCCAGTATGATATCAACATGTTATTACGTGGGCACGGCATTTAAATTTGTGGATGGAAATCGACTAAGCCTGCCTTGTTATTTCGGTTTGAGAATGATTGGAATGGGTGAGTTTTGAAAATTTTATCGCAACTTGACGAAAAGCAACCATAAAAACGGAGCGCGATTCATCTAAATTTCACTGAATTTTGACCCATCATTCTGACATAATTTATTGATGTTTAGCCTATTTATGACGGAAATTATGATATTGGAATCGTGACGCGTCCTAAGTCTACGATCTGGCCACAGCTAAGGAGACACATGATTGCACTCGCATCACGGACTTTATATAGATGTATTGCTTGATGCTCTTAGCGACGAAAGAAATAACGTGGGAAATGGAGAAAGGTCCGGTTTTACACGTCAATAACGACGAGGCACAGTATGCTGAGGGTACGCAGCTGAAGATGCACGTGTGCCGAGGTTCCTGTAGCACCGCCTGTTCGTTCAACTCGCGTTTTTTAGCATGCACACGGAGCCGTTCCAAAATGTGTTTTCCGAATTTTTGCCGCTGTCGAATGGATCCTGCAGAGAAGTCGGTGGTCGAAGACGCCCTGGGGCTGGTGACTACGCGCACAGATGCTGATGCCTCGGATCGCACTGGTAATTTCCAAGTCACCGGAATCCAGGCCTGAGGACCCACCCACACGTCCATTCTCACAGAAAAAATGACAATGTTGCTTGTGTCACTAACATTTTGCTCTCTCGTCCGATTCAGGTCTTCGTGGCGCTCTGTGTGGCTGCAGGTGTAACAACCGGCTCGCTTGCTCATGCCCCTTATTCGAATGCATCACCGGTGTGAGTACAGAACGCCACATATTGCTCTTGAATGTGCTCGCCGAGTTTACGCGTACTGGGCTTGGTTTGGCCTCTGGACCCGAGCTGATGAATTTCTAAGCTTCCAAAAGGCAGCAAGAATGGCTGCAAGGGAGCCTTGATAAAGTTTGGCTTTTCACAAGTTCGGACATCTGTAACTGCTTGAGTTGGCGTGAGCGGGCGCTAGGTTGGAGCTGCGGCGGCCTCTGATCATGAATAAAGTTAAGAATTAAGAAAAGTGCTCAGTCCTAGAACGGAGATTGATCTTCCCAAGTCTGTGCTTTGCGAGTCTTGCGGGTTTGCCCAGCACCATCAACAACTCTCATCATTGAAGCTAAGATCAAGCTTTGGACATGTTGTAGAGACAAAGGAACACTGATTGATATCCTGAGTCAACTCAATGCATGGAAGCAGATATCGAAACAGTGCAACACATCTCCCCGAAAGCCGTGCAAAAGGAGCGTAAAGCAGCCCATGTTACCACTGACAGTAAATCATGTCTTGGAGATGATGGTGGGAATCATATCCTGGAAATAAATTTGAGTCTCATAGAATTAAGGGATGCGGCTGCAAAGTTAAGATATTAATAATTTTTTATTCAGTTGACACGACTGAAACCAATAAGCCCTGAGCGGCCTCCATGAGTCAGTCCAAGAGCCTGGCGGCAACGGTTCCCTTCCGCAAGCCACGGCACACAACACCCATTTACTCCCGGAAAATCAAACACTAAAGCCACTCGAGCTGAACGAGACCGGCTGAGTGGTTGAGACACCAACTGTCCCTGGCGCCGAATTTAGCGGCTTCGGGAGATATGCCTCGCTCGGCCAAGGGGAGACTGACAGCCCACGCAGGGTGTCCGCAAATCCCGAGTCCCATAACAACACAAGCTAACGAGATACGCGAGCAAGGGAAATGTTTTTTTTTTGTGCCAATCTCCACATACTCATGTCTAGTTCAGCATGGCAAGGCTGATAGAAGAGGCCTACTCTAGACAAAACGGCGTCTATTCCTAGACGGTCAGTAGTTGCAATCCTGATTGATGTTTGTAATTACTAGGGCTTTATTTCCACATGCGACATCTTCTTCCTCTCGAAAGGTGACGGCGTGAGGATATTTTGACAGGTGCCCGAGAGCGAGTGTTATCCTCTGCAAGAAGCAGTGAGCGATATGCTAGATTACTACAATAGCGCTGGGTTCTGGTCCGGGCGTTGCACCATTCGATAGCTTGGTTAAACCAACAGCACAGCCATTATGCCTGTTTGGGTATACGAATGTTATGAAGAAAGGTCTGGACCCCCTAGCGCCACTGGGCCCTTTTTTAGAGCCTCAGATGTCAATGTCCTTGTATGAAGATTTCACACTCTGCTGCAGGAATATTCGATGTCACTTTACACAAAAGCGGCTCCCCTTTTCCGATGTATTCTCAATGTCGGATGAGTTTGTGGTTGGAAACGGAGTGAGGCTGGAAGAAATGAATGCTCGGAAATGATGCCATTGCATTCCAGAGTCAACTCTCACTCACATCACTCTGTACCCAAACTGGAACCCTCCCAGCGCCATGTTGTTATGCTACAAACCCCGCACTAACCCTTTAAGCCACATTAGATCAGGCAGGAGAGAGCCTAATCCCAATTGTAGTTGTGACACGGTCTTTTTTGGGGATGTGAACCCCTGAATTAGCCAGCAACTATTGTATGTTAGCGCCGCCTGATGGAGCGGTGCATGGTTGACGCCATCGCTCGCTTCGCATTAGCCTCGCATGACTTGCTCTTATCCTTAGCGGCGCTTTCAGCTCACTTGTGAATGGCCTGAGGGCAGCCCGGCGCTTGTCAGGCCGGTGCATCGGGTGCTCGCAACGCGATGATGGCGGGTAAGATGATATGTCCGCGAGAGTATGATGCTATCGCTGGGAGATTGTGATGATAAAAATTGAAAAGAAGAAGAGAAAAAAAAAGGAAGAGACAAGAATAAAGATGGCGACAAAGATAATGCGTACTTGCCGGCGTTATGGAATCGCCAAGATGCATAGGGCTGATTGCCCATGGGGACGTGGGAACCCATTGATGGGGACGGAGCTCGGCTCAGGCCAGGGGTGAACAGGGCACCGGTAACTTTTAGTCTGCCAAGTTCACCTGCTTGTGGGTCAACGCGGGCTACGCATTTGGGAAATCAAGGGGTGCAAGTGACAATGGACGCATATAGATAGATGAGGGCATCTCTCTTCGTGTTCACTCTGCGCTCGCCAACCGTTTCCTTCCTTCCAGTCAAGTCGCTCGTTCATGACTATACACCTTCTTTTTTCTCTATACACAATCTTTTTAAACTAAACCACATACCTTCTTTTGAAACCAACGGAAAGACAAAAGGTTCACCAGGTTCACGAGGCTTACTACGCTTCAATCGTTATGCGTTATCGCTTCGTCTACCTCGGCCTCTTGGCCGCAGGTTCTCTGACGTCGGCCAGTCCTTGCCGACCGTTCACCCGTACGACTGGTACTGAGACTGATCTCGCGGCTACCACAAGCTCCAGCGGCGGCTATGCGCCTCCTCCCGGAGCCTCGAGCACCGACACGGGCGCGCAAGCCGGAACCACGAGCACCAACGGATACGTCCCGCCTCCGGGATCTACCACGTCAGATGCAGTGACCACCGAGACAGCTGACGCAGTCGGCGCCACCACCACTGCTACCACCGGCTCTGCCCTGACAAGCACCGATGACTACACCCCTCCAGCGGGAACCACCACTGCCTCGTCTCCTGATACTTCTGATACTGGATCCAGCACTGGCACTGGCACTGAGACCAGTGACTCTGGTCCATCCAGCACTGGCCCCTACGATGTTCCAACCACTACTGCAACAGGCACCGAGACCAGCGGAGTCACATCGGCTACTGACACGGCCACCGCCGATTCTTCCACCGAGACTGCCGGTTCCAGCACTGGCCCTTACGATGCTGGAACCACCGCCAGCACCACCGACACTGCCACTGAGACCAGCAGTGACTCTGTTCCAACCAGCACTGATACCACTGATGTTGGAAGCTCCGATACCACCGGCGTGACCACAGGTACGGCGGGTGCCGGCACTGAGACTTCCGCTGCCACTACTGACACCACTGCCGAGACTACTGGAGTCTCGAGCACTGGTCCCTACGATATCCCAACCAGTACTGCAACAGCCACAGACACCAGCGAAGTCTCTTCTAGCACTGATGTGGCCACCACTGGTACCACTGCTACCGATACTTCCACCGACACTGCTGCCACCACGGAGACCACGGACGCCTATGGTGGAACCAGCACCGGTACTGCCACCGATACCAGCACTGATAGCTCCGCCACCACCGACAGCTCCACCGGAGGCATCACCACCACAGAGGACAGCGGTGCGGGATCTCCCACCCAGACCTCCACAACCGACTCCGGCACGGAGACGTCTGACTCGGGAACCACCACGACTGAGGGTCCCTATGACGTGGGAACCACCACAACCGACACCAGCGCAGTTGCTACCACCACCGAGCTCAGCACCGATACTTCTTCCGCCGGTACCGAGACCTCTGGCACGGAGACGTCTGCTGAATCGACTGGTACGGACACCGCGGCCGCCACCGCCAGCTCCACTGATAGTGCCACCATCTCAACCACGGATTATGGTGTTCCATCTACCACAGACAGCACCGCTACAACTGATAGCACTGCTGACACTACTACTGCTACCGATAGCACCGCTACAACCGACAGCACCGCTACTGATAGCACAGCGACTACTGATAGCACCACTGCTACAGACAGTACTGCTACTACTGACAGCACTGCTACTACAGACAGTACCATCGCTACTGACAGCACTGCTACTGACAGCACCGCTACAACCGACAGCAGCGCTCCTACAGACAGTACCACTGCTACCGATAGCACGGCTACTACTGATAGCACTGCTGATAGTACTACTGCTACCGACAGCACCACTGCTACTGACAGCACTGCTACTACCGATAGTACTACTGACAGTACCGTCGCTGCCGATAGCACCGCTACAACCGACAGTACTGCTGCTACAGACAGCACCACTGCTACTGATAGCACCGTTACCACCGACAGCACCACTGCTACAGACAGTACCACTGCTACCGATAGCACCGCTACCACTGACAGCACCGCTACCACTGCTAGCAGCACCTGTACCACTGATAGCAGCACTGCTACTACCGACAGCAGCACTGCCGGAGACAGCACCACCACGGTCACAGACAGTGTTCTTACCACGGACAGTGCTGGCGCGGACAGTGCTACTACCTCAACCGCGGATTATGGTGTTCCATCTACCACAGACAGCACCACTACCAGTGATAGTACCGCTGATAGTACCACCGCTACCGATAGCAGCACCGCTACTGATAGCACGGCTACTACTGACAGTACCGCTGACAGTACCACCGCTACTGATAGCACTGCTACAGACAGCACCACTGCTACTGATAGCACGGCTACCACTGATAGCACCGCTGACAGTACCACTGCCACCGATAGCACCGCTACAGACAGCACCACTGCTACTGACAGCACGGCTACCACTGATAGCACTGCTGACAGCACCACTGCTACTGATAGCTCCACTGATAGTGCCACTTCAACCACGGATTATGGTGTTCCAACTACCACAGACAGCATTGCTACCGACAGCACCGCTACTACCGACAGCACCGCTACCACAGACAGCACCACTGTTACTGATAGCACGGCTACCACTGATAGCACCGCTGACAGCAGCACTGCCACCGATAGCACCTCAGCCACAGATAGCAGTACAGTTGCTGCTGACAGCGTCTCGACGTCTTCCACTGATGCTTCTACCACAACTGACGAGGCATCCACTGCAACTACTGACGCTTCAACTACTTCAACTGATGAGGCCTACTTGCCTACAACTACAACTGATGTCTCTACTACTGCAACTGACGAGTCATCCACTGGCACCACAACTGACGAGGCATCTACCACCACAACTGACGAAGCATCCACAACTGCAACTGACGAGGCATCCACAACTGCAACTGATGAGGCATCTACTACGGCTACTGATGTGTCTACCACTGCAACTGATGAGGCATCGACTACAACAACTGACGAGGCATCAACTACAACAACTGACGAGGCATCTACCACCACAACTGATGCCTCTACCACCGCAACTGATGAGGCCTACTTGCCCACAACTACGACCACAACTGATGAGGGATCGATTACAACCACAACCGACACCTCTGCCGCGACAACTGACGAGGTATCCACTACAGCTACTGATGCCTCCACAACTTCAACTGATGAGGCATCAACTACCACAACTGACGAGGCATCCACCAGCACTACAACTGATGAGGCAACTACTACGGCTACTGATGAGGCATCCACTACAGCTACTGATGCTACCACCACCACAACTGACGAGGCATCCACCAGCACTGCAACTGACGAGGCATCTACTACAGCCACAGATGCTTCCACAACTACAACTGATGCCTCTACCACTACAACTGATGAGGCATCTACCACCACGACTGATGCCTCTACCACCACAACTGATGTTTCTACCACCGCAACTGATGAGGCATCCACAACCACAACTGACGAGGCATTCACTGCAGCTACTGATGCTTCCACCACCACAACTGACGAGGCATCCACTACGACTACAACCGATACCTCTGCCGCGACAACTGACGCCTCTACCACTACAACTGACGAGGCATCCACTACAACCACAACCGATGCCTCCACCACTACAACTGATGAGGCACCCACGACAACCACAACCGACGAGGCATCCACCACCACCACAACCACCGATGCCTCTACCACGACAACTGATGATGCATCCACCACAACCACCGATGCTTCTACCACCACGGCCAGCTCCACATGCACAACGTCGTTCTCCACGGTTACTACCTCGGCATCAACAACGACGAGTTGTACCGAAACTTCCACGACCACCTCGCAGCAAAGCGGGCCCACAAACCTTAACAACTTCTACCTTACGTCTAGTCAGGGATTCTCAGAGTACAACCACCAGCTTTCCGGTGTTGGGGATGACGGCCAACCGTTCGTTTTCGACCAAGATGATGGAGCGCCCTTGTTCCATCTGGAGCCTAATACCAACTACTTGAAGCAAGGAGAATTCTATTGGGGTTACCGTGCGTCGGATGGAAGTTCCTTGGAAGAAAGGAACAATGTCATGACGAGCTCGAACTCTGCCTTCAACTATGTTGTCTGTGACGATCCTGTTGCGGACCAGGCTCTTAACTGTCACGTAAAGGGCTCGTCTGCCTCCTGGGGATTCTACAAGACTGCTTCGAATACGGTTACGATTGCTCAGATCGGCTACCCTCCATCTGGCTTCGACACTCTCGTTGTGCCCACTGTCAGGGACCCCAACCCCGATATTGACGACTAAGCTCAATCTACATAAGTTATTTAGACTTTCCTTCTAGTACATTTTACATTTGTAATTCAAATTTCATAATTTGTCCGCTAAATCCTTGGCATATGAATCGTGATGTCAGGTATGAGTGTCCCATTTTGCCTGTCTTGGTCGCTGGACCTCAGCTTATCCTTACCAACATGGGCAAGCGATAACTTACAACGCACTTGCATGACGATAATAGTTGCCAATAGGCGGCATTAGTACTGGACAGCCTAGCTAAATTCTCGGGATAACAATTTTACTGCATTGCCAAAGCTCAATAAAACCCACCATTTGCTTTCCCCCCTTTTGCATCATGCTTTCGCAACTTCACTTATGCCGCGAAGCTGGATCTGCATCCTATAATAATTGGCAGATCTTGAAATTGTATACTCTCCTTCATCACGCCCTGTCGCCTTTACGACCTTGTTGACCTCTTTGTCGCTCATCCCATCAGCCAACTCCAAAATTTCCCTCGTCTGCGGCGATATCATCTGCGCAACAGCCTGCCACGCATTTCCCAGCTCCGAAGTCTCTGTCCAGGTTACAAAGAGGAACATAGTAATAAGGCAGAGGACAAAATGCAACCCGACAAGACAAAGCACCGTGAAAAGGCCAAGCCAGCGTGTTGGTGTAAGCATGTCTATCGCATACACCATGGTGATTGGGTACCGGACGTCAAATTGCTTTGACCAATCATAGTAGCTCATCTGGTACAACCGACTCAGCAAAACCTGCACAGCGATGGCTGGATCCTCCGTCTCTTGGATGATGCTCTGAAAAGTTGAGATGTGGCTGATGTGCGCGGACCAGTCGTTCATGGCTACCATGGTGGCCACATCCTCGGTCAAGGCCCACCAGCCGCCGCGGTTGTCGGAACGCTCCCTCAAAGCGTAGTACAAGAGGGCATTGATGGTGGGATTTCCAACCTCGACTTCTGTGAGACGATGGCCAATTTCAAGGTCCAGGATACCGCGGTCTTCAAAATCCACTAACCCGACGCCGAATTGATGACGGATCTTTTCCGTGTCCTTCTTGCTGGGCGCAAGATTCAAGTTCGCATCGGGCTCGGATTTGATGCCCCGCCCAGACATGGTGACGTTGTAGACTTGCGGTGCAACTATGTTGAAAAGGCAGCTGGTTGCGCTGAATATTTCGGACCCGTTGGGATTCACAAACGTCGTCCACAGGCCGTCTTCTTTCCAGCTAAGATTACGCAGTTCATCAAGCATGGATTGCACGGGCTCAGAACCGTTCGTTTCGTAGTTCCAGGTGGAATTCACCTTGATGCCACTGGAGTTGAACACCAAAAACCTGTTAAACACGGGATCCGAGCCAATCAGTGCATCGACTGGGCCTCCATCCAGAGCGAATTGGGAATCGTGGTACAGCGAGAGCGGCCACCCGGATTGAGTCCATGAGGAGTTCCAATTATTAAGGATGTGGCTTTTGATGGTGGAGTTGCGGCCTGGTACCAAGGTGCCTCCCAGTTGGTCAAGGCTGTGCGCATCTTCCTCGAGTGTGACAGACGCCTCCATGAGATCCGCGTCGTATTCCAAAGTGACATTTATAATCTGAGGGGCCATACAGAATGTTCTGAAATTGGTGACGACTGCTGGTCCGGAGTAGTATTCTAATGAGGTCCTTGATTCTGCGTTCGAGAATGGCAACAGGGCCCGATACGCGTCGCCCGTGTCGCCCTTGGTACGAGAGGTATTGGTAGTCTTCGATTCTGCAAATCGCCATTGTGCGGAAGGCCTGGACTTCCAGTACGATGCCCCATTTTTCGGAACTGCTCGGTCACTCCCGGTAATCGCGACGTCATCTGTCGTAGCTGGCGCTGCAATTTGGTTCGACATAAAGTCGGAGAGGAGGATTGTTGATATAAAGGTTGAGACAAAGGTGATGAGAAGTGCAGTTACTGGGATGATGGCCTGAAACCACCTACAAATGCCGCCAGCGGTATTCCATTTCAAGGCTGCAGGGAGAATGGCCAGAGGACTTCCCTTTACAGCCCTCTCCATAGATAAGATGGGTGTGTGAATCAATGATGCCCCCGATCTCTCCAACATTATGGAAGCGGTGGCCGCGGTCATGAGGCCAATATGAAGAGCCATTGATGTTCTGATGGCGGCAGAGCAAATGGTAACAACTCGAGTTGCCCAGCCTCGGACAACAATTGTTTGCCAAAACACTGGCTCGTTGCGATTTCTTGTGGCATCAGCACCGCTCCAGAGAAAGATGAGAATTGCGCAGGACGCGAGGATAAAAAAAGTGCCGACCGAGAGGACAAGCAGGCCAGAGATTCCAATTCTGTGCCACCAACGGTTGCGCGCACACCTTGGCGGGACTAGCTGGAGGTGATGGTTTAGTAGAGAGGCATTATGAGTTGGTTGGTGGGGTTCTGGGCTGGTTCGATGCGGCGTAGTACCGGCCTCTGGGAGTAATTCGTATAGAGGGCTGTCGCGGAGCGAAAGTCTCCAAGGAGACGCATTCATTTTGGTACTCTGATCTTCTCTGCATTGCGCCATTTGATCAGACTGCAATTTCCAACCAAGGGTTGTAAAAGCACAGAAAACTCGTCTGACTTTCACATTCTCAGGACTGAACAAGGCCAATTCATAGATGGTTCGCAAATCCCATTGCATAACAGAGAAAAAAGGCCTTTTCAGACAATGGAGCCTTGGCGGTAAGCCCCCCTGCATGGGTACGTTACAGAGCAATGCTGAGCTGAGCCTGATAGTTGCTATCGAGCCAGGATACTGCGCTCGGTCTCCACCTGGTCGAAGCAGCAAATCTTTGATGCATCATGACTGGCCAGTTGAAAATCCAGGGTAGTAGTAGGGATAGGACATATTTCGTGTCAGTATTGGCCTATTTGGTTATAAAACGCCTGACTCCAGTTAGACGATTGGAAAGGGGGATTCTTAGCAGAGCTGGTCTGAATGGCTTCCTTGCAATCGCCACCTCAGCCCACAAAGCGAGGAGCCATTTCATCAATCGAGATGTGCTGACAGAATCATGCTGACGGCAGGTTGGCCCTAGCAAGTGTCATGGCGACAGACTTGGTTGGCTCGATATCCCGGTACCTATTTTCGGACTCTCCAGCATACCTTGTAACAGCGGGATGCTCCAATCCAATAAATATCCCAGGATGATCGCTTCACTGTCATCACGTCTTGCGCGACTTGCAACGTCCGTTTCGCCCCCACAATAGTTGGGACTTTGGTGAGCATGCCACGCGTTCATCTGTGCACTGTAAAATAACACCCAAAGTCTCTTTTCAATTCTTACATGCCGTGCCGAAAATGCTGCCATTGGTTGAATGCACAAAGCCACGAAAGATGCTTATATTTAGGATGAACATCCACTGCGCGACTTTTAAAAGTTTACACATCCACCGTAGGAATCCCACTGCAGCAGACTCATCCCAGCTTACAGCTCAATTAGCTAATACGAGAATGCGAAATCGAGCCGATCGCCAGACAGTGGTGAGAGCGATTGACGTGCACTAGGTTTGAAAATGGGCGGATTGGGGTATGGCCAAGATGTCCGTCATGACATTGGGACACTCAAACTCAATGAGCCAAAGAAACGTGGGTTATCTGGAACCAACGAGGCTTTTGGGGCAGTTTGTAACCCGATGAAGCTAGTTTATGCCTTTCTTGGCAATCAAGAGGACCCAGTATGAATGTGCATCGCCAATAGACGCAGCAGGTGCGCGGGAAATGATGGCACGCTGATCGGGTCCGGGGCATTGTGACCCGGTCAAAGACAGTTCCCCGCCGAGTTCCCCACGTTGAAGAGGCCTGCTCAAGCGGGGTTGGTCATTGCAAGAGTTGCCATTGGCGGTGTAGATATGGGGGCGAGTCCGACCTGGTCCAATCGGATGTCGTACAATATGGATCCAGAGGCACTGCCAGATGCCTTATAACTCTCGGCATCGCATGATCCGAGCCAGGAGAATTTCCAGCTTAGCATCCCTATCCCTAGTTGGCCATGGATGCTGCCCCGGCCTCCGAGACTATCCGGAGGCGAATTGCCGCAGCCTGCGAGCACTGCCGCCAGAAAAAAGTTGCCCACGGCTGTCCCGTTGCTGAACTCGGTCGCTGATCCCGTGCCAGTTGAAATGCGACGGCGGCCGGCCGGCTTGCCGCAATTGCGCCGTTCACAGGAAGGACTGTGTCCACTTGGAACTGAGCCGCAAGCCGAGGTGAGCCATGCCTTGTCACATTGGCCCGGTTGCGCTTACATCTTCAAGGCCGACAAAGCGTCGCATCCAAGAGTTGGAGAATGAAAATCGCCAGTTGCGACTTCGCGCCCGACGACTTGATTCGCCGCCCCGAGGAAGTGATGCTCTGGGAAGCGCTGCTTCCGACGAGGCACCGCAAACCCCGGCTACCCCAGTTCGCGACACTGCAACTGTTGTGAGCGAAAGCCCTGAGCAGCCCGTCAATGAAACCCCGAGTGCAGTCTCGGCGCCTGTCAAAGACGTCAACACTCATGCAGCGGCCGAAACACCAGAAGATGATACCAGGCAGTATCACGGACCAACCAGCGCCCTCTTCGATTTATCGTCGCGGCACAGCGGTCGGAATGGAGCGCAGCAGAGATCATTACCGGACTATGAAAAGTGTGCCGCATCGATTCTCTGCGCCGAAGCCGCCAGGCAGCGTGAGTCTCATTCCATCAGATTTTCGCAAAGACACTGAAGCTAGCGGTTGAACATCTAACAAGCGTAGGCCATCTGGAGCAAATCAACTTTACATCCGGCTCTCTCGATCTGGACGGCGTGGAGCCGACGCTAGCCATGCACTTGCTTTCAATATACTGGACTAGACAGCTTCACTGCGGACTGATAGTCTACCGGCCGGCCTTCATGCGGGACATGGCTTGCGGCGGACCATACTTTTCCAAGCTGCTCTTGAATGCCATTTTCTTTTCCGCGTCAAAACACAGTCGCCATTCCGAAGTCCGGTCGGACGCCAGCGACGTCGCCACTGCCGGATGGTCGTTTAGGAAACGATTCACCGAGCTCCTCGGCGACGAATTCGCCAAGAGCAAAATCACCACGATCCAGGCCCTTTTGATCGTGGCCGTAACCTTGTTCACGCGCTGCGATGAGCGCAGTGCCTCTTGGCTTTATGCCGGCAACGCCTTCAACATGATAATTGATCTGGGTCTTCACGTTTTCCCAGCCACGCCCCCAAATGCTAAATCATCCGAAGAAGATCTCGAAATTAGAAAGAGGGTGTTTTGGGGAGCTTACTGTGAGTATTCATGGTGCCAAGAAAATATTGCCTGGTTTTCCATCAAACTGATTGGGTCGGCAGCGCTAGACAAGATTCAATGTCTGTTCCAAGGACGGCCACCCATTCTCCGAATATCCGATGCGAATATCGACATGCTATTTCTTGACAACTACGAGGAACTCGAGGCGTTTGAAAGCACTTCGTTTGTGAATAATTGGACACACGGCGCTGTACCAATTCGCTACACATCGACCCTGCATAGGCTCTGTGGGCTCAGTCTCATCATGGAACGCATCTTGACTAATCTGTACGGTGGAAATTATTCAATCCGCGACTCCAATAACTTTTACTGGCAATCGAGGGCTCTGCAGTTGGAGCTGGAGGATTGGCGCAGGAGCCAACCATCACACATTGATTGCATTACCCATGAGCCGGCCAAGCATTCGCCGCCACTTCCTCACCACCTAACGATGCTGTAAGTATACTTTCAGATGGCGGATTTTATAGCTAGCTAACTTTTCATTTCTCTTCACTGGCAGAGCATTATACAATGTTCTCATCATTCTCTTACGTCGACCACTCATTATTGAGCATCACGATACTTCGCCAACGAATACCCCAAGGCCTGCGGACTTGGCATACGAATCGTATTCCGCGTGCGTCGGAGCAGCACATGAGATTGTTCGGATACTGCAAATTTACAAAAATCACTATTCTCTCGGCAGTGCTCCATATTTATTGTCCTACTCAACGTACATAGCAGCAACGATCCTGGTGAGGCTTCTTGCACTGAAGCACAACGAGACGCAAGTGTGCCAGTCATTGGTAGCCTGCCTCGATGCCCTGGAGGAGCACTCAAAGCTTTACAAGTCTGCCAGTCGAACAAAGCTTGCCATCAAGGCACTGATGCAGAGAATGCATGTCACGCTCGATTTAGAGAGGCTGGCAGAATTGGCGTCCGGGGCTCAACGAGAACAGAGTTCTGCGGATAGCTGCATTTCAAGCATGCGTCAGGATAAAAATGCAAACATGGGCGATGTGGCACAATCCACCATAGAAGCCCCTCCCGGCATAGGTGTGTCCTTCCCGTTGACCCCAAGCATCGATGGCTCCAGGAGCGAAAACCAGCAGTCTCAGCATCCTATTATGGGGGCGAGCCACCTTGACGGTACAGAGGTGAACGATGAAGCTGTTATACAAAGTTTTTCTGCCAGCCTATTGAGTGCATTTCCCGGCTCGCGACGAGGTCGGGATGCTGCTGGGGGCTCAGAAACGCCAAATGATGGACACAGCCATAGTTCCATGTCCGGTGATTTCGCATCGGGGTGGCGGTATTTCGAGGCTATCCCATTCAATGATTTCTTGGCTTCAGAGTTTCAAGGGACATTGCAAGAATACAATTCGTCTGGGGTGCTGTCATAGCCCACGGATACAGACTCGGCTTGGTATGTTTGCATCCAATGTCAAGGAGCCAAAGCAATTGGTTTAGAGGTTTGAATATTCCGGTTTGTGTTTGCGGGGACATAAACATGCAACTGCCAATTACGGTGTGAATTGGTGTGAAAATAACCAGCCAGCTACGGTGGGGATAAAAGTATTCGAATTCAGGGCTAGACCAGGTGTTTGACTTACTGCAAGGATGCAGAAGTATTTGCCAAGTCAATGATGGCCACGTCTTCACATGGCACGACCCCTTCTCCCACAGCGTACACTTTTGCAACATAGTAAACATCATCTGGGAGCACGATTTCCACCTTTCTTTCTCCATTCATTGGCCCGTTCATAATAATTTGCAACCCACTGGTATAGTCGTGTTCGGGAGTTTCGATAGAGGGATTGTACGCCATCACCGCCTCCGGCCGAACAAGCAGCGGGAGTGTGTCAAAACCGTGGGTTTCCACGTACTGTTTTCAAAGCATTAGTCGGAAAATTACGCGGATCTAAATAAAAAAACATGCAAAAAAAAACTCTAGAGTGCACTCACCCATTT
Source organism: Calonectria crousiana (assembly GCA_013406985.1). Classification (NCBI taxonomy): domain Eukaryota; kingdom Fungi; phylum Ascomycota; class Sordariomycetes; order Hypocreales; family Nectriaceae; genus Calonectria; species Calonectria crousiana. The sequence continues at coordinate 20,379 of VTGD01000013.1, read as the reverse complement.
TCCTTCATCGTATGCTCTGCTCGGTTCGAACCATGATCTCCATTTCGCCTCCCTTGCGCCCGTGATTGGCACATAGAATCTAACCCAGCCTGATGCATGAAGCACCGGGCAAACCATGAGGGAATCTCCAAGCATGTATTGCGTATCAACGTTCCATACATTAAAGTCGTCCGGAAATTCAATCAGTAAAGCTCTCATCATGGGCGTGCCTCTGTGGTGCGCCTCCAGTCCGGTTCTGAGTAGATACGGCATGAGGGCCATTTTTCTTCTCACAGCTTCCCTCAGAACGCGCGAGCATTTCTCATCTTCTCCTGGGTACTTCTCTTCAAACAGCCATGGCACCCTATACGAGCTTGATCCGTGCAAGCGTGAATGTGACGAAAGGAGGCCAAGCTGTACCCATCGCTTGTACAAGGCGGGATCGGGAAGACCTTCGAAGCCCCCGATATCATGTGCCCAGAATGAGAAGCCAGAGAGTGAGAGGGACAATCCGCCGCGCAGAGTTTCTGCGAGAGCGGGAAAGGTAGATTCGGGGTCTCCTCCCCAATGAACTGGAAATTGCTGCCCTCCTGCTGTTGCGGATCGCGCAAAAAGGACCGGATTTTCACCCTGCTTAGGCCCATCAAAATGGGTTGGATGTGATTTGATGCAGTCCCATACACATTTGTTGTAGAGGAAGGAGTAGTAGTTGTGCATGCGAACGGGGTCAGATCCATCATGATACTTGACCTTGGCCGGGTCAAACGGGATCCTCTCTCCAAAGTCGGTCTTGAACGTGTCCACGCCCATTTCCATCAACTTATGCAAGTGGCCACTGAACCATTCACACGCTTCCGGATTGGTAAAGTCGACGATTGCAGTTCCCGCCTGCCACTGGTCCCACTGGAACACGGTCGGCCTCTGCGTATCGGCTCGCATGATAAAGTATCCATTCTTTTTCCCCTCTGCAAAGAGGCGCGAAGACTGCGCCACGTAAGGGTTCATCCACACGCAAAGCCGCAGCCCCCGCTCCTTCACGCGAGCGAGGTAGCCTTGAGGATCTGGAAACCACTTGTCGTCAAAGACAAAGTCGCACCACTGAAACGTCCTCATCCAGCACGCGTCAAAGTGGAAAACAGAAAGGCGAATGCCGCGGGTTTCAAGCCCGTCCAGGAAGGACGTGACGTTCTGCTCAGAGTAGTCTGTCTGAAAGCTGGTCGTCAACCACAACCCGTATGACCAGGCTGGCGGAAGAGCTGGTCGGCCAGTGAGCAAGGTGTATCGCTCCAGAACATTCTTTGCAGTTGGTCCATAGATGAGCATGTACTCGAGACATTCGCCCTCGACGGCAATATTGACCCGGGTTGTCCGCTCGCTCTGAACTTCAAACATGACTTTGCCGGGGTGGTTGACAAAAACGCCGTACCCGCGCGAGGAAATGAAGAGGGGAATGTTTTTGTAGGTTTGCTCAGATGACGTGCCTCCGTCCTCGTTCCACATGTCGACTGCTTGGCCGTTCTTGATGAATGGTCCGAAGCGTTCTCCCAGGCCGTAAATCTTTTCGTGAACTGCGAGGTCAAGCTCGATGAGTATGTAGTTTTTCTGAGTCGCAAACATCCCATCCGAGATGGAATAATACTTTGAGTCTTTGCTAGAAACGAACCCAACGGATCGGAACGAGTGCGATGTCAGCACCCCAGTGCCATCGTCTCCAGCATTGGCTTGAGTATATTGAACGGCAAATTTGTTTGGTGTTGTGTTGGCAACCATTTTCAGCGGACCCGTTTCAAATTCCAGCTTATCCTTTGGGCTGTTTGTGATTTTAACCAAAGATTCGTCTTTGGATATCTCAAAGAACGGTCCGCCGTCGTGCTCCCCATCCCAATGCGTAAACTTCGCAGCAATGACGCCTTCTCTGGGGGCGCTGACGTTGGCCGTGATTGCGGGCGTATTCAAGCTATCGCCCACCCCATTCTGTCTCCTAGTGAGGAGCAGCTCGACTTCTTTTTCGTCCTTGACCCAGAGTCGCTCAACATTGTCTACCCAGTGGAAAGTGTAGCCCTCTCGGACTTGCCACATTCCATCGGCGAACTTCATGTCGGCAGGTGGAAACAAAGCGGGCCTTATCTCGACGGCTATAGATGGGTTTGGTCAATTCCGCACCATACTTCTTTGCTGAAGATGCTTAATTTGGCCCACTTGTTAAGACAGCGGGGAAAGGGCTCCACGATCCAACCTCTTCGGGCCATAAGTTTCCGTGACATCTGTGTGCTCCGGGGAACCGGTCCTTTGTGTATTTCCGTGCCGGATATAGCAAGTGGCAGGTTATATCCCAGGTTCCCTTGACCTATCATGTTCTGTGGATAACATAGCAAAAAGTTCTTCCCAACATGTGATGCACGCACAGCATTGATGAGGAGTGGGCGTAGAGGCAATACGGTTGGATTGCATCCAAGCTACCCTGCAGGGATGTGGATACACAACAGCAGCATGAATGAGAAATGTCACCCAACAATCAGCAACTCTCGTATGAAATCAAATTGTTTCATGAGCGTTACGTCGAAGAAGGTGATTGGATGGTGATTACGTTATGCGAAGAGAGCTTTCCTTGAAATTTGCTCCTGCAAAGTAGTTTGTAGAGACAGTATAAATTATTCTTGGCACTTCGGTGGTAACCAGTCATGACCTCATCAGAATTTGACGTGGCCTCGTGAATTATCATTAACTAGAATCTAAACATTACTCTTACTACTTGTCTGGACCAGATCTGCAGTGCTCGCGTTCTCTCCGGCGCCTTGTTTTGAGTCAAGCTCATAGTCTTCCACTAGTATTTCTGGCTCCGTGTGCGCACGGCGACGGGACGATGCGCCCGTTGACCGCGAATTCATGGCGTAGCTGCCGTTGCTAGGGTAGCTGCTTGAGCCGTATGTAGACTTTTCTGGGCCTCGCCACAGCTGTCGCACCTTTTTCAGGGCTGGCAAGCAGGCACAAACGAGGCCTGAAGCGATCTCGATGCCGGACCAGTAGGCCAGTGGTCCGATGCCCCAGGGGCGGTTCCGAAAGTTGGACAAAGGGGGGACAGCCTGCAGTCGCAAAAATGTGACTAGTGTGATGCTGTGAAAACCAAGGTTAGCATTGGCTGGCATAGATGGATAAGTGAGCATGATGGGGGTGACTAACGCTGATCCCAGAACAAACATGCCGATGACGGAAAACTTCTTTTGCACCTTCATGTTAAGCTTCTTCACCATCCACATAGCCATGCCAAGGGTAACTACATCTAGGATAATGTTGAGGATGGAGTGCGCCCAGGTAATAGTGCTAATATGAAGACATTCGCCCTGGCGTTCGCCATCCCAGCCGTCCCAAAAGAACGAGATGGGCTTGCACTGGAAGGCATCGGCAAACACAAAGGCGACGCCGATGGCGGCATTTGCAACCATAGCCAGATAAACAGCTATACGGAACCCGCCCGTGTTGCTGAAGATGCGCAGATAGAAGCACAGGATCGACATGCGGATAAACATGTTGCTGAGCTTGTATCCTACTGTAGAAGCGTAGAATGCCTATTACATAGTTAGCATGATCTTGGTCAGAGCAACGAACGGGATCGTGTTTCACCTTGAAGATCTTGTCCTGATCTTCGAATGGAATTTTCCATGCGTCTCGTCCCAAACCCCACTGGGCAGCTGGAGTCAATTAGCAAGGAGCAGATCGCAATCATTGTGCAGCTACCACGTACCCAAATACTGGCCCACAGCAGCCTCTAGTGTGACGAACTGGTCAAAGCCATTTAGCAGAGGCCCATAAAAGTTTGCAGCTGCATGGACTTACCACGGCGATAACAATGGTCCAATCATCCCATCCAATTTCCCCGGCAAGAGACTTGTACTTGAGAATGACTCTCAGGCCAATAATGGCGGAAGAGAAGACAATGGAAGCAACAACGTAGATTCGAATGCCAACGGAAATGTCTCGGTCCGGAACTGCGCAGATGAGGGAGGTGATGTTGAGCGCCGTGAGGGCCTCCTTGACGGTGCACGAATCGTAGAAGCACGGCGAAAAGGTGCCCTCAAAGTCGTCCTCCTGCTTGTATCTGCAAGCAATTGATAGCTCGTTCTGAGGGGGATGTGGGTCGAAGCATTTCAACTAAGCAGGCGAGGAATTGTCAATATGAAGCATTTTCAAAGAGTACAACAGGATTCAAAGGCGCCTTACTGAGCACGGGGGCAGGTCTGCATCTGTGACGCCAGTAACCCGTGAGAGGGCTCCTGCAACGAGCAGAGCCAAGACGAGGCCAAGCTGCACACGGAACTGCATCGTCAACACTTTTGCGCTTACGGAGAATTCTTCCCAGATCGGGGGGGCATCCCCGAACGGTTTTATAAAAGAGCGTATGCCATGACCGGAACCCGCCAGTGCGCATCTCGATGGACAATATAACCAACCACGACCAGCTCCGGCCAACCACCGGGGAGACACGCGCGATAGACGTGTGCTCGGACCGGCCGCCGTTTGGTGAGAGGAGCGTTTCTCCGGCCACGAAGATTGCGGCGGCGGGCCCTCTCTCGCGATCAGACGACGGTGGACTGGGTCCTTGGTTCGCAGCTAGCGCGGGGCCGGAGGGCGGATGGCACTGGGGCTAGCGCAGGAGAGGTTGTAGCGCGGCGAGTCCGGCGTTTGCGACTGCGGATAGCGCCAGCTTGGCAGCGAGCGCGGCGGGGTCGTATAGCCATCTAATTACCCGTAGCGGCTCCCGGGGCCTTGGAGCGCGCGTGTTCCAGGTCAGCCTTAAGGGCGTGATCGCCGCATGGGTGCCCTGCGTCTCGCACCGTGGCCCGGCATTCCGCAGGCCTTAAAATTGGGGGCCACTGGCGTGGTGCTGTGGCCACAGACGGACCTTGCCTCCGTCTGCTGTCGCGTTCGGCCGGACCTGTGCCACTGATGGAGATCTTTTTTTATGATTTCTTCTAGGGCTGGCCGGTCAAGAAATGCCATGCTCTCCTCAATGTTTGTGGCGCGGTGGAAAAATAATCGGGAGGCTTCCCGGCTAGAAAGGCTGGAAAGGCTGGAACGCGCGGGAAGCGACGGTTCAACTTGGGCGCAGTCGTTGAAGCAGTTGCAAGCCGTTGCGCAGAATTATCAGATTCCCTGATGGCCTGCGTCGGATGTTTCGACTGCAGAAACCCACTATTGACGAGCAGGCGGTGACATGACTTGCAGACTTTGCCCCGAATCAAGACGCATCGAAGCAGTGTCTTACTTGCCGAGTCGGGTGTAGATACGACTCGTGTCACCACACACACCCACACACACACACCCACACACACGCGCTGCCAATCATGTCAAGACAATCCTCGCAGCCGTTCTCGATTGCGCTCGGGCCCCACGTGTGGCTTGGGACATGCGTTGACATGGCTGCAATCTACCCTGACTCCTGGGCGTTCCAGAAGGAGCTGCATGTCGCGGCGGCGAGCCGTCTCTTTGCCAATCAATCGGCGCCAAAATGAGTCTCGAGCTTGTGGATCCCACGTGGCAGCGCGCCTGGCCGAGTCAGTGCCAGGTGAAATTGACAAGGCATGAGGCCCGTCTCTCATATGCTACGGAATCCGGCATGCGAGCGGGAAGCTGGGATGGGGAAAGGGAAAGGGGCCTTCTCTCCCCCTCCCCCGTCGTGAGCTACAAAGAGTTAGGCAAGGCCTCCTCCCCACGGACACAACGATAAGCCATCATCGACATGTTAATTTAAACTAGTTCTTGTATAAATACAGCATCGGGCGGTGTGATACATGTTTTATCTTTTGTGCGCGCTCCTCCCGCCCGCCGCTTGCCCGCTCCTTCACTCGTTTGTTTGTTCCATCATTCGATCATCCGCTCCTTACATCAGTGATCGCCCTCGTGCCATGTGAATTCGCCATGGCTCGGCTTTCGTCTCCTTCTCTACGCTCCCTTGTGTTCCTGTTGGCCTCGCAAGCCACCTGCATGCCCTTGCTGGATGGCCTCGTCAAGACCGTCGTAAACGTCGTCGCCCCCGTCACCGGCACCGTCACCAGCACCGTTTCAGATGTCACCAGCCTCGTCAACAACGCCACCAGCACCGTCGTCAATGTCACCACCACGCTGACGGATAGCCTCAACATCACGGGGCCGTATTGTCTCCAGGACTCCAACGCAACCCTGAGGGCTGCCGGCATCCTTCTCAAGCAGACAAACTTCTTATACGGACCCGCCGTCGGTGGCGGCCCGTACTTCCCCACCGGCGCCCTCGGCCTGGCCAAGGTTGCTGCTGACCAGGTCCTGATCGATCTTGAGCTGGGGCCCCAGACGGCCCTGGTGGGCGTCGATGTCGTCACCTCCACGGCCTCTGCCTACCAGTACAACGGATTGAAGACGCTCGATGACTATGTCTCCCTCTATAAGAACCAGCTGCGGCAGTCGCTGCCAAATGGTCCTGAGGTTGGCGCCCTGACCAACTTTACCCAGGACCTGTTCTTTTCCATGGAGCGCCTGGCAAACAGCCCGTACATGATCAGGCGCCTGTTCCCAGCCTCCGACACGCTGCAGTTTACCGTTGACGATTCCATCGTGACGAGCATCACAGGCTCAACCCTTCAGCAGCTGTTCCAAGCCGGTCGTCTTTTCTACGCCGATTACCGAGCTCACAAGGACCTCGTTCGGACGCTAAAGTACGCAGCAGCTTGCGACGCATACTTTTACATCGACTCCACATCTGGTAACGCTCTAATTTGTTGATTGAATAATGAACCTTTTTGTTTGCTGACCATGTGATAGGACAATTCCTTCCTCTGGCTATTCGCACAAACGTCGGGGCCAACCTGATTTACACCCCAAAGGACGCCCCGAATGATTGGCTGCTGGCCAAGATGATGTATAACGTCAACGACTTCTTTTTTGCGCAGACGGCCCACTTGGCTGGCACGCACGAGGTGGTGCAAATTGCCTACATGGCCGCTATCCGAACCCTGGGCGAAAACCACCCCCTGCTCGGTATACTCAATCGCCGTATGTCCCCCACTGCAACTGATGTGCTCTATCATGTAACTGACTTTTTTTTGTTTTCTTTCGTAGTCAACTATCAGGTTTTTGCTATCCAGCCCCTCGCTTTGGTATGTTTGAATGAAACATGATCGTCTTGTCTGAAACGGTTCCTGACATTGAAACGCTAGACGGTGCTGTTCACCCCCGGAACCGTCTTCGACCAGGTTTTCCCCTGGACGGGTCTGACCTCGATGAACTACTCTTCGGGCCTGTACACGTACGGTCGCCAGGGTCTCTTCCGCTCAAACTACTTCTACAGCAACCTGCAGAATCGTGGACTCATCAACTCGACCCTTGGTCCTAACCTGTCCTCGTTCCCGTTTCTCGAGGATGGCTCCGTCATTTTCGCGTCGCTGCGCACCTTCATGACCAGCTTCGTCTCGTCCTACTACTCCAGCGACGCCGTTGTCAAGGGCGACGCGGAACTGCAGGCCTGGGTGAAGGAGGCTCAAGGCCCCGCTGGATGCAGAGATTTCCCCAACATCCAGAGCGTCGGAGACTTGGTGGATGTCATGACGCATTTTGTAAGCACACCCGGCGGCTGAGCCCCGCCTCTTTTACTGAATCGTGAACTAACCACTTTTCCTAGGCCCATCTGGTGTCGCTGTCCCACCACACCGTCAACACAAATGACATCCTCGCCATCTCCGCCACATTGCCATTCCACCCCCTGGCTCTGTTCAAGGAACCTCCCACCGCCAAGGGCGTCACCAACGTTGTTCCGTGGCTCCCTCCCCTCGACCAGGTCCTCCTGCAGTTCGCTTCGGGCGGGCTCTTCGCTCGCCCGCTGCTGAGGGGCACCAACCGCACCCTCGTCCACATGTTTGACGACCAGACGATGCTCGGGCGCCTGAACAGCCAGACGCGCACGGCAGCGGCCAAGTTCATGTCGGACATGTTGGGCTTCAGCACCGTGGTCAACGCGAAGAAGTTTGATGCCAAGGGCTTGAGCCAGGGCATGCCCTTTGTTTGGAAGGGCCTGGACCCCGACGTGATCCCCTGGTCGGTTTCCATTTAAGCTCGGCAGCGTGTGGGCCATATGTATCTCGAGTGACGCTCGCTAGGATTGACGATTTGGATCTTGAATGTGTAATTTTAATACGTACTTAATAATATATCAGGGTCTGCAAGGGCTCTCTAAATATGCATATATCATTCTTAGAAGAACCTCTCATTCAAAAACCTTCTTTCTTTTGTGGCTATATTCACTTATTTTCACGTGGCATGTTTCCGAGAGCTTTGACTTGGCAGGTTCATCCATGTTGGGGGGATAGCTGCGTGTGATGTCATTTTTCAACTACAACTTCACTTGCACTAGTACGATTTGCCCTCCTCTGGCCTTTTGGCCCCTTTGATGTGGCTAAACTGCTCCGTCAGTCTAAATTCCAACGCGGTCCAGTCAGTTGCAATATTGATCATGTCGAACCCCAGCGCAGCAAACTCCTTGGCCTGCTCAGCTCCTGTGCAGTAGATTCCAGATTTCTTCCCCGCGCGCTTGCTCGCCTCCAAAATTCGATTGATGGCGTCGATCAGCTCGGGCGCCATGACCCCATCTAAAATTGGATGGCCGATGCTGTTTCCTATCACTTTTGGTCAACACCAGGGGCCGCAATTCCCACGGGGCTTGCGCACCAAGATCAAACGGCCCGACAAACAAAACGTCGACGCCCTTGACAGCGGCGATTTGATCGACCGCATCCAAGGCTTCCTTGGTCTCGATTTGCAGTATTGTCAGAAGGGCATCGTTGGCCTCTTGCAGATACTGTGTAAAGCTAATTTCTGGACCAAATACCCTCGGGGCAAACGGCGAGCCGAGGCCTCGCACCCCCCAGGGAGGAAACTTGGCTGCTCGGACCAAATCCTCGGCTTCTCTGACGGTGCGAATCAGCGGCACCAGTATCTTGTATTACATTTGCGTCAGCCAGAAACATCCTTGGTGGCATTGCAAAACGACCAAAAAAAAGGGCACTGACACCGTGAGCTCCCGTGTCCAAGGCGCCTAGGCTTGGCATTAGCCCAAAACTCAAAAACCAGCTCGGCACTTTTTTTTTTTAATTTCTCTTCCTCTCTCTTACGTTTCACCATCCAAGGTTGGGTGTCGGGCAGTCTGACAATGGGGCTGACTCCCATGGAAGTAATTGCAGGCACAGCATCATGCATCGCGCCATCTAAATTAAGCAACGGTCAGCCAGGTGAGGCCCATCAGATAATCGGTGTGCGCCAGCCGCCGGATATCGGAACCCCAAGTACCGTCAATCTTGCCGTGCTCGCAGTCGACGACGATCCAATCAACCCCCGTCTGCGCGAGGAGCCGGGAGACGTCAGCGTTGGGAATCATCTGCCACATGCCAAACGTCTGCCTCCCGGAGCGGAATGCCGCGCTGAGCTTGTTGGATGCTTCCATGGCGGCGACGTCGTGCAACGGCGGTGAGGGCGAGGGCCGGCGGCGTTATCTCCCGTTGCACCGGGCGAATTGATTAAGCAAATAAGATTTTTTCTTTACACAAAAGGGAGTTGGTGGGCAGCCCTCGCTGGTAATTGGGAGCGTTGAACCGTGAATATGCAGGCCGCCGCTGGCCTTTTTGTACCTCGACGTCGTTGCAACACCAGGCCAATGCCGTCTTTGATCAACCACACCAAAACACGCTGCTAGTGCTGGCATACTGACTCCACCGCCCGCATTACTGGCTCCCCGGCGAGAGACCAAAAAGAAAAAAAAGCAAAACAAAAAAGCACACTCCTCTTACCCCTGCTTGCTGCTTGCATCGTGCATTGCATCTCAACAACGGTCAAATAGCAAACGGCCAGCCCCATCGTCACATGCAACACCTCAGTGGACGCGGATGACACTGGCGCTGCGGCTCATGACGCAATTGGAACATGAGGCCCCGTGTGGGACGGATGCTTCCCCGCCGGGCCAACCGGGTGCTCTGGTTCCGAGGTTATGTCTGGGTCGGGACCGATAAGAACTCTATCACCGGGTGGGACGAGGGCTGCCAAAAACTGCCCAGAAGACGGTGTGGATACCAGAATTGAATTTTCCTGTTTTTTTACTGTTGCCGGTGCCATTGGCCGTCTGCATCTTTCCCGCGATTTGTGGACCGGCTTCTGTAGCCGTTTTGGCTTGGCTTGGGCTTGGTTCCAGCTTTCTGCAAGTTCGACGCCATTTCCCTCTTCTTCCCCGTTCTCCTCCCCCGTCCCGTCCTCTCCTCCTCTCCGCCAGACTGTAAATCAGGACCAGCAAACAAGAAGGAGAAGAAATTCGACTCCAAGATTCATCTATAATTCTTCCTTTCTTGCATCAAAAATGGGCGAGCACCTGGGCAGCTACCCCGCCGCCGACGACGACGGCAACGGTTATGTGGATTTCCCCAGCGTTCCGTTCGGCACCACACGCGACGGCAAGCTCGTGTTGAACAGGCACTCAACAATTCTCACTCGCGACCATGATTTTCCCGGTGCCAAGGTCAGTTGTCAAAATTGGTCGACGAGAACCGCGTGCTGACGGGAACCAGGCAATGCTTTATGCTGCGGGTGTTCCTGACGAGGCCACCATGCAAGAGAGCCCCCATGTTGGAATCGGCGCCGTCTGGTGGGAGGGAAACCCATGCAAGTAAGTCAGCAATTGAAATTCGTGATGCACTCGACTAACCAATTCAAAGTATGCACAGTACGTTGTGAACATGATTGATAAATTGAAAGCGAGAATGCAATGATGTTGACCCTGTTCAAGTTGTGAACCTAGCACAAGAGGTGAAATCCTCAATCCAGAAAGAAGGCTTCCTGGCCTGGCAGTATAACACAATCGGCGTATCCGATGGTATCACACAAGGAAACGAAGGCAAGTGAACCCGAGTCTTTGTATTCTGTCCCTGAATCTGACCGCTCCCCAGGCATGAGGTTCTCACTGCAATCCCGCGAAATTATTGCAGATAGTATTGAAACCGTCACCTGCGCCCAGGCTCATGATGCCTGTGTGGCTCTTCCCGGGTGTGACAAAAACATGCCCGGATGTGTCATGGGAATCGCCAGGCACAACAGACCGTCCGTCATCGTCTACGGTGGCACCCAGCTGGGCGGTTACAGCAAGACGACCAAAAAGCCCATCAACATCAACACGCCCTACGAAGCAAAGGGGGCTTACTTGTTCGGCCAGCTGGCAAAGTGGGACAAGGAAGGAAAGTTTAGCCCCGAGGAGATTCTCTGCGACATCGAGCGAAACGCAGTGCCTGGCCCTGGTGCATGCGGCGGCATGTACACGGCAAACAGTCTCGCAACCATTATTGAGACGCTCGGGTTTTCCCTCCCCGGCTCTTCAAGCACCCCGGCCTCGTCTCCCAGCAAGTTCCGAGAATGCAGCAGAATAGGAGAGGTGGTCCGCACGTGCTTGGAGAAGAACATTAGACCGAGCGACCTCTTGACCAAGAAGTCGTTTGAGAATGCTCTGGTCATCATCATGGCCGTCGGAGGATCGACCAACTCGGTCCTCCACACCCTGGCCATGGCAAAAACGGCGGGCGTGGATCTCAAGCTCGACGACTTTCAGCGAGTTTCCAACAAGACGCCCTTCATTGCCGACCTTGCGCCCAGCGGCAAGCACACCATGGAAGACCTGTTCAACATTGGCGGAATCCCCTCGGTCATGAAGCTGCTGATCGCGGCCGGCCTGATGGACGGGACCGCGCTGACGGTGACGGGAAAGACGCTGGCCGAGAACGTCGAGAGCTGGCCGTCGCTCCCGCAGGGGCAGGAGATCATCCGGTCCCTGGACAACCCCATCAAAGCCTCGGGCCACCTGGAGGTGCTGTACGGAAACATTGCGCCGGGCGGGGCCGTGGCCAAGATCACCGGCAAGCAGGGGCTCAAGTTCACGGGCAAGGCGAGGGTGTTCAACAAGGAGAGCGAGCTCAGCGACGCGCTGCACGCCGGCGACGTGTCTCGCGACGAGAACCTGGTTCTGGTCGTTCGGTACGAGGGCCCCAAGGGCGGGCCCGGCATGCCGGAACAGCTCAAGGCCTCGGCTGCGCTCATGGGCGGCGGTTTCAAAAACGTGGCGCTAATCACCGACGGGCGCTACTCGGGCGCCAGCCACGGCTTCATCGTCGGCCACATTGTGCCCGAGGCCGTCGTCGGCGGGCCCATTGCCGTCGTGCAGGACGGGGACGTCATCATCATCGACGTGGAAAAGCACGAGATCTCCATGAACGTCAGCGACGACGAGATTGCCGAGCGGCTAAGATCCTGGAGGCCCCCCAAGCTTCGCGTGACCAAAGGGGCCTTGGCCAAGTATGCTCGGCTGGTTGGGAACGCGTCCGAGGGCGCGCTGACGGATGTTTTTTAGCGGGTAGTCTAAATACAGCGGTAGTACGGATAACGGCTCTTTTTTTTTTAGTCCTATCCTTTCGCTTGAGGTAAAATTTTGGGTGGTTTGTATTTGATCAATATTCATCATGTATAGTACTGTTTCCAGTCGTGGCCCTCCTTGAAACCCAATAAGCTCTTGATCTTTTGGTTACTCATCGGCGCCTCCCTGTCTCCCATTTCTCTTGTGAAGGGAGTGTTGGGGCATTCCTTTTGGAGAAATTCCGTGGTTGAGGAACACGTATTCGTGATGCTGTCGTTTGTGGCGTTGAAGATTTGAAAACCCAATCCATCCTTCTCAACAGACAGCACAACCATTTGGCCCAGGTCACGAGCATCGATGTAGGACCAACCGTGGACCTTCCATCTGCTGGGATCGTGCACATACCGCTCGAACTTTTCTTGGTGTTCCTCTGGGCTGATGATGGCTCCAATCCTCAGGGCGTAAATGTCGACATCGTACTTCTTGGCGTAGCTTCTCGCTACGCGTTCCGCACACAGCTTAGAGATGGAGTAGGCGTCGGTTGGATTCACGTCGAGAGTCTCGTCTATCGGGAAGGAGGGAAAGTCGACATCTCCTTCGGCAAACGTGACGCCGTAGACACAGACTGAGCTGGCCAGGACAATCTTTTTGATGCCCAGCTTAGCCGCCGCCTCAATGACATTGAAGGTGGAAACGGTGTTGCCCCTGAATGTTTCATTGTCCGGAACCAGCATGTTCCTTGCGTAGCCCGCTAGGTGCACCACGGCATCTGCAGGTTGGCGAAGCGGTTCGCGAAACGGCTCGGTCAGCCGGAAATGAGATGAGAGGGCGCTGAAGACTTGGCCGCTATCGGAGAGGTCGATCCTGATGGTGTGCACAATCTTGCCCAACTCTCCGGAGAGCGGGTTGAGGTCGAGATTCAGCACTTCATGGCCGCTTTCCAGCAATGCGGAAATGACAAAACTGCCCGCCTTTCCAGATCCGCCAGTCACGATGACCCGGCGGCCCATGATGTAGACGGCAAGAAAAAAATTGTACAGTTGCAGTCCTATGTTTGAACACGGGTGGCAGGAAGGAAATGTCGCAATTGCAGATAGTGTGCAGCCCCAATTTCGACCAGGCTTGAGTCAGTTTTCAATCCCAAATGCCGAGACTATCTCTCAACCTTGTCTACCCCGCGCCGTGCACTCCAATCGGGTAGTCTTGTTCCGTGGTTGAAGCCTTCTCGACTCTTTCCCAAAAAGGATGTGGACCCGCGAGACTAAGCCCAGTACGCTTGCGTTTCTAAAGTTTATTCACGGGCTGAGACTTGAGAGCTGAAGGTCTTGTGTAACTCGGTGGATCAAGAATCGAACAAATTAGATGTCTAGCTCCGGAACTCCGATTAATGAACCGAGTCCCCACGCTTGTCCCATGTCTCACGCTTGGTTCTTTGATCTCCACACACCCAAAGTTCTTTGACAACCAACCACATCAACGATAAAGGGTACCACTTGCTCGAGAATAAAAATCTCATCAGTCGCAATGTTTTCTGATAAATAGCATGTGCCAGATCAAGTGGCTCGTTCCAGCCATCGCTTGTTACGCCCGAGATGGGCCGTTTGCGTAGCGGCGGTGGCAATGTTTGGAGATTTGGAAGCTGGTTCGGGCGCTCGGCTTGAGCAGGATGAACCGCAGTGGGTCCGGGGTGCATCTCCAATTCATCTCCTACACGATCACGCGGCTCAATAAGACTGTAGGTGCAGCGGGCGTGGTAAAAATGGACTGCCTAGCTAATCGTGAAGCTGATTCACCCACGCTAGGTTGAGACCTGATGCGAGCCACGTCATGCCACAGCCGTGGCTGGATTTAAAGGATATGTATTGGCTCTAAAAGTGTGCACCAAGACGCAGCACCTGCAGATTCAACCAACTAGACGTAAGAACAAGATGAAGCCCCCGCACTCAGCCTGGTGCTCAGTTTGGACAGTTGTGCTTTTCGGCATTCCTCTTCACTTCTTACAAACCGTTCCTTCAGCTCAAAAAAGTGACTTTTGCAGAGTCTTTGTCTAGCAACATGGCGGGTCAAACCCTAGCGAAAAAAAAGACTCATCATCTGCTGTGATGGCACTTTCAATGACAGCATAAGTTCAGGCAGAGCGCTGACAAATGTATCGAGACTATCTAGGTGTATCGGCGATGTAGGTCCGGATGGAACTGCACAGGTTGTATATTACCATAATGGCATTGGAACAAGGCTAGCTGGGCCCCGAAACTGGCTGGATGCCATTACTGGCAAAGGTATTCCCTTGGGGACAGTCTCTGCTTGGTCTGATCGGCTGACTCTGGTCCCAGGCATAGAGGCAATCGTGCGAGCCGCGTATACATTCATATGTCTTAACGTAAATAATGATGACGATGAGATATTCCTAGCAGGATTCTCCCGAGGAGCGTATACAGTCCGCGTCCTATTGACGTTTATGAACGATATTGGCCTTCTGATGAAAAAGGGTCTCATCCACTTACACTCCCTGCACGAGGTTTGGATGAAAGGCCCTTCGAACGAAGACAACACACATTCTGGATATAGTATGGGAGATATTCTTCGTGGGTTGAAAAAAACGGGCTCATTACGAGAAAATAATATCCAAGTCAAGGCATGCGCCGTCTGGTAAACTGTCAGTGCACTCTGGGATAGCCAAATAGGATTTGTGGAGCAAGAGTTTCCCAGGAATGTGGACAACGTCTTCCACGCTTTGGTACTCAACGATCCACGAACAGACTACAAGCCCTATCTTTGGAATAATCCTCCCAGTGGGGCCATATTGAAGCAGTGCTGGTTTCTCGGTGCTCATAGCGACTTTGGTGGGGGGAGCAAGGACGTTGCATTGGCGAACATCACCTTGATATGGATGATTGGCCAGCTGCGAGGAAATACGCGCCTGTTCATATCAGATGAGCAGATAAAGGAGGTATTGAGCTACAAATATCTCGAATTCGCTTCCGTAGTCCGGAAAGAACTTTGGAAATCGTTCGATGATCTTGCCAAACCTGTAAAAAAGGCGCCGCATCCTCCGATAGGTAAGCTCCATTCCAGCCGACTATCAAGAATACAAAGCTCTTGCTGGATGGGTCAAGATTTGTGCTCTGCGGTACTTTGATTGATCAAAGCATCCATCACAGTGTTCGCTGGCTGCTGCAGCAAGGTCATCTATGTCCAGTGCTCTCAGGCTTTCACACATTTCGTGATGCTGGCTCGGCCTCCATATATTGGTCCCGAGTCGCGCCTCTAGCCGGAAGAAGGATTTACATCATAAAGCCTGGTGCAACATGTCCAGAGGATGTGAAAATAGTCCGTCGTGATTCCAACCCAAAAACCTTGATCAATATTATTGAGGAAACGGCCACAGAAGCAGAGAAAGGAATCTTGACAGATTGCATCAATGAATGGAAAGAAAAGCAAGACGATCGAGAAGCAAGCCAAGGGATAAAAACAACTGGAAAGAAGGAGTTCGAATGGGATACAGCTGATAGAGAACTGGCATATTTGCTTCTCTCTATATTGAAAGAAGCTCAGGACCCGAAAGTGATGTATTCAGAAGGAAATGAATCTGGAACAAGCGACTTTATACGGAGGGAGTACTTCTCCCAAACTAGGTTCGGGGAAGGCAACATCCTCTATGTAACTCTTAACGAGACAGTTGGGCCATTTGGACACGAATACCTCGTGATTGATGAGGATGCAGCTCAAGTAACACCTAAATTTAGAGATTTGCGGCGAAGAGGCGATCATGTTACGGCGATCTTATCACCCTCTGCACACAAGCCGGCAAAGGGTTGGGAAAGACTTTGATTTTTTCGGTTTGGGCTATAGGTTCAGGACCGGAGCAGTTGAAATTTTACTGAATGAGTGGCTGCTTATTAGCTTGATATCTCTTCATAAAAATAGATAATCAACTCGAGCAGCTCTCCTGTTAACAGCTGACTTCTTCCCAAACTATTGTATTTTTCATAAATAAATCACGTTTTTCAGTCCTTTATAATAAGTTTCATGATATTGCAAATCAAATGATAAGCTTCACATCATTACATAAACTTCGTTTACACTAGTTTTACGTATTCTTCAAAATTCTCAATATCTACCTCATCTTGTAAAGCGCTTATAGTCTTGTGCAGGTACCTCTTTGATACGGAAAACAGTGCCAACACACATGGATCCTCTGCGAGTGTGTGCCTCAGGCACCTGTGGAAGGCATATATAAGCCCATTACTAGGGTAAATAGAGAATGAGAGAAAAACCTTCCTACTACATATCATTGAGACCCCTACTGTTCTGACCCTACCGTATCACTCTTTTGCAAGAAGACCCATAGCACAGCTGGACCAAAGACCAGTAAGGTAAGCGGGTTAGTAATGACCCAAACTAAAATAAATTGCGGCCTCATAGAGTCTGTAAGACATGAAGCTGTTGCGTCCGTAGTGTAATCCTAATCGAAACAGGATGTGGAAAAATCATAGGAATGAAATCCCGAGGAAGAAATGCTAACACTAAGAATACAAGAGCCGTCATAGTCGCAGAATCATGCAACCGACCATAGCTATGGCTTCCGTGGGATATGAAATGGAAGATCTAAGAGCAAGCGTGAAAAGTTTAGCGGAATGTAAGCAGTGATGCCCAATTCGTACCTCAACCCGCCGTATAATTCTTGACGCGTTTTTGAATCATATCAACGCGAAGACTTAGGTGAAGACCAAGAATTTTAATTATATCCAAAATAAAATATAAGAAAAATAATTATTCATAATTTAAAGTGGATTTATGTCAGGTTGAACCGCAAGGCGCTCCACCAAGCACTGAGACCGATTGGACCAGCCAATATAACTCACAATGGCTTTGAGAAAGACCAATAGCTTGCCACTCAATCAATCCAGCGTTGGAAACCCAGCCACACTTTTGTCACAGAGAACCATCGTGGCTGTGAACAAAACCGTAGTTTTGCAAACCAGCTAATCAATCTCACGTCAGCCCACTAGCCTTCAACCTGTTCCAATCCATACTAGTGCTAGCGCAGACAGGCACTTGAAATGCAGTGTCTCTGATTGGACCATTCTCAAATCGTCGTGGCCATCTGGCCATCCTCGTTAGCTTGGGAAGCACCAAAGGATTTTTGGAGGTGCCGCTCGAGCTTCCCTCTGCAATCCAGAGTGAAATATCTCTGCACCGCGACCCATCAACACCATCCCGATGGCATCTGGAGCTGCGGGAAGTACGACTATTGGTGGCGGCGACACCATCGGCCAAGGCTTCATCGCAGAACTCATCACTGGCAGATCCAACACTGTCCTCATTTTCGCCACCGTTGTTCTCGCCAGCAGCATTGTCTTGCCGCTGCTTAACAAGCTCCTGACCCCGCAAATTGATCCAAAGGAGCCTCCTCTTCTCAAACCCACCATTCCTTTCATCGGCCACATTATTGGCATCATTCGCCACCAGGCTGACTATCACCGAATTGTTCAGTGCGTCAAAATCCAATTGGTCTTCATTTGCGCCCGATGTCACCAGCTTACAATTGTAGCAATGCCAACCCCTCCTACCCCATCGCGACGCTTCCCATGTTGAATGGGAAGATATATGTCGTCTACGATCCGTACCTAGTCCAGGCCCTCTTGAAAAACAAAGTCGCCTCTTTTGAGCCATTCACGACCGAGTTCGCTCAAAAGATTTTCGATCTTAGTAAAGAGGCATTCAACAGAATCCTCACCACTCCAAATCTAATCGCTGAATTTACCGACGCTATCCACGCAAGCTTTCAGACCGACATGCTTCACAAGATGAATGTGCAATTCTTGAACACAATTGTTTCGACAACAGGCGCCATCAGCGATGGTACCTATAGCGCAAATCTTCATAATCCTGGCAAAGAAACACATCTGGATGAAGGGATCCAGGTCGAGAACCTCTTTTTGTGGATTCGTCAGGTCATGAGCCTTGCTACGACTCGCTCCCTTTATGGAGACCATGACCCTTTTAGTGAGGACCCTACACTAATTGAATATATTTGGTATGTTGTACACTATGAGGAGTGATCCGGATTTTAATTTTGCTTTTACTTTAGGATGTTTGAAGAAGCTGTTCCTTCTGTCATGATGCTGCCCTTTCCGTCCATCACCATGTCCGAGGCATTTCAGACTCGAGCGAGACTCCAGGCCGTCATGAACAAGTACTATACCGGTGAGTATGAAATCAAAGACCCCAAAACGGGACAGATTACCTTCAACCGAGCGCATGTTTTGCGCAAGCACGGCTTCACCCCCAAGGAGATTGGCCAAATGGAAATATTTTTGCCAATTGCGGCAACAACAAACGCGATGCCGACGCTGTACTGGCTGCTGCTCTACATCTGTGCCAAGCCAGACTTGGTGGCCAAGCTACGCGACGAGATTGAGGCTGCGATAACAATTTCCAACAACGACGGTCACAGACGCACCGTGACGTTTGATGTTGCCGACTTTGAAGATAGGACCCCGCTTCTCATCAGCTGCTATCGAGAAACGATGCGCCTCAAGAATCACTCCATCAGCATGCGCCGTGCCATGTCAGACATAACCCTAAATGGAGCAGATGGCCAATCCTATCTGCTCAAGAAGGGAACAGATCTCCAACTCCCTGTCGGCGTTGCGCACGGAAGCGCATCCATTTGGGGAGATGATGTGTCAGAATTCGTCCCAGACCGATTTGTGACACCGTCGCCTGGTGTTGGACAAGACCGAGGGCCCGGATTGACAGACGCAGACCGGAGGAAAAGGATTTCCTTTATTCCTTTTGGTGGCGGCCGACACTATTGCCCGGGAAGAAATTTTGCATTTTTCGAAATAATGTCATTCATTTCTGTTCTACTGCTCAGCTTCGACATTGAGCCGGTGGGAATGGCCTTTTCTGATATGAAAATGCGACCCCCATTGCTATCAAGCGGGACCGCTAAGCCGGTCAACAACGGCACTGGCCTCGGTGCAAAGATTTTGAGACGAAAGGGGTGGGAGGGGGTACAATGGGATTTCAAGTGATGATGGGAAGCAGCGAGAAGCACCAAGATTGGGTAGTGTGAGGGTGCAAAAAGCTATTCAGCTATCTCGTTGAATTAACTCCCTCCTAGCTATTCGGTGTATGGACATTTGTTTTCTCTCCCAGATCGTGTTTTCCCGAACGCATCTCTCAATCGATAACCTGCCAGTTTCTCCCAGTTCCAAAATGACCGTTTCAGGTCCTGAAGGCTGACCCGCTTCACAATAACGGTGTTTTCCACCCTGTTCCCGTGACCTCGAAACTTTTTATATTGCAAGTTGCTGCTTCAACTGCTCAAGGCTTATGCCTAGATTATCAGCGCATCCAAATGCTCTGTGGTCCAAACCTCCAAGGCTTTCTCTTATTAACCCATTCCTGCAAAAGGCTTCAGAAATCACTTACTTCAGAATCCAGATTCACATCCGAGTTCTTCTTTTGCACCATGAATCTTTTTTATCTTTTCGAATAATAGAATTAATAAATTTGACTTGAAATGTTTTCTATCCCCGACATGTTATGCACTGCATTCCCAGATGAAACCTGTGGGATAATGATTCGAAATTGCGGCCGTTTCAACTACGCTGGTGTAAGCAACTTCTCTCAGCAGTGGACAATCTCAATTGCCGATACCGCTTCCCGCATCAAGATATTGCCCTGTGGAATTATTCATCGAACACCATGATGATCTGTGCTTCTTTGAATTTAATTATACCGCCTTCATCGCTGAAGCCTACATGGTGAAATTTGACGACATTGAAGGCGTGGTATTCACACTATCCCTTTGACTGCCGGATAGCTGCACTTGCGTAACGGACAAGGGGGTCCAGCCAATTAAAGAGCATCAAATTAAAGGTACATCATTTCCCACCTAATTTGGGTTATGGAACAAGTCCCAGCAATTGCCCGATCTACATAAAGCTACATTGCACTGTTGACAGCGATATCGTGACTGCGGC